>JACBWV010000610.1:54485123-54540986 GCA_013435795.1 Chlamydomonas sp. ICE-L
CAACACAACACAACACCTACACCACCATCACCACACTAGCACAACCATCCCGCCCCACCCACCTCCCCAGGCTGTGTCTGCCACTCTGGGCTACCTCATGCTGTCCACCACCACCACCACCACCACCACATCCACCACCAACACCACCATCCCGCCCCACCCCACCCCCCCAGGCTGTGTCTGCCACTCTGGGCTACCTCATGCCGTTCCTGGACTTGGTGTCTACCTACCTTGGCGGGCCCTTACTGCACGACGACAACACAAACCACCACAATAACCACCACCACCTCCACTACAACAACCTCCACCACCTCCACCACAATCACCACAATCACCACAACACCTTGGCCTCTTTACACCAGGCTGTGTCTGCGGATATGGGCTACCTTATGCTGTTCCTTGACTTGGCGCCTACCTACCTTGCCAGGCCCACCACAACAACATCAACTACCACAATAACCTCCACCACCTCCACCACAATCACCACAACACCTCCGCCCCTGTACACCAGGCTGTGTCTGCGGATATGGGCTACCTTATGCTGTTCCTTGACTTGGCGCCTACCTACCTTGGCAGGCCCACCACAACAGCATCAACTACCACAATAACCTCCAACACCTCTACCACATAACCACAACACCTCCGCCCCTGTGCACCAGGCTGTGTCTGCCGCTATGGGCTATCTCATGCTGTTCTTGGACTTGGTGTCTACCTACCTTGGCGGGCCCTTACTGCATGAAGGGTCTTTTCAGGGTTCAACAACCGTGTTGTGGTCCCAAACATCGTTCTGGAACAGGCGACCAGCTTGCAGGTGAATGAAGTTAGTTAATATTATTAATGAATTATAATGATTAAATATTATTAATAAATAGATTATCTGAGGTTTGGGAACAGTCGGCCAGCGTGCAGGTGAATGAAGTTAGTTAATATTATTAATGAATTATAATTATTAAATATTATTAATAAATAGATTATCTGAGGTTTGGGAACAGTCGGCCAGCGTGCAGGTGAATGAAGTTAGTTAATATTATTAATTAGTTATAATTATAATTATGATATATTATTAATAAATAGATTATCTGAGGTTTGGGAACAGTCGGCCAGCGTGCAGGTGAATGAAGTTAGTTTATATTATTAATTAATTATAATTATAAAATATCATTATTAAATAGATTATCTGAGGTTTGAGAACAGTCGGCCAGCGTGCAGGTGACGACCGGTACAGATCCTGTCACAGTTGGGCAAGTCCCTTTAGCCTATTTGGCCTACCCCTGTATTGTAACAACATACATAAATACCACTTTCCCCATGGGGCTATAGCATAGGAAAGTGGTATGTATGTATGTTGTCCTAGCTATTCCCACCCTGCCATATTTCCGTTGTGTTCACCTACCCTACTGACCACCCGCCACCCACCACCAACATGTCCCCTGCAGCAATGGTGTCCTGCCGCTGCACTTGTTCACCTACCCTACTGACCACCCACCACCCACCACCAACATGTCCCCTGCAGCAATGGTGTACTGCCGCTGTACTTGGAGGAGATTGCGCCCAGCAGTGGTCCCTTCCCTGCCCTCTCTACCAAGTGAGCACATCTAGTGAGGGAGTGTGGAAGTGTGGGGGTGAGGGAGTGTGTTAGTGAGGGACTGTGGGAGTGAGGGAGTGTGGGAGTGAGTCAGTGTGGAAGTGAGGGAGTGTGGGAGTGAGTCAGTGTGGGAGTGAGGGGGTGTGGGAGCGAGGGAGTGTGGGAGTAGGCCAGTCTTTTGTGGGAGTCCATGAAATAAATAAATATTGCGCCTTATTACGAGGCATGAGGTTGAGGGGGCCAGCCCGAAGATTGCGCCCAGCAGTGGTCCCTTCCCTGCCTCTCTACCAAGTCAGCCAGTCTTGTGTGGGAGTGTGGAAGTGAGGGGGTGTGGGAGTGAGTCGGTGTGGGAGTGTGGGAGTGAGCCAGCCTTGTGTGGGAGTCTGTGAACTAATCAATAGTGCGCCTTTGTATGAGGCGTGAGGTTGAGGGGGGCAGCCTGTTTGCTTGCACTGGGGCCAACCACCAGAATCACTTAAATATAATATGGGTGTAGATAATGGATGGGTGTGCATGGGGATGGAGGGAGGGTGATGATGAAGGGTGCATGGGGATGGAGGGAGGGGGATGATGAAGGGTGCATGGGGATGGAGGGAGGGGGATGATGAAGGGTGCATGGGGATGGAGGGAGGGGGGATGATGAAGGGTGCATGGGGATGGAGGGAGGTGGATGATGAAGGGTGCATGGGGATGGAGGGAGGGGGATGATGAAGGGTGCATGGGGATGGAGGGAGGGGGATGATGAAGGGTGCATGGGGATGGAGGGAGGGGGATGATAAAGGGTGCATGGGGATGGAGGGAGGGGTGATGGTGGAAGGGTGCATGGGGATGGAGGGGCGGGTGATGATGAAGGGTGCGATGGGATGGGAGGAGGGGGATGAGAAGGGTGAATGGGGATGGAGGGAGGGGGATGATGAAGGGGCATGGGGATGGGAGGGCAGGGGGATGATAAGGTGCATGGGAGATGGAGGGAGGGGGATGATCGAAGGGTGCATGGGGTGGAGGAGGGGGATGATGAAGGGTTGCATGGGATGAGGGAGGGGGGATGATGAAGGGTGCATGGGGATGGAGGGAGGGTGATGATGAAGGATGCATGGGGATGGAGGGAGGGTGATGATGAAGGGTGCATGGGGATGGAGGGAGGGTTGATCGATGAAGATGCATGGGGATGGAGGGGAGGCTGATTTGTGATGAAGGGTGGGATGGAGGGAGGGTGAGGTGTTGATGTGATGAGGGTTGCTATGGGGATGGAGGGGAGGGTGATGATGAAGGGTGCATGGGATGGAGGGGAGGGTGATGATGAAGGGTTGATGGGATGGAAGGGAGGGTGATGATGAAGGGTGCATGGGGATGGAGGGAGGGTGATGATGAAGGATGCATGGGGATGGAGGGAGGGTGATGATGAAGGGTTCATGGGGATGAAGGGAGGGTGATGATGAGGATGGGGATGGGGATAGTGTTGATGGTGGTTATGAGGAGTAAGAGGGGTGATGGTGTTGGTGATGGGGATGGTGATGGTGATTATGAGGAGTAAGAGGGGTGATGGTTTTGGTGATGGGGATGGTGATGGTGATTATGAGGAGTAAGAGGGGTGATGGTGATGGGGATGGTGATGGTGATTATGAGGAGTAAGAGGGGTGATGGTGTTGGTGATGGGGATGGTGATGGTGATTATGAGGAGTAAGAGGGATGATGGTGTTGGTGATGGGGATGGTGATGGTGATTATGAGGAGTAAGAGGGGTGATGGTGTTGGTGATGGGGATAGTAGTTCTGTCACCACACTTCCACTCACCCATTCAGGCCTTTGCTCGACTGTGACATACACACGTCCAGCCACACATCCAATGGGATTTAGCACACACACATACATACACACACTTATGCACACATACACACACTGATACACACACATAAACACACCCATACACACAAACACACACAAACAAACATACAGGTCTGTTACCGCACCTCCACTCACCTCCACTCACCCGTTCAGGCCGGTTGTATCACGCTGGTCGGCTATTACACTCCTTGCTTGAATGTGACGAACACTCATCTGTACCCATGCACCCCTTGGACTATAGCACACACAGTCACACACAGACATAAACTCACACACAAACACACACACACACACACACACACACATAAACTCACGCACAAACTCACACAGACATAAACTCACACACAAACACACACACACACACAAACACACACACAAACACACACAGACACAAACACACACAAACACAAACAGACAGAAACACACACACACACAGACTCAAACACACACACAAACACACACACAGACACAAACTCGCACACAAACACACACACACAGTTCTGTATCCGCACCTCCACTCACCCGTCCAGGCCGGTCGGCTATTACACTCCTTCCCTCGATTGTGACGTACGCTCATCTGTACCCACGCGCCCCATGGTCTGTAGCACACACACAAACACAAAAACAAACAGTTCTGTAACCACACCTGCACTCAACCGTTCAGGCCGGTTGTGTCACGCTGGCCGGCTATTACACTCCTTTGCTCGATTGTGACATGCACTCATCTGTACCCACGCACCCCATGGAGTGTAGCGCACGCAAACACGCAAACACACACAAACACACACACATACACACACAAACACACCCACAGTTCTGTAACCACACCTCCACTCACCCGTTCAGGCTGGGGGTGTCATGCTGGTCGGCTATTACACACGATTGTGACTTATACTCATCGGTAACCACACACCCCATGGACTGTAGCGCACGCACACATACACACACACACAAACACACACACACATACACACATACAGTTATGTAACCACACCTCCACTCACCTCCACTCACCTCCATTCACCTGTCCAGGCCGGTTGTATCACGCTGGTCAGCTATCACACTCCTTCGCTCCACCAGCTCTTACATCGTCACCTCGACGACCAACGCCCGCTCCTCAGGCCCCTCGGACAACGGGTCGACAGCTAGCACCAGTGCCAGTGCAGCAGACGCCTCTGGCCCCTCGACCTCCTCGGCACCCGGAGGCAGCGGAACAATGTCCCGACCGCTTAACAGCAATGGAGACCTCCGACTTGCTTTTGACATGCTCCTACGCTCGACGTCGTGTTTAGTGCGGGACAAGGCCGCGACACTCAACCTACAGCTGCCTGGGACATGGGGCCCTGTGGGCTGGCTCGTCATGTTGTGCTCATACTTGTTCAAGGTGTGTGTCATGTACTCATGTGTATGTATGCTACAGGTCCAGAGGTAGCCAATTGGGATAAAGGGACTTTGACTCGTGTTTGACATGCTTCTATGCTCGACGTCGTGTTTAGTGCGGGACAAGGCCGCGAACCTGAACTTGCAGCTGCCCGGGACTTGGGGCCCTGTGGGCTGGCTCGTCATGTGTTACCCATACTTGTTCAAGGTGTGTGTCATGTACTCGTGTGTCAATGTGTTGTCTGTCATGTGTTACCCATACTTGTTCGGTGCGGGACATGGCAGCTGCCACAAACACGCATGTCCACATGAAAACACGTACACAGATGCACATGCACATGCACACATGTACTGGAGCACGCACACATGTTGGTGTGCTTTATTGCAGGGCTCCCACACTGACGGTGTGGTGGGTGTGATGGCAGCTGCCACGAACACGCATGTGCACATAATGGCACATACACAGATGCACACGCACACATGTACTGGAGCACACACACACACACATGTTGGTGTGCTTTATTGCAGGACCCACACACTGATGGTGTGGTGGGTGTGACGGCAGCTGCCACAGACACGAATTTGCACAGGAAGACACTTACAGAGATGCGCAAGCACACATGTACTCGAGCACACTCACACGTTGGTGTGCTTTATTTCAGGACTCACTCACCGAAGGTGTGGTGGGTGTGATGGCAGCTGCCACAAACACGAATTTGCACAGAAAGGCGCATACACAGACGCATGTGCACGCATGCACACACTGATGTACTTGTTAACATGACTCCTGCACTAACAGTGTGGTGGGTGTGATGGCAGCTGCCACACACGAATTTGCACAGGAAGACAAAGACACAGACGCACATGCACACATGTACTCAAGCACACTGAAACACACACTCACTAACTCTCACACACACACTTACACACATACACACACTCACGCACTGATGCACTTGGTTGCAGGACTCCCGCACTGACGGCGTAATGGCTGCTGCTACGAAGAGTGTGATCAGCGAAAACGAGTCGTCTGAGACAGGGAAGGTTTATTTGGAAGATGGCATGGAACGAGAAGAGGTGAGGGAAATGCTGATTCTGCTATGTGTATGTGGTGCGTGTGTGTGTGTGAGAGGGAGGGGGGGGGGGCTACCTCCCAACGCGCTTGCTGTTTTGACTTATTTTCCGAAAAAATGTAGGCTGTGCTGCTGTCCTATCTCGGCAAAGATTGTCTAAGTTTATGTAACGAACCCTCTCTCTCTCTCTCTCTCTCTCTCTCTCTCTCTCTCTCTCTCCATCTCTCTCTCTCCTTCTCTCCCCCATCCATCTATCTATCCAGCTCTTCATCCCCCCCCCCCCCTGCCCCCTCCGCGCCCCCCCCCCTACCCCTCCCTCCTCGTCCCTGTTAGCTCAAATCCGCAGCCACTGACAGCTCAGCCACAATCGACCCCATGTGCATGGGTGGGGACCCTCCGGCCCTGACGCCTCCGAGCCGGAGGGTTGGGACCTGCTTGCCACCTTCTTGTCCCCCCACCAACCTCACACACACACACACTAACACCTACCCACCACCACCACCACCACACACACACACACACACACCCATCCACGCCAACACCCTCCCACACCAACACCCACCCACACCAACACCACCCACACCCAGCAGAATCAGTATCTGCCTTACTCCACCATCACCTCTCACCACCCCACCCCACCCACCTTCCCTTGCAGCTCCAATACACCTCCCATTCCAGCAACGCTACAATGGACCCCATGCGAATGGTTGGAGACCCCCCCGGCCCTGACGACTTCGAGCCCGAGGGGTGGGACCTGCTGGCCCCCTTCCTGCCCCCTCCCCCCTCAGAGCCCGAAGAGGTTGAACATTGGACAAGGGCTATGTTCACGGACGCCAGCAGCACTGGGGGGGCCAGCCGCCTGTTGCCTGGCACTGGGGGCATCACGGCTGCCCTCCAGGCTGGCAGCCGTAGCCTAACTAGGAGGTCGACCTCGGATACAATCCGAGGGCTACTGGGGGCCGGGCTGTCAGCGGTGGGGACGCTGAGCAGCGGCGCCTTGAGTGGTAGGGGTACATGACAACGTGGGGTGGCAGGGAACATGACAACGTTGAGTGGCAGGGGTACACGACAACGTGAGGGAATTGATCAGATGAAAATGATGCAGGGTATTGAGAGATGGCATCCCACCACCTTTTCCGGGATTAAGAAGTAGCAGCTTTCTCAGCGGGACGTCAAGTGGCAGGGGTACACGACAACGTGAGGGAAATCTTTAGATGCATATGATGCAGGGTATTGAGAGATGGCATCCCTCGACCTTTCTCAGGTGTATATGTACTACTTATTAATTGGCAGCTTGCCCAGCGGGACGTTGAGTGGCAAGGGGTCATGATAACATGACGAATATGATGGAGGGCATTTGTAGATGGCATCCTCGACCTTTGTCAGGTGTATATGTACTACTTATTAATTGGCAGCTTGCTTAGCGGGACTTTGAGTGGCAAGGGGTGCATGACAGCGTGAGGAAAATCTTAAGATGAATGTGATGCAGGGTACTGGGAGGTGGCATCCTACTACCATTTTCGGGCTTACGAGGTAGAAGCTTTCTCAGCGGGACGTTGAGTGGCATGGGTACACGACAACATGACGAAAATCTCCAGATGGATATGATGCAGGGTATTGGTATATGGCATTCCTCGACCTTTCTCAGGTGTATATGTAATACTTATTAATTGGCAGCTTGCTCAGCAGGACGTTGAGTGGCAAGGGGACATGAAAACATGACGAATGTGATGCAGGGTATTTGTAGATGGCATCCTCGACCTTTATCAGGTGTATATGTACTACT
The DNA here is from genome assembly GCA_013435795.1 of Chlamydomonas sp. ICE-L. Taxonomy (NCBI): domain Eukaryota; kingdom Viridiplantae; phylum Chlorophyta; class Chlorophyceae; order Chlamydomonadales; family Chlamydomonadaceae; genus Chlamydomonas; species Chlamydomonas sp. ICE-L. Next base: position 54,492,792 of record JACBWV010000610.1, read on the forward strand.
TATTAATTGGCAGCTTGCTCAGCCAGACGTTGAGTGGCAAGGGGGCATGATTACATAACGAATATGATGGAGGGCATTGGGAGATGGCATCCTTCGACCTTTGTCAGGTGTATATGTACTACTTATTAATTGGCAGCTTGCTCAGCCGGACTTTGAGTGGCAAGGGGGCATGAGGAACTTGACGAATATGATGCAGGGTATTGGGAGATGATATCCCACGACCTTTTCTTTTCAGCTACGAGCAGCAGCTTCTAGGTAGCTCCCCTGACTGGCTATACAGCCAAATCTAACTCAACCTCGTGCACCTTGAAGTTGGCACAATCGACTGTCATAGAAGCTACTAAACAGCCGAAAATAAAGAGCACTGCTCGAGTGCAGGGTGGTGCAGGACGCAGCGTCCTGCGTCGCAGGACGCAACATGGGGAGGGTCCGGCCCACCACCACTCCATTGCCGTGTGCTACGGGTTATATTTATAGGTGGACGCAGCCCATTGACCTATATGCGTCCCAGGACGCAACCTACCAAGTTGGATGCGTCCCAGGACGCAACATACCGAATTAGGTTGCGTCCCTGGACGCAACCCCTGGGGTCCGTTTGGAGTACCCCGCTTGTGTGTATAACTTGACCTTGGTTACATGTTTACAGCAATTTGGCTCCTCGCCGTCTTCGGCAGGAAAATTGTAATCTTTATCGAAAACAACCCAAATCTATCAAACATCTAAGCATTCGTACCCAAACTTGAAATTGAACTTTGCTACGTAGCTTCAGCCAGCAATTTGCTCGCCGTCTTCAGCAGTAAAAAAGGGGAAAGATCACTATAAAAACTTGATCCAATCTCTTGTATAAGTTTCAGTTGAAGAAGTGAGCGGCAGAACATTCTTTTAAAAAAAAATAGTACGCCTTATTAAAATGAGGAGTGAGGCCCGTTTGCTTGCACTGGCCACTGGGGCCAAGCACCAACATTGTGGACATTCTTAGGAAATAGTAGTTGGGGGATAGAATCCCACAACCTGTCTCCAATGTACGTAACAGAAGCAGCACAAATGAATTATATGATCACTGTAGCTGGACTGTAGCACGAACGTAGGTCCCCCATCGGTAAAACGATTGTTTGAGGGTCAGTTCATCAGTGCTTTTTCTTTTTAAGCTCTTCCTTTACAGTTGGGCAAGTCCTTTAAGCCTGTTTGGCCTACCCCTGGACTGTTACATACTTACAACCAGGGTAATTCAAAGCGCGCGCTTTTGTGCTTTTGAGCGCTGACTTTTTGACCCCCTCTGCGCTTAAGCGCAGTTTTTTGCAACTCCCTGTGGGCGCAGCAAGCAATTTTTGCGCTTTTTGCACTACAAAGCGCAGTTGTTTTGTTTTCAAGTGCGCTAAAGCGCTGGCCAATTTGGCCATTTGAAGTACCCTGCTTGCAACAGAAGCAGCATACTTTTGTGCACAGCAGCGGGGTGTTGACCAACAGGGGGACGTATTGGGGGAGAGAGTTCTTGGGAAATATTTATTGCGAGATAGATTCCCACGACCTGTATCCAGTGTATGTAGATAGACATGCATATAATGATATAAGAGACTAAGGGCGTGTTTTCAGTGGACCGACAGTTCAACTGTGTATAGTAGACCACTCAACCCTGCAGTTCAAGTTCGAGTGCTGAGCTGGGCCCTAAAACCTCGAGAAGTGCCATCTCATCCCGACTGCCCCTCTAGCGCGCTCTGGTCCCTCGCCCCCCTCGCTGCAAGTGTATGCAGCTTGCTCGAAGTTTCCTCAAATCACCGAATTCACCGCTTACCAACGCCAGTGTATTATTGCGCTGCGATCTTCACTTTCATCTGTTCTCTTGCTCCTCCTGTCGCTGCCGCTTCTGCTACTGCTCCGCCCGGTCAAATGGGTCGGGTAGTCAGATTGACATTTTGATCGAATCTGTGGCTCTCGCTATCATCATTCGAACTGGTTAATTCCCGCCTTTCTTTCATGTCTTCGCCCATTCAACTTGAAATTGCCTCCCAATAACTCGCAACTCGGGGCGTGTATAGATCTCGGGGAGAATCTGCGTAAATGCTCGCTGTTGTATCACTTTTTGTGACTTTGTCCAACGCTCTCCCTCGAAATTGTCCAACGCTCTCCCCCGAAAATAGTTGAACTGTTTAGGGGGGAGGGCGACGGACAAACCCTAACCTTGTTGCGCACCTGGCGTGCCAGATCGGCGAAAAGTTGAACTGTTGAAGTTGAACTGTGCCCACTGGAAACACTCGCGCCCACACTACAGTTGAACTATTACTATAGTAGAAACACGCCCTAATGCATACTACGCCCCGGGTACTACGCCCCCAGCCTTGCTGACGCCAAAGGAATGTGATGAGGTGGCAGTGCACGACCTACGAGCTGGCACGTCGGTCACTCCTTCTGAACAGCCGACGGCGGGCCCCGTAGTAAAGCAGGGCGCCCTTCCCAGATATCCTCTCGGTCTGACAGCAAGGATCATGCCCTTGCATTGAGGTTACTCGAGAACACCCAAGATAAGTAATTCGTTTACTACAGAAACACGCCCTCGTCGGGGTTGCAGAGGGAGACTCGTCCTAACCTGCTATTGCCTGTGTCGTCTTGGGGCACGATCCATCAACGGGTGCGAGGATTCAAGGCAGGTTGAGTGACCGACTACCTTCAGAGGTTAGTGGGCGAGAAAGGACGAGCAAATCAAGCAAGCAGATCAGATCCAACGCGCGCGACCTTCCTGAGGGCAGTGGGAGCTACCGGGGCAATTGCTCCGGTTAGTGGTTACTTGGTCTTCACCCCTTTTTCGGGCGTATGGAACCTTGTCACAATTCTTCTTCTTAACTCCTTTTTCGGTAGCTTATTCGGGCAGAAATGAAAATGCTTACTCTACTCTCTGCGCAAGTCAATACTCTGCAACGCGATGTGAAGTTATTCGTGGCACTGCCTTGCAGTCGGGGCCAGCGACCAGTTCGGCAACTCAGAGCAATTCAGGGGATGATTTGGGAGCTGGGGTTTCGAAAAATGTCGGACTTGGGACTTATTTTCCCCAAATTGGCCTGAATCTGAGAATTCTGTGAGAATTCTGGAAGATTCGGCCTGAGAAGTATGAAGTCTGAATTCTGAAACCCGATTCTTCCCGTAAAGCTTTATATGAGGCACCGTTCAATGGCTCATGCAATTAGGTCAACTAGGGTGGACTTTATGTCTGCTCCAGAATCATGTCATTACATAACCAATGAAAATATCAAGAGGTGCTTTCTCTTGCTTTCTGTCTTGCAATAACCAGGTAGGTCAAGGTGACAATATTGCTATGTTACGTTTATAGCGGCTGTGCAGTAGAGATCCCCGACAAATGAGGCAGCGTTACCTCCCGGTCCTGATGCCACACCACTGCTTGTTGTTTTCCTGTCCGGTTCTGTCTTTCAATAGCAGCTAGGCCCAGGTGACAATAACGCGATGTCCAGTTTCTAGCGGCTCTGCAGGAGAGGTCAATAGGTCATCGAACAGTGCGGCAACTTCGTGTGCTGCTCTTGCAGCCATGTCCCTTCGCGTTCAATTGTTGCATCCAAGAATATGCGACGGTAAATAGGCTTGGGTGATTTAGATGGACGCGAACAGTACGCGCCCATTGCCAGCTCACCATCAAGCTTGATCGCTGCACCCTTTCCCTTCCTGCCCCCGTCTGCCCACTGACTCCCTACCGCTCTCTTCACGTCCAAACTATCCACATTGTCCACACCATCGTGTTAGTCCAGAAAAAGATTCCTGATTTAATGAGCCATGTTTCGTTTTTTCTGCCAAGGTTGAGACCCCTCCCCCCCCCCCCCCCACCACCCCACCCTGGTCCTGGCACTTATGTTTTTTGCCACCTCCCGCTGGAACTACACCCCGGGACTATACTGTGGGAATGGGGAATGAGGATTTTGACAGGGTAGTGGTGAATGTTCGTTTGGTTGAGGGTCGGTATCTCCACGATAGGAGCTTTTAGTGACTGCAACTCAAACCCCCTCTTACATGAAAGCCACTGAACCACGGCGGCGCGTGCGGGACTACGGGACTACTGCTAGTAGGCACCTTCCATCCCAAGCCCTTAGTGCGCCCACTTGTAGGAGTAGCAACGCCATTCGAACTGAATCCTCGGTGCAGCTGGTTTGTGTGGGGAGACCCAACTCCTGGGGCGAAATACCTTTCAAAACTCAGATAAATGTCACCTGCTGAGGGGGGGAGAATAAGTGCTGTAGGCTTGTAGCTTATGTTACATAAACTTGTAGCTTATGTTACACAAACTAGGGTTATGACAAGGGGTTATCCTTTTCAATTTCCCCCCTACTTAGAAATCCCTCATCACTGGATTTAAAAACGTAGTTATTTCGGGTATTTTGTAGCTGGGACCAGCTGGGACTATACTGTGGGCCAGCAGTCCCTGCTTTACCTACGACTCACTCCTAGTTGTCTTGATAATGAAGAATGCATGAGAATTGTCTTGATTATTTGAGGTCAGGCAAGTCCCTTTAGCCTAATTGGCTCCCCCCTGGACACTAGCATACATACAAACATCCCGGTTTGGCGAATGGTTCAATTATTGATCATTTCGCTGAACTGAAGAAGGTGCTGGGTTCGAATCCCTACGGGTGCACATTAGTGTTCGCAGTCGCTGTCAACCGCCATGGTAGCTTCGTCCAGGTCAAGTAGCAACGCGTTCTCTACCGCTGTAAGACAGGGCTCCCTTTATACCACGTCCCACCAGGCTTTATCACCACTTTTTTTTTACTTGCTCCTAGTTGTCTTGAGAGCCTTAGTACTTGATTCCCTCACAATTTCTATCTCTCACAGTTTCACTCTCACACTCTCACATTCAGTTTCCAAACTCTCACACTCTCACACTCAGTTTCACTCTCCCACTCTCACACTCAGTTTCCACACTCTCTCACTCTCCCACTCAGTTTCACTCTCCCACTCTCCCACTCAGTTTCCACACTCTCCCACTCAGTTTCACTCTCCCACTCTCCCACTCAGTTTCCACACTCTCCCACTCAGTTTCTCTCTCCCACTCTCCCACTCTCCCACTCAGTTTCACTCTCCCACTCTTACACACAGTTTCCACACTCTCCCACTCAGTTTCACTCTCCCACTCTCCCACTCAGTTTCCACACTCTCCCACTCAGTTTCTCTCTCCCACTCTCCCACTCAGTTTCACTCTCCCACTCTCACACACAGTTTCCACACTCTCCCATTCATTTTCTCCCTCCCACTCTCCCACTCAGTTTCTCTCTCCCACTCTCCCACTCTCCCACTCAGTTTCCACACTCTCCCACTCTCCCACTCAGTTTCACTTTCCCACTCAGTTTCCACACTCTCCCACTCAATTTCCACACTCTCCCACTCTCCCACTCAGTTTCACTCCCCCACTCTCTCACTCTCCCACTCTCCCAGATCATTGAAGGCCAGTAGATCAGCAAGTAGGAAGGTATTGGACAAGGCCGAGTCTTTTTTACGGGCAGCCGATAGGCTGCCGTCCAGTAGGAAGCAGTAACTGTTCTACATAGGCCGAAGCCACCGTTCTACATAGGTCTGCCCATCCGCTGCTGAAAAGGAGGACTGACTGCCACCAGCAGCGTGATTCACTAGGCGGCAGGCCTCCCTAACCGGTGGCAGTGTGATTGATTGATTGGTTGGTTGGTTGGTTGGCAGGCCTACCTAACCGGTGGCAGCGTGATATATTGGTTGGTTGGTTGGCAGGCCCCCCTAAGCGGTGGCAGCGTGATTGGTTGATTGGTTGGTTGGCAGGCCCCCCTAACCGGTGGCAGCGTAATTGATTGATTGGTTGGTTGGTTGGCAGGCCCCCCTAACCGGTGGCAGCGTGATTGGTTGGTAGGTTGGCAGGCATCCCTAACTCAGCATATATATATATATATACAAAGGAGAGGGGTATAAGCCCGGATGTATATGGCAGTGATGCTTTGATCAAACAGAAGATGACCGGCCATCATGCTTCCTTACAGGCACGGGGGGGCAACACTGTTGGAGGAAGGGACCGTGTTGTTGGAGCCCCTGACCTTCCCCCCCGTCCCATCTCCCCCCCGGGCATTCTGGGTATGCTGCTGATGGTGCTTCGTGGGTTTGATGAAGAGCATGAAATCAGTTTTCTTCGATTTATGATGGAAAATAATTTAACCATCACCACTGCACAGCTCAGGATCCGTTTCCCAATTGTTGTCTTCATTTTCATACGATTCCTGCGGAAAAGTGAGCATCAATTCTCCTTATTCTGGATAGTTCTTTACATCCTGCCGACCTATAGCTGCTTGTCACTCTGCACTATCGAAGGCGCTGATCTACTGATATGGGAGATGTTTTGGATGTCGTTTCGAAGGGCTGTGGGAGTGGCATTTCCCATCTTTGGGCTTGGCGATCTTCACCCATCTGGTCACATCCATGCATTTGTCATGCTGGAGGGCTTTTGCGTTCCCCATTTTGAGCACATTCCAGTAAGAATGATTGGGGCCAGTCACCATGCACTTTGGTGGGTGCTGTACTTAAGGAACAGCTTTGTTGAGCCAGAATTCCAGATTAGGGACAAGCTTCTTCTAGCAGGATACACTGTGGCATTGGTAATTCGGTTGGGCTACGATATTCGAGATCGGCGGGCGTACATCAGAAAGCTCCATGCCAGACACGCCAATTGAGGCTGTATGTATGTATGTATGTATGTATGTATGTATGTATGTATGTATGTATGTATGTATGTATGTATGCTACAGTCCAGGGGTAGGCCAAATAGGCTAAAGCATTATATTATTCGCCAATTGATGCTAGCTGGCGGACATATGCACAACCCCTCATACTAGCTTCATGTCGCAGCTTCTATGTAGCTCCCTCCCTGATTCTTGGACTGAGCCTGGATTGTGCATTGGAGTGGTCAATGCCAGGCGCGCCCATTGACAAACCTGTTCACAACTCCTCATGCTGGCTTCATGTCGCAGCTTCTATGTAGCTCCCTCATTGATTCTTGGACTGACCCTAAAGCTGACCCTAAACCTGGATTACGCCTAGGAGTGGTCAATGCCAGGCACGCCCATTGATGCTAGCTGGCGGACATATTCACAGCTCCTGATTATGGCTTCATGTCGCAGCTTCTATGTAGCTCCCTCCCTGATTCTTGGACTGGCTCTAAACCTGGATTGCGCTTTGGAGTGGTCAATGCTAGACACGCCACTTGATGCTGACAGACTCATTCACAACTCCTCATGCTGGCTTCATGTCGCAGCTTCTATGTAGCTCCCTCCCTGATTCTTGGACTGACCCTAAAGCTGACCCTAAACCTGGATTGCGCCTTGGAGTGGTCAATGCTAGGCTCGCCCATAGATGCTAGACGCGGACACATTCACAGCTCCTGATTTTGGCTTCATGTCGCAGCTTCTATGAAGCTCCTACCCTGATTCTTGGAATGACCCTAAACCTGACCCTAAGCCTGGATTGCGTCTTGGAGTGGTCAATGCCAGACACGCCAATTGATACTAGCTGGCAGACACATTCACAACTTCTTATTCTGGCTTCATGTGGCAGCTTCTAGGTAACTCCCTCCCTGATTCTAGGACTAACCCTAAACCTGGATTGCGCATCGGAGTGGTCAATGCCAGACATGCCTCTCGATGCTAGCAGACGCATTCACAACTTCATATTCTGGCTTCATGTCGCAGCTTCTATGTAGCTCCCTCCCTGAATCTTGGACTGACCCTAAACCTGGATTGCTCATTGGAGTTGTTAATGCCAGACACGCCACTTGATGCTGGCTGGCAGACACATTCACAGCTCCTCATTATGGCTTCACGTAGCAGCTTCATGGTAGATCCCTCCCTGACTGCTGGTGATTGGATTAATCAGCACTGATGGTGCTTGAACGTGTCAGCACTTAGTATGCTTTCATTTGTCAGCACAGAATGTGCTTGATTTTTATCAGCGCTGAGTGTGTTTCAGTTAGGTAGCATTCAGCTTGCTTGAATTTATCAGCGCTGAGTGTGTTTCAGTTGTGTAGCATTCAGCTTGCTTGAATTTATCAGCTGAGTGTGTTTCACTTAGATAGCATTCAGCTTGCTTGAATTTATCAGCTGAGTGTGCTTGCATGTATCAGTTCAGATTTTGCTTGAATGTGTTTTATGATAACGCCTGGTGGGCGTGGTATTAAGGGAGCCCCCTCAGCCCCATCTTGTGGCAGTAGGGAACGAGCTGCTACTATACCTGGACAAAGCTACCATGGCGGTTGACAGCGACCCCAGATACTTAAGTGCACCCATAGGGAATTAAACCCCGCACCTTCATCATTTCAATGAGCTCTACCATTGAGCCATTCATTGAAACGAGACAGATTGTGCTTGAATTTACCAGCATTGATGGTGTTTGGATATATATGTCAGCACTGAGTGTGTTAGAGTTTATCAATACTTGTCCACTCCAGGGTGGCCGCTCTCTAGGGTAGGGTCTGGATGTCCTCTAGTACATAGTAAGTCTGTCCTCGATCCAGTGGATGTATTTGGCTGTTGGGTTTGATGGATGATTAGGGTCTGGCCTTCTAGTTTGCTTCCTGGGTGCACACACCCCACCTCTACCGCTTATCTGAGAATTAGGGGGCACCCTTTATCTTGGGTATATAGTTTTTGCTTAGTGTGGTCTTGTTCCTTCTTAATGGCGTTTTTGCTTGGGGCGCTACGGTAGGCGGCATGGTCTCGTATTTGTTTTCGGACAGGGGGTTAATAGGCTGCCATTTAAGAGCTCTACGCCTATCCGTTTGTCTAGTGGGGGTACTAAGTGCGTCTTGTCTTGTTTCGCTTGTGGAATCTCACTATAGGTCATAGGCACTCTTTGCTCATGTACAAAAGACATGTACTTCACTTTCTTCGCTCCATGTTTGTTCTGTATGCCTTTTTAGCTCGCTCTATTATTTCGTTAAGCCATTTTACGTGCTTTTTCAACCGCTTGTTGGTAGGGAACGGCAACACAGTATCATATGATATTATGTCATCATATGATATCATATGATGCCAGCAGTCTGACTGGGCCAAAGTTACCATTTGAATACAATATCACATGATGCAATTTGTTTGATATCGTATGATATCATTCTCACCTTTGGCCAACATCATATGATATGCGGATTCCTAGTTGTTGGAGTTTTCATTGTCGGTAGCGGATACTGCAGACTCAAGTTTGCTTACAGAGGAAGATTCTTACTCGCAGTAGTGCGAGACATAAGAGGAGACGGCAAGCAGTACATCCTAGTACTGCATAGCGGCGCACGTTGCCATAGCTGGCCTCAGTTCTGTGCTATACTCGGCACAGGTCCCGGAGCGAGGGGACTAAGACCTGTGCACTCTTTGCCTACTCTGGATGCGACATATAAGTCAGACTATTACATTACATGTTTCAAGTCTTGTTATTATCCGACTTATGCGTCGGCTACTGAGTTGGCTTTTGCTTTCGGAGTTGCGTATGTGACGCAGTGACTGAGGGGAAGGGACAGAAAGTTGATATAGCTTACAGGGATAAGCATCACTGAGGATGCGCTACTTAGAAGAAGGGAGATGGCACAGTACCTCAGGGTACTGGCGTGTAGAGTGTGCGCCATAGCTGGCAGCGGCACTACAGTCAGCGCAACAGGGCGGAAGGCCTGTGCGCTCTAAGTCACTCTAGAGGAACCGGGAGAACCGGTAAAATAACATCCCCCCCAATTCCTGGTATTCTTTATACAGAAGAATTCCGGGAATTAGGAGAGTTTAAAATACTAGAGGGACGGTTTAAAATATAAATAAAAGCTGCAAGCACAACGGTACTTGGTCAGGCTTGTAAAGAATTCAGAAGGGAAAAGGTCCCTAGGGATTCCTAAATTTTCTGATCAATGTGGTCAGCTAGGAGCTGCCAGGAAGGTGCAGGTACACTATCTGAAATGTGCAGATAAAGGCTTTTAAGAAGAAGGAAGCAATCAATCAATGCAGATAAAGTCTTGAGTCATGGCATTGAGCTATTCAGAAGTTTGTACAGATGTACTTATGGACACATGATGTTTGAGAGCTAGATTCCCCCTCAGGATTGGGGAGATATAAATCTACCTAATCCGAGAATCATGTTCTACTACTAGTTTCTAGGTGTCTTCAGCATGGTATGGTACTTGATAGAAGCCATCTCGCCTAAGCCTTGTAGTGATGGACTGGTGGAGGTTATCAGCATGAATAGCGGTGCTCTCGCTTGTTTTATGTCTTGGTGACTCCTTATGTACTCCCTTAGAACTATCGGTCCTGACAGTACTATGTCAGCTTCCCGTAGACTGTGTCATTCTTCATGACACTGTGACGACTTCCTGTTGACTGTGTCATCGGTTCTTTTGACACGCGCTGTCTAGCCTGTACCCTGATCAGGTTCCAGGCTACCGCCCCCTTTCCTCCACTGGTGCCCCTTAATGGGTCTCCTGTGCTTGTAACTTATTCTCGTCTCCGCATTTATAGATTGGCGTGCTGCACACACAAAGTCCACTCTCCGGAGTGTTATCCAAGCTGATAGGTTATACGGCCCTTCATTTACTACCACTGCTTTGCGATGCAACTTCCGCGAGGACCTCCCGCCATTTTGAGAAACTCCATGACATGGATGGTCTTTCCTGGACGCGCGGGATGCGCAGTATCATTCTCAGCGATGGCTGCGACCAATCCTTCCCACGGAGGAACGGCTCCTCTTGATGATTGGCTAGACGTTTGTGCACCAGCTGCCTCTGCTAGCGGTCATGAGAGTCCTTCCGCCATCGTGGAAGTAACCCCCCCCGGTCATTCCTCCATCTTCTCTTCTTTTTCCTCCCCTGCCGTCTGTCGCCTCCTCCCGTCTGTCGTAGATGACTGTGACGTGCAGACTCAAGTCGGCGACTAGCCTGGACATCGGTGGAGATACCCCGTCTTCGTCTGCTCGCGTCCTTGACGTCGCTAACCTTTCTCCGGTGTTTGAGGCTCTGCCTGCATACCGGAGGTTGCCAAGCCGACCAAGCTCCCTGCTGATGTCTACGTCGTCTTTGCCCCCTTTGCTCTGCCCAGCCGACGGTCGGCTACTGGCATGAGCTTGCGCTCTAGTGGCTCTGTGCTACCTTCTGGAGAATTTTTTCGATCAAGCTGGCGGATCGCCGGCACTGCCGTAGGGTTCGCCAGAGGAGGACGACCTACGCGTCTGGACCTGGAGGTGGTAGGAAGCAGGGGGGTATGGTCAGCACCACTACGGGTGCTGCTCCCTCTACCCCCCAACCGGGTGAGTCGAGCGATAGAGGGGGGGACTTGTTATTGACTGATCATCGACGGCGGGATATTAGGACCTTTACATGCCTCGGCTCTGCTCTTCGCATCCTAGCGATTAATGTTCGAATTCTGCCCTTGCGATTTGCGATTTTCTGCCATTGGTGCGATTTTCTGCACCAGGTGCGACTTGCTGCACTGTCATTCTCGTCTCCTTTTTTCCCATACCTCAAATCTCGACTTCAACCTAACGCTTCCCCACCTTCTGTGATCCCAGGTCTCGCAGCGCCGGACTTCGCCCATGCTACAGGCCGCAGTGGACGCCGTCCTGGCCCTAGTCCAGCGGCCGTGGAGGATCTTTGGCATGATATCTTGGTGGATATTTTTCTCTCTTAGGCTCCTTGTGACCCCTGGGTGCGTTCCTTGGTTCGACAGAGGTTACTACTTTGTCTTCCCGTGCCCCTGGTTTCCCCCCTTAGGTGTATGCCTTAGCTACGTGAGTTTGGGTTCAAGTGTTTGAGTTCTGATAGGGCTTAGGAATTTTTAGTTAAGTGGTATAGAGGCATGGTTGATCTCGATTAGTTGGGGCATGCATGAGTTGTTAATGATGACACTGCTCAGCATGGTGCTAGTGTGTTATCTTCGCAATCGCGTGTTCATCTAGGGAGACAAGACTCCTTCGGAGCTTTTCTTTGGGGTTGCACCTGATGTGTCGTTGTTGCGTTTGTTTGGTTGCCCTTGCTATGTAATCTTAGTATTGGGCAGTCACGCAACAAGCTAGTTAGAAAGGCATTATTTGGTAGACTGGTTGGGTATTCCCTGGTGAGTAAGGGTTATTATATTTGGGTTTCCAATGTTGCGCCAGTTAGTAGTGAGTAGTGATGTACTCACTATCTCCAGTTCAGTTCTAAACTGTCTTTCTGGGTTCTCCCATTAGTATGGGTCCCCGTGCCCGCTTGCATCCCTCCTGTCATCAAACGGTGATATGTTATGTGTTACCGGTAATTCCCTACGCCCTTTAACAACCCCAATTGTTGTTGGCTGGCCTGGCTGGGATGTATCATTGTTGCATTCTAGACCAGGGCCTGATCTTGCTGTATTGTGTGTGAAGTTTTAGGGCGGGTGGGAGTTGGATATCCAACTATAATCTTAGCCGAATCTCAGGGGGTCGCCAGGCCCTCCTCTGTGCCACGTTTTAGCGGTGAAGCTTTAGGATTTAGACAGCCTTCGATCATAGTGGTACCTGGATCAGGTCCATTGACTAATAGTCGCCAACCTCCGACCACCTCGGATGGCTCGCGGGTGTCGATAATTCCGACGCCTCCTGTCGTCCCTGGTGGATTACTCGGGTCAAGCCCATGTGATGATGTAGCCGTTGCCGAATGGGTAAGTGATGATCTTGAACACTGGTCTAGCTTGATACTGCGTATGGCTGGGGTGTTACAGTCAACCCAGGATTCATTGTTTTAGGTGCTGCTGGTTCTCATACGTAGGTTAACATGGCCCTATGTGTGAGTGCCTATTCCTCAGCACCTCCTAGACTGACTTATAGGGTAGTCTAGATTGGTGGAGCGTTACGACGCTTTGTTTAGGCAGCTTCCTTTCAGCTGTCTTTCTTGGTTTTGGTAGAAGGTGGTACTTAATTCAGACCACCGTTATAGCATCTTGATGGTTTCTGACTCTTAGTTCCATAGGCAGATGGTTCGTTCGGTGGAGCTCATCATAGATTAGCTATTTCTTTTTACTCCACACTGTTTTTAGATCACCAGCCCCTCATGTGATTGGAACTTTTTGTGGAGTGTAGTAGTTGTTTCCCTTTGGATTTTACTGTAATTTGGTGGGCTGGGTCATCTTGCAGTTGTACTTGCAGATGTCCTTGCAGTTGTACTTGCAGATGTACCGCCGCTCACCTCTTTCTTGTTCTTCCGAGTGTATTTCAAGCGCCCTTTCATTCCTTCCTTTGCAGTAAATTCTTTGAAGTCCTTTTTTCTGCGTTTCCTATTTTTCAGGTGGACAATAGGTTTTATGTACTTTGGTTGTACATCTACCCTTCTATTGTTCATTGAACTGTGTTTCCTTTGTTGGTTACAAGTTTCTTGAAAATTTTAACTTCGCATCCTTTGGATTTTTTCAGTTACTGCAGGTTTGGTTTGCTTGTGGTTAGGCGCTTGGTGTGTCTTGAGTGCATGAGTTCTTTGCGGTGCGATACCCACCTCCTAGAATGTTTTAGTTAGTGCCGTAACTGGGGATTTATGATAATTCACTTTCATAAATCTTCTTACTTCCATCTTTGAGTAAGAAACCAGTTCATCATGGTTTTTTCATCCCAACCTAGTCATGAATTCTATGCTAAGAATAGTTTTTCAGGTAGTGGATTTTTCCATCGATTTTTTTTTTCCCATCGTAGTCTTTAGTGTCCTCTTGTCTGCGTCCTTTAGGCTTTGATTCTCTCGTGTGCTGCTCTCACACGATATTTCAATCCGTCTCTTTGGTTATCATTGATTGGCGTTAGGTTCCTATTCCCGGATCGGGTTTTCTATACCGTTGTTCCCCAACTTTGATATACGTTTTTTTCAGTCTTCTCTTTAGGTTAAGTTCTCGGTTCTTTCAGTCACCGTTGTTCCCCTTCCTTTGGTATTAGGATTGATTTCTGTTTGGCCTCCCTGTGATTTTCTGGTTTGGTGCCTACTATTCTGGATGAATAGTATTTTTGCGCTTACCATGGATGGTTACATTTCCATTTTGGTCTCAGCTCAGCTCGGTATGACCCAAGTTTTTTGCTGCTACATTTTCGGAGTACTACAGTGGTTTTTGGTTCATCCTTTCTCATCCTTTTATTTTAGACAAGGCTTTCTTCTGGTTTCCTGTTTTTTCCGCCGTTCCTTGATAATTTTTGTTTGCTACCAAGTTATGGTTCTATGTCCCCAGTGCCATAGGTGGAGTACTAGTATTGTATGTCACCTGCGTCATAGGTGGAGTATCAGCATGAATAGCGGTGCTCTCGCTTGTTTTATGTCTTGGTGACTCCTTATGTACTCCCTTAGAACTATCGGTCCTGACAGTACTATGTCAGCTTCCCGTAGACTGTGTCATTCTTCATGACACTGTGACGACTTCCTGTTGACTGTGTCATCGGTTCTTTTGACACGCGCTGTCTAGCCTGTACCCTGATCAGGTTCCAGGCTACCGCCCCCTTTCCTCCACTGGTGCCCCTTAATGGGTCTCCTGTGCTTGTAACTTATTCTCGTCTCCGCATTTATAGATTGGCGTGCTGCACACACAAAGTCCACTCTCCGGAGTGTTATCCAAGCTGATAGAGGTCATCCCAAAGCTCAGATGTTGGGTTAGTGTGAAAGACAGGGGGAAAGAAGTTTAGGATGAAGTAATCTTGGTGATCCCATGGCATGATGATGTCATCAATGTAAATGAGGAATGGACTGGGCTCATTGCCAATCCTAATTTGGTGGGATTGGACCAGGACTCCAGGTTGCCTGTGGGCTGCAGTGCAGTATGCACTGACTAGGGCTGCTTGCAGGCAGATGGACCATTTGAGTCTATCCTTCATGTTTGGTGCACATGTCTCATACTTGTATACCAGTGTGGCGAGGTCCCTAGTGTGAGTGTGGATAGGACTGATGAAATGGGCAGGGTGTGTAGGCATATCTGAAGCTCTCCATGGTGCATTTGCAAGGGATCTGAGATGCCTGTACCTGGCAAAGAAGTCTATGATCATCAGAGTGTACAAGGGAACTCTGAGCATGTTGACTATGCATGGGGGAGTAGGGAGTGTGACCATGTGCTCCATGATTTCTAGCAGTTCCCCAAGAGGATAGTATCCCTCTTGGCTTGCATCGTTGGTGAAGCTGACAACAGGCATATGATTGTTATTTTCCATGTCATCGTCTGTGGATGGTTCAGATGTGGGGGGGGAGGAGCCTGGTGAGAGCTCAGTGATTCCTACTGGGGTCATGACTGCTACATGAGGGTCTACTATATAGAGGGAATTTGCTGGTGGTACTACTACTGGTGGCACTGCAGGTGGCACTACTGGTGGCACTACTGTTGGTGGCATTACTACTGTTGGTGGCATCACAACTGGGGGCACTACTGGGGGCACTGCAGCGGACAGGTGGGCAGGGCGTCTTCGTGTAGTGGTCATTACTTGCCCTACTGGCATCATTCTTGTAGGCAATACTGCAGGTGGCACTACAGGTTGGGCAGAGTGTCTACGTGTGTAAGCTTCTATCATGGAAGCTTTCATGAGGGCCAACTGTGCTCTGAAGTCTATGTCCTCTTCACTGGTGTCATTCACAAGGCTCGCAGGCACAGACTCTTGGGCATCTGTGTAGCTTGCTTCTCTATGGCAGTCTGACCAATACAGATATTGTGGGGCAGGCGGAACGTGTCCTGGGACTCCTGGTGGAGGGTTGATTATTTTCCTGGTGGTTGTGAGGACAGGTGCAGGCTGGGTCATAGGTCTGTGAGCCAGATCAGTGTCTGGACTAGGGCATTGACGTGAGCTGTGTCCAAATCCGCCACAGTTCCAGCATGTCATCTTAGAGTTCATGTGTCTTCTACTGACTACAGCTTGTGTGGTAGGAGATGATGGAGGGAAGGAAGGAGAAGGGGAAGGAGGAGCAGGGGGAAGAGGAAGGGGAGGAGGAGGGGGAGGAGGATGTGTAGTAGGGGTAGGAGGAGGTGGAGGAGGAGGAGGAGGAGTGTCAGGGGACTGGGGAGCATCATCTTGGAAACTTTCCTTCCGTCTTGACCTTCCTACTAGGGACAGTCGGTGGATCATGATGTCAGGCGGAAGGTACCATGGGTCTCCAGGGTTGTCATCATCTGGGTGACTTGATGTCCTGGGGTAGTAGACTGCTGTGGTGTATGGCTCACCTGGGTTCCACCCGTTTTTGCAGGTCAAAACGGGGTAGTAGTCCAGTCCAGTTTCATCCTGGTAGGGGAGGTTGAGTTTGCCTGGGTGGCGTGCACGGAAATTTGCAAGTCATCGTCATACTCCATCATTGCTAGTGCACTGATAGAGTGCATGACGTTGGGGAGAGGAAGGATGTGGACATTCGAAAGGGTCATAACAATTCCATCATTTCCATCAATCACAGCTGTTCCACTGTGTGTGCATATGGCAGGTTCCATGGATCCAGGGAGGTGTATGTGAACTGGGTTGTCAAAGGCAGTGACACGTACCAGAGAACGTCTGTCATATGTCATGTGTTTTGTGGTTCCAGTGTTTAGGATCCATTCACTATAGGTGTTCCCTTGGTGGAGGCACAGCACAGGTCTAGGGCAGTCGTGGGCAGGGGATGCATCAAAATCAGAAGTGGGCATAGGGTTGTCATGGTTTCTTGCACTACAACTGGGGGTGGTCTCAAGAGTGGGGGGGTGGATCCTGTCTCAGAGTCAGTGTGGTGCACATGTTCATCAGGAGCAGTAAGGGGGAGGGAACTAGGGCCAGGGGTCTCACCCTTGTTTCTGTCTTCCCAAGGGAGGGGTCCCGTGACGGATCCTGGTGGATACCTGTCGTTTGGAGAAGGAAGTTGTGGAGAAGGTCCAGCCGGTTCAGGAGGTCTATGAATTTGAGACTGGACCAAAACTCTTGTCCGGTGGATGGAGGGCGTCCCGTGGCAGTAGGATGCCGAACTGCGACGGGTGGTGGATCCGCAGAACGATGTGCAGGAGCTTGCGTCTAGGAGACGCCTGCTTGCATGTTGGTGAAGAAATCTGGATTCCTCTGGAGTTCACTCTGGGTACTTCTCAGGAGAGACGCAAGGAGTTTGGCATCGTCTAGCTCAGGTGGGGGAGGACTAGGTAGTGGTGTAGGTGCGTCCTCATATGGCGGAGGAGGCGGGGTAGGCGATGATCTCCTTGGGGTAGGGGGAGCTGATTCGCCATTGTAGACAGTGACTGCAGGGCGATCGGTTGAATGGCAGAGGGGGTTTATAAGGACAAAGGTGTCAAGGAGAGGAGTAGAACCTCATATGAGTTTCGCGACAAGGTTGATACCATGGCCATACTCGTGGCGCAGGGAACGTAGCGCGCATGCAGCATTGTTTGTGCGTTTACGCACCATGGTAGCAAGGGAGGAGGTAAGGGAGTCAGCTATGTGTTCCATGGCCATGAAGTTACTAAAGGCTGTAATCTTGTGGTTGTGTGAGTCACAAGGGCAAAGCATGCCATCTCTTGGTTCGGCCTTGGGAGTTATATCTTTATCCCTTTCGAACGCTGAGAACAAGCAGAAGTTGTGGAGGAGGGGGTCTACCATTTCAATGTACCAACTGAAGAAGATCTTTGGTCCTCCCTTACCGTCGAAAGGAGTGCATGGGACAATCTTCATCATGATGCGCCGGTGATTCTGTAATGGTATTGGCGGAGGTTGGTGGCAAGGCAAGGGGATGAGTAGGAAAACTTGGAATTCGGTGTTGTGTCAGGGGGGAAGAAATTGTGGAGGGGAGATTGGAGGATGGCAGATGTTAGGGTTAGGGAACGGCGGCAAACGTGGAGAGAGGGGGGGGGGGGGGGGGGGGGGGGGGGGGGGGTGAGGGGGGGAGACTGGGAGGAAACGGGAGGGGGGGGAGACAGGAGGCAGGTGGAAGAGATGGGAGGGTGGAGGTATCGAAGCAGTCTTGGACGACGTCCTTAGATACCGGAAATGGGGAGTGAGGGGAGTGAGGGAGGAGGTTGGGGATGGAGGCCAACTTGGGAGAAAACAGGAGGGTGGGTGGGGCGCAGGGCTGGTGGGTGGTGTATGTTGACGGCTGAAGCACAGCTTTTGCTCGAGAGAGCGGATCAATCCAGTCCGATTAGCGGTGGATGATGTGTGCGCAACGAAGATCCACACAGGGGATGTTGTTGCCACGGGGTTGGGGAGTTAGCGAGAATACTCTCCTTTTGGCAGTTGAGAGAACGATCTGCAACAGACAAAATGATCTTGGATGCGGCGAGGGCTCGCGTCAAGCGTTGTAGTCAGCTTGTTGATCAATCCAAGTAGGGATGAGCCGATAACCGTTTGCTTTCGGAGTTGCGTAGACGACGCAGTGACTGAGAATGGACAGAATGTAGATATAGCTTACAGGGATAAGCATCACTGATGATGCGCTACTTAGAAGAAGGGAGACGGCACAGTACCTCAGGGTACTGGCGTGTAGAGTGCGCGCCATAGCTGGCAGGGGCACTACAGTCAGCGCAACAGGGCGGGAGGCCTGTGCGCTCTAAGTCACTCTACAGGAACCGGTGAAGAATATTGGCAAAGTGCACAGCGATACCTGTTCCCTCCAGGACCCGTGCTGCCTGCCGCCAGGCCATAGGCTAGCTATAGCCTGCACGCGCCTGTAGTACTCTGCAGTACGCATATGATATTTCTTATATGTCGCATTGATTGCGTCTAACTAGCATCTTCACTCTATCGAGTCCTGTGTAACAACAACGCTCTTAAAAAGTCTACTTGACACCGCGAGGGTGTATGAGACTCTGTGCTTTAAACAAAAAGAAAAAAGCTATAACAGGAGTTGGACCAGGTTCTGGGGAGTATGTTGCCTAAACACTCACTGTTATAAAACAGTTCGGCTGATCCGGTGCTGTATGGTCTGGGCATTGTTGTTTTTGCTGATTATGTAACAATATCCTCTCTCTCTGAAGCGCGAATTCGGGGCCTTTTTCCGCAATAAGGAATTTCGCCTCAAAGTGTGGCTCTCCGTGCACTGGCCCTAGACTAGAAGGACAATGCGTGATCGGCGGGCACACTCCTGATATCTTGATTGGGAAAGTCCCTTTAGCATACTTGGTCTGTATAGGGGGAAATCCTCCTTGTAAAAGAAACTTGACTGTAACAACTGTTAGGGTTGTTCAAAATGTTCTGTGTCCCGTACTACCGTAGAATTCGCTGCCAGCGGCCTGCCCGGCGCGCCAGGCAGGTCGCCAGGTGTCATGGAGGATCTTAGGATCTTAGTGGGGTTGGGGTATACCTCTGGGGTATACAAGGTTCCGGAGCAATCGACAGCTCAGAATCCTTCGACAAGTTTTGCGTCCTGCGGTGAACAACGTATGGATTTCTGCTGCAAGAACAAAATCAGGCGTTATAATAATAGTATAGAATTGATATGGAGAATATGTTCGTTGTCCTGCGAGAAACCGCCATGGATGACGTCAGTTTGACAGGCGTGTGTCCCGGGCGTGCCCGAAAAAAACCAAGACAAGATCTCGACCTCGGACACGTCACGATCTGCACCACCAGCCAGCTGACGCACACCAGCGGTTTTCACCTTTCTCGCCCATAAGGGCTCTTCCGAGGGCCATTGTACATAGCGATTTCAACTGCTGACTAGCTCAAAAAAATAGCTGCTTCTGCCTCCCACCATCCTTCCCTACCTATAGGCCAGCAAAGCCCATGGATTCTAACCCCCGCCTTTCCCCTCGCATCCCCCTCCGCTGTTTGAACCATGTCTCTCGAGTATGCCGCTCTGTTGAAACTTCCGCGACCTTCTACAGGGATGTGCTTGGCTTCAACGTCATCAAAAGACCGCAAAGCTTCGAGTTCGACGGTGCATGGTGAGATAAGCGACGGCTGACTCGACACCCACCGGTGTCCTACCTGGAAATTGATTTTCACACTCAACATCTCTGTAGCACGAATATCTAGGCCAACAAATGCCAACCGGGCTATTGGGCAATAAGACTAATTCCCTTGCCTCTGCTCGAAAGCTGAATTCGAATGCCGCCATTGCGAGTGGAGTAACATAGGTAAGGCACCTGACTCGAGGCAAGAGACAAAGCCCGAGGCTATTGGAAGCACGTGCCAGATTAGCAAAGCAGGAAGATGGCTAAAGGGGGGAATGACTGAGAGGGAGGCCAACATTCTTGAAGTACCCTCAGCCGTTTTGCTCGTTACTCCCCTGCCACCTCCGTCCCTCTGACTCCCATTTCCGTTCCGCCCTCCTCCCTCCCACCCACAGGCTGTACGGCTACAACCTTGGAATTCATTTGATAAAAGGCGAGCCGAGGACCAGGCAAGGCCCAATTGACCCCCGGAGCGACCATTTGAGCTTCCAGGTACGTTCGACCGTGGGGTCGCGTGGGGATACTTCTGACATTCTGGCGCCGGGCAATAACTTTTCATGCTTCATTCCCATTTCTTGGCGCGTGCTAGCGTTCGTCATGTCGATTTCGAAAACTCGTAAACTCGTAACTGACTCGCTCGCCGCAGTTACTTTTTCCGTCCAGCTAATCCACGCTCGCTCTGGTCCGAGACCTACCCCCTACCCCTTCCCTTGATTCTGTTACCAGCCTGCTTCGCTCTGTCTGTTGTTCGATAGTATGCCGTGGAACCGGACGCCCTGTCGTGCTGCATCAGTTGCACTACGTTCAAAAAGCCACGCCTATCTATACGCATATCTGCCTCCTCCTCGTCCTTGTTCGCCTTTTCCTTGGGACTTCGCCCTCGGCAACAAATCGATAGATGCTACTATTACAAAGCAGCCGGGGGAGCGTTTCCTTCTACCGGCCAGACAGGACCGGGCAACATGGGGGGCGCGTTGCGGAGACGCACGTCTGGATAGCCTGGTATCCCATCACCTGTCCCCCGTGTCACATTCACAGAGAAGCGAAATCTGAACGTCAAAGACGTGCGGCCGGACTTCGTCGATCACCAGTGATTGTTTTGACCTGGTTGGATGACCTGGATGCAAATTGCCATGCAGGTTAAGATATTCATGGAACAAGAATAATTGTTGGTTGGTAGGTTCTATGCACCTGGTTGATTCTATTCCACTGGTTGGAAGCCCAGGTTCGAAGTATGGAGTGCCCTTGCCATGGTGGAAGTATGGGATGCAAACTGCCATACTGGTGGTGACATTCATAGAAGAAGAATGGTTAGTTTGTTGCATGGTTATAAGCGCCGGCAGACGTCTGGCTGTCTGCAGAATGCAGTTGTTCCCCATGCAAGACTCTCGTAAACCAGGGAGTACTGCCACCAGGGTGACACATGGATAGCACTCCGGCATGTACTGCCACCAAGGTGACATCCATGAATAGCACTCTGGCATGTACCGCCACCAGGGTGACATCCATGGATAGCACCCTGGGCGAAGCGCTGACTGGCAAGATTCATGTTTTTTTTCCAGCTACGAGCAGCAGCTTCTAGGCAGCTCCCTGAGCCAGCCACTTGGCTAAGCCCCAAGATTTTGACAGTTCTGGCCAGCAGATTCTGTCAACTTCCAGACACACTAGGTTGCATTAGCTTTGGCTGAAAAAGCCAGTCAGGGGAGCTGCCTCGAGGCTGCTCCTTTTAGCTGAAAAGAAAAGCATTGGCAAGATTGGATTGGATTGTTACATGGTGTTTCAGCCAACTTTGAGCTGCTCACTGTCTTCCAGTGCCAAGTGCGATACCCACGTAAACTAGGGAGCCCACTAAGTGGATTAGACAGTTTAAAGACTTGCCCAGGGCACTGACTGGCAGGGTGTCTTATGCCGCAACCTCTCTTGGCGTTTCTAATTATTCCAACCCTTTCCCTGCCCTGCAGAGCGATAGCCTAGACGAGGTGGAGGGTCGGCTGCGATCGGCCGGTATTCCGTTTGTCAGGCAGACGGTATTTGAGGACGGATTGCAAGTGCAACAGGTATGTGCGGGTGATGATGAGTCTGGTTATCTAAGCCTGAGTTGCAGATATATCTGGGATACCTGATCCTCTTGCCACTCCTCTTGAAGGGGATGAAGAGTTGTCTTCTGCCTGTCTGCCTGCTTGCCTGTCTACCTGCCTGCCTGCTTGCATGCCTGTCTACCTGTCTGCCTGCTTGCGTGCCTGTCTGCCTGCCTGCCTGGCTTGGGTGAGCGCGTGAGCGATCGGTGACTGCCCGGAAAAGCTTGCCCCCACACCACACCACACCCAGCTGACACCATTCACCACCCTCTGCCCAGATTTTTTTCCATGACCCCGATGGTGCCATGCTGGAGGTCTGCAACTGCGACGTCCTGCCCATAGAATTCTTGGAGCTACAGGCAACAGTCCAGGCTTGCCTGCCCTGTCAAGCTGTCGCCCAAGCTGCGATCATAACACAGCAGAAGCAGGAGCAGCAACAAGAGCAGCAGATCAACTGCGCTGTTCAGCCCATGGATTTCTTCGAGCTACAGTCTACACCCCAGGCTTGCTTGCCCTGTCAAGCCGCCCCTCAAAGCGCTTTCATAACACAGCAGGAGCAGGAGTACCAGAGCAAAAAGAACGACCCAATGTCAACCTCAAGCTCCATGCGTCGCTCCTGCTCCTATTCCTCTGACCTTAGCAGCAGTGGGGCGGAACATTTGCCTGCCAGTGTACTCTGGTCTGTGCTTGTATAGGCTCCCCCTGTGGTGTGTACCCCAGCTGGTCTGTGCTTGTATAGGTTCCCCCTGTGGTGTGTACCCAAGCTGGCCTGTGCTTGTATAGGCTCCCCCTGTGGTGTGCACCCAAGCTGGTCTGTGCTTGTATAGGCTCCCCCCGTGGTGTGTACCCAAGCTGGTCTGTGCTTGTACAGGTTCCCCCTGTGGTGTGTACCCAAGCTGGCCTGTGCTTGTTTAGGCTCCCCCTGTGTAGTGCACCCCAGCTGGTCTGTGCTTGTATAGGCTCCCCCCGTGGTGTGTACCCAAGCTGGTCTGTGCTTGTACAGGCTCCCCCTGTGGTGTGTACCCAAGCTGGCCTGTGCTTGTATAGGCTCCCCCTGTGTAGTGCACCCCAGCTGGTCTGTGCTTGTATAGGCTCCCCCTGTGGTGTGTACCCAAGCTGGTCTGTGCTTGTACAGGCTCCCCCTGTGGTGTGTACCCAAGCTGGCCTGTGCTTGTATAGGCTCCCCCTGTGAAGTGCACCCCAGCTGGTCTGTGCTTGTATAGGCTCCCCCTGTGGTGTGTACCCAAGCTGGCCTGTGCTTGTATAGGCTCCCCCTGTGTAGTGCACCCCAGCTGGTCTGTGCTTGTATAGGCTCCCCCTGTGGTGTGTACCCAAGCTGGTCTGTGGTTGTATAGGCTCCCCCTGTGGTGTGCACCCAGGCTGGTATGTGCCTGTATAAGCGCCCTTAAAGGCATTAGTCCAAGAGTGCAGGATGACCATCGGCATCCCTGAGATGGACTGTCATGGTCGAGGATCCAGTGCTTGTATAGACTCGCCCTGTGGTGTGTACCCAGACTGGTCTGCGCTTGCATAGGATCCCAAGTAGTCATGGTTGATGAGTGGGTAGCCTGTAAATACAAGCATCGACCATGCCCATGCGCCCTCCAGGTCGGTACCTGGGCTGTCCTATGCCGTGTGCTTGCTCGTACACACTTGTTCATGCAGCACATCATGCACGCATATACAGTACAGTGCATGACAGACAGTGCACGTACACCCGGACCTCGGCAGAAGCAGGGATGAACCTATGCCTGCCGGTGTGCTGTGCTCACGGAAATATGTGCTAATGTAGACTTGTATACTCAATGTGCGCCACACACATAACTCAAACTCGAACAAATATGAGCTCTTGAGTGGGTGTGTCAAAGCCAGAATCAAGTTAGTTAGTCTCGGACCCAGCAGCAGACGCACAGCATGTCAGCACAGCATGGGCAAATGCAAATATCCTGTGCCAGCTTCCCTGCCTTTTGGCCTAAACCTACGCTTGTTGTTGCTTTTCCCCTTGCATGTCCCCTCAGCTTGTATTACCATGTGGTCCGTCAAACTTGCCGGTACTTGCATAGACACATGTCCCCTCAAGCTTGCTGTTGCTTGCGTATTGCATACCCCCACAAGCCTTGTCAAGCTCTCTATTGCTTGTGCAGCCACATGCCCCATCACACGGCAACGTTATGCACCATAGTTAGTATTTTCAGCTGTAAGCAGCAGCTTCTTGGCAGCTCCATGAGCGGGCCACTAGGCTAAGCCTCAAGATTCTGACAAATCTGGGCAGTGGATTCTGTCAGCTTCCGGACACGCTAGGTTGCTTTAGCTTTGGCTGAATAGCCAGTCCGGGGAGCTGCCTAGAAGCTGCTGCTTATTGCTGAAAAATAAAAAAAGTGGTTATACACAGGGGGGCTAGGTGCACTGCTGATAAGATCCAGTTGTGGGCTGGGTCCAAAACCTTCGTCTTATCCCCAGCAAGGACCCTCGTCCCTGATTTTGTTAGAGTGCCCTACACCTCTTTTTGACATCCATGGTGGGTAGACTCATCATTCCATCCACCTGCTTTGGCGTAGTCAGATTATTGCTGCTGTATTAGAGTGTGTGTGACCTCACTCGAAAGCTCTTGGCACCATCTTTCAGCCACCTGTCTTGGTGTAGTCAGATCATGCCACCAGCAAGAGTGTGTCTCGACGTAGAGCATCTCTTCGCACCATCTATCATAAGCCTGCCTTGGTGTAGACAGTATGGTTTGAGTGGTGATGGTATGGGTTGGGTATCTGGTCTTTTTGGCAGAGCCCTCCCTTCTGGGGGGGCGGGGGCCCCCAGATTCACCCCGTTGTCCGTCCGTCCAACCAACGTCCGATACGACGCCTGACACGTCAGCCAACCATCTTGGAACTAACTGGCTTCGGTGCACTCCATTCCAATAGCCAACACTCTCCGCCAATTTTACGCGTCGCTTGCGACACTGACTAAGACTTGTTCCATGCACACAGCTCTAGCAACACCACAAAGTCATTCATAAACTTGAAATCGACTCGGCGCTAGCTCATCCTTGTGTCCGCTACATGTTTTCCATTTCATTGTTTCGTGGCAGTGCAAGGGGTAGGGGGGGGGCTGATCAGCACTTAGCTGATCAGCACTTATTTTCTCTAAACCAAGTAAACCTTAACCACCTAAACCCTTAACCACCTAAACCCTTAACCACCCAAACCCTAAACCATCTACACCCAATGACGGACCAGCTAAGGGCTGAACTGTGCAGTCCAGGGTTAGACAAAAAGGCTGAAGGGACTTGTCCAACCTCGAATACTTCATACTTAAAATCATACCATTGTATATGTATTTATGATACTGTGTGTTACTGTGTGGGGGTAGCCAGATAGACTGTGTGGGGGTAGCCAGATAGACTGTGACCCAGTGTGGGCTTCTCCATCTCTATAGTGTAGTTGTTATGAGTGTGGTAGTGCATAAGGAGGTCTCCTTGTAGAACAATGCAGGATGTGCCCAGAGCGTGCAACACAGGAACTGTTTAGATACGTGTTGTAGCAGTGGTGTGTGGGCATCTCTATGGTGTGGTGTAGTTTTCATAAGTGTGGTAGTGCATGCACAGGTATCCTTGTAGAACAATGCAGGATGTGCCACACAGCGTGCAAAACTGAAACTATTTAGATACCTGGTGTGGCCTGGTGTGGCAACATTGTGTTATGACAGAGGTTAGCTGCGGTAGCAGTGCGTTGTGGCCGTGGCCTGTCTTGGCAACATTGTGTTGTCACGGAGGTTTGTTGCAGTAGCAGTGTGTTGTGACCGTGGCCTGCTTAAGCAACATTGTGTCGTGACGTAGGTCAGTTGCGGTAGCAGTGTGTTGTGACCGTGGCCTGATGTGCCAGTACCGCTGGATTCTCTCTCAAGGCCAAGCCAGGCCTAAATTAGCTCTTGCCATGGATCCTCTTGGATTCTCTGTTATGAACTTGCTGTTGTTTTGCTTTTTTGGTAAGTCATGCTTATTCTCACCCCACCTAGTTATGCGGACTTGAATACTTGATTCTTGTGTAGTTGTGTGCAAGTGTACGGCTTGTACAAGTGCATGATAGGCATATATGTGTGGATGCATGAACGTATGTGCGCATGTTTGTTAGGCCTATTCATGTGCATTTTCACGCTTTTTTGTTATTGTTACCTTACCTTGCTGCTTTCTCCCATCTTAATGTATGTCTGTTCCTGTCATATAATGTATGTTGCTGTCCTGGGGTTGCCAAATAGGCCTAAGGGACTCTTGATTGGTTCAAGTGTGTGGTAGGTAGGCTGTTCCACTGATAAATGTATCTACTGCTGTAGTAGGTGGTCCAATGGTTAATAAGGAGGGCCTTCGACTGTGCAAGTGAGACTTGCTCGTGAGTGATACTTACTTCATAGAGGCTTGCAGTCTGCGAGCCTCCACTTATTTCTTTTCGGCTACTAGCAGCAGCTTCTAGGCAGCTCCCTGAGCCAGCCACTGGGCTAAGCCTCAAAATTCAGCTGCGCTAGGAAGCTGATTACATCAGCTCCATGGTGCACTAGGTTGCTTTAGGTTTGGCTGATTAGCCAGCCAGGGGAGCTGCCTAGAAGCTGCTGCTTGTACCTGGAAATAGAAACTGTGGTGAGCCTTCATGATATAGCTTTTCTTTTCAGCTATGAGCAGCAGCTCCCTGATCTATGCTCCCCAAGATTCCAGCAGGTCTGGAAAGATGATTCTGTCAGATTCCAGATGCACTACGTTGCAATAGGTTTGGACAAAGAGCCAGCCAGGGGAGCTACCTAGAAGCTATGCTCCATGATGCTCTGTGAGTCACAGAGCATCCCGCGAGCCTCCATTAGCGTAGTTGATATCCTTTGGCGTTTTTATACGTCGGCTCCCATGAACCTGGTAGCCTATTCATTGTTCTGTTGTTATGTAGTATTGGATCTGTACGTGAGATGCACTTGCCTCCATGTGAAGGCTAGATGCATGGTCTGTCAGCCTATCAGGCTGCTCACCGTCTGCAGAGGGAGTACACATGGGTAGTACACACGACTACACCACACTCCGCAGTGCAGAATGCAAACTTGGACTTGGTTGCATGGCTCTAACGAGCAATTTGACTGCTCGCTATCTTCAGCGGTAAAGACAGATTCAAGGCATGCTGTTTCCAAGTCCAATTCTGGTTCTGTTTCTAACTTCAATATTTTCTTGCCCCCATGGTACTGTAAACACTGCTTCCTTGTAAACACTGCTTCTTTGAACTTGACCTTGGTTACATGGCTCCAGCCAGGTATTTGACTGCTCACCGCAAGTACTTGAATGTTCTCGAAATGTAATTTACATTTATGAGCCGAATCTACGTTTCGTTGGCCAAAATTCACGTTTGCAGCGTCACAGAATCCTCGGGGTCTCGTGTCCTCCTGCCCTGGGGTGGAACCTTTCACACAAAACGAAATCTGTGTTTTGAGATGTGCTACGTAACGTTTTGAACAACCCTATTGTACCCTCAAGACACTTGGTGTGCGTATTTGTGTTTCAGTCCAGGGGTAGGCTAAAGGGACTTGCCCAACCGTGATAGGAAGGGCTTTAAAAAAAAGGCACTGATGAGTTGAACCCCAAGCAATCGTTTTATCGACGGGGGCCCTGAGTTCGTGCTGCAGTGATAATCTAATTATACAATATAATTAAATCATCATCTCATCTGGGACAATAATATAATATTGCGATTATTATCACTTGATGTGCAATACAGAGTTGGAACATAATTGCCTCTCACATGTTTACCGGTATCAGTAATTGCATGAATAGATTGGATCAAGGAGACAAGCATATTTCGATAAGACTCCTTTAAATGATGATGTTACTGCCAAGGATGGCATACGGTACTTAAAATTGAACTCTACCTACACCCCCTTAAAAGGGTGTCTTTATAGCTTTAGCTATAAAGATCAAAAAAGCGTACTCCAACTGGCCCATCTTGTCTTCCCCCTAAAAAATAAGGGTTGATTGTGTACAGTACAAACGTACTGCTAAGATAACCAACAGTACAACCGCAGTGGGTGCCAAGTGGGTGCTCACCACATACCAAAAATGAGAAGGAAGCGGCCTTTGTTTACTTCCACCTGTTTTACAGTTTTGTAGTCCTTCAGTCCTTGCAGCCTTGCACATGTTCATACCCCCCCCCCCCCCCCCACCCCCCCCCCCCCCCCCCTAAAGCTATTAGGAACCGATAGCCCTTGACACACAAAAAATCCGAATTTCGAATTTCTGACAGGACGTATTTGTTATATTTTTCTACATGAATGTGACCCAATCAAATAATATGTCACTGGGTGGTCCCTAATAGCTTGATGGAGGCTCATGGTTGTATTTACTTGTACCTGCTGTATTCCCCGTGGAGCAGAACGGCTGCACCACCGGGACTGCAACAGATCTCTTAGAGCAAATAGCTTACTATGAAAGAGAGCCCCTTTCAGTGATATACATTGGTCTAGTGGTAGACCGAATCGCTCTTGGCGTTGCAGGTCGTTGTCAACCGCGATGGTAGCTTGTCCAGTTGAGGTAGAAGACCGCTCTCTACCCGCGTTCGACGGGTTACTTAAACACCACGCCCCACCACTCCACCAGGCGTTATCATTACTACGAAAGAGAACAAGGTGAGCGGAGACTAACACTCGGCCACCCGAACTGCACTACGGCGGTACACAGTGGTCCAGAACGGCTGCACCACGAGGACTTCGGCATTATTGCGTCTGCAACGGAGGACGCAGCGTACTGAACAACCCTGGTGTCAATGTATTATAATGCCCGTTGTCCGTGATATGGTTTAGCCTTTTGGGCCCAGGCAGTTAGGCTTTTGGTTTCAGTGGTTTCGGATCTCGATGTTTCGTGACCTGTCGCTGACGTGGCCACGGGGGTGGTCCACCCGTCGGTACGACGGGCTCAGATGCTAGTGTATTAAAATGCCCGTTGTCCGGGGTTTAGCGCGTGTCTGGCGCGTGTTTAGCCCCTTTCCTTAGGGCTTTTCCGAGCTGTCGCCAGATCGGATCTTGATATCTTGCTGACCTGTCGCCCAGGTGGCCACGGTACAACGGGCTCAATGCTAGTGTATTGTAAGGCTCGTCAGATAGGCTCTTCGGTGACACGTGCCCTGGCGAGTAAATGACTGGCTGGTAAATGACGCAGTTTTGAAGTTCCAACACCTAAAATAAATCAATAATAATTGTTTTTTAGTAGGTGGGCAAGTTATTGATGGCTAGCCCCAGTGCAAGCAAACGGGCTGGCCTCCTCACCCTCACACCTTGTCATAAGGCATACTATTTATTTATTGAAGGTGGGCGAGTCCGACTAACAGGGTTGCCCAACCCACACTCATTTGCAGGACACCAACCACACATAGTTTTCCATTTCAGCTACGAGCAGCAGCTACTAGGCAGCTCCCTGAGCCAGCCACTGGGCTGGGCCCCAAGATTTTGACAGTTCTGGACAGCGGATACAGTCAGCTTCCAGACACACGAGGTTGCACTAGCTTTGGCTGACTAGCCAGTCAGGGGAGCTGCCCAGAAGCTGCTGTTTTTAGCTGAAAAGAAAAACACTGAAACCACTATCCAGCACATAACTACCAGGCGGTACTGGGTACCTAGGGAATCAATTAGTACACACAGCCCGAAACAGCCCATAGGTTCTCTTCCCAGCTATCAGCAGGAGCTTCTAGGCAGCTCCCCTGGCTTGCCACACAGCCAAACCTATATATATGTATATATATTCATCCACGTTGTTAGCTAGTTCATTAGTGCACTCCTAGTCCGGTCCATAAAATACAAGTCTTCGGCCACTCTCATCAATGGAATCACTATTTGCAACTCCCTGGCAGGCCCCAGGGCTCCAGGCTGGCAGCAATGGAATCACTCCTTGCAACTCTGACCACAGAGAGGTCCGAGAAAACAATCACCCGCTCACAGCTCACTGCTCCATCTCCCCGCCTTATGCTGCGGGCTGAGCTACACCCTCAGCCCCATGCTCTGCTGCAGCTTCAGCCCGCAGCCAAGATGCATCAGGCTCTGCTGCATAATCGGCCCAGCCCTCAGCTGCGGGCTGAGCTGCTCCAGGCTCAGCTGCAGCATCGGCCTAGCCCTCAGCTGAGCTGAGCTGCACCCTCAGCTCCTGGCTCTGCTGCAGCATCACCCTTCATAGGAGCCGGCTCTTCAGGCTTGGGGGCAGTGGCGGGCTTGGGGGCAGACTACAGGAAATGGGCCTGCAGACACGTTCCAGGTTGGCAGGAACCAGGGCCTGCCCCCTCCTCAGGCTTGGGGGCAGTGGCTAGCCTGGGGGCAGACTACAGGAAATGGGACTGCAGACACGTTCCAGGCTGGCAGGCACCAGGGCTCCAGGCTGGCATGAACTAGGGCTTGGGGGCGGACTTACAGGACATGGGCCTGCATACACGCTCCAGGGAGATCAGTCAACACTATCACCCCCTCACACCTCACTGCTCCATGTTCTCTCCCTCAGCAGCAGGCTCAGCCTCCATGGGAGCTGGCTCCTCAGGCTTCGGGGCCTCGGGCTTGGGGGCAGCCCGGGGCTTGATAACGGGCTTAGAGACAATGGGCTTGCAGACACGCTCCAGGGGGATCAGTCAACACTATCACCCCCTCACACCTCACTGCTCCATGTTCTCTCCCTCAGCAGCAGGCTCAGCCTCCATGGGAGCTGGCTCCTCAGGCTTCGGGGCCTCAGGCTTGGGGACAGGTGCAGGCTT
The DNA here is from genome assembly GCA_013435795.1 of Chlamydomonas sp. ICE-L. Lineage (NCBI taxonomy): Eukaryota > Viridiplantae > Chlorophyta > Chlorophyceae > Chlamydomonadales > Chlamydomonadaceae > Chlamydomonas > Chlamydomonas sp. ICE-L. The sequence goes on from JACBWV010000610.1 coordinate 54,523,443, forward strand.
GGAAACGGCCTTAGAGACATCGGGCTTGCAGACACGCTCCAGGGGGATCAGTCAACACTATCACCCCCTCACACCTCACTGCTCCATGTTCTCTCCCTCAGCAGCAGGCTCAGCCTCCATGGGAGCTGGCTCCTCAGGCTTCGGGGCCTCGGGTTTGGGGGCAGGTGCGGGCTTGGAAACGGGCTTAGAGACAATGGGCTTGCAGACACGCTCCAGAGTATCGCAGCGCTTCAGTACGTCGGCTGACAGCAGCACCGGGTCTGCTGTCTTGGACTGCAGCTTCTGGAGGGCTGCCTTCTCGTCTGCAATGCGATGCATGCGGTTGGGTTAGGATGGGATGTATGTGGTTGGGTTGCGATGGGATGCATGCGGGTGTGTGGCTATTCAGGACAAGCACAAATGAACACCTTTAGACTTATGTGTATGTGTGCATGTGTATGTGTGTTTGCAGCGCTTGACAACGTTAGCTGACAGCACCACAGGCTTTCCTGTCTTGGGCTGCTGCTTTTGGAGGGCCACCTTCTCGTATGCGATGGGATGCATGCGATGCATGCAAAAGGAGTTAATTTGTTACGTTGGGATGCATGTGGTTGGGTTGCGATGGGATGCATGCGGGTGAGTAGCTATGCAGGACAAGTACAAATTAACTCCTTTTGGCGGATGTGCATGTGTGTATGTGTATGTGTGTATGCAGCGCTTGACCACGTCAGCTGACAGCACTACAGGCTTTCCTGTCTTGGGCTGCTGGTTTTGGAAGGCCGCCTTCTCGTCTGCGGTGGGATGCATGCGGGTGAGTGGCGATGCAGGACAAGCACACATTAACACCTTCAGGCTTATGTGTGTATGTGTATGTGTGTATGCAGCGCTTGACAATATTAGCTGACAGCACAACAGGCTTTCCTGTCTTGGGCTGCTGGTTTTGGAGGGCCACCTTCTCATATGCGATGGGATGCATGCATTTGGGTTATCATGGGATGAAGGTGGTTGGGTTGCGTGCATGTGGTTGGGTTGCGATGGGATGCATGCGTTTGGGTTGCGATGGGATGCATGTGGTTGGGTTGCGATGGGATGCATGCGGGTGAGTAGCGATGCAGGACAAGTACAAATTAACACCCTTTGGCGTATGTGTATGTGTGTATGTGTATGTGTATGTGTACGTGTGTATGTGTATGTGTATGTGTATGTGTGTATGTGTATGTGTGTATGTGTATGTGTGTATGTGTATGTGTATGTGTATGTGTGTAAGCAGCGCTTGACCACGTTAGCTGACAGCACAACAGGCTTTCCTGTCTTGGGCTGCAGCTTTTGGAAGGCCGCCTTCTCCTATGCGGTGGGATGCATGCGGGTGAGTGGTGATGCAGGGCAAGTACAAATTAACTCCTTTTGGCTTATGCCATTATGTGTATGTGTGTATGCAGCGCTTGACAACATTAGCTGACAGCAGCACAGGCTCTCCTGTCTTGGGCTGCTGCTTTTGGAAGGCCGCCTTCTCCTATGCGGTGGGATGCATGCGGGTGAGTGGTGATGCAGGGCAACTACAAATTAACTCCTTTTGGCTTATGCCATTATGTGTATGTGTGTATGCAGCGCTTGACAACATTAGCTGACAGCAGCACAGGCTCTCCTGTCTTGGGCTGCTGCTTTTGGAGGGCCACCTTATCGTATGCGGTGGGATGCATGCGGGACAAGTACAAATTGACACCCTTTGGCGTATGTGTATGTGTGTATGTGTATGTGTGTAAGCAGCGCTTGACCACGTTAGCTGACAGCACAACAGGCTTTCCTGTCTTGGGCTGCTGCTTTTGGAGGGCCACCTTCTCGTATGCGGTGGGATGCATGCGGGTGAGTTGCGATGCAGGACAACACAAATTAAGACCTTTATGTGTATGAGTATGCATGTTATAGTCCAGGGGTAGCCAATTAAGCTAAATGGAAGGTAACCATCCAACAACAACAATCACACACGACTACGACATGACTACAAATACCAATACCAATAGCCAAAAAATTAAAAATGCCAGCGAATACTACCAAGCAGCAAATAATTAATTAAAGAATCCTTCAAAGAATTACCCCAGCCACTCACCAATCCATGCCAAAGCAGCCTCCCACTCCTTCACCACAATCGCTTGATCAGAGCCCTCAATATGTGTGTACTGAGGCACATTGCTGCTGGCAATGCAGCAGCACAAAAACAAACATTCTCAACCCTACTAGGTTTCCTACAAAGTTAGCCCAGCCACTCACCAATCCATGCCAAAGCAGTCTCACACTCCTCAACCAAGATCGCATTATCAGAGGCCTCAGTGTGTGCATACTGAGGCACATGGCTGCTGGCTAAGCAGCAAGCACACAAGAGCAAAGTCCCAGTGTTGAGTTTCAGGTTTCCTTCATGAGTCAACAGTGCAGCCACTCACCTATCCATGCTAAAGCAGCCTCACACTCCTTCATCACAAACACCCTATAAGAGGCCTCAATGTGTGCATACTGAGGCACATGGCTGCTGGCAATGCAGCAGCACAACAAAAAGTCTCAACCCTACTAGGTTTCTTACAAAGAGTTAGCCCAGCCATTCACCAATCCATGCCAAAGCAGTCTCACACTCCTCAACCACAATCACCTGATCAAAGGCCTCAATGTGTGTGTACTGAGGCGCGCCGCTGTTGGCGAAGCAGCAGCACAAAAAAACAAAGTCTCAACCCTATTAGGTTTCCCACAAAGAGTTACCCCAGTCACTCACCAATCCATGCCAAAGCACTCTCGCACTCCTTCATCACAAACGCCCTATCAGAGGCGGCAATGTGTGTGTACTGAGGCGCGCCGCTGTTGGCGATTTTCTTGTAAGACTGGATGGCCTGGCGCAGCTTCTCCACTGCAGGGGGGCGGTCCTGTAATGGGAATGGTTGTGTATTAAGACACTATTGTTTAAAACAAAGTAATGATAACGCCTGGTGGGGCGTGGTATTAAGGGAGCCCCGTCTAACTGCGGTAGGCGGTATGGAACGGGCTGCTACTTTACCTGGACAAAGCTACCATGGCGCAGCTGCTCCAATGCAGGAGGGCGGTCCTGTGATAGGAATGGTTGTGTATGAAGATACAGTTATTAAAACAAAGTAATGATAACGCCTGGTGGGGCGTGGTATTAAGGGAGCCCCGTCTTACTGCGGTAGGCGGTATGGAACGGGCTGCTACTTTACCTGGACAAAGCTACCATGGCGCAGCTGCTCCACTGCAGGAGGGCGGTCCTGTGATAGGAATGGTTGTGTATGAAGATACGGTTATTAAAACAAAGTAATGATAACGCCTGGTGGGGCGTGTTATTAAGGGCTGCTACCTTACCTAGGCACAGCTACCATGGTGGTTGACAGCGACTGCGATCACGTAAGCGCACTCGTAGGGATTCGAACCCGGCACCTACGTCATTCAAGTTGCTCTGCCATTGAGCCATTCTTTGAACGGGGATACAGTTGTTTTTAATAGCTCAACGTTATGTCAATACATGTTACGTGATGTTCATAAGTCCCCCTTGCCTTCATCAGGCCACGGGCACATTTGGAGCCCAGTAGGACACCAGGAAAAATGTAATCATCATCATCATCAACATCAACATAACAAATAAATAGTACGCCTTATAAGGCAGGCGTGAGGTTGATGGGGCCAGTCTGTTTGCTTGCACTGTGGCCAACTACCAAATCATCCTCACCCTCATCCTCATAAATGTACTTACTTGGGACTGCTTCTCAATATGAATGAATTTGAATTTTGTTGTGGTTGTTGTGGTTGTTGTGGTCTCAACATGGGCTGCAAGGGAATGATGCTAGTTTAAATATATATACTTACTTGGGCTTCGCTCTCAATATGTATGAATTGGAATTGGAATTGGAATTTTGAATTGAATTGAATGTTGTGGTTGTTGTGGCGGTAGTGCTCTCAACATGGGCTGCAGGGGAATGGTGCCAGGTTAAATGTATATACTTACTTGGGCTTCGCTCTCAACATGTATGAATTTGAATCATGTTGTGGTGGTTGTGGCGGTAGTGCTCTCAACATGGGCTGCAGGGGAATGGTGCCAGGTTAGATGTATATACTTACTTGGGCTTCGCTCTCAATATGTATGAATTTGAATCATGTTGTGGTGGTTGTGGCGGTAGTGCTCTCAACATGGGCTGCAGGGGAATGGTGCCAGGTTAAATGTATATACTTACTTGGGCTTCGCTCTCGTTCTCAAGGAACACTCATCAGTCTTTTGGGGGGGTTCAGTTCGTCGGTGCTTTTTACGTTTTAAGCCCTCCTCATATCATGGTTGGGTAAGGCCCTTATGCCTATTTGGCTACCCCTGGACTGTAACGACATACAGTTCGTTGGTGCTTTTTCCGTTTTAACCTCTCCTCATATCATGGTTGGGCAAGGCCCCCCTACCTATTTGGCTATCCCTGGACTGTAACATCATACAGTTAGTCGGTGCTTTTTCCGTTTTAGACTCTCCTCATATCATGGTTGGGCAAGGCCACTCTGCCTATTTGGCTACCCCTGGACTGTAACAACATACATGCATGCATACATACACACACATACATACACATACACACATACATATACACATACATGCATACCTGTGACTCAGAAGAGCGTAGCTCAACAGCAGCGCCGACTGCCTTGAGCTCATCGAGCTTGGCGATGTACACTGACTTGGAGACGTCCTCTCCGTCGTTGTACAGCCAGTCCTCCATGGCTCCGCATGCGGCGATCAGCTTCTCCTTGTCTGCTGCGCTGGCGAAGTTGCCCAGGCTCTCGTACAGGCGGTTTCGGAGGGAGTAGACGTAGCTGAATAGGAGGCAGGGTAGGTGCGGGGTGGGGGTGGTGTGTGGTGTGTATGGGTGTGTTTGTGTGTGTGTGTGTGTGTGTGTGTGGTGGTGGTGGTGTGTGTGGGGGGGGGGGGGCTCCTTCTCATGGACTCCAACCTGCATGATTGTTTCTTCCTGTAACATGGGTGTGTGTGTGTGTGGGGGGGGGGGGGATGGGGGGGATGGAGGGGTCTGTGTGTAGGTGTGGGGTGTGGGGTGTGGGGTGTGGGGTGTGGGGTGTGTGGGGGTGTGGGGGGGTCTGTGTGTAGGTGTGGGGTGTGGGGTGTGGGGTGTGGGGGGATGGGGGGGTCTGTGTGTAGGTGTGGGGTGTGGGGTGTGGGGTGTGTGTGTGTGTGTGGTGGTGTGTGTGTGGGGGGGGGCTCCTTCTCATGGACTCCAACCTGCATGATTGTTTCTTCCTGTAACATGGGTGTGTGTGTGTGTAGGTGTGGGGTGGGGGGGATGGGGGGTCTGTGTGTAGGTGTGGGGTGTGGGGTGTGGGGTGTGGGGGGGTGGGGGTGGGGGGGTCTGTGTGTAGGTGTGGGGTGTGGGGTGTGGGGTGTGGGGTGTGGGGGGATGGGGGGGTCTGTGTGTAGGTGTGGGGTGTGGGGTGTGTGTGTGTGTGGGTGGGGGGGGGGGGGGGATGGGGGGGGTGTTTGTGTAGGTGTGGGGGTGTGGTTTGTGTGTGTGTGTGTGTGGTGGGTGGTGTGTGTGTGGGGGGGGGGTCCTTCTCATGGACTCCAACCTGCATGATTTTTCTTCCTGTAAAATGGGGTGTGTGTGTGGGTGTGGGGGGGGGGGGGGGGGATGGGGGGGTCTGTGTGTAGGTGTGGGGTGGGGGGGTGTGGGGTGGGGTGGGGGGGATGGGGGGTATGTGTGTAGGTGTGGGGTGTGGGGTGTGTGTGTGTGTGTGTGTGTGGGGGGCGGGGGGGTCTGTGTGTAGGTGGTGTGTGTGTGTGGGGGGGGGTGTTTTGTCTCCTCCTGCAATCGGTCTGCAGCTTGCATCTGGCACTCGCGCTCAAACATGCCCTACATTCACTGTAACATACATACATACTCACGCTTCCAATGCATTCTTCTTCTCGTTCGTCTCCTCCTGCAATCGGTCAGCAGCTTGCATCTGGCACTCGCGCTCGAACATGTCCTCAATCTCCTTAGCAGTTCGCACCAAAAGGCAACTGCAGAGGAGGGGGGGGGGGGGGGGGGGGGGGGGGGGGGCATAAGTAATGGCGGTGGTGGTGGTGATAGTAGTGGTGGTGGCAACAGTAATGTGGTGGTGGTGGTGGTGATAGTAGTGGTGGTGGCAAAAGTAATGGCCGTGGGGGGGGGGGGGCAAAGAACTCAGATCTGTACTGTACCCGATGTATGCCATTTGTGTGGGTGTGGGTGGGAGAGGGGGTGGCCAATGGCCACACGGGCTACCCTATATATATATATATATATATATATACCGCAAGCACCTAACGTAATGGCAAGAATCAGTATTGGCAAATGGATTTTTTTTGCATAAACGTGAGTATCAGAAAAGCATGGCAGAACTAACTTGGAAAAAGGGTCCATGGCTTGGACTGACTAAAGTTGAGACCTACATATATCAGACAATTCAAACAGTGACTGCTCTCTCTGTTCCCAATCTTAGCCTACCTGCTTGACCTCATACTTGACATCATGTTTTTAAACTCTCTTCTTCAGGTCAGCCACCTCGGGCTTGTATGCAATATGACCACACATGAGTTCTCTCTCTCTCTCTCTCTCTCTCTCTCTCTCTCTCTCTCTCTCTCTATATATATATATATATATACTAGTACGGTAGCCCGTGTGGCCGATGGCCACCCCCACTCCCACCCCCCCACCCAGGTCATGGGTCCTAGTCTGGTCTGGGTTACATAACGGGTAACGCCCTTGTATGCCTCCCCCCCCCCCCCCCCCCCCCCCCCCCCCCCTCTCCCTCACACACAGTCAAGAAATCAGCCATCTCAGCCTTTGCTCGACGCTCCCCTGCCTCTCCCCCCCCACCACCACCCCCCCACACACCTCTTTTCCCTACCTATTCCCCTTCAGCTTCAGGTGTGGCCCTCCCACCCTGTCATACACACATAACCATCCCCCCCTCCCCCCCATCCTGACCTCTCCCTACCCCTCACCCCACCCCATCCACACGCACTCTCTTTCTCTCACCTTGCCCCCACCACCGTCCCTTCCCCCAACCACCAACACGCACACACAATCTTCTTCTCCCTACCTCGTACCCTTCACTTCACCCTGTGGGATTCAATCGTGCAGAAGAGGGACCCGCTGTGCTTCGAACCTACCAAACATTCGCGAACGCTCAGATTCCGATCGCCCCAATAACACGGACCCGGTTTGCAATTGCATGGCTACAAACCTGCAACTTCGTCTTCTCGTACAGTGCCCCAGTCGATACTCGGTCAACTCAGAACAGCAAAAATCGCAGCAACGTACTTCATATTCTATACAACGAAAAGAGCTTGCAGAGATGGGATGAGCGTGGCAAGCGCGAGAGTGCCCAGGGGGACGGAATGGCCATGGCGATCTGAACAAAGGTAATTAATCGCAACTGGATGCCAATCACTACGAATGTGATGCGATGGCATGGCAAAATTGCGCATGCGTGAGATGAATGGTGGCAACGCTCGCAGACGGAGAAAAAAAGCATCACGATCTGAAGGCCTGGCTTGATCATGATCCTGGCATAACTCCTCAGGCTGAGCAGCATAGTCTTCGCGCCTGGATTGGTTAGCAGCTTCGTGTTCCTCCTCAGGCACGGTAGCTCGTTCCTGACTCCTTGCGAGATTACCAGCATGACGTAGCTCCTCGGATCGGGCAGCGCGGGCATCACGTCGACGCTTGTTGGCTAGTTCCCTGTCTTCCTTGCTCTGGCAAGCGCGCTGGCTGGCGGTGTTGCGGGCCCTCCTGTCCATTAGGACTGTTGCCATCAGAGAGGTTGCTATGCATCATGGTCGCGTGAAGAACTGAAAGCTATTATTCCGAGCGCCATGCCAAGCCATATGAGGGTCGGCTGGTGACCTCCGAGGAGAGGATCGTCTGATTCTAAATGCCTTGCCGTCATAGTATGGGAGGCAGTTGTGGACATGCTATGAGCGCGCGCGCGCTTAGCTTTGCCCATCTGCAGTTTTGGTATTTGAAAATTCTGCTAGGCGGGGAGTTGCTAGTTGGATGAACGAAAAGTCGGTTGCAAGTCGGTTACACTCCGCACGCCCATGGCACGTGGGTACGCGATGATGACACCACCACGACCACCACGACCACGACCACGATTTCTTTATATATATAGATACATACATATTAACAGATAATTGAAGCAGTGACTGCTCTCTTTGCTTACCTGCTTGACCTCATACTTGACATCATGCTTCTGGACTCGCTTCGTCTCGTCAGCCGCATCGGGCTTGTATGCAATATGAGCCCATATGAGTTATATATATATATGCACACACAGATAATTTAAACAGTGACTACTATCTTAATTCCCTCTCTTTGTTCTCTCTACTTGTTCCTTCTCTTTGTTACTTCTCTTCGTGCCCTCTCTTTGATCCCTTTATTTGCCTACCTGCTTGACCTCAAACTTGACATCATACGTCTTAACTCGCTTCTTCTTGTCAGCCGCCTTGGACTTGTATGCAATATGAGCACACATGAGTTTATAATATATATATATATAAACTCATGTGTGCTCAATATTGCATACAATATATATATATTATTATATAGATATAGATATATATATATATATATATACACAACAGATAATTTAACCAGTGAATACTCTCTTAATTCCCTCTCTTAGTTCTCTCTCTTCGTCCCCTCTCCTTGTTCCCTCTCTTTGTTTACCTGCTTGACCTCAAACTTGACGTCATGCTTCTTAACTCTCTTCTTCTTGTCGGTCACCTCAGGCTTGGGAGGGCCATCGGCTGGGGCATCAGCGTCCATGGGGGCGGCGCTGGCATCCTCCATCTTTGTGGCCTGGGCAGAGGATATGATACCATAAGGGGTGTGAGCTGTCATGAAAGTGTGAGGGTGTGAGCTGTCGAGGAAGTGTGAGAGTGTGAGCTGTCATGAAAGTGTGAGAGTGTAAGCTGACATGAAAGTGTGGGAGTGTGAGCTGACATGAAAGTGTGAGAGTGTGAGCTGTCGTGAAAGTGTGAGAGTGTGAGCTGTCATGAAAGTGTGAGAGTGTGAGCTGCTATGAAAGTGTGAGTGTGAGCTGTCATGAAAGTGTCATGTCAGTGAGCGCTGACAAGAAATACAGTACTGAAGGGAAATACAGGAGTGACAAGAAATACAGAAAAGACAAATATATCATATGTATTGAGGCCATGCAGGTCAATGCTCCTTTACACTCATATAATCATATATTGATATATGTTACTCCTTGTGTGTGTATGTATGTGTGTGTGGTGGTGGTGTGGGGGTGTGTGGTGGTGGTGTGGGTGTGTGGTGGTGGTGGTGGGGTGTGTGTGTGGGGGGTGGGGTGGGGTGGGGGTGGGGTGGGGTGGGAGCTGGGTGGAAAAAAGAAGAAAAAGCATCGTCCAAGTACCTAACTCCTCGGCTGAAACGTCCACCTATGTATGTGTGTGTGGTGGTGGTCAGGTGGTGGTGTGTGTGTGGGGGGGGGGGGGAGCTGGGTGGAAAAAAGAAGGAAAAGCATCGTCCATGCACCTACCTCCTCGGCTGAGACCTCCACCTCCTCAATGCTTTGGATGCTTTCCACTTCAGTTAAATTGTGCAAGTTCAATGCTCCTTTACGCTCATACAGTCACGTATTGATATATGCTACTTCTTGTGTGTGTATGTGTGTGTGTGGTGGTGGTGGTGTTTGTGTGGGGGGGGCTGGGTGGAAGAAAAAAGGTTTGCCCATGCACCTACCTCCTCAGCTGAGACATCCACTTTTGTCTGTGTGTGTGGTGTTGGTGGTGTGTGTGGTGTGTGGGTTGTGGTGGCCATTGTGTTTGTGAAGTGTGTGTGTAGAGTGGTTGGTGGTGCGTGGTGGTGGATTGTGGGGAAGCTGGGTGGATATAAAATATAATTGAGTAGAAAAAAAGCATTTTCCATGCACCTCTACCTCCTCAGCTGAGGACATCCACTTTTGTCGTTGTGTAGGTGGTGGACTGGTGTGGTGTGTAGGGGGGGGGTGGGTCATTGGTGGTGTGGTGTCGGGTGTGTGAGGTATTTGGTGGTAGGTGGGGGGGGTTGCCGGAGGGGGGATCGGGAGGGGAGCTGGGTGGATTAAATTATGAAAAAAAACATCCGAGTCCATGCACCTACCTCACGGCGTGATGAAAAGCGTCCAACATAACGTAGTGTGATATGTGTGGTATTGTGTGTTGGTGTGTGGGTGGGCGGGGGGGGGGGAGGCCCGGGGGGGCGGCGGGGGGTGGGGGGTGAAAGCATTGTCACTGCCACCTACCTATCGGCTGAAACGTCCACAGAAGGAAGAGGTGATGAGGCGACGTGCGGTTGGTGGTGGTGCACGAACGTGTCTGGTGCCATCCAGGGGCTTTAGGCATCCTATAAGACGTCCCAACCTCGATACCGGGAACCCCACCCCGAGCGCACTCTCAAGCTACCCCAACCACAAAACTCCCCACTTCGCTTGAGCTTATTCCACATGCGGCTTATCCATTCTTAAAGCATGTCGCAAGCCTGTAGTAAGGCAACACCGGCTATTATCAGGTGGGCGGGTGTGAGGGGCGTCCGTGAAAATGATAGCGTGAAAAAAGCATTGCCATGCAACACTACCTCATCGGCGAATACTCCTCACCTCCCTCATGCCTGGATGTCTCAACTTGAGTGACGAGGCCGTGCAAGTTCAAGCGCACCTTCACCTTGAGCTTCACCTTCTCTGCACCCGCTGGCACCTCAACGGGCCCAACCTGCAAGCCATGCCAGAGCAACAGTGAATGAGTGCATGGAGATGGAGTGCAAACAGTCAGCTCAAACGAACTTTGAAACAGAAGTTATACAAAGTATCCTAGGGCGCGCGCAAAGCGATATCGCGGAACAACATTTGCGGAGAGAGATGGAGCGGGAGAGGGAGAGTGTGACTAGCAAAGAACAGGTGTGGCATGGAATCGAGGTTGAAGCGGATCTAAGCCGGGTTTGGTTTACGACCAGGGACGGATTCCCAGTGCCAGTAATGGTCAGGGTTAACGTGCTGACAGACAAACCAAACAAAAACAAACAAAACAAGCAAACAAACAAATCCGGAACACGGTTGTGCGGTTTGGAGGGACTTGCTGGGGGCCTCCCCCCCCCCCCCCCCCCCCCCCACCCCCCCCCTGCCCCCCCCCCCCCCCCCCAAAAAAAGTCAAAAATGAGTACAACACTAAAGCAATTGAAGTGTGATTATAAGTTATTAAGTTGCAACAGGAAATATGCAAAGTACAACAGGCCCTACACTGCTAATTTGGTGGGTCATCAGCACCCTTTTATTTGGCTTGAAAGGGTGCATTATGGGTGAAAGTGTTGCAAAAGTTTTGCAGAGAAGGGTGCCAAAGAGCTCCTAAATATGCAGTGTAACTTGCAGGCCATGTTTGGCTTGACAGGGTGCATTGTGGGTGAAAGGGGTGCAAAAGTGTTGCAAAAGTGTTGCAGAGAAGGGTGCCAAATAGCTCCTAAATATGCAGTGTAACTTGCAGGCCATGTTTGGCTTGACAGGGTGCATTGTGGGTGAAAGGGGGGCCAAAGGGTTGCAGAAAAGGGGGGCCAAAGACCTCCTAAATATGCAGTGTAACTTGCAAGCCATGCCAGTACAAATGGTAGAAACAGATGAATAACTTAGTGTAAGGCTTAAGCTGTTTGTTTGTACCATTTTTATACCATATTAGAGAGTGTTCCGAGTATGGCCCCAAGAATAACCGTTAGAAGGGGGGCCCACTTACTTGCCAAGTATTTAGGGGGCGGCAAATATATCTATATTGCCCAAAAATATAGATCTATATAGATCTATATATATCAAATATATATATTGTGCACATTTACAACATATGCAGTTACATCAGATCGATGCCTCTCCCTACAAGTATTAGGCAGCTAAAATAAAAGCTGCCTAATACTCGCGGGTAGAGTTAATCTAGGGGCCATACTGGGTTAATCTTTATAGTGACAACTAAAAAATGATGCATACTCAAAACTGAGATACGTATATGAGGTAGCTTTGATTATTATAAAATAATGTATTAATACGATTAGAATAAAATTATTATATGTCCAAGTTGCCGAGGTCTTGATTACCGCGCATAAAACGATTTGCATGTTGTTCTGTATTTAAAAATAAAAATGTATTAATACGATTACAATTAAAATTATAAGTAGTTGCGGGTCCGTGGTCTTGATAATCCGCAGACACTAAAACGATTGTATTTATAAAATAATGTATTAATACGATTAGAATAAAATTATAATGTAGTTGCGGGGTCTTGATTACCGCAGCATAAAACGATGTATTTATAAAATAATGTATTAATACGATTAGAATAAAATTATAATGTAGTTGCGGGGTCTTGATTACCGCAGCATAAAACGATGTATTTATAAAATAATGTATTAATACGATTAGAATAAAATTATAATGTGGTTGCGGGGTCTTGATTACCGCAGCATAAAACGATGTATTTATAAAATAATGTATTAATACGATTAGAATAAAATTATAATGTAGTTGCGGGGTCTTGATTACCGCAGCATAAAACGATTGTATTTATAAAAAATGTATTATACGAATTAGAATAAAATTATAATGTAGTTTGCGGGTCTTGATTACCGCAGCATAAAACGATGGTATTATAAATACTGTATTAATACGATTAGAATACAATTATAATGTAGTTGCGGGGTCCTTGGATTACCGCAGCATAAACGATGTACTTATAAAATAATGTATTTAATACGATTAGAATAAAATTATAATGTAGCGCGGGGTCTGATTACCGCAGCATAAAACGATTGCTCTGTTGTATTTATAAAATAATGTTTTTTTCTTAAACGATAGAATAAAATTATAATGTAGTTGCTGTGGTCTTGGATTACCGCAGCATAAAACGGATTTGTATTTATAAAATAATGTATTAATACGATTTTGAAGTAACATATAATGTAGTTGCGGGGCGGTTGATGATTTACCGCCACCATAAAACGACTGTATTTTATAAAATAATGTATTAATACGATTAGAATAAAATTATAATGTAGTTGCGGGGTCTTGATTACCGCAGCATAAAACGATGTATTTATAAAATACCCATTTGCCACTCTCCAACGTGTCCCTCCCAGCCAATTTGTTGGGGTTCGGTTAACCAGTGTTGTTTTTACTGCTCTTCCTGTTTTAAAGTTAGGTAACTCCCTTAAGTCTTGTACTGTAAAAATACATAATTACCCTGTACTGTAAAAATACATAATTACCCACCAGTACTCCCAAATCTTTCCCTCCATTCAATTTTGCTGGGGGTCGGCCAAACAGTGCTTGATTTTGTTTACTGCCTTTCCTGTTTTAAAGTTGGGCAACTCCCTTTGTCTTGTACCCCCTGGCCTGCAAAAATACATAAATACCCACCTTATACCTAATTACCCCCTGGCCTGCAAAAATACATAAATACCCACCTGGCACTCTCCAACATTGCCCTCTATTCAAATTTGGTGGGGTTCAGTTAACCAGTGCTTTTTTTAAACTGCTTTTCTTGTTTTAAAGCTCCCTTCAGCCTATTTGGCTACCCCTGCACTGTAAAATACGTAAATACCCACCTTATACCTAATACCTAATTACCTCTGGCCTGTAAAAATACGTAATTACACACCTGGCACTCTCCAACCTTGCCCTCCATTCTAATATGTTGGGGTTCAGTTAACCAGAGCTTGTTTTTGTTAACTGCCTTTCCTGTGTTAAAGCTCCCTTCAGCCTGTTTGGCTACCCCTGTACTGTAAAAATACACAATTACCCACCTGCACCTCTCCAGCCTTGCCCTTCATTCCAATTTGTTGGGGTTCAGTAAACCAGAGCTTGGGCTTTTAACTGCCTTTCCTGTTTTAAAGCTCCCTTCAGCCTATTTGGCTACCCCTAAACTGTAAAAATACATAATTACCCACCTGCCACTCTCCGACCTTGCCCTCCATTCCAATTTGTTGGGGTTCAGTCAACCAGTGCTTATTTATGTTAACTGCCAATCCTGTTTTAAAGCTCCCTTCAGCCTATTTGGCTACCCCTGGACTGTAAAATACATAATTACCCACCTGCACCTCTCCAGCCTTGCCCTCCATTCCAATTTGTTGGGGTTCACTAAACCAGTGCTTGATCTTTTAACTGCCATTCCTGTTTTAAAGCTCCCTTCAGCCTATTTGGCTACCCCTGGACTGTAAAAATACACAATTACCGACGTAATACCTCATACCTAATTACCCCTGTACTGTAAAAACACATCATTACCCACCTGCCACTCTCCGACCTTTCCCTCCATACCAGGGGAGTTCGCCGTGATGGTGAAGGCTGAAGCTCTGCTGAGCGTCAACATCTTGGTCGCTGGAGTGGGTGCGTTGCGCTCGAAGAGAAGAGTCTGGGCCATGTCGCCTCCACCTCCCTCCTTCTCCCAAGCGAACTCTACGGCGAAGGGTGCGGCGTCGATGACCTCAAACTCACGCACCTAGGGAGGGTCAGAGACAGAATCTGAGCAAGAATCTCGAGTCAGAGTGGGTTGGAGTCAGAGTGGGAGGGGTAGGGGTGGGGTAGGGAGAGGGAAGAGGAGAGTCTGGGTCGATGACCTCAAACTCACGCACCTAGGGAGGGTCAGAGACAGAATCTGAGCAAGAATCTTGAGTTGGAGTCAGAGTGGGAGGGGTGGGGTGGGGTGGGGAGAGGGAAGAGGAGAGTCTGGGCCATATCTCCACCACCCCCCTCCTTCTCTCAAGCAAACTCACGCACCTAGGGAGTTAGTCAGGGTCAGGGTCAGGGTCAGAAACAGAGTTGGAGGGGTAGGGGTGGGTCAGGGGTGGGGTGCGTTGCGCTCGAAGAGAATAATCTGGGCCATGTCTCCTCCACCTCCCTCCTTCTCCCAAGCGAATTCAACGGCAAAGGGCGCGGCGTCGATGACCTCAAACTCACGCACCAAGGGAGTAAGGGTCAGGGTTAGGTTAATCGGGTAAATTGTAGGCCAGGCCACGCCAATCCATTAGGTGCAACCTCAGACATATCCCAGCATACCTTGGAACACAAGGTCGGGCATGGCGCACTAGAGTCTGCAGCAACTGGATACACCCTACTTGCTGCTCATACATACATGTTAACATCAAACCGGGAAAGTCGCAGGCCAGGCCAGACAAATGCAAGTTGCATCCTTAATAACGTTATATATGATTATATATGAATATGCAATGCATAGCCCAGCTAACCTTGAACACTGGGCTGAGCATAGCACACTGGAGCGCACAGCCCCTGGGCAAACACTCCTTGCTGTTCATACATACACGTTAACATTAAAGCGCGCAAGTCACAGGCAACAACAGGTCAGGCAAATCCGTAAGGTGCAACCTAAGACATTTCCCACAATACCTTGAACACTGGGCTGAGCATAGCACACTGGAGCGCACAGCCCCTGGACACGCACTCCTTGCTGTTCATGGTTCTTGACGGGGTGCGCCCAAAGACGTCCTCCACGGTCTTGAAGATAGAGGGGGTGCGGGTGGCGGAGCCAACGATCTCCACACTACTGATGTCAGCGGCGGTTAGCTTGGCTCCAGCTAGGGCCTGCATATGGGACAAGCAGGGGGGCTGGGCCTAGCCTGGGAGGGGGGGCCTGGGGGGTCTGGGGGGGGGACCTAGGCCTGGGCCTGTGTGTGTGTGTGTGTGGGGGGGGGGGGGGGGGGGCTGGGCCTGGCCTTGGGTAGGTGGGTCATTTATTAATTGGAATTGTGACAGCGGCGGTTGGCTTGGCTCCAGCTAGAGCCTGCACAGGGGATAAGCAGGGTGGGTGGGTCATTCATGAATTGGAATTGTGACGGCGGCGGTCAGCTTGGCTCCAGCTAGGGCCTGCACAGGGGATAAGCAGGGTGGGTGGGTCATTCATGAATTGAAATTGTGACGGCGGCGGTTAGCTTGGCTCCAGCTAGGGCCTGCACAGGGACAAGCAGGGTGGGTGGGTCATTCATGAATTGGAATTGTGACAATTTCTGAACTTCCTCTGAGATGTAAGGAGACACAAAGAAACAAACAAACAAACACAAAAACACACAAACAAACAAACACAAACACACACAGACAAACAAACAGATAAACAAGCAAAAACCATTCCTGCAAAATGCATTCCTTGTGTTACCCGCCCCCTCCAGCCCCCCCCTCCCCCCCCCCCCCCCCCCCCACACACACACACACGCCACCACACCACATACACACACCTTGTTCCTTGAGGCAATAGCCATGCACACACACACACACACCACACACACACCACATACACAAATCCATACACACAAGTTGTTCCCTGAGGCAATAGCCATGACCCCCCCCTCCATCCCCCCCCACCCCCACCCACACCCACACGAACACAAGAACACGTGCAAGAACAGGAGCTGCAATAACCTCCACCACCACACCATACACCCACACCGCTTGCATCCACACACCCACACAGCCCCCAACACACACACCAATTCCTTCATGTTACCCACCTCCTCGATGGGTGCGCGCACACGTACAAGACAAAGAAACAAAGAAATAAACAAATTATTTACAAGCAAAATCCATTCCTTCATGTTACCCACCTCCTCGATGGGTGCGCGCACACGTGCAAGAACGGGAGCTGCAATAACCTCCAGCTCATCGCGATTCAAGGTCCCCCTCATGTCCATGTCTTCCATAATGCATTCGATGTTGAGCATGGCCTCGGCATTGGCACTCAGAATCTTCTTCACCTGCGTGTGAGTATGTGTGAGGGGGGGGGGGGGGGGGGGGGGGGGTTCAATCTATAAACAAATGACATATGTTTGTTTTAATGATGCGTTTGATGTTGAGCATGGCCTCAGCATTGGCACTCAGAATCTTCTTTACCTGTGGGGGATTGGATTTGTTTTTTGAAGCTATGTAAGTATGTATATATATGTATATATATTAAAAGGAAATTTTCGACACCCATTCACCCACCCACACACCTTCTCGACACCCACCAACACATCTTCTCCACACCCCTCCACCCACCCACCCTCTCCACAGCCTGGTGCGGCTTGAAGCAAGCCTTATTTTTGTTCTGATTGCCCCCCCCCCCCCCCCCCCCCCCTCCCCCCACACACACACCGCCGCCGGCACACCCCAATGCATTCCTCTTCCACCACACCCACCCATCTTCTTAACACCCACCCATTTTCTCCACACCCACCTTCTCCCAACCCACTCAACCATCCACCCTCCCACCCACTCATCCACCCAACTCCTCCACAGCCTGGCGCAGCTTGAAGGCTGCCTTCTTGTTAATTTTGATGTCCAGCTTGTGCTTATTTGGGAATTGCTTGGCGAAGTGGTCCACAACCACCCACCCATCTTCTCCACACCCACCCATCTTCTCCACACCCACCCATCTTCTCCACACCCACCCATTTACTCCACACCCACCCATTTACTCTACACCCACCCATCTTCTCCACACCCACCCATCTTCTCCACACCCACCCATCTTCCTCT
>JACBWV010000610.1:54541436-54637672 GCA_013435795.1 Chlamydomonas sp. ICE-L
CAGCTTCTATATCTATCAACACCCCACCCATCTTCTACACACCCACCCATCTTCTCCCACACCCACCCCTCTTCTCCACACCCCCCCCCATCTTCTCCACACCACACCCATCTCTCCACCACCCCACCATCTTTCCTACACACCACCACCCATCTTTCCACACCCACCCAATTTACTAACTCTTACTACTCCACACCCCCCATCTTCTCCACACCCCCCATCTTCTCCACCTCCCCCCATCTTTCGCAAACACCCACCCATCTCCTCCACACCCACCCATCTTCTTTCTCCTCCACAGTCATCCACCCATCTTCTCCACACCCACCCATCTTCTCCACACCCACCCATTTACTCCACACCCACCCATCTTCTCCACACCCACCCATCTTCTCCACACCCACCCATCTTCTCCACACCCACCCATCTTCTCCACACCCACCCATCTTACTCCACACCCACCCATCTTCTCCACACCCACCCATCTTCTCCACACCCACCCATCTTCTCCACACCCACCCATTTACTCCACACCCACCCATCTTCTCCACACCCACCCATCTACTCCACACCCACCCATCTTCTCCACACCCACCCATTTACTCCACACCCACCTTCTCCACACCCTGTCGCAGTTTGAAGGAGGCCTTCTTGTTAGTTCTGATGTCCAGCTTGTGCTTATCTTGGAATTGTTTGGCAAAGTAGTCGAACAGAGCCTCGTCAACGTCACGACCGCCAGTGTTGCGATCCCATGCATGTGACAGGACCTGCATCCCACTCTTCCTCAGTGATACAATGGACGCCTGTGGATGGTGGGTGTGTATGTGTGTGGGGGGGGGGAAGGTGTGTGTGGGTGTGGGGGTGTGGGGTGGGTTGGGGGGGTCATGACCGCCAGTGTTGCGATCCCAAGCATGTGACAGGACCTGCATCCCACTCTTCCTCAGTGATACGATGGAAGCCTGTGGGGTGTGTATGTGTGGGTGGGTGGGAGGGTATGTAGGTGGGTGTGTGGGTGGGAGGGTGGGAGGGTATGTGGGTGGGTGTGTGGGTGGGAGGGTATGTGGGTGGGTGGGTGGGTGGGTGGGTGGGGGTGTGTGTGGGGGGGGGTCGGGGGGGAGGGAGGTCTCAAGCATGTGATAGGACCTGCATCCCACTCTTCCTCGGCAATACGATGGACGCCTGTGGATGGTGTGGGTGGGTGGGTGGTGGTGGCGGTGGTGATGGGGGGAGTAGGAGTGGTGGATGGTGTGTATGCGTGTGTGTGTGGGGGGGGGTGGGGGGTGGGGGGTGGGGGGGGGGGGGGGGGGGGGGGGCAAGCATGCGACAGGACCTGCATCCTGCTCTTCCTCATTGATTCGATGGAAGCCTGTGGACGGGCTGATGGTGGTGGTGGTGGTGGTGGTGGTGGTGGGGGGGGGGGGGGGAAGGTAGATGGTGGAAAAGAAAAAAAACGAAATTCACCTTTGACCCTTAACCCCAGCCTACCTGAGTGGCTGATTGTCCAACGTCCACTAACACAACAGTGAGCGCCGTTGTTATAACTCATTTCATATGTTCATACATTAATTACCCTTATTTATGCATTTTTTAATGTAAAGTTGTTTTTAATGTAAAGTTGTTTTTAATGCAAAGTTGTTTTTAATGTAAAGTTGTTTTTAATGTAAAGTTGTTTTTAATGTAAAGTTGGCATACCTGTGTGGCCAAATGTCCAACATCCACAAACACAACGTTGAGCGTCGCTTGTAATAACTGTTTTCATACATTACCATATTTATAACCCTTATAAATACAATTATAAAACCCCTGCTAAATTGGCATACATGAGTGGCCGAATGCCAACGTCTACAAACACATTGCGCGCCGTTCTTTTATAACTGTTTCAGACGGTTTTAATACATTAATGCATTAATAACCCTTATAAATACAATTAAAAAACCTTGTTAAGTTGGCGTACCTGAGTGGCCGAATGTCCAACGTCCACAAAAACAACGTTGATCGCCGCTTGTTTATAACTCTTTTAATATATTAATACATTAATAACCCAGAGATAACCCTTTAAAATACATTTGAAGGTACTGATAACGCCTGGTGGGGCGTTAAGGGAGCCCGTCGTACGCGGGTAGGGAGCGGTCTTCTACCTCAACTGGACAAGCTACCATCGCGGTTGACAACGACCTGCAACACCAAGAGCGACCAAAGGGGGAATCAAACCCCCGACTCTTCATCCTCATAGTGATTTGGTCTACCTCTAGACCAATGTATATCACTGAAAGGGGCTCAAATACATTTTAAACAACCCTGTGAAGTTGGCGTACCTGAGTGGCCGAATGTCCAACGTCCACAAAAGCAACGTTGATCGCCACGTCGTCTGGCAAGTCAGTTTTATAAATGCCATATGCCAGGGCAGTGGCTGTATTCTCGTTGATCAAGCGCAAGCAATTGAGGCTAGCGATCTTGGCGGCTGACAGCATGGCGAGGCGCTCCGGCTCTTGGTAGTAGGTGGGCACTGAGATCACACAATCGGTCACACTAATGCCAGCCTCACTCTCGGCAATACGCTTCTGGTCAACAAGTACAATGGCCATGAGTTGCTCGGGGCTGAAGGTGGCGGTTTCACCGCCGTAGAAGACCTCGACCAGGCAGCCACCGTCGGGGGCCTCTTTTACCTTAAAGGGAAGCTTGCTGACGTCCTGCTGGACCTGGGGGTCGTTGAAGCGCTGACCTACAGACAAAATAATTTGGGCGATCGGAAATAAGACAATTGTGATAAGAGGACATAGGTATTTTGAAGAAGAGGGGGTCTGAGGCCTCGTTCACCTTAAAGGGAAGCTTGCTGACGTCCTGCTGGACCTGGGGGTTGTTGAAGCGCTGACCTACAGACAAAATAATTGGGGCGATTGGGAATAAGACAATTGGGGTTATTGGCAATAAGACAATTGGGAAAAAGACAATTCAAGGATTTTGAAGATAAGGGGATCTGAGACTTCCTTGGTCTGAAAGAGTGGATTGCTGACGTCCTGCTGGACCTGGGGGTCGTTGAAGCGCTGACCCACAGACACAAGAATTGGGACGATTAGGAATAAGACATTTGGGGTTATTGGCAATCAGACAATTAGGAATAAGACAATTGGGGAAAAGACAACTCAAGGATTTTGAAGATGAGGGGATCTGAGGCCTCCTTGGCATGACAGGATAGAGTACTGACGTCCTGCTGGACCTGGGGGTCGTTGAAGCGCTGTCCTACAGACACAAGTATTGGGGCGATTGGGAATAAGACAATTGAGGCTAAGAGGACATGGGGATTTTGAAGATGAGGGGGTCTGAGGCCTCCACTACCTGATATGGTAGATTACATACGTCCTACTGGATCTGGGGGTTGTTGAAGCGCTGACCTACAGACACAAGTATTGGGGCGATTGGGAATAAGACAATTGGGAATAAGAGGACATGGGGATTTTGCAGATGAGGGGGTCTGCGACCTATTTCTGCCAGGTGCCATCCTGCTGGACCTGGGGGTTGTTGAAGCGCTGGCCTATAGACAAAAGAATTGGGGCGATTGGGAATAAGACATTCGGGAAAAAGACAATTAAGAATAAGAGGACATGGGGATTTTGAAGATGAGGGGGTCTGCGACCTCTTTCAGCCAGGTGACATCCTGCTGGACCTGGGGGTCGTTGAAGCGCTGACCTACAGACACAAATATTGGGGCGATTGGGAATAAGACAATTGGGGATAAGAGGACATGGGGATTTTGGAGATCAGGGGGTCTCCGACCTCTTTCAGCCAGGTGACGCCCTGCTGGACGTGGGGGTCTTCAAAGCGCTGGCCTAGAGACACACATATTGGGGCGATCGGGAAAAATACAATTTGAGTTATTGGGGATAAGACAATTTGGGTCATGGGCAATCAGACAACTGGGGTTATTGGCAATAACACAATAGGGGATAGGAGAACTTGGAGATTTTTAAGATGAGGGGGTCTGAGGCCTCCTTGATCTGAAAGGTTCGATTGCTGATGTCCTGCTGAGTGTAAGGGTTGTTTACTGGCTGGCCTATAGACACAAGAATTGGGGCCATTGGCAATCGGACAATGGTGTTCTTGGCAATCAGACAATTTGGGTTATTGGGAATAAGAATTGAGGCGATTGGGAATAAAACAATTGGGGATAAGAGGAGGTGGGGATTTTTAAGAAGAGGGGGTCTGCGACCACTTTCAGCTTGCAGACGTCCTGCTGGGCCTAGGGGTCCTTGAAGCGCTGGACTTTAAACACAAGTATTGGGGCCATTGGCAATCGGACAAAGGGGTTATTGGCAGTCAGACAATTTGTGTTATTGGGAATAAGACAATTTGGGATATTGGGAATAAGAATTGAGGCAATTGGGAATACAACAATTGGGGATAAGAGGACATGGGGATTTGTAAGAAGAGGGGGTCTGCGACCACTTCCAGCTTGCAAACGTCCTGCTGGGCCTAGGGGTCCTTGAAGTGCTGGACTTTAAACACAATACTTGAGGCCATTGGCAATTAGGCAATTGGGGTTATTGGCAATCAGATAATTGAGGCGATTGGGAGTATGATGATTGGGAATAAGACTATTGGGGCGATTGGCAATATGATAATTGGGAATAAGAGGACATGGGGATTTGTAAGAAGAGGGGGTATGCGACCACTTTCAGCTTGCAGACGTCCTGCTGGGCCTAGGGGTCCTTGAAGTGCTGGGCTTTAAACACAAGTATTGGGGCCATTGGCAATTGGACAATTGGGGTTATTGGCAATCAGATAATTGAGGCGATTGGGAGTATAATGATTGGGAATAAGACTATTGGGGCGATTGGGAGTATGATACTTGGGAATAAGAGGACATAGGGATTTTGAAGAAGAGGGGGTCTGCAACCTCTTTCAGCCAGGTGACGTTCTGCTCGACCTGGGGGTCGTTGAAGCACTGACCTACAGACAAAAGAATTGGGGCGATCGGGAATAAGACAATTGGGAATAAGAGGACATGGGGATTTTGAAGATGAGGGGGTCTCCGACCTCTCTCAGCCAGGTGATGTCCCGCTGGACGTGGGGGTCGTTGAAGCGCTGGTCTATAGACACACATATTAGGGCGATCGGGAATAAGACAATTGGGAATAAGAGGACATGGGGGTTTTGAAGATGAGGGGGTCTCCGACCTCTCTCAGCCAGGTGATGTCCCGCTGGACGTGGGGTCTTAAAAGCGCTGGCCAACAGACAAGATGGTTGATTGGTGCACTTGGGAATAAGACTTGGGATAATTGGAGGGTGATCGTCATCAAAACAATTGGGAATAAGAGAACTCAGGGGTTTTGACGATGAGCAGTGAATATGATGAGCAGTGAATATGATGAGCAGTGAATATGATGAGCAGTGAATATGATGAGCAGTGAATATGATGAGCAGTGGATATGATGAACTGTAGCTGGTGGACGGTGTTCACCCCCAACCCCACCCTAAACCCTTCCCCACACCCACCCTCACCCTAAACCCTTACCTACACCCAACCCCACCCTAAACCCCGTCCCACACCCACACCCACCCTAAACCCTGCCCCACACCCAACCCTACCCTAAACCCCTTCCCGACCCCCACCCTCACCCTAAACCCTTCCCCACCCCGCCCCAACCCCAACCTAAACCCTTCCCCACATCCACACCCTAAACCCTTCCCCACCGCACCCACACCTCCACCCTAAACCCTTCAGATTTTAAACCCATGATAATCAGTACATATGATGCGCTTGAGTTGATGGACGGTGTTCTGGGGGCTGTGGCTCATCTTTAATGAATACCTAATCATTTAATCTATTGCTGCACATTTCCCCATTTTTAACACATAATCAGTTCCTAAGATGCGCTTGAGCTGATGAACAGAGTTCTGGGGGTTGTGGCTTATCTATAATTAATCATTCATCATTTAATCTATTGATGCACTTCTCCCCATTGTAAGCACCACCAAAACAACAACACCAAAACAACAACACCAAAACAACAACACCAATATAACAACACCAAAATAACAGCATCAGCAGCAACAACAGCAAAAACAACACCAAACAACAACACCAATATAACAACACCAAAATAACAGCAACAGCAACAACAACAGCGAAAACAACACCAAAACAACACACACACACAAAACGATGTACGGTGTTCACCCCTACCCCCAGCAACACCACCACCACACAAACATACACCACCACCCTAAACCCTTTCCATTGTAAACCCATGATAATCAGTACCTATGATGCGCTTGAGCTGATGAACGGTGTTCTGAGGGCTAAGGCTCATCTTGGATTAATCATTAATCATTTAATCTATTTCTGCACTTTCCCCTATTCCCCTAAACCACCAAAACAACAACAAAACCAAAACAACACACACAAAAACGTACCTATGATGCGCTTGAGCTGATGAACGGTGTTCTGAGGGCTAAGGCTCATCTTTGCAGATCCGTCAGTACCCACAAAACGCATCTTTTCGCCAAAGTTGACCACAGAAGGCGTCTCGCGCTTGGATTCTTTGTTCATGAGGACGTCAATACCCCTCTTGCGAGCCAGGGCCACGCAGCAGGTGTCATTTCCGGGGTCAATACCTGAGAGAGGGGGGAGGATATGTGTGTGTGTGTGTGTGTGTGTGTGTGTGTGTGTGTGTGGCCACGCAGGAGGTGTCATTTCCGGGGTCAATACCTGAGAGAGGGGTGGGGGGGATGATGGGGGGGGATGGTGGGGGGTCGTCTCAGTCTCACGCTTGGATATCTTGTTGATGGACGTCTATGCCCTCTTGCGAGCCAGAGGCAACGCAGGAGGGTGTCATTCCTCTCCCGGTCGATACCTGAGAGGGGGGGAAGGGGATGTGTGTTGTGGGGGGGGGGGGGGGTATGTGTGTGTGTGTGTGGGGTGGGGTGGGGTGGGGGGGTAATTTTGTGTGTGGTGGGGGGGGGAGGGGGTATGGTGGTGTGTGTTTTTGGGGGGGGGGGGGGGGGGGGGGGGGGGTGGGGGGGTTGGGGGGGTGGTGTTTTGTGTGGGGGTGGGGTGTGGGGGTAGTTTGTGTTGTCCCGTTGGAGCATAGAGGTGGTGGGGGAATGGTGGTGAACGAAGCAGGTGTCTTCCCGTGTCAAGAACTGAGAGGGGTGGTGGGGGGGTGGTGGGGGGGTAGCGGAAGCAGGTGTCATGCCGGGGTCGATACCGGAGGTGTGTGTGTGTGGGGGGGGGGGGTGGGGGTGGGGGAGCAAAGCAGGTGTCATTTGCCGGGGCATAACCTGAGGGTTTGTGTGTGTGTGGGGGGGGGGTGGGGGGGTGTTTTTTGTGTGGTTGTTTGGGTTTGTTGTGGTTGTTTGGGTTGGTGGTTGGTGTTTGTTGTGGTTTTTGTGGTTTTTTTTGAGCTAAGCATTTTTCCATTTCCGTGTGTTCGATACCTGAGGGTGTGTGTGTGGGGGGGTGGGGGGTTTTGTGTGGGGGGGTGTGGGGGGGGGGGGTGGGGGGGGGGGCGAAGCAGGTGTCCTTGCCGGGGTTCGATACCTGAGGGTGTTTTTGTTTGTTGTGGGTGTATTTGTTTCGGGGGGGGGGGGTTTGGGGGTGTGGGGTGGGGGGTGGGGGGGGGGGGGGGGGGTCAGAGGGGTATGGTGGTGCATGCAGGTGTCATTGCCGGGGTCGATACATGAGCGGGGGGGGGGGGGGTATGGTGGGGGAGGGGAGGGGAAGGAAAGTGTGGTTGGGTGGTCTGTGTGTGGGATTTATTTGATTGACCAGCACTTAATGTGCTCAAGTGTGGGTGGGTGGGTGGGTGGGGGGGGGAGGGGGTGGGGGGGGGGGGGGAGGTGAATTAGAATTGGTCCCCCATTCCCAACAGTGAAGAGGTCGTGCAACGACGAACATACAGGAAGCAATTCGGCAGCCAGCTGTTGGCAAGCAACGAGCAGGCACGTGACAAGCACCATGCAGACACGAAGCTCGCAGCACCATGGCACGCAAGCTGCTAGCATCGTCGCAAATTTTCGAGATGGAATGCGACAATTATGCAGCCAACTGGCTAGGCGACAGGCAGCATGCAGGCTCTGGCCGGCCATTTAGTGGCTCGGCATGGAAGCATCGAGCGGCCAAGCATGCTGGATGCGAGGAGCAGATCCAGCATGAGATAAAGAGGTAGGCGGGGCGAGGCAGCTGCAGCACCTACCGACAACCGACATTCTAGAGACTGCCGAAGGAGGAAGGTGATCTGAGGAGAGTTGGGAGGACGCAGGCCGCAGAAATTAACAGACAATTGCGCGCGTGAAGAAGGCAATTTTTGGATGGGGATGAGGGAGCTGTGCGAATGCAATTACCCATAGGAGGTCGCGGGGGAACTATCATCTTCCATGGAGTGTTCTAGAAAACTCCATTTCTTGTACTGCGAAGTCCAGATAGACCGAGACGGGTTGACGCCACGGTAGACGCCCCCATCAGCCCCCCGTAGTGCTTCAACCGACTACTGACCAAACGGCAACCGACTGAAACGGCAACCGAAAGAAACGGCAACCGACTAAAAGCCCAACCCCGAAGGCGTCCGAAGGGTGGCCAACGGCCATGGCCGCGGGCTACCGTACTATAGTTGGTACGCATACAGATATACTAGAGCTGGTACTACTATACTGTAGTTGGTACACATACAGATATACATAGTTGTATTTTTTTTTTACTGTTACTGTTACTTACTAACTTACATAGTTGCGTCTTGTTGTAGTCCCCGTGATGCAGTACATTCCTGCACCATTGTGTACTTCCGTCAGCAGTACATGCAGCGGGCATAGTCTCCTTCTGCCGTTCTGCAGCTCTCTCATCTATCATAGTATGGTACTAGTTCCATCCTATGTAAATAGTCTACAGTACTCCGTCCTTCAAATATATCTTGCCTCGAGCCCCCCATTCTTATTCGGACAAGTTTGGTTATTGCATGTTTTGATTTGATTAAAATTGAGCCTATTTGGTCTACCCCTGCCCTGGTCAACACATATTCGACTACATGGACGGTGCAGGTAGTTCTCTTACCAGGAGAGTCCGACCAAGTTGAAAAGATCACCTTGCTTGCAGGGAACTTCCATTGACCAAATTGGCCAGCGCTTGAAAACAAGAAAACTGCGCTTTGTAGCTTGCTTTGTGGTGCAAAAAACGCAAAAATTGCTTGCTGGAGTTGCTGCCCCCACGGGAAACGCGCGGTGAGGCTCAAAAAGGCAGCGCTCCAGCACGCATACGCGCGTGCTTGGAAGTACCCTGCTTGCGTGGCCCAATTGTGGGATCTCTTGTCTCATAGGTGCTGGTGGGATACTAGTATACCAGTGTGAAGCATGCACAAAATCTTGCTTCATGCGGTAGTCATAGGTCGTAATTTTCACTGGAGCACGAACTCAGGGAAATGGTAAACAGATTGTTCGGGGTTCAGTTCATCAGTGCTTTTTGTTGTAGCCCCTCCTATCACGGTTGGGGAAATCTATTTAACAAATTTGGTCTACCCCTGGACTGTATCAACGTGGATGCATGCATGTTACAGTCCAGGGGTAGGCCAAATAGGCTGAAGGGACTTACAAAGTACAACAAGTCGTAGGTCGTTTTGCTTTTTTACAAGATGGATTTTCACCTCGAAGGATGGGTCTTTTCCCGGTGGGGGGCAGTTAGTCCCCACAAAGCCAGGCCCCAGTGAATCAGATCTCCTCGGGTTTAGGGTCTAGGGTTTAAAGTATACGGTAGGTTTCTTATTCACTGGGGACTGGCTTTGTGGGGACTAGCTTCCCCCCTGGCCCCCTCCTATTTTCAACCCTACACTAGCCCTAACCTAAAAAAAAACAAGGAGGATTATATCGCAGGTCATTGGTCACAGAGTGCTTGTAATTAAAGCCCCTCCCGATAATCTAATGGTGGTCTTGATTATTCGAG
This sequence comes from Chlamydomonas sp. ICE-L, assembly GCA_013435795.1. NCBI lineage: Eukaryota > Viridiplantae > Chlorophyta > Chlorophyceae > Chlamydomonadales > Chlamydomonadaceae > Chlamydomonas > Chlamydomonas sp. ICE-L. The sequence continues at coordinate 54,551,362 of JACBWV010000610.1, forward strand.
GTTGCTTAGGCAAGTCTCTCGAAACGAACGTTTTGAAGTACTCTTTAACAACCCTACTGGGCACGAGGGTACTTCAGGAGGACCTCTGCTGCCCGAGACGCAACCAAGTTGTACAGCCTGCGTCCTCCAACACAACGGACTCTTCGGCGTTGCGTCTCGGACGCGTCTCCGACAGAGGACGCAGCATCCTGAGCAACCCGGGTGGTAACGACCGGAATTGGCTCAGGATTCGTGCAACGCGACCTTGCGAGAGGTCATTGGTTCGATTCCCGCAACTCCCCTCAGGGTCGATGGAGGACACAGCGTCCTGAACAATCCTGCTGGGCACCTAAGGGTTCAATGTTCGACCAGGCACAGAAGCTTGTTGGGCACTACGAAGACCCTTCCCCTTCAGTGACGGTTGGCTCAAACGCAGCTGGGATTGGCATCGCCCTATGAGTGATGGCCATGACCTGCACGTGGGGGAGACTCGTCTTTTAAGGAATGAAACCAATTAAGTACCATTATAGTAATATAAATCAATCATGTCATACTTCAAGAATGGAATAGCAGGTTGTCCAGGGCGAGCCCCCCCCCATGGTCGGCCCTGGTGCGTGCTTCAGGGGGGCTGGCGCGGTGGGACTTCGGGGGGGCGGTGGGACTTCAGGGGGGCTGGCGCGGTGGGACTTCAGGGGGGCGGTGGGACTTCAGGGGGGCTAGCGCGGTGGGACTTCAGGGGGGCGGTGGGACTTCAGGGGGCTAGCGCGGTGGGACTTCAGGGGGGCTGGCGCGGTGGGACTTCAGGGGGGCGGTGGGACTTCAGGGGGGCTGGCGCATGATCAGCGAGACCAAGAATGATATCAGTATGCCGCATGCCATTCTCCAGGCAAGCTTGCCCATCCATCTTGCCGCAAATTGCAGCCATCGCGTTGTCGATGCTCTTCAGCTGCATCCGCGCTCAAAATCAGTGGAAAAGGTCGAGGCTAAATAAAGGGTTGAACGGTGACGGTTACCGATGATGAGAGACGCCCTGTAGATACTACACCGTGCCTACACAAACTGCTTCACTGCCGGGTCTAGAGAGACTGCCGCGGATACGACAGCACTGCATATGCGATAGGTCCCGTTAAAACAACCTGAACACCCAAAACATCCTTAAAACCACCCAAGGAACTAGGGTTGTTGGTAGCCATGTATTACTCGGCCAGGGCCGACCAACTATGAAAAAGTAAAATGTATCATCTTGGGGCAGGGACAGCTTAGCTGTCACCAACCCATTTAAAATGTATCATCTTGGGGCAGGGACAGCTTAGCTGTCACCAACCCATTTAAAATGTATCATCTTGGGGCAGGGACAGCTTAGCTGTCACCAACCCATTTAAAATGTATCATCTTGGGGCAGGGACAGCTTAGCTGTCACCAACCCACTTAAAATGGATACCCGGGGGACCAATCTTACTTCTTTATTTTTCTGTTGGCCGTAGCTGTCATGAACCCTTTTAAAATGGATATGCGGGGGAGCAATCCTACTACTTTATTTTTCTGTTGGCCGTAGCTGTCATGAACCCTTTAAAAATGGATATGCGTGGGACCAATCCTACTATTTTATTTTGTTTTTTCTGTTGGCCGTAGCTGTCACTAGTCTCCAGCGTTAGTGTCGCAGTTGGCCGTAGCTGTCTCTAGCCTCTCGCGCTCCACTATTCGTGTTAACGCGCAAGCTGACGTTGTTGTTTTGTTTTGTGAAGGTCTTGTTGGCCGTAGCTGTCGCTAGCCAACTATGAAAGCGTAAAATGCATCAAGTTATAATTTGGGATCTAACATTACGTGAGAGTGAGTGAGCTACCTTTGAACACATCAATTATAGTTCAAACACATCACAGCACATCACAACACAACACATCACATCACATCACATCACATCACATCACATCACATCTACCTAAAACAACAACACTTTGACCTAGAGCAATATCATATCTACCTTCAAGCACATAGTCTCTACTTCAAACACATCACATCACATCACATCTACCTAAAACAACAACACTTTGACCTAGAGCAATATCATATCTACCTTCAAGCACACAGTCTGTACTTCAAACACGACATCTAACTTAAAACACATCAATCATACTTCAAACACAGCACACATAACTTGGGAACGGCAAATCATATGATGCTGACCAAAGACGAGTATGATATCATATGATCATACACAAATCAAATGATTTAATATCGTATGATTTGATGCCCCAGGCCAAAGTTACCTAGTCAGACCGCCGGCATCATATGATATCATATGATGACATGATATCATATGATATCATATTGCCGATCCCTACATATAATTTAAAAATCAACAAATCCACTTCAAACACAATAAACATAGATTAACAACATCACATCTACTTGAAGAGACATCACATCTACTTGAAGAGACATCACATCTACTTGAAGAGACATCACATCTACCTTCAAATGTATTATTTATTTATTTGTTTACTTATTGATTTATTTATTTACCTGATAGGTATAACCCATGCCCTTTATTTTTGTATTCATTTATTTATTTACCTGATAGGTATAACCCATGCCCTTTATTTTTGTATTCATTTATTTATTTACCTGATAGGTATAACCCATGCCCTTTATTTTTGTATTCATTTATTTATTTACCTGATAGGCATAACCCATGCCCTTAATTTTGTATTCATTTATTTACCTGGTAGGTATAACCCATGCCCTTGGGTCCATCCTCGAGGAGCCTCTGGACTGCAGCAGCTAGCTCAGCTGCCTGGCTAGGGGTGCTGCAGGACTGCAAGGTAGAAGAAGAGTGAACAGAAAAAGAGTGAACAGAAAAGGAGTCAACAGAACAGAGTCAACAGAAAAATAGTGAACAGAAAAGGAGTCAACAGAGCAGAGTCAACAGAAAAAGAGTCAACAGAAAAAGAGTGAAAAGAAAAAGAGTGAGCAGAAAAAGAGTATAACAAAACTTGGTCGAAGATACTAGGGTCTCTTTCACTGCAGCAGCAAGCGCGGCTGCCTGGATAGAGGTTGGCTGGGGTGCTGCAGGACTGCAAGGGAGAAGAAGAGTGAATAGAAAAAACTTGGTCAAGGATACTAGGGTCTCTTTCACTGCAGCAGCTAGCTCAGCTGCCTGGCTAGAGGGTTTTTTCTGTTATCAACACTAAAAATTGCAAACAATTTTTGTTTTTGAAAAAAAACGAACTTAAATTAAAACACTGTTCAAAATCAATGCTCAGGTAAGCTTCGCTGCAGTTAATTTTATAAAATAAGGTTTACAATTCTTTCACTCCTCACTCCTCACCCTCTTCACTCTCCACCTCACCCTCACTCCCCACCCTCACCCTCACCCTCACTCCCCACCCTCAACCCCCACCTCACCCTCACTCCCCACCCTCAAACCCCACCTCAAACTCTTCATTCTCCACCTCACCCTCACTCCCCACCCTCAACCCCCACCTCAAACTCACTACCCCCACCTCAAAACCCACCTCAAACTCCTCACTCCTCCTCCTCACAACCCTCACCCCCCACCCTCAACCCCACCTCACCCTCACTCCCCACCCTCAAACCCCACCTCACCCTCTTAACTCTCCACCTCACCCTCGCTCTCCACCTCACCCTCGCTCTCCACCTCACCCTCACTCCCCACCCTCAAACCCCACCTCACCCTCTTCACTCTCCACCTCACCCTCACTCCCCACCCTCTTCACTCTCCACCTCACCCTCACACCCCACCCTCAAACCCCACCTCACCCTCTTTACTCTCCAACCCACTCTCCATTCTCCACCCCCACTCCCCTCCCTCAACCCCCACCAGGGTTGCGGTATTCAAAACGTTACATTTCACGTCTCAAGCCAAGATTTTGGAGGGGCTCTTCCGCTGTTACCGTAGATTTTTGCTCATTACACATATATTAGGGCTCATAACACGAAGATTCTAAAGTACCCTTGAACGACCCGGCTTCCCACCTGTCTCAAGTCCAAGAGTGCGCAGAAATTGTGGCTGGACCACCCTCACTCCCCACCTCGACCTCATTTCCCACCTGTTGCAATTTCTGCAGCCGTGTCTCAATTCCAAGAGTGCGCAGGAAGTGGGACTGGGAGACTGGACCACCCTCACATCCACTTCACTCCCCGCCTCACCCTCACCACTCTCCAACCTACCCTCACTCCCCACCCTCACTCCCCACTGCACCCGCACCCTCACCCTCTTCACTCTCCAACCTACCCTCACTCCCCACCCTCACTCCCCTCCGCACCCGCACCCTCCACCCTCTTCACTCTCCAACCTACCCTCACTCCCCCACCCTCACTCCCACACTGCACCGCACCCTCACCCTCTTCACTCTCCAACCTACCCTCCCCCCCACCCTCACTCCCCTCCGCACCCGCACCCTCACCCTCTTCAATCTCCAACCTACCCTCACTCCCCACCCTCACTCCCTCCGCACCCGCACCCTCACCCTCTTCACTCTCCAACCTACCCTCTTCCCTACCTTACTTCCCACCCTCACTCCCCACCTTACCCTCACCCTCACCCTCACCCTCACCCTCACCCTCTTTACTCCCCAACCCACCCTCACTCCCCACCGCACTCTCACCCTTGCCCTCTTCACTCTCTAACCCAACCTTACTCCCCACCTGTTGCAATTTCTGCAGTCGGGTCTCAATTCCCAGAGTGCGCAGGAAGTGTGACTGGGAGACTGGACCATGAGCAGTCGCTGGGGCACCACTTTCATCAACGGCCTGTCGCAGGGAGTTGAAGTCCACCCAGGCACTCAGATCAGCTGTTCCAGGCTGATCCAGTATCTGCAAGGGGGTGGTGTGGGGGGTCAGTGGTGGTGGTGGTGGTGGTTGGGTGGGTGGGTGGGTGGTATGGTGGTGAAGGTGGGGGGGGTTCATTGGTGGTAGTGGTGGTGGTATGGTGGTGGTGGTGGGTTAGTGGTTTAAGATGGCACTCAGATCAGCTGTACCAGGCTGATCGAATATCTGCAAGGGGAGGGTGGGGGTGGGGGTGGGGGTGGGGGGGGGTAGTGGTGATAATGGTGTTGGTGGTAGTGGTGGTGGTGGTGGGGTCAGTGGTGTACATTATTGGACAATATCGGACGCGTAAGTTAACTAGGCACTTAGATTGGATATACCAGGCTGATCCAGTATCTGCAAGGGGGATGCGGGTGGATGGGTGGGGGTCAGTGGTGCAAGATTTGGGACAATATGGGAAGCTGAAGTCCACACACGCACTTAGAGGCACCAGGCGGATCCAGTACCTGCAAGGTTGTGGTGGGGGTGGTAGTGGTGGGCTCAGTTGTATACAGTATTGGACAATACGGGACGCTGAAGTCCACACAGGCACTCAGATTAGCTGTACCAGGCTGATCCAATGTCTGCAAGGGGGTGGTGGAGTGTCAGTGGTGCAATATTTTGGACAATATCGGACGCTGATGTAAACCTAGGCACTCAGATCAGCTGTACCAGGCTGATGCTGGATCAGCATCTGCAAGGGGATGGTGGTGGGGGGGTCAGTGGTGTACATTATTGGGCAATATGGGACTCTGAAGTCCTCACAGGCACTCAGATTGGATGCACCAGGCTGATCCAATATCTGCAAGGGGGTGAGGGGAGGGGGGGGGGGGGGGGGGGGGGGGGGGGGGGGGGGGTAGAGGTGCAAGATTTTTGACAATATCGGACGCTGAAGTCAACCTAGGCACTCAGACTGGATGGACCAGGCAGATCCAATATCTGCGAGTGTGTGTGTGTGTGTGTGGGGGGGGGGGGGGGGGGGGGAAGGTCAGTGGTGTATGAGATGTGATCATATCGGACGCTGAAGTCTACACAGGCACTCAGTTTGGATGTACGAGGCTTGTGTGTGGTGGTGTGTGTGGGGGGAGGGGTGTCAGTGGTGTAAGATATGGGAGAATATCAGACACTTCAGTCCACACAAGCATGGATGGATGGATAGAAGGAAGGATGTATGGATGGGCAGACGGACAGACGGACGGGTGGATGGATTGAAGGAAGGATGGATGGGTGGGCAGACGGACATACGGACGGATGGATGGATAGAAGGAAGGATGTATGGATGGGCAGACGGACAGACGGTCGGATGGATGAATAAATCAATGGACTCATGAATGACAGGTAAAGTCATTCAGCGGATGATTTGGATTTGGTTTTCACTCCGTTGTTCGTAGTTCGTACCTCGAACTTGAGAATTTGGGTTTTACTTTGTAGTTCGTAATTTGTACCTTGACCTCGAGAATTTGGGCCAAGAATTCTGACATTTTGGCCCGAGAATCGAGAATAAGTCTGAGAATTATAAGAATTCTCGGGAATTCGGCCAGAAACGTGGAGGTACGAACTACGAACTTCGAGACCCCAATCCAAATCATCCGCTGGACGGCTATAAAGTCTCGCCACACTCCTTCATGGCTCCAGCTGGCTATCCCCCCCACCCTCACCCTCACACTCACCCCCCCTCCCTCACACCCACCCTACCCACCCTCACACTCACCCCACCTACCTACCCATCCCACCCTGACCCCCCACACAAACTTACCCCCACGCATTCATGGTTCCTAATGGCCAATAAAGAGTTTTCTTGCGCTCGCTCTTGTTCTTGGTAGCAAGTGGTCACTGAGATCACACAATCGGTCACACTCATGCCAGCCTCACTCTAGGCAATACGCTTCTGGTGAACAAGTACAATGAACATCAGTTGCTCCACCACCACCCTCACGCCCACCCCAACCACCTACCCATCCCACCCTCACCACACACACAAACTCATCCCAAACACCTACCCACCCTCACCTCACCCCACCTACCCATCCCACCCTCACCCCACACACAAACTCTCCCCCACGCCTTCATGGTCCCGGATAGCCATCAAAGAGTCTTCATATGGTTCATCCCTTCCATAGTCAATAATAAGGGCGGCTCCTCCATGTGTGACCACTCTCTGGGCCAGGCTCTCACCCTAACCCCTCTAAAACCCACCCCCACCTCAACCCACCAAGCCTTACACTCATCCCACCCACCTGCACATCCCACCCTCACCCCACACACCTACCCATCATACCCTCACCCCACCCCACCCACCCACCCTCACCCCAACTAACCCCACCTCACCCACCCACCCAGCCTACTATCACCCCTATCACCCCACCCACCCTTACGACTCAACCCTACCCACCCACCCTTACGCTCACCCCACCCACCTACCCATCACACCCTCCCCCACCCACCCTACGCTCACCCCACCTCACCTACCCACCCTCCCACCCTCACCCCCCCACCCACATACCCATCCCACCCTCCCCCACCCCCCACACGCCCCCCTCCACCCTCCTATACCTAACCCCACCTCACCCACGCCCACCCCACCCAAGCCTTACCAACAACCCCACCCACACCCTTACACTCACCCTCCAACCCACACCCCCCCTTACTTCTCACGCCCCCCCCTCCCCATCCACCCTTCCCCCGCCACCACCCTCAACTCTCCCCTACTCCCTCCCCTTCCCCCCTTACCCCCCCCCCCCCCCTCCCCGCTCCCCCCACCCAGCCTCCCCCTCACCTCCCAACCTCTCCCCCGCACTCCCCGAGGCCCGCTCCCACACCCCTCCCCGACTCTTCCCGCCCCCCCCCTCCCCCCTCCCGTTACCCCTCCGCCCCCCCCCCCCTCCTTCTCCTACCGCACCCCTCTCCCCCTCCGCCTCCCCCCGTCCCCCCCCCCCCCCCTCCCCCTCCCCCTCAACTCGAACCCCCCCCCTCCCACCCCCCGCCCCTCACCATGCTCCAAAAGACCCCTCCGAAAGCATCCCTCTCCCCCCCTCTCCCTCTCCCTCGCCGTCCCTCCCTCCCCCTACCCCCCATCCCCCCCCCCCCCCGTCCCTCTCCCACCCGCCCCCCCTCCGCCCTCCCCGGTCACCCCCCCCCGCCCCCGCTCCCTCCCCCTGATGCCACCGCCTCACAACCCTCCCACCCCACCACCCCTCCCGCCTCCCCACCAACTCCCCCCCCCCCCCATCGCCTCCTCCTCGCTCCCTCTCCGCCCCCCACCCCCTCCCCCAATCCCCCCCTCAGCCCCCCCACCCTCCCCTCGCCCCCGACCTCGCCCAAAACCGGGGAACCACCCACCTCCCCCCTGCCCCCCCTACCACCCCGAGGGGAGAGGTAAACGGACCACACCCTCAGACCCTCCCCGCTCCCCAGACGCGGGGGAGCCCCCCCCCCTCCCCCTGCCCGCTCCCCCCTCCCCCGCCTGCCCCCCCTCCCCACCTAACCCCCCCCCCCTACCCCCCCCCCCCTCCCCCTCCACCTCCCCCCTCCCCCCCCCCCCGGCCTCCCTCTCCCTGGCGCCCCCAATCCCTCTCCCCCGTCCCCCTCCTCCCTCCCCTCCCCACCCCCCCCCCCCCGCCCCTCCCCGCCCTCGCCGTCCCCCCCTCCGATCCCCCCACCCCCCTCCGACCCTTAAACCCCTCCCCGCCCTCGCCCCCCCCCTCGTCCCCCTCCCCCCTCCCCGGGGGGCCCCCCCCACCGCCCCTCAAAACCCAGGACCGTTCTCCCCCCGGCCCACGCTCCCCCTACCCTACCTACCCCTCTCAAAGAACAGCCAACCAGGGCCCCCCCCCTCCCCGTCCCCTCACGCCAGGACCCTACCGCAACCCCTGACCCCCCCCCTCCCCTGCCCCTCGCCCCCCGACTGCCCCACCGAGCCCTCCCCGCCGTCCCCCCTACGTATCCAATCTCCCGACGCCCCCCCCCCTTCCCCCCGTGACCCCCCCTCCGCCAGAACAGAACCAGCAGGCCAGACCGACGCCCCTCGCCATCTGCCCACCGCAACCCCTCCCCCGCCGTCTTCCCCCCCCCCCCCTCCGTCCCTTTGAAGAACCCACCCCTCCGCGTGAAACACGCAACCACACCCGTCACAAAAGATACCCCTGGCTCCCCGCCCCCCCAGTCCCCCTCCCCTGGGAAATACAATATGGAGTCCCACAGCCCTCCCCACCCCTTACCATCCGCGCCTCCTTCTCCCGCCCCCATCGTCCCCATGCCTCTTCGACCCCCCTCGAAGCCCGCCGCCACCCCCGAAACCCCCCTCCCACCTCCCCCACCCCTCCCACACGGCCCAAAACCCCGCACCTCTGCAATTAGACCGCGGGTCATCCCGACAAGACCTCCCGCCCCCCTACCGCACTGGCCCCTCGCGCGCTCACCCCTACGAAGGGGGAACCCGAACCCCTGCCCCCCTCTCCGCATAATCCCTCAGGAAGCGACGCGCTACGAAGGAACCCCCCCAGGAGGGGAACCACCCCCCTCAGAGCGCCTCTCATGGAGCGCCATAAGGGGAAAGAGAACCCCCCGCCAACCTCGCGCCCTAGCCCCAAAAGAGGATAAAGAACACCGCCGAACCCTCCCCACCCGCCGCACTCCTCCAGGCGGGAGGCTGCTCCGGACCGCCCCCCCCAACTCCCCCTACAGCCCTCCCCCGCCCGTTCGCCAGACTGGCAGAACAAAGAACGCCCCTCGAGCCCCTCCCGCGTCGCCCCCCCTCGAAGAGAACCCGCCCCCCCGCCTCCCGCTCCCAGGAGAAAAAGACCAAAGGACGGACAATAGAGACCCCCCCCCCCTCCCCCTCCCTCCCTCAAATAAAGGTACCGCCCAGGGGAGAAGGGCCCCCCCAACCCAAGTAGCATACAAGGATTAAGGGGCCAACACTCTAGGGGACGCCCTACCCACTCACACCAGAAAAAGCGCCCTGCCCACCCTGCGCCGCCGTCGCACGCCGCGGCTCCCACCCCCCCTGCCCCTCCCCCTACCCCGCCTTCCCCCCCAAACCCCCCCTCCCTCTCCCCTCTCCCCCCCCACTCCCGGGCGCATTAACCCCCCCCTCTCCCCCTCCCCGCCCACTCCCCAAAGGCTTGCCCCCCTCCCCCCCCCCCCCCCTCCCACCAACCCCCCGTCCTTCATTCTTCCGGTATGGCCTCAAAGATCCCTCCAACGGTTCATCATCACACTGCCCACTGTCCAATCAATAAGGGTGGCGCCACCATCTGCCCCCACTCTCTGTGCCAGGCTCTCACCTCACCCCTCCTAAACCCACCCTCACCCCACCCCACCCCACCCACCCTTCCACTCACCCCACCCACCCATACACTAACCATAGACCCACCCACCTTCCGCCACCCCACCCCAACCACCCTTCCACTTCACCCCACCCTACCCATACACTAACATACCCCCCACCCTTATCGCTCACCCCACCCCCCTACCCATCCCACCCTCACGTTCACCCACCCCACCTACCCATACCCCCCAACCCTCACCCCCACCCACACTTCACCCCCACGCCTTCATTCCCTCCAGGTAGGCATCAAAGAGTCTTCATATTGTTCATCCCTTCCGTAGTCAATAATAAGGGCGGCTCCTCCATGTGTGACCACTCTCTGGGCCAGGCTCTCACCCTTACCCCTCTAAAACCCACCCCCACCTCAACCCACCCAGCCTTACACTCACCCCACCCACCTGCACATCCCACCCTCACCCCACACACCTACCCATCATACCCTCAACCCCACCCACTCACCCACCCTCAACCCCAACTCACCCACCCTCCACCCACCACCCAGCCTACAATCAACCCCACCACACACTTACACTCCCACCCTACCTAACCCTCCCACCCTTACCACACCCCACCCACTTACCCATCCCAAACCTCACCCCACCCACCCTCACGCTCATCCACCCTCACGCTTACCTACCCCACACACCTACCCATCCACCTCACCCCACCCACCCTCAGCTTCATCCCCACCCATCTAACATCCCATCCCACCCTCACCCACACCCACCTACCCATTCCCACCCTCACCCCCCCCCACCCTCATGCTTCACCGCCACCCTCACGTCCACCCCCACCCTCAGCCACCCCACCCTCACACTCACCCCACCCTCATCTCACCCACCCTTTACGCTACCCCACTAGCCCCTACTTACCCATCCCACCTCACCCACCCCCCCCTCAGTCTCCCCCACCCATCTACCCATCCCACTCCCACCACCCTCACCCCACCCACAGCTACCCCCTCCCACCCTCACCCCACCCACCCTCATGCTCACCCCACCCGCACACTCACAATCACCCTCACGTTCACCCCAACCCTCACCTTACCGACCCCCCCCACCCACCTACCCTTCCCACCCCTCACCCCACTCCCACCCTCAGGCTCACCCACCCATCTACCATCCCATCCCCCTCACCCCACCCCCACCTAACCCATCCTCCCATCCACCCTCACCCCACCTCCCCCCCCATGCTCACCCCACCCTCCAACACTCAACACCCAGCCTCTCACGCTCAACCCCCCCCAGCTTACCACCCCACGCTACCCCATCCATCCCCCCTTACCCCACCCACCTCCCCGTCCCACCCTCACCCCACCCACCTTCCCCCCCCACTCTCATCGCCCACCCACCTACCCATCCCATCCCACCCTCACCCCACCCACCCTCACGCGCACCCCACCCTCACGCTTTCCCCCCCACCTACCCATCCCATCCCAACCCTCAACCCACCCACCCCCCTACCCTTCCCACCCTCACCAACGCCCCACCCTCACTCTCACCCCACCCCCCTACCCTCCCATCCAACCCTCACCCCAACCCACCCTCACACTCTCACCCCCCACCCCACCTCCCCATCCCCTCCCACAGCCCTCACCCCACCTCAAAAAAACCCCTCCGCCTTCGCCCCCCTCACCCGCTAGGCTCGACCCCACCCACCTACCCCTCTCCTCCCCCCCTCACCCCCCCACCAGCCTCCTCACCCTTCTACCCCATGACCCTCCCCCCCCCCCCTCACCTCCCAGCCCCGCCAACCTACCCCTCACATCGCATCCCCACCCTCCCCCCACTCCCCCCTACCGACTTCCCCCCCTCAACCCCCCCCCCTCCCCCTCCTCCCCTCCCCCCTCACCCCCCCACCCCGCTCTCCACTCGCCCCGCCCTCGCCTCTTCCCCCACCACCCCCCCTCCCCCTGCCATCCCAACCCTCACCCCACCCAGCCTACCCGTCCCACCCTCACCCCACCCACCCTCACGCTCACCCCACCCCACCGACCCATCCCATCCCACCCTCACCCACCCACCTACCTATCCCATCCACCACCCTCACCCCACCCACCCTCACGCTCACCCCACCCACCTACCCATCCCATCCCACCCGCACCCCCACCCACCTACCCGTCCCACCCTCACCCCACCCACCCTCACGCTCACCCCACCCACCTACCCATCCCATCCCACCCTCACCCCACCCCCCTACCCATCCCATCTCACCCTCACCCCACCCACCCTCATGCTCACCCCACCCACCTACCCATCCCATCCCACCCTCACCCCACCCACCTAACCATCCCACCCTCACCCCACCCACCCTCACGCTCACCCCACCCACCTACCCGTCCCACCCTCACCCCACCCACCTACCCGTCCCACCCTCACCCCACACACAACTCACCCCCACGCCTTCATTCTTCCGGATGGCCATCAAAGAGTCTCCAAACGGTTCATCACTGCCACAGTCAATAATAAGGGTGGCGCCACCATCTGCACCCACTCTCTGTGCCAGGCTCTCACCCTCACCCCTCCTAAACCCACCCTCACCCCACCCCACCCCACCCACCCTTCCACTCACCCCACCCACCCATACACTAACCATCACACCCACCCTTCCGCTCACCCCACCCACCTACCCATCCCACCCTCACGTTCACCCCACCCCACCTACCCGTCCCACCATCACCCCACACACAAACTCACCCCCACGCCTTCATGGTTCCGGATAGCCATCAAAGAGTCTTCATATGGTTCATCCCTTCCGTAGTCAATAATTAGGGCGGCTCCCTCATGCGCGCCTATTCTCTGCGCCAGGCTCTCACCCTCACCCCTCTAAAACCCACCCTCACCTCAACCCACCCAGCCTTACAATCACCCCACCCACCTACCCATCCCACCTTCAACCCACACACAACCTCACCCCACACACCTACCCACCCTCACCTCACCCACCCTCACCCCACACCCCACACACAAACTCACCCCCACGCCTTCATGGTTCCGGATAGCCATCAAAGAGTCTTCATACGGTTCATCTTTTCCGTAGTCAATAATTAGAGCGGCTCCCCCATGCGCGCCTATTCTCTGCGCCAGGCTTTCAGCAGTGGCCATACCTTGAGCACACACCTCTAGTGCTGTGTACTGCTTGTGAGCTGGCAGCTGAGCTGGCGGCTGAGCTGGTCCATCAACAGCTTCCTGTCCTTCATGTACCGCCTTCTGTACCTCAGACATCTCCTGGTCCAGGGGAGGGGTGCCCCCACTGCCCATGCTGCCATCACCTTCTACACTAGGGTTGGGATTTACACTCAGGCCGCGAAGATACGCCAGGCGGCGTGGCACCAGCAGAGTGGCTGCTGGGGTAGCTGAGGGGGACAGGACCAAGCGGAAATGATGTGGCGAAGTTGGCATAGGGTCCGATGCATCTGAGCTGGCATCTGAGCTGGAAGTGGTTTCGGATAGGAAATTTCCAGAAGGATCTGACGAAACTGCAGCCAGAGTGGAAGCTTCCGGAACACCGACAGGAGAGGAAGGAGAAGGTGTGCCGGTGGAAGACGTTGCGATAGGATCCTGATCAGGCGCTGGGTTGACGCTGGCATCTGAATCGCCAGCTGTTGAGGTATCCGCGGGCGCCAGGCTGGCAGATGCCACGCTGTCCTCCACATCCACCAGCTTCTCCAGCCACCCCCTCTTGGGATCTTTCACAAACTGATGAACCTGTGGTTGTCAGAGGCATTTAAATAACACTATTTATTTCACTGCATTTATTTATTATTTTCTTTATTTCGCTGTATATATTTCATCTTTCAAAATCTGATGAATCTGTTGCTGTCAACAGCATTTCAATAACACTATTTATTTCACTGCAATTATTGATCATACTCTTTATTTCGCTGCATATATTTATTAAATTTATTTCTTTCACTGCATTGATTCATTCTAACATTTATTTTGCTGTATATATATATATATATATATATATATATATATATATATAATATATATATATATATAGATATATATATATCTATATATGTATATGTATCTATCTGTATATATATATGTATATGTATATATATGTATATACATATAAATATATGTATATATATATATATATATTTATATATATATATATATATATCATCTTACTTCAATCATGATGTTTTGGTCAGGGTCGTATTACACATTTTGTACATTTCACGGATAGCACTGCACTTCATTTCTCAAGCCACCCCCTCTTGGGATCTTTCACTAACTGATGAACCTGTGGTTGTCAGAGGCATTTAATTAACACTTTTTATTTTACTGCATTGATCTTTTATTTTTCTGTATCTTATTGGCAGGTGCCAGGCTGTCCTACAGATTCACCAATTTCTCCAGCCACACCCTCTCGGGATCTTTCACAAACTGATCAAGCTGTCGTTGTCAGAGGCATTTAAATAACGGCATCTTATTTTTCTGTATATAATTGCTGCATACAAAATATGTTTCTGTATCTTATTGGCAGGTGCCAGGCTGTCCTCCAGATTCACTAATTTCTCCAGCCGACCCATCCCCATATCACCATGCCCCCACCCACCCTCCCCACACCCCACCCACCCTCACACCCTGATCAGCTGACCCATCCCCACATCATCATGCCCCCCCTCCCCCACACCCCTGACCGGCTGACCGGCTGACCCATCCCCACACCACCATGCCCCCCCTCCCCCACACCCCTGACCGGCTGACCCATCCCCACCCCCATGCCCCCCCTCCCCCCCACCCCTGACTGGCTGACCCATCCCCACCCCCATGCCCCCCCTCCCCCCCACCCCTGACCTCCTGACCCATCCCCACATCACCATGCCCCCCCTCCCCCCCACCCCCCACGCCTGACCGGCTGACCCATCCCCACCCCCATGCCCCCCCCTCCCCCCCCCCCCCCCACCCCCACCCCTGACCGGCTGACCCATCCCCACATCACCATGCCCCCCCTCCCCCCCACCCCTGACCGGCTGACCCACCCCCACATCACCATGCCCCCCTCAAGCTCTCCCCCCCCCCACACACACCCCCCCACACACACAGCTCCTCCCCTTCACCACGCCCCCTCTAAGCCACCACTTGTATTTGTACTGCCTGCGTACCGGCAGAGCATCAAAGAACTCATGGGCGATGTACACGGTGGGTGTACTTTTTGAAACCGAGTTCAGCGTGCTGTGCCAAGTCACTGATGCATTGGCTCCGAAACCGGACACGCCAGCCTGGGGTACTCCAGCCTCCTTGTCAGGGTTCGGGGCAGTGATGATTGGCGTGGCCTCGAGCGAGGAGGGCAAGGGAGTCTCTTCTCGGCATTTCAAGGCCTTAAACTGAAGTTTCCGCAATGCAGGGGACATTTCAACAAAGTGGACCTCTAGGGAGGATGCAAAGTCCTTGAAGCCTGTGAGAGGAGGGTAAGGTGGGTGGATGGGTGGGTGGGTGGTGGTAGTGGTGTAAGTGGGTCACTTTTTGACATTTCAAAGCCTTAAACTGGAGTTTCCGCAATGCAGGGGACATTTCAACGAAGTGGACCTCTAGGGAGGATGCAAAGTCTTTGAAGCCTGTGAGAGGAGGGTAAGGTGGGTGGATGGGTGGGAGGGTGGTGGTAGTGGTGTACGTGGGTCACTTTTTGACATTTCAAAGCCTTAAACTGGAGTTTACACAATGCAGGGGACATTTCAACGAAGTGGACCTCTAGGGAGGATGCAGAGTCCTTAAAGCATGTGAGAGCAGGGTTATTATTTTCCGGAATGAATTCCAATCTGAATACAAGACCCCGTTTTGGCCAAAATTATCGGAATAAGAAACCTAAAAAAAAAAGGTTGACTGAAATTGACTAAAAATGATCCAAATCGACCAAAATCGGAATAAGGATCCTGTTTTGGGAGGGACAAAGGAGGGTAAAAAAGAAAAAGAATAAGATTTCCTCTTTTTTGTTTGAAAAAAATATCCCAGTGTGAGAGGAGGTTAAGGTGGGTGAATGGGTGGGTTGAGTGGGTGGTAGTAGTGGTGGCAGTGGTGGTGGCGGCAGTGGTGGTATTTGTGGTGGTGGTGGTAGTAGTGGTGGCAGTGGTGGTGGCGGCAGTGGTGGTATTTGTGGTGGTGGTGGTAGTAGTAGTGGTAGTAGTGGTGGCAGTGGTGGTGGCGGCAGTGGTGGTATTTGTGGTGGTGGTGGTGGTAGTGGTGGTAGTAGTGGTGGCAGTGGTGGTGGCGGCAGTGGTGGTATTTGTGGTGGTGGTGGTGGTAGTAGTGGTGGTAGTGGTGGCAGTGGTGGTGGTGGCGGCAGTGGTGGTATTTGTGGTGGTGGTGGTAGTAGTGGTGGCAGTGGTGGTGGCGGCAGTGGTGGTATTTGTGGTGGTGGTGGTAGTAGTGGTGGTGGCGGGAGAGGTGGTAGTGGTGATGGTGTGCTTGTGTGTGTTGATGTGTCTCTGGAAAGGGATGGTGGTGAGTTGAAGTGGACCTCTAGGGAGGATGTGAAGTCCTTGAAGCCGGTGGAGGTTGGGTGTCGTGGTGTGCGTGTGTGTGTGTGTGTGCGTGCGTGTGTAGTGATGGTAGTGGTGGTAGTGGAAGTGTGTGGGTGGGGTGCATGGGTGTGGGCTGCGTGTGTGTGTGTGGGGGGGGGGGGGGGGGGGGGGGATTTGTTTACTGTATAGATATTCATATTTTATATTTTACATCAAACAATTTATTTTATATTGGATATTGTTTATTGTATTATTGTATACTGTTTAAAACAAAGAGTTTGGATATCGCTTGTGGAGCCTTGGCTGGCTGCATTATATATTAACCAGCCAGGCCTCCTAAATGCTAATTATGGGGCAGAGGAAGTGAGAATGCAGAGGTGGGTTGGGTTGGGTTGGGTTGGGTTGTGTTGTGTTGTGTTGTGTTGGGTTGGGTTGGGTTGGGTTGGGTTGGGTTGAGGAGAATGTTTGTCTCTATGTGGGTTGGGGGGTATGTTCATCTGTATGTGTGTCTGGAGAGGGATGGTGGTGGGTTGAAGTGGGTCTGAGGGTGGGGGTGGGGGTGGGGGTGGGGGTTGGGGTGGTGGGAAGGTAGGGGGGTATGACAGGGTGGCAACAGATGGGCTATCCGCCACACTCAAATTGAGAAGAGCTGTTTTTACCTTGAACAAGACTTTCACCTATTGCATTCGCTTAGTGTGCTCCCTGCTTTCCGTGGGTACTGTTACACGAATAACATACCAGGATTAGTCATTAAAAAAACCAGTAGTCTAATCCGCTTAGTGTGCTCCCTGCTTTCCGTGGGTACTGTTACACGAATAACAGACCTGAACAACAGAACAAGTCTTTAGACACTGGTAGTCTAATCTGCTTAGTATGCTCCCTGCTTTCCGTGGGCACAACTACATGAATAACAGACCTGAACAAGTCTTTCGGCTATCTCATCCGCTTGGTATGCTCCCTGCTTTCCGAAGGTACTGCTGCACGAATAACAAATCTGGACAAGTCTTTAACTACCGGTAGTCTAATTCGCTCTCAGTGAGTATCACACGGGGGGGCTTCGAATTGGAAGACGGTGAGCAGCCCAAAACCAGCCAGGAAAACATGCCAAAACACACGTTAAAACACACATTAAAAAACATTAAAACAAAACTTGCACCAATGCAACGCATTTCCCAATATCCAAGGGGCCTGCCTCCTCACCAGCAGTACTGCGCAGTACATCAGCCATCAGGGTGCCTCTGCCAGGGCCCATCTCTGCAATGGAAAGTTTCTCCGGCTTCCCCATTTGCATCCAGGTGTACACACACCATATGCCCACCATCTGTGCATGAGGGTTTAGGGTTTGGGGTTTAGGGTTTAGGGTTTGGGGTTTGGGGTTTGGGGGGACTGGGTGGGGAGGGAGATAAATCATCAATGGGGGGGTAAGACGCTTAAGTTATATTTGGAAATAAATTGAAGCAGTACGATATACAATAAAACAAATCATACGCCCACCATCTGTGAACAAGGGTTTAGGGTTTGGGGTTAAGGGTTTGGGAGGATTGGGCGGGCAGGGAGATCAATCATCACTGGGGCGGTTGGACGCTGAACTTATGTAATGATAACGCCTGGTGGGGCTTAGTGTTAAGGGAGCCCGTCGTACGTGGGTGGGGAGCGGTCTCCTACCTCAACTGGACAAGCTACCATCGCGGTTGACGACGACCTGCAATGCCAAGAGCGACCGAAGGGGGGATTGAACCCCCGACTCTTCATCCTCAAGCGATTTGGTCTACCACTAGACCAATGTCCACTACATCACTGAAAGGGGCTAACTTATGTAAAATAAATAAATAAATAAATAAAATAAATAAATAAATAAATAAATAAATAAATAAATAAATAAATAAATAAATAAATAAATAAATAAAATAAATAAATATTTTAAATTAAATTGAATTTATATGATATACTGTGATGATAAAGCCTGGTGGGGTGTAGTATTAAGGGAGCCGTGTCTTACAGCGGTAGATAACGGGCTGCTACGTTACTTGGACAGTCCATATGATATGCACACCATATGTCCACCATCTGCGTAAAAAGAGAATTGGCTGGGGAGGGAGATCAATCATCGATTGGGTGGCTTGGTTGTTTGCTTTTATTGTTATTTGTGTGGCTTGGTTGTTTGCTTTTATTGTTATTTCTTGTGTCTTGAGAGCATTTGATTTCTGTGCCAATAAGCATGTTGCACCATACAATGATACAAATATGCGTTTATGATTTGTATAGTCTCACATCTTTGCCTGCGCTTTTTATGTGCTTTGTGTGCTTTTGCTTATCTAAGATCGTTTTTCATGTCCTTTTTATGTGCATTGAGTGCTTTTGCTTATCTACAATTGTTTATCGTGTTTTTTTAACGTACTTTTGGTGCTTTTGCTTACATAAGATTGCTTTTTGATATCTGCTATTGTTTTTGATGTCTAAGATTGTTTTTGATGTCTAAGATTGTTTTTCATGTCTACGAGTGTTTTTTATGTCTACGATTGTTTTTGTATTTGAGATGTTTTTATATTTAAGATATCTGCTCTAGTGTCCCAATCCTCAATCTACTTGGCCCTGTTGGCCCTAGCTACTAACATGGCCTTACCACTCCAAATGCTTGGCTGATCTCAGGTGAAATAATAAATTCATCAGCATTTCACAACCTGTTGGCCCTAGCTACCATCGTGGCCTCACCTCTCCATATGTTTGGCTGATCTAAAGGTGACATAATAAAGCCACCAGTAGCTAACAACCTGTTGGCCCTAGCTACTACCATGGCCCCACCTTTCCAAATGTGCTTGGCTGATCTCAGGTGACGTAATAAGATCGGCAGCAGCCAACCTGTTGGCCCTAGCTACTCATAATGGCCTCACCACTCCAAATGTTTGGCTGATCTCAGGTGACATAATAAAGTCACCAGCAGCTAACAACCTGTTGGCCCTAGCTACTACCATGGCCTCACCTCTCCAAATGTTTGGCTGATCTCAGGTGACATAATAAAGTCACCAGCAGCTAACAACCTGTTGGACCTAGCTACTACCATGGCCTCACCTCTCCAAATGTTTGGCTGATCTCAGGTGACGTAATAAAGTCACCAGCAGTTCCAAACACATCACGGCTCATGTAGAAGCCGCCTTGCGGACTGGTCAAGGCATCAGCCATGTACTCTGCCAGTGTAATGGGGCCTCCTCGCATCTGAGACACATGGAGGGAAGCGGGCGGGGGTCAGGATGGGTAGGTATGGGTGGGGTCAGGATAGGTAGGCATGGGTGGGGCCAGGATGGGTAGGTATGTCTGGGGGTCAGGATGGGTAGGGTGGGTGGGGGTCTGGATGGGTAGGGATGGGGTCATAGGATGGGGGTATGCGTATGGGAGATTCATGTAGAAGCCGACATGCGGACTGGTCAAGGCATCTGCCATGTGCTCTGTCAGTGTAATGGGCCCTCCTCGCATATGGGAGCACACACAAGGAGGGAAGCGGATGGGATTCAGGATGAGCAGGGATGGGTGGGGTCAGCATGGGTAAGCATGGGTGTGGGTGGGTGGGTGGGTGGGTGGGTGGGTGTGGGTGTGGGTGGGTGGGTGAGTGTGTGTTTGTGTGTGTGTGGGGGGGGGGGGGGGGCAGGATGGGTAGGGATGTGTGTGTGTGGGGGGGGGGGAGGAGGTCAGGATGGGTAGGGATAGGTAGGGATGGGGTCATAGGATGGGGGTATGCTTGTGGGAGGATTATGTAGAAGCCGCCTTGTGGACTGGTCAAGGCATCTGCCATGTGCTCTGCCAGTGTAATGGGCCCTCCTCGCACCTGGGAGTAGACACACGGACAGAAGTAGGTAGGGGTCAGGATGGGTAGGGGTCAGGACGAGCAGGGATGGGTGGGTTCAGGATGGGTAGGCATGGGTAGAAATCGGGATGGGGTGATAGGATGGGGGTGTATGTGTGTGAGGTGTATATAGAAGCTGCGTACGGTCACTTTCCCCAGATGCGGCGGACGGGAGGGTCCCCTTAATACCACGCCCCTCCAGGCGTTATCTTTTTTGGATACAGAAGCTGCGGACTTGAGGACTTGTGGCTGCCAGCTCTTCATACCGGACCATAAAAGCACCAAAGCGGACTTGAACATACAAACATACATTTCAGTTGCAAACACGAACAGGCAATGCAACAGAATGCACAAAGCAGGTATGCGCCCAAGGAGCTCGTATTAATGAGGCCTGGTTGTGTTGTCTCCAGGAGTAGGGTCCTGGTTCACCAACAGACAACGGCCAGAAAGATAATGCCCCACGCGTCCTTGGGTTGATGCCAAAGCACTCTGCAAATGCCAATGCACGTGCAAATGCAAACGAAACCAACCGAGGATTCCAGGCAACCTACTGTAGAAGATGGATTGCCCCAACCTGCAATGATGTGTTTGGTCAGGATGGGAGGGCATGGGTGGGGATCAGGATGGGGTGATATGATGGGGGTATGTTTGTTTGAAGTTTCTGCAGATGCTGTGGACTTATGTACTTCTGCATACCATACGTATGTACTTCTGCACACCAGACTTATATACTTCTGCATACCAGACTTATGTACTTCTGCATACTAGACGTATGTACTTCTGCATACCAGACTCGTGTACTTCTGCATACTAGACTTATGTACTTCTGCATACTAGACTTATGTACTTCTGCATACCAGCTCTCCACCCCAGACCATGGAAGCCCCAAACCCTGCATGGATTGCCCCAACCTACCATGATCTATAAAAACTTGATTTTTATGTTGGGCAAGTACATATAGCCTAGCAGGCAAGTACATATAGCCTAGCAGGCAAGTACATATAGCCTAGCAGGCAAGTACATATAGCCTAGCAGGCAAGTACATATAGCCTAGCAGGCAAGTACATATAGCCTAGCAGGCAAGTACATATAGCCTAGCAGGCAAGTACATATAGCCTAGCAGGCAAGTACGTATGGCCTAGCAGGCAAGTACATATAGCCTAGTAGGCAAGTACATATAGCCTAGCAGGCTGCCCCTGGCCTGGAACGCACATTTGAATAAGTAGAATGGAACGCAGGAGGTTGGTAAGCTACATTTGAATTGGCAGAACAATACACGGTAGGCAGTGCATGGTGAGCCTAACAAATATGAGTGGTTGGTGAGGTGCTCATGTTGATAAGACCTTTCCTAGATGCCTGCTGCCTATATTGTACCGGATTACGCAGCAGACATCAGTCTTACCATCTGGGTGGGTGGGTGCAGGTGGGTGTGGGTGGGGTGGTTAAGGTTTGGATTTGGGTTTGGGTTGGGGTTGGGGATGGGGTTGGGGTTTAGTGGGGTTGGGGTTGGGGTTGGGGTTAGTGTTGGGTGTGGACAGGTGCGGGTGTGGG
This sequence comes from Chlamydomonas sp. ICE-L, assembly GCA_013435795.1. Taxonomy (NCBI): domain Eukaryota; kingdom Viridiplantae; phylum Chlorophyta; class Chlorophyceae; order Chlamydomonadales; family Chlamydomonadaceae; genus Chlamydomonas; species Chlamydomonas sp. ICE-L. Next base: position 54,573,361 of record JACBWV010000610.1, read on the forward strand.
TGTGGGTGTGGGTATGTGTGTGGGTGTGGGCCATTTGCTACACATAATGTACCGGCTTACGCAGCAGACAACAGTCTTATCAACACTGCACCAAGATTCCTCTGCTTGAAAGAACGGCGAGCACAGTGAGCAGTGAAGTACATTAAAATGATCAAACAACAAGAGTACAGGCAAAAGTAACATTAAACACACGATACAAATGGAAATGCATAGGCCTATGCTAAGATGCAACCCAAGAGGTGCTCGAGTGAGACTATACTAGTATCGGTCCTACCCACAGCAGGGTACCGGCTCACTATGTAGGACCATCTCGTCTCACATTGCCCTTGCCAGTGACATACATACATACGTACATACATATATACATACATACATACATACATACATACATACATACATACATACATACATACATACATACATACATACATACATACATACATACATACATACATACATACATACATACATACATACATACATACATACATACATACATACAAACAAACATACATACATACATACATACATACATACATACATACATACATACATACATACATACATACATACATACATACATACATACATACATACATACATACATACATACATACATACATACATACATACATACATACATACATACATACATACATACATACATACATACATACATAGACTCTACATGGAATGCCCCAACTAACCATGATTTTTGTCAGAAGGTGCTGCGTCAATGGCGTTACGGGCTCCTTGACAACCTGGATGGGTTCCATGACAGCCTGGCTAGGTGGTTTCGATGCAAAGCTCCTGAATTGGCTTCCGACCCGTACATCCATCTCATGCTGATGCATGATTTTTGCAAGGCTGGCTGTTCCGGCTCGCATTATGTGGGGTACAGAGCAGGTGGTGGTCGGTACTGCTGCCGTGAAGCCATGCCAGGGTTTAGCCCATGCAGTTAGGGTCTGGCCCAACTGCAGGGAGCCTGGCCTGAAGCGTGACATGCTGAAGGAAGGAGAGGTGGATTGGCTCTACTGGGAAGATGTGGATTGGTGGGAAGAAAGCAAGAAATTGGGGTTGGGGGGGGAGAGAAAGGATAGGTGGTTTGGCTTGGCCTCAGATAAGCAGAGCTGGGTGACCCATAAGGTCCTTTGACGGTGTCAGATGCCGGATCGCCTATGCATGGACGTGGATTACTGCCGGTAGATTGACGTCTAAACGAAAGCCTCTGGACAGGAAATTTACAACGTCGCGGCAGGTACGTCACCAGGTCGCTCCTGTGGTCGTGTGGACCCCGAGGTGGAACGGGAGCTCCCGCGGGAGCCGGGAGTGAGATGGAGCACTTTTAGGGGGCTGACCAAACATTGTCCAACGCCCCCTAGCCCACCGGCGTATGGCGGTTAATTCGGTTGGTCGCTCGGTTCCCTTCGGCAAATAAATCTCATATGCCCGCCTAGTGCGGTCAGAGCACGCATATGTATTTAGCTTTCTTTTTTGTGCCATCAAGGTAGCGAATCTCCTTCAGAATCCCCCACTATCCAATTTCCTTCATTCGTACTGCGCTGCTGAAATGTCGCAATCTCCTTTCGCTTCCTTCGCCGCGAGTGGAAGCACCCAAGCTCCCACTGGTGGAGAAATAAGTGCCGGTGAGTCAGACCCTCTTTGTGCTTTCAGAGCGCACGCAAGTCCATTTCCCTGCCTCAGTCAGGCTGACGTACACAGGTCTGGGAATTGGTAGTGTCTGTTTCTAAGTCCTTCCATCCACCTACCCAGACATTCATGCGTGCGCTCGTTGCAGTGTAGTGAGCAGACCGATGTATTCATTTGACTAGCATATCAAGTCTCCAGAAAACCCCAAGGCAGATCGATTTAGTCCAATGAGAAACCCGAGGTCACAGGTGGATGGTAGGGAATACCTCGTTCTTGCGACTAAGTTGCTGCCTGCCTGCAGGTCCAGCTAAGCCCAGCGTCACCATCCCACCCAGTGAAAGGATGCAGTCACCAGCACCTGATGTCTATCGAACTACGACCATTTCTGACTTGGCTTTCTGGGACTTCGGTGAGTCATAAACCCCCCCCTGCCATTGCTATCCCCCCCCCCCCCCCCCCTACCCCACCCCCCCTATTCTGATTCCGTGCCTCGCACGAAATCTCGCTGCTATATTAGCACGTTGATACGCCACGTCATGCGACTGTTGGCAGAAGCAGGATATTTACATTCTTTGCTCTTTGCTCTTTCGAACGTCCAGTCAGCCTCGAGTACGGATTTGAGACGGATGGATTCTTCATATTCAACGGCTATTATTTCTCGCAGCATGTTGAACGGTGCGCCCGTTGCTGAGACTTGCGTTGAGGGCGTCGACGACGAGCTGGGAAAACGGAAAAATTGATCACCTCATCATGGTCCTAGTCAGGGATCCTATCAGTCCTATGACAATTCAAGCTGGGCCAAGCCAGGCCAAACTTCTCAGTGTTTTGTGATGCTTCTAACCGAAGCTCTGTACAACTGCCCACAGTAACAAGCTACTACCACCCACACTCTATCCCTAATGTCTACCCCGCACCACCTCCCCCCTCTCCCAACCCTCATTTTCCAGCATTGTCCCCTGTGTGACCAAGTAGGTAAGAGCCACATCCAAACATGTAGCCACCCACATACACACAGACACCCGCAAACATACAGACTCCCACATACATACAGGCACCCACATATATACAGACACCTACGTACAAACCGCCTTCCACCTACTTTCAGACCCCCCCCCCCCCCCCCCCCCCCCCCCCCCCCCCTAACAAGCCTCCTAATCCCCTCTCACCTGCCACCTTCTCACCTGCCACTTATCCAGTTATCCCACCTCTTCACAGGCTTAAAATGATCCTGGTTTGGCTAAGGCAGCAAGAACACAGCAGCTCAGTCACCCAAGCCCCAACACCTCAACATGCCACACCTTAGCATCCCCAACATGCCACCAAATCCCCGCCAATTCCACCTCCTCACAGGCACAAAAGGATCTTGGTTAAGCTGGGGCAGTAAGAATACATCAGCTGAGTCATCCAAGCTACCAGACACGAGGGCCCCTCTCTCTCCAGGGGTACCACCTCCTGGAGGCACCATCACCTCATGGCTGTTTGGCCCCAAGTCTACCTGAAATAACATGCCAGCTATTTGGGCCATTAGCTGTCTGAACTACAGTGCTAGCTCTTTGGCCCCAAGAGTTTAACTCTGGTCATGTGGTTTTTCAGCCTTCTGGCTGCTCACCGTTTATGATCAGCTGTGAGGCTGAGTGTTCGAACTTTTCCAAGTTGCCTCATACGGGCTCAAAAAGTGTCCAGAGATCAGCTGTATCAGCTGTGAGGCTGAGTGTTAGAACTTTACCAAGGTGCCTCATGCAAGCTTTAAAAGTATTCAGAGATCAGCAGTGAGGCTTAGTGTTGAAACTGCACCAAGTTGGCTCATGCGGGCTGAAAAAGTATTCAGAGGCACCATAGTACCGCATTAGGAGTCGGCATGCCTTGACCCAGCTCTTGGGTTGTTGTTTTTTCCGGTGCATGGTCCACCAGCCTACAGACTGCTCACTGTCTGTGGGCAGAGTAGACCGGGGCAATAGGGACACTACTTCAGTACTGCACGACAGTCCTAATTATTGAATGCCATCACATGGATGAGCACTTTGCTGCTGGTCAGCTGGAGCAGCAGATCTTGACCTTCCAGTCAGCTGGACCTCCACTGCAGTACGTAGCACTTCAAATTGCCGTGTGCTTACTGGGGGTACTATGTCGTTGTAGCAGCTTGTTATTGAGGGGCTTCCTGCATCCTCACATTTGTTTCATCTAAGATTATCTAAGGCTTCTCAGCTCAGTGTGCACTTGGATAGCCCGATTAACAAACAAAATAAAGTGCATCTAGTGCGGATTAAGCATATAATTCTTATAAATCAAGCAGGCACGGTGCTGATCAATTGAGAACCAGTAGAAGTGAGGCCCAGCTGCATACTTATTAGTGGTGGTTTGTTCAGTTGTGGGGAGGGGGTGTGATTGCCTGCGTGTGTATGTAGGTGTGAAGCTGAAATAATGCATCAAGAGTTTGGTTTTTATAACATGGTATTCAGTGGTGATTTGTTGGGTTGTGGGGATGGGGTGCGGTCGCCTGCCGGGGCACATTTAGGTGTGAACCTACATTACATTACATTACATGTTAAAGTCTACTTGACACCGCGAGGGTGTATGAGACTCCGTGCTTTAAACAAAAAGAAAAAGCACCCACAAGGCAAAAAACCCCATTACATCAGGGGTGTGTCGAGGACAAACAAACCAAGCTCCCAACCACCGTTTTGGTGGCGTAGGTATTAAACCCCCTAGAGCCGGACCCAGATCTCAACCACTTACAGTGGCGGAGGTAAGAAGCTAACAAATGAGAAGTCACAAGAAGAAAAGAAAAAAAAGGGATAATAAGTTACGGTGCCACTAAGCAGTTCACGGCTTCCTGTCTTGCTCTTGCCTGAAACATTACATAACCTGAAATATTGCATCCAGGGTTTGGTTTAGCTTCGATGGCAGAGCCTGGGGTGTTTTTGGGAAACCTGCAAGTCTGCAACCAGGCACCTCTTCTGGTGGTCAATAGGGGATCATGGCAGGGAGCTTGTCTGCCGTGGTCAATAGGAGGACTGGTGCACGTTCGTTTGAGTGTGGGTCGGTATCTCCCACCCAAGTGCCCCTACTCTTTGTAGGAGTGGCAACACCATTCGAACAGAATCCTCGGTACCGTTGGTTTGTGTCGGGAGATCCACCCCCTGGGTTTATGTTCCTTTCATAGCACACAAAAAACTATGGACATAGGATACAGGATCCTATTATGTACATTTTCCAGGTAAACTTATTTTACTGCCGAAAACAGCAAGCAACCTACTGAAGCTATGTATCCATGTTCAGAAAGTTCAAGATCCCATTGAAATTGAAATTCTTACATCCGTGTAATGCAGTTACTCACAGGACGTGATGTTAAGGACACCACAGCGTAAGCCGGAGCTATCTATAGTCACCGTTTAAAGATCCCACTAGATGTAAGAACGTGTGGTGAAATCGGCGGTCTTGTCAACATTTGCTTTATATACCGGTATGGAAGTTGGGAGAAACACACACTTTGATAGCACTTGTCTAGTCACGGAGACCCTCTCTTTGAGGCGAAAATCTGTGCATAAAATACTTGAACTTGAACTTGGTACATGTGCAAAATGTATGTAAAATAATGTATATACCGGTACATCAAATACAAACCTTTTACCTGCCTTTTACTGGTATATGTGCAAAATTCTTGATGCTTGATTTCTAAAAACATGCTTGGTCACATGTTTGATTTCTCACACCGGTTGTCATTTTCCTATCAAAGATTGTTAGTCGGTTTACAAACGATTGAAGTGTTGCACAAGTTCATTACATTACATATACGGTCAGCGCCTGTCATCAAATGTATTCGGTATACAGAAATATATACCGGTAAATAGTATGCATCATTACGAGGCGTGGGGTTGGGGGGGCCAGCCCGTTTGCTTGCAATGGGGCCTACCACCAAATGTATGTTTGCACACCGGTATACTAGATGGAGTTATATATATGTTACAGTCCAGGGGTATGCTTATGGGACTTACCCAACCGTGACAGTATTAGCATGAATAGCGGTGCTCTCGCTTGTTTTATGTCTTGGTGACTCCTTGTGTACTCCCTTAGAACTATCGGTCCTGACAGTACTATGTCAGCTTCCTGTTGACTGCGTCATCGGTTCTTCTGACACGCGCTGTCTAGCCTGTACCCTGATCAGGTTCCAGGCTACCGCCCCCTTTCCTCCACTGGTGCCCCTTAATGGGTCTCCTGTGCTTGTAACTTATTCTCGTCTCCACATTTATAGATTGGCGTGCTGCACACACAAAGTCCACTCTCCGGAGTGTTATCCAAGCTGATAGGTTATACGGTCCTTCATTTACTACCACTGTTTTGCGATGCAACTTCCGCGAGGACCTCCCGCCATTTTGAGAAACTCCATGACATGGATGGTCTTTCCTGGACGCGCGGGATGCGCAGTATCATTCTCAGCGATGCGTCATGACGCAGCTGTCCACTTACTGCACAAGGCCATCAGCAAAGGCGCCCTTGGATCCCGCCGCGTTATCATGGACGCAGGTAGGCTGGAGGACCTCCCCGGCGGAGTCCTTGGCAAAACACTGCCTGACTGGTTACGCCCTCCCTCCATCTCAGCAGAGATCTGGCCCAAACTGAGGCCAGATCTCGCCATCCTGCCCGAGGTGGACTCACCCACCATTGCTGCTGACAAGGAAATCTGGATTCTAGAGCTGGGATACTGCTCTGACACCAACCATGCCACTAAGGCAGAGGATAAACAAGCCCAACACACCCAGTTGGTGGCCGGCCTAAGACTAGCTGGCTACCTTGTTCACTACCTAGTTGTTACCATTGGTACCACTGGCACCATCCCCAGAACCTTTGTGACCTCCATGACCACCCTTGGTCTTACCAATTTAGAAATTCTTACATTAGCAGACCAGCTGCACCACCACTCTGTTGACAGCTTTCAGACTATTTTACAATGTCGTAGATTCATGGAACACCACCCCGCCGGAGATTAACATTTTTTGGTCCAGCTAGTGCCACCCACGTGACTGACTGAAATGACTCTCAGTCAGTTACGGGTGGGATCACAACTAGTACTGGATATTTTTTGTGTTTATCTATGGTGACTACAGCTAGCTTCTGCGTACGCTGTGGTGTCCTTAATCTCACGTCCCTAGAGCATTTATATTTCTTGGATGTAACAATTTCAATTTCAATTTCATTTCTCAGCGATGGCTGCGACCAATCCTTCCAACGGAGGAACGGCTCCTCTTGATGATTGGCTAGACGTTTGTGCACCAGCTGCCTCTGCTAGCGGTCATGAGAGTCCTTCCGCCATCGTGGAAGTAACCCCCCCCGGTCATTCCTCCATCTTCTCTTCTTTTTCCTCCCCTGCCGTCTGTCGCCTCCTCCCGTCTGTCGTAGATGACTGTGACGTGCAGACTCAAGTCGGCGACTAGCCTGGACATCGGTGGAGATACCCCGTCTTCGTCTGCTCGCGTCCTTGTCGTCGCTGACCTTTCTCCGGTGTTTGAGGCTCTGCCTGCATACCGGAGGTTGCCAAGCCGACCAAGCTCCCTGCTGATGTCTACGTCGTCTTTGCCCCCTTTGCTCTGCCCAGCCGACAGTCGGCTCCTGGCATGAACTTGCGCTCTAGTGGCTCTGTGCTACCTTCTGGAAAAAATTTCGATCAAACTGGCGGATCGCCGGCACTGCCGTCGGATTCGCCAGAGGAGGACGACCTACGCGTCTGGACCTGGAGATTCTGGAGGTGGTAGGAAGCAGGGGGGTATGGTCAGCACCACTACGGGTGCTGCTCCCTCTACCCCCCAACCGGGTGAGTCGAGCGATAGAGGGAGGGACTTGAGATTGACTGATCATCGACGGCGGGATATTAGGACCTTTACATGCCTCGGCTCTGCTCTTCGCATCCTAGCGATAAATTTTCGAATTCTGCCCTTGCGATTTGCGATTTTCTGCCATTGGTGCGATTTTCTGCACCAGGTGCGACTTGCTGCACTGTCATTCTCGTCTCCTTTTTTCCCATACCTCAAATCTCGACTTCGACCTAACGCTTCCCCACCTTCTGTGATCCCAGGTCTCGCAGCGCCGGACTTCGCCCATGCTACAGGCCGCAGTGGACGCCATCCTGGCCCTAGTCCAGCGGCCGTGGAGGATCTTTGGCATGATATCTTGGTGGATATTTTTCTCTCTTAGGCTCCTTGTGACCCCTGGGTGCGTTCCGTGGTTCGTCAGAGGTTACTACTTTGTCTTCCCGTGCCCCTGGTTCCCCCCTTAGGTGTATGCCTTAGCTACGTGAGTTTGGGTTCAAGTGTTTGAGTTCTGATAGGGCTTAGGAATTTTTAGTTAAGTGGTATAGAGGCATGGTTGATCTCGATTAGTTGGGGCATGCATGAGTTGTTGATGATGACACTGCTCAGCATGGTGCTAGTGTGTTATCTTCGCAATCGCGTGTTCATCTAGGGAGACAAGACTCCTTCGGAGCTTTTCTTTGGGGTTGCACCTGATGTGTCGTTGTTGCGTTTGTTTGGTTGCCCTTGCTATGTAATCTTAGTATTGGGCAGTCACGCAACAAGCTAGTTAGAAAGGCATTATTTGGTAGACTGGTTGGGTATTCCCTGGTGAGTAAGGGTTATTATATTTGGGTTTCCAATGTTGCGCCAGTTAGTAGTGAGTAGTGATGTACTCTCTATCTCCAGTTCAGTTCTAAACTGTCTTCCTGGGTTCTCCCTTTCAGTCCATCCTTTGCAGTAAATTCTTTGAAGTCCTTTTTATGCGTTTACTATTTTTCAGGTGGACGATAGGTTTTATGTATTATGGTTGTACATCTACCCTTCTATTGTTCATTGAACTGTGTTTCCTTTGTTGGTTACAAGTTTCTTGAAAATTTTAACTTCGCATCCTTTGGATTTTTTCAGTTGCTGCAAGTTTGGTTTGCTTTAGTTAGGCGCTTGGTTTGTCTTGAGTGCATGAGTTCTTTGCGGTGCGATACCCACCTCCTAGAATGTTTTAGTTAGTGCCGTAACTGGGGATTTATGATAATTAACTTTCGTAAATCTTCTTACTTCCATCTTTGGGTAAGAAACCAGTTCATCATGTTTTTTTCATCCCAACCTAGTCATGAATTCTATGCTAAGAATAGTTTTTAAGGTAGTGGATTTTTCCATCGACTTTTTTTTTCCATCGTAGTCTTTAGTGTCCTCTTGTCTGCGTCCTTTAGGCTTTGATTCTCTCGTGAGCTACGCTCACACGATATTTCAATCCGTCTCTTTGGTTATCATTGATTGGCGTTAGGTTCCTATTCCCGGATCGGGTTTTCTATACCGTTGTTCCCCAACTTTGATATACGATTTTTTCAGTCTTCTCTTTAGGTTAAGTTCTCGGTTCTTTCAGTCACCGTTGTTCCCCTTCCTTTGGTTTTAGGATTGATTTCTGTTTGGCCTCCCTGTGATTTTCTGGTTTGGTGCCTACTATTCTGGATGCATAGTATTTTTGCGCTTACCATGGATGGTTACATTTCCATTTTGGTCTCAGCTCAGCTCGGTATGACCCAAGTTTTTTGCTGCTACATTTTCGGAGTACTACAGTGGTTTTTGGTTCATCCTTTCTCATCCTTTTATTTTAGACAAGGCTTTCTTCTGGTTTCCTGTTTTTCCGCCGTTCCTTAATAATTTTTGTTTGCTACCAGTTTATGGTTCTATGTCCCCAGTGCCATAGGTGGAGTACTAGTATTGTATGTCACCTGCGTCATAAGTGGAGTATCAGCATGAATAGCGGTGCTCTCGCTTGTTTTATGTCTTGGTGACTCCTTGTGTACTCCCTTAGAACTATCGGTCCTGACAGTACTATGTCAGCTTCCTGTTGACTGCGTCATCGGTTCTTCTGACACGCGCTGTCTAGCCTGTACCCTGATCAGGTTCCAGGCTACCGCCCCCCTTCCTCCACTGGTGCCCCTTAATGGGTCTCCTGTGCTTGTAACTTATTCTCGTCTCCGCATTTATAGATTGGCGTGCTGCACACACAAAGTCCACTCTCCGGAGTGTTATCCAAGCTGATAGACAGGAAGGGCTATATCAGCTTGAAATCACTCCGGTAGAGTGGACAGTAGATTAAAGCAGCGGAACAGACGCACCAATCTATACACGGAGACAAGGATAACGTTACAGACACAGGAGACCCATAAAGGGGCACCTGTTACATTACATTACATTACATTACATTACATTACATTACATTACATTACATTACATTACATTACATGTTAAAGTCTACTTGACACCGCGAGGGTGTATGAGACTCTGTGCTTTAAACAAAAAGAAAAAGCACCCACAAAGCAAAAAACCCCATTACATCAGGGGTGTGTCGAGGACAAACAAACCAAACTCCCAACCACCGTTTTGGTGGCGTAGGTATTAAACCCCTTAGAGCCGGACCCAGATCTCAACCACTTACAGTGGCGGAGGTAAGAAGCTAACAAATGAGACGTCACAAGAAGAAGAAAAAAAGGGATGATAAATTACGGTGCCACTAAGCCGTGGTGAAAGGAGACGGTAGACAGGAACCTAACAGGGTACAGATCAGACCGTAGGAGACAGGAGATCAGAACGTAGGTGACAGGAAGCTGTCACTGAGTCATCTCAAGATGACTCAGTCCCACGGGAAGCTGGCTCAGGAGAGCCGATAGTTCTAAGGGAGTACATAAGTAGTCACCAAGTCATAAAACGCGTGAGAGCACCGCTATACATGCTGATACTCCACCTATGACACAGGTGACATACAATAGTACTACTCCACCTATGGCACTGGTGACATAGAACTATATGTAACAAATTAAAAAAAAAAAAATCAAAGAACTCCGGAAAAAAAAATCGAGAGAAACTTCAAATGAAACCCAAAGGGTGTAAGGGAAGGTGTGAAGCAAGGCAAAGAACCAAAATTTGCCAAGTGGATATAAGAGGACAACTAAATATCAAAGTCGGGTAACAACGGTATAGAAAACCCTATCCGGGAATAGGAACCTAATGCCAATCAATGATAACTTAAAGAAACTCTAAATGTAACCAAAGAAACCCTAAAATGTAACCAAAAATTCCAGAATACATGTAACCAAAATTCTAGAATACATGTAACCAAAAAAATTGGTTTAAGGAGAAGCAGTCATTCCAAACATGCGAATGAAACGCCAGAACACCATAGGATCAAGGGGCTTGGTGAAGGGGTCAGCACAGTTGTCCTTAGTGTTAACATAGGCAACATCCACCTGGCCATCCTCCACCAGCTCCTGGATATAGTGATGGATGACATCAATGTGCTTGTTGCGAGGGAGCAGCTGACAGTCATTGGCCCAGCTCAAGGACCCCAAGTTGTCACCCTGAATGGTGACCAGGTCACAAGGCAGCCCTAGATCAATTCTCAACTTTTTCAACCATTGCACCTCCCGGGCAGTCTGAGACAGGGCCTGATACTCAGCCTCACTGGAGCTAACAGCAACAGTGGGTTGCCTTTTGCTCATCCAGTTCACAAGGCAGCCCCCAGCAAGCACAGCATAGCCAGTCTGAGATCTCCTGTCAGACCCATCATCAGCAAAGGATGAGTCACTAAAGACAGTAAAAGAGAAACCAGGGCTGTGAGTGTAAGTGAGGCCCAGATGGGAATGTTCTCTCAAATACAAAAGCAAGCGCTTGGCTGCAGCCCACAGGGGGGCAGTGGGTTGAGCAGAAAACCTGGACAGTTAGCTAACAGCAAAAGAAATATCAGGCCTTGTGCAGGTAGCCAGGTACAGCAAAGCCCCCACAAGAGAGAGGTACTGGCTATTAGAGGCCAGAGGTTCTCCAGGAGGATCAGTGACAGTGCACTTGGCCATGGGAACTGAAAACTTGGGCTTGGTAGCAGCAGTTAGACCAAACTGCTCCACCAGCTCAACAATGTAGGAGTGCTGGGAGAGGTCGATCTTAACACACCTGCCGTCAGAATCAAGTGTACAAGTCATGTCCAATGAAAGGAACTGGACAGGTACACCCATTTCCTTGACTTCTTACCCAGCTGCTTCCATAGCCTTGATCAGCAAGGCATACCTATGCAGCTCACTAAAAGCACAGATAAATTCATCCACATAGGTCAGAACATAGCTCCACCCACCAGTAGAATCCCTCCTGAAATACAGAGCAGGTTCAGCTTTGCACATGGTAAAACCGTGGGCAACCAAAACCTGCTTTACATCTTTGCTCCAAGCCCTGGGTGCCTGCTTCAAACCATAAAGAGATTTAATCAGCTTGCACACAAGGGGAACATTGTCAGGACCAAGTTCATGAAAGCCCTCAGGCTGGTAACAGAACAGGTCCAGACCAGGTTCCAGCTTGGCATTCAAGAATGCAGTCTTGATGTCCAGCTGCCTCACAAACATTTTTCTATGAGTGATGGCAGCAAGGAGCACACGAAGACCTGCTTTAGAGGAGACGGGGGCATATACATCATGGTAGTCCAGCCCAGGACGTTGCAGAAAACCACGAACTACAAAACGAGCTTTAAAACGCAAAGAACCATCAGCCCCATGTTTCTTGACAAATAACCATCTGCCAGATAGAATCCTCTGCCTAGGAGGCTGTGGAGTGAGGACCCAAGTGCCATGAGCATGGAGGGAGGCCATCTCATCCTTCATAGCCTGCAGCCAGAGATCTCTGTCAGGGTTGGTAGGTAACATTGCAGCTTTATAAGAGAGTTCAGTAGAGGTAGAAATAAAAGCCCCCACGTACAAGCAGTGTACTTGTACATGGGCAGCGGGGATATCAGCAGTATCAGCAGTAACCGGTAATAAAGCCCCCAGCGCAGCACTCATGCGTGGTTGAACAAGGTCGGCCTCCTTTACCTCTAAATCGTCGAAGCCTGGGTACACTGGAACACCCCAGCCATACGCAGTATCTGACCCGGACCAGTGTTCGAGGTCATCACTCACATCATCTGTGACGGCCACATCGTCGCAATGCCTGGTCCGGTATAAACCACCAGGTATAGCAGGGGGCGAAGTGATCAACAACTCCCGCGAGCCATCCGAATAGGTGGACGGGGGGTGGCGACTAGTGGGCAGTGGACCTGTACTAGGTTCCACTATGACCCGAGGCTGTCCTAATCCTACGACTTCACCGACGAAACGTGGCGCAGAGGAAGGCCCGGCGACCCCCTGAGATTCGAATAAATTAGAGCTTGAAGGAACATCAGACTCCCCCTGGCCCAATGCCGCCGCACGCGATACAGCACCATCATTACCTGGCCTGGGACGCATCGTCATCCCATGACCAGTAAAGCGGTCAACAATCGGGGTTGGTAAAGGGCCCAGGACATTGTCAGTAGTATCAAGCCCGTTACCGATGATAGCGGCAGGGGTGCGAGAAAAATACTGAGATCCATCATAGGGAAAGAGCCCAGGGATACAGTTATAGCTAAACTGTTCATAGAAGAGCACATCACGACTCTCTACCACCTGGCGCAACTTCGGAACCCAAACAAAATAACCCTTACTCACCAGAGAATACCCAACCAGTCTACCAGATAACGCCCTTTCGTCTAGCTTATTGCGTTTCTTCCCATTCACTAAGGTAACATAGCATGGGCACCCGAACACGCGCAATAACGATACATCAGGTAGAACCCCAAAGAACAACTCATAAGGAGTCTTGTCACCCTGATTAGGCAGCCGGTTGCGTAGGTAACAAGCGGCGAGGAAGGCATAGGGCCAGAAGGACTTAGTGAGCTTAGACTCTAAGTGAATGCTCCTAGCTACGTTCTGAAGGACCCCATTGTACCGTTCCACAGTCGCATTCTGCTGAGCAGTGTAAGCCATGGACAATTCATGCACAGCACCAACCGATTCTAACCAATCCTCGAACCACTTCACTATAAATTCCTTAGCCCTGTCAGACCTAAGACACTTGAAAACAAATCCATGCAGCTGAGTCATCCATCTGAGGATGGTAGTTTGAACTGCTAAGGGAGCTTCATCCCTGGTTCTCAAGCACAAGACCTCAGCATAGCCAGAGTATTGGTCAGTGAGACACAGAACATAAAACTCCCCACGCAAGCCCCTAATATTAAATGGCCCCATGATGTCCAAGTGAAGGCGTTGTAATGGGGCACGGATCCTAGTTTTGCTTTCTTTAGGAAAAGGGATACGTTTTCCCTTTGCCTTCTGACAAGCATCACATGGGATCTCAGACAGTCTTTGCACCTGTTGGAGAGTGAGGGGTAAGTTCTGAACCAAACCCTTCCTTACAAGGTTGTGCATGGCATCATAGCCAGGGTGACCCAGCCGCCTATGCCACAACCATTCAGGAGTGGTAGGGATCACAACTCCACCATCCTCATCAACATCAAGAGCAAAAGCTGGATAATCTTCAGCACCATACAAACGGCCACGAGGGGTGTGACAAGGCCTACATGCAAACTTGTACACACCATCACTGGAGGCAGGGAAAGACCACAGAACAGAAGAGACCTGTGTGGCAGTACAACTAAGACTATCAAAATAAATCTTGCAGTTGTGAGCATGGGCAACAGCATTTACTGACATGAGGTTCACCGGACAGTGTGGGATGTAGAGAACATTGGTTAAAGTGATTGGTGTTGGTAACCAATCACTACATAACACAATAGAACCCTGACCCACAGACCGTTGAACCACACCATCACCAAATTTAACTGCTGGCCCAGTCTCAGAAGCATGAAACACAGTGAACAAAGACATATCACCTGTGATTGACATCCCAGCTCCAGAATCAACATGCCAGACACCCTCAGACAGGCTCGGGCTGCAGACATTTGAAAATTTCGCAGTGCAAGAGAAAAGGACAGAGCGTACCTCCTATTTCTTGTCCAAAGCATACCCATCAATCTGAGCCTGCAAGGAGGCCAGCTGCCGCGGAGTAAGCACACCTGGAAGGGCCAAGGCCATGGGCACCGGATTGGTAACCGGTGCACCAGGCTTGGTCTTACGCAGGTGCGGATGCTTCGTGAAACAGCGATCCTCCGAGTGGGTCGTCTTGCTGAGGCATGGGCCCCAAGTGCAATCCAGACGTCGCTTGTTGGAACCAGAACCCTGAGAACCAGATCCCTGCCCACGCTGAAACGCAGCATTGGCAAGAACCTGGGGAGCGTCCCGGGACCAACCAGGATGCCTGGAGTCGGACCTTGGGAGAGCAATGTTCAAAATGTCGAGAGACCTATATGCCTCCAGACAAGACCAGTAATCTACAGTCTGTCTATTAGCCAACATCATACCGTACTGGATCCGCAGCGATTCAAATCGGATCAAACGGATCCCATTCACAATGGTTTCCATGGCGTGGCGCTGAGTGACAGGATGTCCAGCACTGCGGAGGTCAGTGCACAGACTGCGAACCATGCGAAAGAAATCATCGACACGGTCAGAAGGGCCCATGTGCGCATTATGAAGTTCGATACGCATGAGAGGGACTCTAGAGGCAAGGGCATCAGACTGCGTCTTCCGGATATCCAAAAGGATATCCCGAGGGGTGGCAAAGTCCTGGTATACCTTGACCATATCGTCCTCCATGTTCGCGAGCATCATAGTTAAACACATGAACTCCTGACGTTCGAGAGGCAGTGCACTGAACCCCAACAGTGCAGGATCAAACCGAGACTCACCATGAATGAGGGTATTAGACCCAGCTCCAATCGCAGAAGGGACAGGAGCCAAGGACCTACGAATGTCCATGAAATACTCCGCAGCAAGACCAGCGTCAAGAGCGCGCTGGTCGTCTATGTTCCTAATCACAGGAATGGACCTCGCAACACTCATAAGCAGCTCGAAATCTGGGCTAACAGGACACAGAGGGACAGGCACTCGCACAAACTGATAACCAAGCTTCTCGTGATCACTACGCCTCGTACCACCAAAGGAAACACCATGATCTGGGGGATACAGAATCCCAGAAGTGACTGGACCAAGAAAAGAACGACACCTGGTACCAAGCTCAGAGAAAGCCATCACTCGGCGATGCCTCAGCTTCACACTAACATTTGCCATTGTAGCCTGCATATCCATCCGACCGTACAAAGAGCGGTTCAAGGACTCACCATCCCGTCGATCCATGTTGATCAGGCGGTAGTCCCGAAGGTTCAAAGTCGGAGGAGATGCTCCCAAGATGCGGAAGACCGCGTATGCAGCATAGGAGGAGGGCCAGGGGCAGGAGGCAGCTCCACCGGCGGAGGCGGAGGGGGTTCCAGGGAGGCACCAGCAGCACAGGTGCGTGCAGAGGAAACAGCAGCCTCGCGAGAGCGAGTGTGGTAGCCAGGGAGGCCACGCTCCATGGGGGCAGATGCAGAGGAAAAAGAAGCAAAGCCCTTCAAGAAAGTGGGCTTAGCCACCTCCGGGTAAGCCGGGGGAACAGGCTCAAAGGGAGGCGCCGACGAAGGCTGAGGCTGATACACAGGCGAAAGCTCTCGATTAGGCATCTGCTGATCAGGAGGCTCATACACCGGCGAAACAGCGGAAGTCTCAAAGACACGAGTGGCAGCAGCAGATGGGGTCACGCCACCGAAGTCAGCACTCGTAGCACTCTTCAAGTCCTCCTCATCATCAGTAGTAGTAGAGTAGTCTTCATCATAATTGAAGGGGACGCAATGAGGCTGCGGGTCTGATGCACAACGGATGATCTGTGTCTGTACACAACACAGCTTCATCAGGACATCCTCAACATCAGAGGACAGGCGTCGAACATTGAGAGAAGGAACCGTAAAGTTGGAGGATTGATCGGGGGGGGTTACTTCCTTGATGGCGGAAGGACCCTCCTCTCCGGCAGCAGAGGCCGCTGGCGCGCAGTCGTCTAGCCAATCTAGAGGAACCTTCACCCCCGTTGGGAGGATTCGGTCGCATCCATTGCTCACAATGACACTGCGGATCCCACGAGCCCATGAAACACCATTAAGTTTGGTAAGTTTCACAAAGCCGGCAGGAGGCCCTCGCGGAAGTTGCATTATCAAAGCAGTGGTAGTGATGAGGAGCCCAATAACCTATCAGCTTGAAATCACTCCGGTAGAGTGGACAGTAGATTAAAGCAGCGGAACAGACGCACCAATCTATACACGGAGACAAGGATAACGTTACAGACACAGGAGACCCATAAAGGGGCACCTGTGGTGAAAGGAGACGGTAGACAGGAACCTAACAGGGTACAGATCAGACCGTAGGAGACAGGAGATCAGAACGTAGGTGACAGGAAGCTGTCACTGAGTCATCTCAAGATGACTCAGTCCCACGGGAAGCTGGCTCAGGAGAGCCGATAGTTCTAAGGGAGTACATAAGTAGTCACCAAGTCATAAAACGCGTGAGAGCACCGCTATACATGCTGATAGGCTAAAAATAAAAGGCATTGATGAACTGAACCCCAAATCGTTTTACCGAGGGGGGCTTCGAGTTCGTCTTACAGTGATCATTTAATTCGACAATAAAATTATATTATCGTCCCATATGGCCATATGGGATGATAATATAATCGAGCGATTCCTATCGGCATCAGGCCACACATTAAACCAGGGTTGTTCAGGACGCTGCGTCCTGCGTCGCAGACGCAACGTCGAAGGGTCCGTTGTGTCCTGAGACGCAACGTGAGGTGGGTCTGTAGCGTCGCAGACGTAGCTTCAGTGGGTGGGTTGTGTCGCAGGACGCAGGCTATGGGTCGGTTTTGGGTCGGTTGCGTCTCAGGACGCAGGCTTTACTGTTCGGATCCGTCTCAAGGCGAAGGCTATGAAATTGGTTGCGTCTCAGGACGCAGGCTGTAAAATAGGTTGCTTCTCAGGACGCCAAGCTGGGGGTCCTCCTGAACAACCCTGCATGAAACGTCAATATGGGTAAGTTACTTCCTCACGCACCAAGCATGAAGGTAGCCAGTGTTGTACAAACGTCACGTTTCACGTCTCAGACGCGGATTTTGAAGGGGCCACTTATCCACTACGTTGCAAAATGTTGATATATATTTGGGCTCATGGTAATCACTAGCCAGGGCATGTGTCACCCAAGAGCCTGCATGACGGGCGTTCTAAAACATTCACAATCTACGGGCATTCTAATACTTTCACAAAATCCAGCCCTACTTATTGGCCAGTTTATAGAGCTAGCTGGAAGTTGCCATACAATCGTGCATAGCCACAAAAACACGATAGTGCCTTCAGGCATATCACGTCGGCTCAGGTCTTTGTTTCTAAACGTCGGACATGGACAAGTCTTTGTACTGTCTAACCTGCTTAGTATGCTCCTTGGTTTCGCTCGGGGGGGCTTATACTTGTAAGATGGTGACTTGGTGAGCAGCCCAGAGTTGGCGAGAATCCAAACAGACCAGCCCGCCCGCCCATCCACCCAGATCCAGCCAACCCAATTATGTTCATTTCGAGACTTCGAACTTGCACTACCGTAGTCGGACCATGGTATCCTGGAGTTTCTATGCACCTCGAGCTCTGGGCAAATCAACCACTCGCAGTTATCGAGGCGACACTTTCCGACCATCGAGGCAACACTCTCATACCATCAGTTATCGAGGCGACAAACTGCTTATATCGAGGCAATATCTCCCGCAACCCCAACTGAGCCCCGAAGGCGAAACCTATATAAAAGGCCTGGAAATGCTGCACATCCAGGCTTATAAAGCATACATCCGATCATCCTGCCCAACCGCACTTGACAGAACATACAGAGACCTGACTAGCTAACTCGTGTGACCCCCCCCCCCCCCCCCCCCCCCCCCCCCCCCCCTCCCCCCCCCCGCCGGGCCCTTTCAGACGGCTTGAGGACGGCGAGAACCACCGAACCACCAACCAACGAACCCCCGACCGACCACCAGGTGAGTAGAGTGCCTTTCTGTCGCGAGACGAACGGATGACCTTGTCAGCCCATCAACAACATCCACAAGTGAGGATGGACAATGGGACAGAACTCTATCTCCTCAAGATAGGTTTGTATCTGTGTCCGAGTTTGGGCAGCTCCCCCTAGTATAATTGGCCACCCCTGGACTGTGACAACATTTAGAACACACATCGTTTATTCGTTTACCACACCCCGCCCACCATATTAAACACCACCTCACCTTATACTTCACCCTACCTTGCATACATAGACACCCCTGATCTATATGCAACCCACCCCACCGACATTGCTTTTTAAACCGCCACCACACCTTATAAACACCCCCCGCTAGCTAGCAATCAACCCTTAGATATTTGTGTGCAGTAGCACGACTTTTGTCTTACTTACCGGTTGATGCCGAAGCATTTTGAAAATGCCAATGCACAAGCAAATGAAAACGGAACCAACCAAGGACTCCAAGCGACATCTGCAGAAGATCGCAAAAGGAATTTATACATACATACACACATACATTCGGATACATTCATTCATTTACAACCGTAACAGCATTCACCACTTAAACACTCAGACACACAGATACAATTAAGTTCAAATTTACAAATAAATACTATCCACCTGCGATAAACGGATTTCACCACATACAAACGCCCCAATACATACCAGCATTTGGCACATACAGAACAAACTTCCTTAACAAGTACTGACGGATACATGTGAATGTTGCGTGCAGCCGAAGGTGGTGACTTTTACGCGTGTGATAATGACAGCAGCCTCAAGATCACCCAGGGTAACCTTACCTACTGTACTTGGACTCCTACTGTGCCTTGGTGCTTACCTACTGCCCGAAGCGTATGCTGATGATGATGATCCCAGCTGCCCCTCAAGCTACACGCAGTGCCAGCTGGTTCCCAGTGGCTGTGGAGCACCCCCAATACCCGCTCCCCAACCCATTTTTGCCAATGACTTCGGCGTGTCCCAGTTCAATGTCACACTGCTGAATGGATACGGATGGTACTTGACACCCTGCAGCTGTACCGCAGAATGAATGGCAGCATTCACTTTGTCACTGACTTTGGCACCGTCATGAACAACAGAGCAGAGGTAGGCACCAAGTTGAATGTCAACTTGGCCCAACTGCCTGGGGGGAACTTTGCTCCAGGAGAAGAGCTCATCTTCGCCATCAATGTGTGTAAGACAGGACCGAAAGACATTGAAGGCTGTGACGAGGAACAGGGCCTCAATGCGTGTGTGGGTGAAGGATGCAACAACGCCAACACATGTGGTACTGGCTGCACCATGATCAGCGACATTGGCACATGCACCGGATGTGGAACCTGCGGTGAAGACATTGGCCAATGTAATGGCAATGTGTCTTATTTCAGTGGACTCCCAACAAACAACATTGACAACGTGACCCATGTCAACATCGTCAATGACGGCCAGCCTACTGTGTACCTGGGCTTTGAGGACTGTCGACCTCCTTCAGGGGACTGTGGCGATATCTGCTACGAGGACTTCCAATTCAAGCTGGACTTCATTGACAATGAGTCTATCACCCCATGCCCCAACGTTTCGTGTGATGATGGAGACCCCTGCACTAATGACCAGTGTAACTGGGATTACGTAACTAATACACCAAAATGCACTCACCCTCAAAATGACGTTTGCCAGCCCCCACCGCCACCGCCCAGCCAACCTCCCCCTCCTCCTTCAAGTGACAAGGACACTCACAGGACTGACAAGAGTGACAAGGACACTCACAGGACTGACAAATGTGACATGGACACTCACAGGACTGACAAGAGTGACAAGGACACTCACAGGACTGACAAGAGTGACAAGGACACTCACAGGACTGACAAGAGTGACAAGGACACTCACAGGACTGACAAGAGTGACAAGGACACTCACAGGACAGACAAAAGTGACAAGGACACTCACAGGACGGACAAGAGTGACAAGGACACTCACAGGACAGACAAGAGTGACAAGGACACTCACAGGACTGACAAGAGTGACAAGGATACTCACAGGACTGACAAGAGTGACAAGGACACTCACAGGACTGACAAGAGTGACAAGGACACTTACAGGACTGATAAGAGTGACAAGAGCCACAAGAATGACAGGGACACTCACAGTACTGTGAAGACTCTCAACAGTCACAAGAGCGACAAGACTTACACGAAGACTCCCAAGAGCAACAATAAAAATCACAAGGGTGACAAGACAGGCATGACTGACAAGGGCACTCACAAGAGCAACAAAGACACTCACAAGACTGACACGGAAACTCTCAATAGCAACAATGAAAATCCCAAGGGCGACACCACTCCCAAGGGCGACACCACTCCCAAAAGCGACATCATTCCCAAGGGCGACACCACTCCCAAGGGCGACACCACTCCCAAGGGCAACACCACTCCCAAGAACGACAATACTCCCAAGGGCGACGCCGACAGCACTCCCAAGGGCGACAGCACTCCCAAGGGCAACACCAGTCCCAAGGGCGACACCACTCCCAAGGGCGACACCACTCCCAAGGGCAACACCAGTCCCAAGGGCGACACCACTCCCAAGGGCGACACCACTCCCAAGGGCGACACCACTCCCAAGGGCGACACCACTCCCAAGGGCGACACCAGTCCCAAGGGCGACACCACTCCCAAGGGCGACACCACTCCCAAGGGCGACACCAGTCCCAAGGGCGACACCAGTCCCAAGGGCGACACCAGTCCCAAGGGCAACACCAGTCCCAAGGGCGACACCAGTCCCAAGGGCGACACCACTCCCAAGGGCGACACCACTCCCAAGGGCGACACCACTCCCAAGGGCGACACCACTCCCAAGGGCGACACCACTCCCAAGGGCGACACCAGTCCCAAGGGCGACACCAGTCCCAAGGGCGACACCAGTCCCAAGGGCGTCAACAATCCCAAGGGCGACAGCTCTCCCAAGGGGGACATCACTGCTGACAAGAGGGGCAAGCCCAAGTAGGCTAAGTTCAAAAACAAGGCTGAGCACAAGAGTTTGAAGTAGAGGGGAGAAAAGGGAAAGTCGCGCTAGAGTTTGTGGTAGACACGATGGTGCAGATGGTACAAATGGTAGACGCGAGCACGAGCACAGACACGATCACGATGAGCACATAAACGATCAAGATGAGGGAAAACTCCAGGAGGCACATACACCAGGTGGAATCTCTCTCAAACAAGCCCTGCCCGCCCTAAAATCAAGAAAGGGAGTGTATTATTCCTGGTCATAGCATTATTTGTTTGCAGATCTGGGCTTTGCTGATAGATTCCTAAATGAATAGTCCTACAAGCAAAAAATTGTATATATGGCTCTTGCTCCCTCTAAGCAGGAGGCTTTTGGATTGTATACATTGCTTGAGCAAATTGTATATATTGCTCCTGCCCCCTCCAAGCAGGAGGCTTTTGGATTGTATATATTGCTTGTGCAAATTGTATATATTGCTCTTGCCCCCTCCAAGCAGGAGGCGTTTGAGTGACAGGTGGCAGCAAAGTCTTGTATGACGGCCAAAGCCAGGGTTTACAACCTTGGAACTAGGGCCAGGCAGACAACTCCACAGATTAAGGGGATAACTGCTAAGCTGTGTTTTGAACATACAGCCATCTTAGTCAGATGGCTGTTTGGTCAAACCACAGCTTAACAATAACAGGAGGGTCCTTGACCCCTCCTAAACAGGAGCGCCGCGGAAAATGACATATTGTGTTAATTTAAACATGTTTAGATGTATTAGTCGATTTATCAGATTGAATGATTGGTTGCTTGGTTGGTTAAATTATTATTTAGGGTTTCACTTTTACAAACCCTTGAACTGACGACCATGTGTAAATCATTTAGTGTTACTTATATCAACATGATCAATACTGGCAAATCTTTCAATTATTATATTACAGGAAGTCCTATTTGTTGATTTATTGTGCTGATTTATACATGTACTTGCATGTTGTGGTTCCTACACCTTTCACCATTTTCCAATGTAATTCGCTGTACACTGAACCACTGATAACCTTTGCTAGTTTCTCTTGGCCCTCATGGCGATCGATGTACTTTTTCAACAACTTGTGCTATGCAATCGTTTGCCTAATGTAATCGTATGGAAAAAATCGCCAAAACTCCTGTTCATCCAGCCATACTGATCAAGAAGGGGAGGCAATACGGGGAAAGGATGCTGAGACCTACTGGTTCCACCGCCTCCGAGATACCTTCCATGCACCCCACATCAACATCCTCATACGACGTCTTCATCAGAAGCTCAATACACATGCGCGGTTTAAAGGACGCGAATTCAACGAATTCAATCTTTCTTGGCTCCGAAGACGATGCAGATCAGAACGTTTCAGTCATCGGGACTTTCTAGAAACGCGTCTCTTGGCAACAGTCACCAACGCGTTCTACCCCCCTCCGCTCTCACGCAGGTGGGTGTCAGAATATGCGATGCAATTCGACCGGTTTTCAGATGCTTAGTTCGCTGCAGCCTCGGGATTTTTGTTTTTCTAGAAACTTGCCAAACGGCCTAGAGAGTTTCTGATGATCTGGCAAGGTTGTGGACTTGCATCGTGGTCTGTTGCTGCTGTTTGTTGTGAAAGAGAATTGATATCAATCACTGAGTGACCTTGTGATGTGCAAGCTGGTCACAGCGAAACTTCTAGCCGGCAGCTACTTTGTACCCATCGTGTGTGAGTTGCATGGAAGGGAATGTCGGAGGTGCTGCTGCTGGAGGTGCCTTAGCCACCACTTCCACCATCAGCATCAACACCAGCACCAACACCAACAGCCACACTCTCCCATCCGTTCCCCCTTCTCTCCCATGCACCCCACCTTTTCCTGATGAATTTACCCTACTAACCCGCAACCTTATTCCAGGGCAAGGGTGTCAACGTGACTTGGGACCAGAATACAGATGAGGTGTTCATCAGGGTCCCTGTGGCTGAAAGCGTTCGTGGGAAGAGTGTGAAGTTTGAGGTGCACCCTAAGCGCCTGAGCCTTCACGTGGATGGCAACTCAATGCTGGAAGGCTCACTGGAGGATGTTGGAGGCATTAAGTTGGATGGTGGGTGGAAATGGGAGTGAGAAAAGGAGTGTGTGTGTGTGTGTGTGTGTGTGTGTGGGGGGGGGGGGGGGGGGGAGGGAGGGATCATGCCACCAGGTTGGATGGTGGGTGGAAATGGGAGTGAGAGAAGGAGGGTGTGGTGTGTGTGTGTGGTGTGTGTGTGTGTGTGTGGGTGGGGGGAGGGATCATGCCACCAGGTTGGATGGTGGGTGGAAATGGGAGTGAGAGAAAGAGGGTGGAGGGGGGGGGGGGGGGGGGAAGGGATCAAGCCACCAGGTTGGATGGTGGGTGGAAATGGGAGTGAGAGAAAGAGGGTGTGTGTGTGTGTGGGGGGGGGGGGGAGGGATCATGCCACCAGGTTGGATGGTGGGTGGAAATGGGAGGGAGGTATGGAGGGAGGTATGGAGGGATTGTCCTGGGAGAGTGGATGGTGGGTGGATGTTGGAGGGAGGGAGAGGGGGGGGGGGGGGGGAGGGGGGAGGGAGATTTCCTACAAGTTTTTCAGTGGGTGGGTTGGGGAAATAGAAAGAATGCTGTGCGAATGGATCTTGCTGTAGAGCTTTGACGTTATATGGTGCACTGAATTTGTCTGATGATGATGATGAGGAGGAGGAGGGGGAGGATGATGATGAGGAGGATGAGGATGATAATGATGATGGTTTCATTGCACTGGTGCCTTGCTAGACTTAAATTTATATGCTATTTTGAAGTTGCCTAGTAGTCCTCCCAACTCTTTCGCCTTGGGGGTCCCTAGCCTCTAAGCCTTTGACCCCATCGCCCACTTCCCCAGGCTACTTATTTTGGTCAAACCCCCTCTTCAAAGGGGCAGGAGCCCCCAGGGTTACCCATTTGTCCGTCTGTGCGACCGACTGACCGTTTGACCGATCCAAAGCCTGACACGTCAGCCAACGGTCTCATAATTACCCGCTTCCGTTGCCACCTGTCGCTCCGTCGCGAACACACTCCGCCAATATTTAGTGTCGCAGGCGACGCTGCATATAACTTGTCCCCTTTTTAATTTTCCAATAACCAATATAAACACATTTACACAGAGGAAGAGGACTCATGCAAGCGCCATGATGAATATATCAACAAACTTGTTTCCTTTGTACATACATCTAGGAAGTGGGTTGCAAGGGGCATGCAAGCCGGCTTGCATGAGGCTTGAAACAAGCCGCTTGCAGCAAGCCATTGCAAGGGTCAGTCTAATCACCGACGATTAGCATGGGCGCAATTAGGAAAGCGGCAGGTAGTCGGGGCTCCCAATCTGATTTTGACCCCATTGGCCCCTTCCCCAGGCTGATTTTGACTTCCAGTCTGATGTTGACTCCCAGTTCGAAGAATTGGGGACAACATCAGCTGCGGTAAATAGTTCTTGCCGCTTTCCTAAGTGACTCTGTTTTCCTTTTAGCTCCCAGTCTGATTTTGACTTTCAGTCAGAGGAATTGGGGACAACATCAGCCGCGGTAGATAGTTCTTGCCGCTTTCCTAATCGACTATAATTAGGGGACGGCAACTTATATTAGTGTTTGAAAAACTAATATTAACTATTATTATTATTGTGTCACAATAATCTTAGTTTTTCAAATAAATTCAAATTTCTGTTGAGACGGCTCGTCCGAATAATATTATATAATGGTATATACTATTATTTATTCACTAATATTATATAACATTGCCGACCCCTAACTATAATTCCCATTTGGCTCCGAGTCTGATGCTGACCCTATCGGCCCCTTCCCCAGGCTGCTTCTGGACTATGGAGGATGAGGGCCAGGCACGCCATGTGCTGGTCACTCTTGCCAAGATGAATATGGGTGACCGGGACTGGGACAGACTATTGGAGGAGGAGACGGCTGTCCAGATGCCAGGAAAAGCTATGCTACGGGAGCTCTATGAGGCATCACTAACGATCCCTAACAAGGTGGGCTTCTTACATTTGTTCACACTCTTGTTTGTGGTAATCACCCTATGCGTTGCAGTAATCGTAACACGAGTAACAGTGACAGTAACATTATTACTAACATTTTCCCGGCCTTGTACGGTGAGATCCCTGCCTTGTACTTTCTTGTACTGCCTTGTCCTGTGAGTTAACACGTTTGCATTTGTAGACAGCAGTGGGTTATTCATACTGTGAGTATTTCAGAGCAGGACGCTGTTTGTTTATTCCTTAATACTGATCCTGCCAGGCCTTTAGCAGTACAGTAGCCCTATAGCAGTACGCTGTACGTGTATTCCTTAATACTGATCCTGCCAGGTCTTTTAGAAAGCGGTAGCCATATAGCAATACGCTGTACGTGTATTCCTTAATACTGATCCTGCCAACCCTATAGCAGTACGCTGTACGTGTATTCCTTAATACTGATCCTGCCAACCCTATAGCAGTACGCTGTACGTGTATTCCTTAATACTGATCCTGCCAACCCTATAGCAGTACGCTGTACGTGTATTCCTTATACTGATCCCAACCCGAGAGCAGTAAGCTGTACGTAAAATATTCCTTAATACTGATCTGCCAACGCTATAGCAGTACGCTGTACGTGTAATTTCTTAATACTGATCCTGGCCAACCCTATATAAGTAAACCGCTGTAACGTGTATTCCTTAATACTGATCCTGCCAACCCTATAGCAGTACGCTGTACGTGTATTCCTTAATACTGATCCTGCCAACCCTATAGCAGTACGCTGTACGTGTAATTCCTGAAGACTGATCCTCCTGCCAACCCGATAGCAAGTACGCGTACGTGTAGTCCTTAATACTGATCCTGCCAACCTATAGCAGTACGCTGTACGTGTATTCCTTAATTATTTATCCTGCCAACCCTATAGGCAGTACGCTGTACGTGTTAGTCATTAATACTGATCCTGCAACCCTATACAATAACGCTGTACGTGTATTCCGTAATACTGATCCTGGCACCCTATAGCAGTAACGCTGTAACGTTTATCCTTAATACTGATCCCTGCCAAACCCTATAGCAGTTAACAGCGGTACGTGTAGTCCTTAATAGATCCTGCAACCCTATAGAAGGACGCCTGTTACGTGATTCCTTAATACTGATCCTGCCAACCCGATAGCAGTACCTGTAAAACGTGGTATGTCCTTAATACTGATCCTGCCAACCCTATAAGCAGTACGCTGTCGTTCCTTAATACAACTGTCCTGCGAACCCTATAGCAAGTACGCTTACGTGTAATTCCTTAATACTGAGCCGGCCAACCCGATAGCAATTACGTTCTGTACTGTATTCCTTAATATGATCCTGCCAACCCTATACAGTACGCTGTACGTGTATTCCTTAAATACGGATCCTGCCAACCCTATAGCAGTACGCGGTACGTGTATCCTGAATACATGATCCTGCCAACCCTTAGAAGTACGCTGTTGCGTTTAATTTCTTAATACTGATCCTTCCAACCGATAGCAGTACGCTGTAGGGTATTCCTTAATACTGATCGGCCAACCCGATAGCATAACGCTGTACGTGGTATCCTTAATACTGATCCTGCCAACCTATAGCAGTACGCTGTACGGTTATTCCTTAATATTTATCCTGCCCCCTAGAGCAGTAAGCTGTAACGGGTAGTTCCTTAAGACTGATCCGCGGCCAACGACTATAAGCAGTACGCTGTACGTGTAGTCCTCATTTAATACTGATCCTGCCAACCCTATAGCCAGTACGTGTACGTGTATTTCCTTAATACTGATACCTGCCAACCCTAGAGCAGTACGATGTACTGTATTCCTAATACTGATCCTGCAACCCTAGAGCAGTAACGGCTGTACGTTTATATTCATTAATACTGATCCTGGCGAAAACCCATAAGCAAAGTACATGGAACTGTATTCCTTAATACTGATCTGCCAACCCACCCTATAGCAGGACCTGTACCTGTATTCCCTTAATACTGATCCTGCCAAACCCTATAGCAGGTACGCTGTACGTGTGTTCCTTATACTGGATCCTGCCACCCATAGCAGTACGCTGTACGTGTAGTCCTTAATACTGATTACCTGCCAACCCTATAGCAATCGCTGTACGTGTATTCCTTAATACGGATAATACTGATCCTGCCAACCGATAGCAGTACGCTGTATGTGTAATTCCCTTAATACGGATCCTGCAACATATGCGTACGCTGTAAGTGTATCCGTAATACTGATCCTGCCAACCCCGATAGCAGTAAGCTGTACGGTGTATTCCTTAATACTGATCCTGCCAACCTAGAGGCAGGAACCTGTACGTGTATTCCTTAATCCGATCCTGCAACCCTATAGAGTAACGCTGTACGTTTTTATTCCTTAATACTGATCCTGCCAACCCTATAGCAGTAAACGCTGTACGTGTAATTCCGTAATACTGATCCCTCCTGCCAACCTATAGCAGGACCTGTACGGTGTATCCTTAATACTGATCCTGCCAACCCTATAGCAGTACGCTGTACGTGTATTCCTTAATACTGATCCTGCCAACCCTATAGCAGTACGCTGTACGTGTATTCCTTAATACTGATCCTGCCAACCCTATAGCAGTACGCTGTACGTGTATTCCTTAATACTGATCCTGCCAACCCTATAGCAGTACGCTGTAATGTAGTCCTTAAATACTGATCCCGCCAACCCTATAGCAGTACGCTGTAGTACGTGTATTCCTTAAGACTGATCCGGCCAACCTATAGCAGTACGCGGTACGTGATTCCTTAATACTGATCCTGCCACCCTATACAGTACGCTGTACATGTATTCCTTAATACTGATCCTGCCAACCCCTATAGCAGTACGCTGTACGTGTATTCCTTAATACTGATCCTGACAACCCGATACAGTACGCTGTACGGTGTTCCGTATACGATCCTGCCAACCTGATGCAGTACGCTGTACGTGTATTCCTTAATACTGATCCTGCCAACCCTATAGCAGTACGCTGTACGTGTATTCCTTAATACTGATCCTGCCAACCCTATAGCAGTACGCTGTACGTGTATTCCTTAATACTGATCCTGCCAACCCTATAGCAGTACGCTGTACGTGTATTCCTTAATACTGATCCTGCCAACCCTATAGCAGTACGCTGTACGTGTATTCCTTAATACTGATCCTGCCAACCCTATAGCAGTACGCTGTACCTGTATTCCTTAATACTGATCCGCCACCCTATAGCAGGACGCTTGTACGTTTTATATTCCGTAATACTGAATCCTGCCACCTATAGCAGTAAACGCGTTGTCGGTGTATTCCGAATACTGATCCTGCCAACCCTATAGCGTCGGCTGTACGTGGTATTCCCTAATAACTGATTCCTGACAACACGATAGCAGTACACTGTACGTGTATTCCTTAATATGATCCTGCCCTTCCAACCCTATAGCAAGTAACGCGGAACGTGTAGTCCTTAATACTGATCCCGGCCAACCCTATAAGCAGTACGCTGTACGTGTATTCCGTAATACTGTCCTGCCAACCCTATAGCGTACGCGGTAAGTGTATTCCTTAATACTGATCTGCCAACACATATAGCAGTACGCTGTACTGTATTCCTTAATAATGATCCTGCCAACCCTATAGCATAACGCTGTAAACGTGTATTCCTTAATACTGGAGCCTGCCACCCTATACAGGACGCTGTACGTGTTATGCCTTAAGACGATCCTGCAAACCCTATAAGCAGTAAACGGCTGTACGTTTATTCCTTATACTGATCCTGCGACCCTATAGCGTACGCTGTAAACGTGTAATTCCTTAATACTGATCCTGCCAACCCTATAGCAGTAACGCTGTCCTGTAGTCCTTAATACTGATCCTGCCAACCCTATAGCCGTACGCTGTAACGTGTATTCCTTATACTGATCCGTGGCAACACAGAGCAGTACGCTGTACGTGTATTCCTTAACTGAGTCCGCCTGCCAACCCTATAGCAATAACCGCTGTACGTGTATCCTTAATCGGATCCTGTGCCACCATATAGCAGTACGCTGTATGGGGTATTCCTTAATACTGATCCCTGCCAACCCATAGCAGTACGCTGTAGTGTATGCCTTAATACTGATCCTGACTGATACGGCCAACCGATAGCAGTAAACGCTGTACGTTATTCCTTAATACGAAATACTGATCCTGCCAACCTATAAAGCAGTACGCTGTACCTGTATTCCTTAATACTGATCCTGCCAACCCTTATAGCAAGTAATCGCTGTACGTGTATGCCTTATACTGATCCTGCCAACCCTATAGGGCAGTACGCTGTACGTTGTATTCCTTAATACTGATCCTGCCCAACCCTATAGCAAAAAGTACGCTGTCGTGTATTCCCCTTAATATGTATCCTCCAACCCTATAGCTACGCTGTAACGTGTATCTTAATACTTAATTGATCCTGCCAACCCTATAGCAGTACGCTGGTACGTGTATTCCTTAATACTGATCCTGCCAACCCTATAGCAGTACGCTGTACGTGTATTCCTTAATACTGATCCTGCCAAACCCTATAGCAGTACGCTGTACGTGTATTCCTTAATACTGATCCTGCCAACCCTATAGCAGTACGCTGTACGTGTATTCCTTAATACTGATCCTGCCAAACCCTATAGCAGTACGCTGTACGTGTATTCCTTAATACTGATCCTGGCCAACCCTATAGCAGTACGCTGTACGTGTATCCTTATTATGATCCTGCCAACCCTATAGCAGTACGCTGTAAGTGTATTCCTTAATACTGATCCTGCCAACCCTATAGCAGTACGCTGTACTGTATTCCTTATACTGATCCTGCCAACCCTATAGCAGTACGCTGTACGTGTATTCCTTAATACTGATCCTGCCAACCCTACAGCAGTACGCTGTACGTGTATTCCTTAATACTGATTCTGCCAACCCTATAGCTGTACGCTGTACGTGTAGTCCTTAAAAGACTGATCCTGCCACCCTAATACAGCATAACTACTTACGTGTATTCCTTAATACTGATCCTGGCCAAACCCTATAGCAGTACGCTGTACGTGTATTCCCTTATACTATGAAGCCTGCCAACCCTATAGCAGGAACGCTGTACCTGGATGCCTATACTGATCCTGCCACCCTATAGCAGGAACGCTGTGCGTTTATTTCCTTAAGACTGATCCTGCCAACCCGATAGCATACGCTGTACGTGTAGTCCTGAATACGGAGCCGCCACCCGATAGCAGTACCTGTACGTGTATCCGTAATACGGATCCTGACAACCCTATAGCAGTACACTGTAACGTGTAAGTCCGTAATACTGATCCTGCCAACCCTATAGCAGTACGCTGAACGTGTATTCCTTAATACTGATCCTGCCACCCTATAGCAGTACGCTGTACGTGTATTCCTTAAGACTGATCCTGCCACCCCTATAGCAGTACGCTGTACGTGTATTCCTTAATACTGATCCTGCCAACCCTATAGCATACGCTGTACGTTTCTTCCTTAATACTGATCATGCCAACCCTATAGCAGTACGCTGTACGTGTATTCCTTAATACTGATCCTGCCAACCCTATAGCAGTACGCTGTACGTGTATTCCTTAATACTGATCCTGCCAACCCTATAGCAGTACGCTGTACGTGTATTCCTTAATACTGATCCTGCCAACCCTATAGCAGTACGCTGTATACGTGTATTCCTTAATACTGATCCTGGCCAACCTATAGCATACGCTGTACGTGTATTCCTTAATACTGATCCTGCCAACCCTATAGCAGTACGCTGTACGTTTATTCCTTAATACTGATCCTGCCAACCCTATAGCAGTACGCTGTACGTTTCTTCCTTAATACTGATCCTGCCAACCCTATAGCAGTACGCTGTACGTGTATTCCTTAATACTGATCCTGCCAACCCTATAGCAGTACGCTGTACGTTTATTCCTTAATACTGATCCTGCCAACCCTATAGCAGTACGCTGGATGTTTATTCCTTAATACTGATCCTGCCAACCCTATAGCAGTACGCTGTGCGTTTATTCCTTAATACTGATCCTGCCAACCCTATAGCAGAAGGGGCAAAATCCCAAAGAGCAGTAAAAGCCAAGCGGAGGAAGCAGAGAGAAAGGCTTTGAGCATGGGGGCCAAAGTCTGCAGGGAGCCAGTCTGGGCGGACAGGGCGCCTTGCAGTCTCATGTACAGTACAAGGCTGCCTATCCGAATGCACATGCCTTGCACTACAAGACCCTAGTTGAATGCGAGACTAATTATGAGCTGATGGATATGCTGGTAAGTAGGGTTTAGGGTTGACTTTACTGCTGTCTCTAGAATGTGACGCTTGTTTGCACCTTTTTGCTCCAATTATGCACCTTTGTACTGCAGTCTCTTGCATGTGACGCACACTGGTCACTCAGTATGAATCACATGCTGTCCCCTACACTACCTTATTAGTGCGCCAAATACGAAATGAAATAAAACTGAGATGCATGCATGCAGGGTACTACAGTTTGTCATTTTGGGTTGCGCTTTTGTTGTAACTACCTCCTTTTGGGTTGCGCATTTGACTCAATTGAACACGGAAATCTGCGCGCTGCGCCCAGAGGGGGTTTAAAAATCCGCGTCAATCGCGCAGTCGGGCTCCAACACCTAGTGCGCGTGTCATGTAGTACCCTGCATGCATGTCGTTGCCAAGCAGGCGACAGCCACTGTTATTATTGTTTTATTTGTTATTTTTGTTTTGGAAGCCACTGTTATTATTGTTTTATTTGTTTATTTTATTTGTTATTTTTGTTTTGGCAGCCACTGTTATTACTGTTTTATTTGTTTATTTTTGTTTTGGCAGCCACTGTTATTATTGTTTTATTTGTTTATTTTATTTGTTATTTTTGTTTTGGCAGCCACTGTTATTATTGTTTCATTTTATTCGAGGGGGGGGGGGGGGGGGGGGGGGCAAAAAATAAATCTCCTACCCCATGCCTATTTTTCCTACAGAGGGCTGAGTTAACCACCCACCCACCAACCCACGGCTCTGGAACCCACTTAGAGGCCATTATCTCCTCCCACAATAATAATTAGGGGGTCAAAGTAGGTTGCATTTTGTATAGCTTGAAAAGGCCCACCTAATGGTGCTGCTCCCAGAACCATGCACCCTATATGGAGCAAGAAAAATCAAATAAGACAATAAAATCAGCGATTGTGGGCACACAGACGAAGCGCATCATCACCATCAATGTTACATGAGAGGTAGGGCCTGGGGTCCCTAATATGCCATAGCCTATAAAATTGGCCTATCTTAATCTCATGCTCAGCCAATACGAATCACATGCTCGGACTATTACAACCAATCACCTAGACGACCAACCTTTTTATTTATCCTAGAGGTTGAGCACCAGTGGGTTCATCATAAATATATTAATCACCCTCCTCTACCTCTCCTCCTTCTCCTCCTTCATCCTCTCCCTCTCTTCCTCCCTCTCACTCTTTCTTCACCTCCCTACTCCAGAACAATGCTGGCACCTCTACTAGGGCTAACTCAGCCTGCAATAGATCTTGCGCATCTTGCACCTTTTGATCACGCCTTTTAGACTTGTGCTCCTTGCCAATGACCCCCTTAAACTCAGCAACACTCAGGGCGAATATCTCAATGTCGTCCGTGCTGAGTTTCTGGGCTTGGTGGACAGACTGCATGTGATGAAGGAAGTGGCAGCTCCACACGTACTTGCGGGTCTTGCCGGGATCAGAAAGGCAGATAGGGCATGCAACAGGCCTATTAGTACAAGGGTTGGCTTTAGATCCCTTCTCAACAGAATCCGTCTCAACCTCATCAAGGTCCGTTGGAAATGCAACCTCAACTGCCTCTGCCATCCCAGTATCCAAATGCTCATCCTCAACCACCTCACTAGCCAAGGCTGTCACACATACCCACTGGCCATGAGGGCGGCGCAATGACATGCCATTCGAGGCCAAGAATGGAAAGTCTAGCGGGGGGCGAGGGGGGGGGGGGAGGGGGGAGTAGAAAGCCCTAATATCACCAATGGAGACCGGTCTTTTGTGGAGGAACACCCCAGTTCCACTCCCATGTCATTCTGTGGGCTATGAAAAAAATCTTGACAAGTACACATTTTTTTCTTAAATTCCTGTTTTTTCTCTCACCACCCACCCACCCACCCCAACCTTTGGAGGCCCATAACTTTTTTCCTACTGGGCAAAAAAAAAAAGACCAGATTCTTCATCCTCTCAACAAGCTGTACACATCTGGGGCATGGGGTCAGATTGTTTTTTTCTGGCCACCCCCTCGATATTATTTGTTATTATTGTTTTGGCAGCCACTTTTTTTTATGTGTTATTATTGTGGTTGCAGCCACTGTTATTATTGTTTTATTTGTTTATTTTATTTGTTTATTTTATGTGTTATTATTGTTGTGGCATCCACTGTTATTATAGTTTTATTTGTTTATTTTATGTGTTATTATTGTTGTGGCATCCACTGTTATTATAGTTTATTTGTTTATTTTATTTGTTATTATTGTTTTGGCAGCCACTGTTATTGTTAGTTTTTAGTGTGCTGGAGTCACTTTGTTGGGCCTCCCTGCAGCCACCATTTGCCCGATTGGGACGAAACCTGAACCAGCCTCCGGCTGAAGGCCCAATCAGCAACAGGGCAAAATATGGGGGGCCTAGCCTTACCCCCACCAGTCCTCATTTGGCATCCGGTCACCCATGTCCAATTCCCATCCTCCATATGAAACTCTTCCCATCCACATGCTCCACCCTTCAGAAGCTGGCGCTAGGCGAAAATGACATAGAATTCAGGAAGAAGTCCCCCCCCCCCCACCCCACCTCACCCACACACAAAACAACCAAACAACAGCAACAACAACACATGAAAATTAAAATACAACAACAACACCAGCAGCAGCAGCAGCAGCAGCAACATCAACAACACAAAACTACAACATCATCATCAACAACAACAACAACAACAAAAACCTATCAACTTCAGACGCTGGCGCCGGAATTCGCTGGTTTTCCGTCAATGGATAATCGCTGGGGGCCGTTCTGGGGGACCCCGGAGCTGACCAGGTGTGATAGCTGCAGCCTTTTTTTAATTTTTATTGGAGTCACTTTGTTGGGCCTTCCTACAGCCATTTTTATTTTTATTTTTAGTGTCTACTGGCGTCCTTTTGCCCGGCCTCCCTGCTGCCACCATTTGCCTAATTGGGACGACACCTGGAACTCGGCAACGGCATGCAAGGGCATCTCAGTTCAGTTTTATTCCATTTTGTGTTTGGCAGAGCCCCTCCCCGGGTGGGTGGGTGGGGCCAGGACCAAGGAGAGGTTGGTGTGTGCCACAGGGTACTTCAAATGGCCAAATTGGCCAGCGCTTTAGCGCACTTGAAAATTTCGTGTTTGGCAGAGCCCCTCCCCGGGGGACGGCAGCCCCCAGCACCGCCCCTAGTTGCTTGTCTGCTACTGGAAGGGGTGGAGCTTCCAGGAGGGCAGTCGGCAGCGGCAAGCTCTGCAGTGAGCAGAGTAGCCAGGTCAACAAACCCGACAGTGACGTGTGTGTCTCCGGGGGTGAGCTGTCCGTCTGTCCGTCTGTGTTCGTTTGTTCGCCCGTCTGTCCGTCTGTAGCTGAATCTTGTTTGTGTGTTTTTAGCGTACTGCAGTCCCTTAGCTGGGCCTCCCTGCGGCCACCATATGCCTGATTGGAGCCAAACCTGAACCGACATCGAGTCAGCAGTGTGGCCAAATATGGGGGATCTGACCACAAGGGGCAGTGTAGCTGAACTGTAGCTGAATCACGCTGAAAAACTCTTGTGATGCAGGTTCCTTGCTGCCAATCCTAAGGCAGGAGACATTTTCTCTGCTCCTCCCAGCCTCTACAGAGGCTACCGGTACTCCACACCCAGACGGGCGTCTTTCAGCAACATGAGCAATGCAGTCATACCGCTGCAGCTCACGCCCGGAGACACAAACGTCGCCGTCGGGTTTGTGGACCTGGCTTCTCTGCTCACTGCAGAGCTTGCCGCTGCCGACTGCCCTCCTGGCAGCTCCACCCCTCCCAGCATCAGCCAAGCAGCGGCAAAGTTTGTGGGCTTTGATGGCTCGGCCTACACCGTGGCGGCGTCCTTGGTGGTTCTGTGCATGGTGGCGACGGAGAATGTTGACATTGACAGCGCCATCCAGGTAAATTGCCGTGATAGCAGGCCGTGGTTTTGACGGCAAGATGGCTAGGCCCAGCCTTTGTCCTAGCCACCTGCCCTCACCTACCTAGGCCAGCCTTTGGCCAGGCTTTCACCAGTCTGGGGGTGAGGGGGTGGGTTAGGTGAGGGGTGGGTGGGGGGTCTCAATCTGTCAATTGCACTCTTACCCCAAACCCTAAACCCTCCTGCTCCTCGCGACATTTACAATATTCTCAACATCCGCTTGCGTCAGCCCTCTGTTTCACGCCTTGGGATGCTTCCATCCTGTCGGCTATATAAAATCCTCTCACCACCATGCTGAACGTCATGCACCTGATATGAGTTGGATTTGAAGCCTGAAGCTGTTTTACCGCCAGGTAGTTGCCACCACGTCGACCCAGCCCGGCACTGCAGCAACTGACATTGTTATTTGCTCCAGGTGTGGAGATCCTCGTGCTGGTCAGGCCAGGCCCTTTCTGACTTCAGTCGGACGATAGATATGCTGATGCAACTGCCCGAGGAGAGATCTGGACCTGGACCTCGTGAGGGCCTAAGAGCCAGCCCGTCTTTCCTGCCCGCTGGTTTCACCACAACCACGTTGTCGCCCGAAGTACTGCAGGTGCTGCTGGTCTGGAAAGCGGCCACCTTGGAGCCGAAATCCGCCAGTGACATGCAGTCTTTATGGCACAGTGAGATGGACAGTATGA
Source organism: Chlamydomonas sp. ICE-L (assembly GCA_013435795.1). Taxonomy (NCBI): domain Eukaryota; kingdom Viridiplantae; phylum Chlorophyta; class Chlorophyceae; order Chlamydomonadales; family Chlamydomonadaceae; genus Chlamydomonas; species Chlamydomonas sp. ICE-L. The sequence goes on from JACBWV010000610.1 coordinate 54,609,787, forward strand.
AGTGCGTGCTACCGCTGTCCATGCAAGCGCGGCAGGTAGGTGTGTGGGCTGTAGATGGGTGGTAGGTGGTGGGTTGTCGATGGGTACGTTGTACTTAGGTGGGTGGGCTGCAGATGGGTGGTCGATGGTCAGGTTGTACTTAGGTGGGTGGTCTGTGTGTCCTACTTTAGCATCTTGGATTCGTTTGAATTCTGCTTTTGAATGCTGCTTTCGCAGGACCGTGTTTCGTTCGCTCGCTATGTGCTGACAGGCGAGCTTCCCGTAGGGCCGGAAGGTACAGTAGGCAGCATCCTCATGCTGGCAGGCACACCGTTCAAGTCTATGAAGACGTCCGAAATTCAAGACCTCATGCAGGATATTGCCGATGGGGGCATTCATCCTGTTCCGCCTCGAGCCAGCTCTGAGATCTTCCACCACTTGCTGCCCATGTACGAACTCATCCTACCAAAAGCTGGTGGGGGAGCAGGTGAGGCGAGAGGGGCACTGATGGATGAGTGTGTGGAGTTTACCCGTGGAGCCCTCAGGAAGCTACGGGGCTGGCTGGTTTCGGAGCGCCTGTCTGTGTCATTGACGCACGCCACCTTTCACCCGAAAGCAGCAGCCCTTCTGTCATCGGTCCAGTCCATGGCGCCAGCGTCGGTCAGCTGGAGCAACATCCTCGACTACGTGCCCCCCGCAGATTTCCATCGAATGGCCAGGCTATGCAGCTGCCCGAAAGCTGCCCCGGCCAAGCACTACGTTACCACCATGAACTGGATCCAATCGGTGTATGGTATGTGCCCCTCAGAGCTGCCAGTGCCGGAACGTAAGGCGATCTATGCTGCCGGCGTATCTCGCCTCAGGTAACGCCTGGAGGTTGAGGATCCGTCAGGCTTCATGGTCCGTGGCTTCGACGATAGCTGGGGTGCCTGGGTTTATGAGCAGAGCTTTTCGCTCGCCTCAGCCTGGGCGCGGCACTTCTGCTGCCAGGACGGGCAGCCAGGACAGGTGTTGGTGCATCGCTTGGCCAAGGGCACGTGTGGCAAGTTCTCACGGAATGATACCACCGTGCACATGCTGCTGAGCTACGCCAATGAGGAGGCTGCAGAGGAGAAGCCGCTGGAGCTCCCGCCCTGGGGCTAGAGGCCATGTTGTTGGGAAGGGTTTCCAAGAGGGTGGGTCAAAAAAACATTAAAGGGGCAAGGGGGAAGCACACTGAGCCCCACAACGGAAGTAAGTGTTAAGTTTGTGTTAAGTAAGTGTGATTTGGCTTGAGCTTTGTTCAAAGTATCCTGTTAAATCTGGGAACACAAACACTGGAGCACTGGAGACTAGCGAAAGCTACGGCCAACAGAAAAAACAAAATAGTAGGGGGAAACATAGTAGGAATGGTACCCGGATCTCTGGGTGAATCAACCTGGACCCTTGGGTGCTTGTATCTTCTCTAACCTAGGGAGGAGATAGTTTCACGATTTGCTCCTTAACAGGGCTGTACAATTATGATATAATCCAATAATTCATTACCGCAATTTACTGCGCGTAGCTGGATTTTTGCTTGAATTTGACCTCAATTATTGTGGCTACTGTAATTCAACTTCCGTCCAATGACCGTATTTTTACTGCCCTGCTTACTTTATTTTTCTGAGGCGGGATTTCCTCCACAGGAGGTGGGACCCCTTTAACCACCAGCAACCATAAAGCGTTCTATACAAGCATCTGTGCCACTCCTACCGATCACAGATCCGGTAGGCACCGTAGGCACCGGTGCCACTCCTACCGATCACAGATCCGGTAGGAACTGTAGGAAACCGTGCCACTCCTACCGATCACGGATCCGGTAGGAACTGTAGGAACCGGTGCCACTCCTACCGATCACAGATCCGGGCGTCAGGTAGCTGAAAGCTTGCATGGCGAGGGGTGAGTGGTGGCTTTTTTTCTGCTCCTCGTCGGCCTTCAACCCATGTGTGCCCCCAAACTGGATGGATTCGATACAGCCCTTTGGCTATTAAGGTATTGGAGGGCCAGTCCCTACCATTGAATAGGTACCTTCCCCTAGCTCTAACTAATGTGGATTATAAGTTATAACCCTAATGGCTCAAAACATAAACCTTAGATGTGACCTAATACCTGACCTACAGCCTGCAACAGCCCTACCATGGCCGCCCTGTCTTGCAAGGCTAACCTGCCACTGACGCCGTGGTCAGGATCCTGATGTGACTCTGACAGTGACTTGCGTTCAAGTTCTGAGCTTGAGGCAGTACCGGACCTACAGCCTACAGCAGCCCGAGCATGGCTGCCCTGCCTTGCAAGTCCCTACCCTGCTGCAAGATGCTGTGCACCAGAGTCTCATCCAAACGTAGGCGTTGGAAGTCAGAAGCCTCTAGTGGCCTACATGGGGGCGACTGGGGCAAATCCTGTGCTGACCTGCCACTCACTCGAGCAAACCTGCCACTAACAGCATGCTCAAGACCCTGCTGGGACTCCGATGTTGATTCAGACTTGGGTTTGGGTTCTGAACTTGAGGTAGTGGCCGATGCAGATGATTGGTATGAGCTGGGGGACGGAGGGGGACGTGTCTCTCTTCGCTGCTTGGGAGCCCCATCCGCGTCTTCCTCACTCGCTACCTCTTCTGCCTCCTGCTCCTCTGCCTCCTTGTCACCATCCTCCATGCCTGCATCCACCTCCTCCACTTCCACCTCCTCTGCATCGCTGTCAAAGTCCCTGGAGTAAGACCCAGACCCAGACCCAGTCCTAGACCCAGATCCACTGTGAGGCTTCCCCTCCTGGAGATTTTCACTCTGTCTAGCTGAGCGCATCGACATGTGAGCTGACAGCCCCCCTGGCTGAGACATCACCCCCGACCTCAAGATCGATTCAGTTGCTGTCGATTGAGCTCCCCCTTGTGTTACCGCCCTGCTCAGCCCACTTCCGTCTAGTTCCTGGCCGGCAGGTGTGCCCCCTGTCTCTGCTGGGGGACTCTCACTGGTGGGTGGGTGCTCCCAGCGCAACAGCCCCAACAGTGTTGCCTGCGATGTGTGTGTGGGATAGAGAGGGTGAGAGGAGGATTAACTGCAAATTTAGGCTGTCTTCGGTACACTTTCCTGCACAACCCTTCTACACATTCTTGTTTTTCTATTCTATTCTTGTAGCCCCAGATAAAAACATGCTTTAACACATTTATATACTATTATCTATATTTGGTCTTTGGTTCACCTGCACATTATATGTTGAGGCACCAGCACGCATAGAGCCCACCCTCTCACCCCCTCTCACCACCGCCACTCATCCCCCCTCCCCTTTACCCCTCACCACCCCCTCTCACCACCAACACTCCTCTCCCCTTTACCCCTCACCCCCCCTCTCACCACCACCACTGATCCCTCCCCCCCCCTTTACCCCTCACCACCCCCTCTCACCAGCACGCATGAATCCCACCCTCAGGGCTACCTATATTATGACTAGGGTTGGGCCGACATATAAACGTATAATATACGTGTATACGTTTATACATATAAATGTGCCGTATAGTTTTTCTCAAATCGACCTTATATACGTCGTATACAAAAAGGATAGTCTGTACTTCAAGAAGTACAGCACACGTCCCGGCACTTAACTTTCTTGGTTTTCATTACACTTTTGATTTAGATAGCTAATTGGAAAGCTTTTGATCTCCTCTATCACAATATGCAATACAATTCACCGTTCACATGCACAATTTATAAACATTTGGCCTAAAGGTTGATCTAGATAGCCAGGATGGCACACATATCAGAGCGCCACCTAGCCTTCCATTCCACAAGCTGTGCTCCCATGTGGGCTTGAAGGATTGATATTGCAAGCCTAGTGCAATGTGAACATGGACAATATTGCAATACCATTATGTACTTATATTATTATACACTTACACAGTTATATTATAGAACAACTGGCATTTAATGGCTCCCTTAGATTGGCACCGCCGCACTTCTTGGCCGACGCGCTTTCTGAACGCGATTTCTTTTCTGAGATTTGGACAACTTAAATTTGCCAGATTATTTTTCTGAGAGTTGATATGTGATGCCAATGAAATTAGCTACGCGGAAATACCTTTAAACCCATGTAAAAGTATTTTCTCAAGAAGTGCCTGATTTTTATATACGTTTTTATACGTTTATATGCATACGTTTATAAGTTTATACGTGTATACGGCTTATACAAATAAAAATGTACGTTTGCTTCCTAACCCTAATTATGACTCATTGTATGCATGATATAAATTTTGTACAACAAATATGATAATGCAGTATAATCAACAACAATATTTCAACTGACCCGCACATTGTATGTTGAGGCACCAGCATGCATGGAGCGCACCCTCAGTGCCACCTCTAATATACAGTATGCTAAATTATATGTATAACATAAAACATTATTTATATACTACTATCTATATTTGCTATTTGGGTCCCCTGCACATTATATGTCGAGGCACCAGCACGCATGGAGCCCACCCTATATTATGTGCCACCTATATTATGTCTTCTTGAATGCATGACCTCAACTATTTTATACCAAATAGGATAATACAGTCTAAGCAACAACATTTTTTTAGCTGACCTGCGCATCGTATGTTGAGGCACCAGCACTTATGGAGCCCACCCTATGCACCACCTACGTAATGACTGATTGTATGCATGATACAGCATGGTATAGAATATTCAATAGCAACATGTTTGCTACTGACCTGCACATCGTATGTTGAGGCACCAGCCCGCATGGAGCCCACCCTCAGCGCCACCTCCTTCTCCCATGACTGCCCCCCCTGGGGCACCTGGGCCTGGGAGGAGTGACCCCCTGTCTGGAAGCTTCCCGGAAGCTGCAGGCTGGCCATTGCCATGGACCTCAACTTCGCTGAGCTGGCCAGGGTCTGCACCACATGCATCTTGGCAGCCAGCATGTCAGGCGGCGGCGCCAGGCTGGAAGAGTGACCAGAGTGAGCAGCATCCCGCGCTGCTAGGACATCGTGTGTGTGGAAGTGAAGGCGGGAGATATCCCTAGCCAACTCTACTCCGGGAGCCCATTCCTCGTCAGCGAGTTTATTAGCCTCCTCTCTAAGGATCATCTCTTTGCTCCGCAGAGTAGTGGCCTTGCGTCGGCTCCAGCTATACACTGCCACGTGCTCCGGAACCACGGCCGGTTGCAGAGCCTCTGCCATGACCTCCTCCACCTTCTCCAGGGTCTCCCGTGCATGCCCTAGCTGCTGCACGGCACGCACAGTGCCTGGCCGGATGTCAACCCACAACTGCTGGCCGTCGCTGAACACATGGGGCACATCAGGGGAATCACCCGGAGGGTCAGCCATCCCCACCCCATGCCTCCTCCAATCCTCCACCCAGCCTCTACTACCCCCCTCCCCCTTCCCATCCAACACACCTCCCTTGCCCTCATGGTCCATCTCCTCACTCGCATCGAGTCCTTTCCCCTCCTTCACCCTCCCCTTCCCCTCCAAGACCCGACCCTCACTAGCAACCTGTCTTTGCCCCCCCTGCCCCCCAAACTCCTTCACCCCCTCCTCCCCACCCTGACTCTGCCCCCCAAAATCCTTCACCCCCTCCTCCCCACCCTGTCCCTGCCCCCCCACCTCCTCCGTAGACCCCCTCCGAGCTTGCTCCTCAGCCACACGCCTGCCCTGCAGCACACATGACAGCATCACACTCACGTCAAAGTGAATCTCTTCGCTCCCATATCCTCCCGAAGAGGCACGGCCTTCACTAAGCTCATTCCCCGCCCGTGAATTGGAGCTATACTGTGTCCCCTCACTCGCTTCTGACACCCCCTCCTCTCTCTCCACTGCCTCCGCCCGCAACGTGGAGCTGTACTGTGTGCCCCCACTTGCTTCAGACACCACCTCCTCTCCCTCCACTGACTCCTCTGTGCATTCTTCAGAGACCCACTCATCAGCAGAGTACGACCCCTCTCCCTCTGCCTTAGGTATTTTTTCAGCGCCCATCCTCTCCCCCTCCCTGCCGCTGCTGAAGTCACTGTCTACACTGTACGCTGACGACATCTGTTTAGACCCAGATCCTGAGCCCGAGGCGCCACCACTGCTTCCCTCTTCTTCCAGAACCTTCCGTGTGGATCGCACACCAACATAGTGCACCACCTGGCGTGTGGGCTGCGCCTGATCCGGGACGTCGTAAGTCGTTCCGTCTGGGGCCACACCATATTGGTTGTCAGCTCGTTGCGGTTTCAGCCTCTTGACCAGGTTTCGGAGCAGGACCTCGTAGGGGGTGAGCTTGCGAGTGTATGTGGTGCCCATACCACCCTGGTGGCGTTCAGTAACGGTTGGCCATGCCTGGTCGGAATCCGATCCTGAGTTCAGTTGTTGCATGGCTGCACAGCCACGCTTTTATTTTATTTGTATGGAAGGAATTTCACCCTAGGAGGTGGGTCTCCCGTTACAAACCAGCAGCACCGAGGATGCAGTTTGAATGGTGTGGCCACTCCTAAAAAGAGTAAGCGCCCTTACGTTGCGTGTAGAGGGTTGTAGTCAATGGCTGGCTGGTTCTGTTGCTTACAGGCAGGTGTAGTCTATGAGCAGCTGGCGCTGGTGCCTGTTGACAGTTTGGTCAGGGGGGGGGGGGGAGGGGGGGCGGGGTCAGTTTTTATTGCAGGGGTGAGGGTGTTAGTCAGTGCAGTGTCATGGGGTGCGCATGGTGGTGGGTTGAGTGTTGGGGGTTGTTCGTGGTGGTGTTCAATTGATTGTAGTGGGTTGGGCGTGGTGGTAAGATGAGCGAGGTGATGTTGAATGGGTTGGTGGGGAACCTGTGGTAACAACAACAGCAAAAGTAGCTGCAACCAGCACAAGGACAGATAACAGCAAAAATGAGCCATTGTAGTGATGCAGTACAATTGGTTTTTGCTTATGTGGCAGGGTGGTTGACAGCTCTGTCGACAGCTAGGCGAGCGGTTTCTTTTGTCTGGGCAAGTTAGTGCGTCCGTCTCGGTATTCGCATGGGACTGAGTCGAGTGGCTTGGACAGCTGCTTCGCTTCCCTTACATGGCATTCTGGCAGTGGGTGTGTATGCTGATCCCCAGAGTGATGGAGAGAGTCAAAGCGACGCAATAATTAGCATCTTGCAGTCAGCTGGGCGACTGCGTTGGCGAAGCGCGGGTGGGCATTGGACGGGATGGAGAACCAGATGAGGACGAAAAGAGCGAATAAGCTTGGGACTAAGGCAATGCGAAAGGGCGAGGCAGATTCTTCACCTCACCTCTGACTGGGCGGCCCCCCGCCCCCCCGGTCTTGGCCCGGGCAAATGGAGGGCAAGGGGCGCTGCCGGCGTGCGTCGCCATGTCCGCCATTACCTGCCTCTCTCATTCTGAGAGCGAAGCGCTGACTAAGTCCTGCTCAGTATCAACCAGCCCTCTGCCTTCCGATCGACTAGTTCCTGCTTTCTGATTCGCCAAGGTTTCTTGCGCAGATTCAAAGAAGTAACAAGAACCGGTTTTGATTTTGAAGGGAAAGTAGCGATGCGATTCATGCAGCTGTCTTTTGGTAGTGGGATGAACCCCTGGCGGCGTGGGTTCCACTCTCGGAGGAACACAAGGGCGAAATCATCGTCGGCGGATAGTGCAGGCAGGGGGTCATACTTGGACAAGGTCAAGGTAGGTGGGGGTGGGGGGGTGAGGGGGGGGGGGGGAGGTAGTGGGGGGAGAAGGAGGGGTCAGGGGGGCTGACATGCAGATTGAGGAGCTAGGCATATAGTTGTTCGGCAGGTAGGGTTTCATATTTCCCCAGGGTCAAGGTAGTATGAAGGGTGTGGGGGGGTGGGTGTGGGGGGGAGGAAGAGGGTGTGTGTGTGGGGGGGCAGGAGGCTTGGCATGCAGCTTGATGAGTAAGGCAGCTAGCAGTGTAGCAGGCAGGTGTTCATACTTCGAAAATACCAAGGTAGTAGGGAGGGGGTCAGGGGGCAGGGTGGGGGGGGCTGGGCATGATATCAGTTGTGGTGTGGTAGAGGGAAGTAAGCCCCCACTTCAGTTGGCCCCCACTTACCTAAACCCTAAACCCACCTAGACCCTAAACCCTAAAACAACCTGAACCCTGTACCTTGAAATCAAAACCTAGACCACCAAACCATAAACCCGAATGCTTCAAGTGGGGGGCTAAATTCCCCCTGACCTATCTGAGATGTGGGGTGGGTTGCAGGGGAGAGCATAACGGGGATGGGATGGCTAGGAACAGTGGGCTTGGTCAGGGAGTGAGTATATTCCGCACACACAAAAGAGTGCTCATACACATGCACATACCTACACATACTTGCCCATGCTGTTGCTGTGCAGGGGGCGGCTAGGAATGATGGGCTTGGGCTGGGAGCGTGGTATATTCCACACACAAAAGAGTGCTCATACACATGCACATACCTACACATACCTATACACACTGGCCCACGCTGTTCCTGTGCAGGGGATGTGATGGCTAGGAGTGATGGGCTTGGCCGGGAGCGTGGTATATTTCACACACACAAAAGCGCTCTTGCATACACATACACATGCACACATATACACACACACCTACGCACACACCTACACACGCATATAAATGCGCACACCAACACACACAGACCTACACACGTACTTGCCCATGCTGTTGCTCTACATGGGTTTCAAGTTGTGTGGAACCCAGATATACACACCTATGCACACATACGCATGCATATACATACACACACCTACACAGACCAACACACACACTCGTCCATGCTGGTGCTGTGCAGGGGTTACAAGGCGTGTGACAGGCAGCCTTGACGTCAGTGTTTTTTGTCGGGGATGGGATGCCTTACGGGAAAATGGGCTTAAGTGGGGAGCGTGGTATATTCCACACGCACATAAGCGCTCTTGCATACACATGCAAATACATTCGTACACATGCTAACACCAAGACCAACACACACACACATACACATGCACACACCAACACTCACATACACACACTCACATACACACACACTTGCACACACCAACACACACAGACCCACACTCACATACACACACTTGCACACACCAACACACACAGACCCACACTCACATACACACACTTGCACACACCAACACACACAGACCCACACTCACATACACACACTTGCACACACCAACACACACAGACCCACACTCACATACACACACTTGCACACACCAACACACACAGACCCACACTCACATACAACACTTGGCACACCTACAAAACACACAGACCAACACTCACCATACACACACTTGCACACACACCAAACACACACAGACCCACTCCTCACATACACACACTTGCAAAACCCAACACACACAGACCCACACTCACATACACACACACTTGCACACACCAACACACACAGACCCACACTCACATACACACACTTGCACACACCAACACACACAGACCCACACTCACATACACACATCTTGCACACACCAACACACAGACCACACTCACATACACCCACTTGGCAAAACCAAGACCCGCACTCACATACACACACTTGCACACACCAACACACACAGACCCACACTCACATACACACACTTGCACACACCAACACACACAGACCCACACTCACATACACACACACTTGCACACACCAACAGACACAGACCCACACTCACATACACACACACTTGCACACACCAACACACACAGACCCATACAGACCTACCCACACTCTGTTCCTGTTGCTGTGCAGGGGTTTCAAGGAGTGTGGAACAGCAGCTTTGACATCAGTGTTTTTTGTTGGTGATGGGATGCCTTGCAAAAATATGGGCTTGGATGGGGATCGTGGTATATTCCACACATACACACATGCACACATACACATGCACACACATGCACACACACACACATACACATGCACACACATGCACATACACACATGCACACACACACACACACACACACACACACACACACACACATACACACAAACACAGACGCACACAACAGCACACACATACAGGCCCACACAGACATACACACACACACAGGCCTACACACACACTGTTCCTGTTGCTGTGCAGACCCACACTCACATACACACACACTTGCACACACCAACACACACAGACCCATACAGGCCTACATACACTGTTCCTGTTGCTGTGCAGGGGTTTCAAGGAGTGTGGAAGGCAGCTTTGACATCAGCGTCTCTATCAGCCACTGGGGATCTGCTGGCGCAGTCCCTGCCTTTGATACTTCCGGTCAGTCCAGTCAAGCGCAGTCCCTGCTTTTGAGAGCCCTGGTCAATCCAGCCAGACGCAGTACCTGCTTTTGATAGAACGGCAGATAGTTTCGGCCAGACCGGGTCACTGCCTTTTTATACTTCCGCAGATAGTTCCGGTTAGTCCAGTTAGGCACAGTCCCTGCCTTTGATAGTTTCGCACATAGTTCCACAGATAGTTCCAGTCAGGCGTAGATCCTGCCTTTTATTGTTCCGCAGATAGTTCGGCAGATACTGCCGGTCAGGCGCGGTCCCTGCCTTTGGTAGTTCTGGTCAGTCCAGCCAGGGGCAGTCCCTGCCTTACATATTTCCCGTCAGTCCAGCTTCGACGATCATCATTATCAACATCATCATCATCATCATCATCATCATCATCATCATCATCATCATCTTCATCATCATTGGTATCGTCGTCGCCATGATCCTCACCAACATCATCACGAGCACGGCCATCATGATCATGCTCATGATGGCCATTATCATCATTATGACCATTGTCATCATCATTGTCGTCATCATTGCCGCCATCATTGCCGTCATCATTATCATCAAAATTACCATTGTCATCATCATTGTCGTCATCATGGTCATCATCATTGCCATCATCATTGTCATCATAAGCATAATCATTTTCAGCATCAGCATCAGCAGCAGTAATTGACGGAAGGGCAACTCGAGTTGTGGAGCCCGCGGCTTAATTTAAGTTTTCGAGTTGGTGCAAAAGACTGTTTAAATTGCAATTGCAATTGTTACATCTGTGTAATACATTCACTCACAGGACGTGAAGTTAAGGACACCACATCGTAAGCCGGAGTTAGCTATAGTCACCGTAGGACCACCTCATTAAAATAATCACCACCGATGCATGCAGTTGCAGGCACCGTGGCCACCTCAGCAAAATACTTTTTACTATCTATCGTCTCATTAGGCCAAGTTTGAGTTGGTGCTTTTTGAGTTGGTGCTCAAGATTGTTTTTTTGTTTTTTGAGTTGGTGCTCAAGATTTTTGACCATTCACCGTCTTAGTAGGACAAGTTTGAGTTGGTGCTTTTTGAGTTGGTGCTCAAGATTGTTTTTTTAGTTGGTGCTCAAGATGTTTGACCATTCATCGTCTTAGTAGGACAAGTTTGAGTTGGTGCTCAAGATTTTTGACCATTCACCGTCTTAGTTGGACAAGTTTGAGTTGGTGCTCAAGATTTTTGACCATTCACCGTCTTAGTAGGACAAGTTTGAGTTGGCGCTCAAAGATTGTTTTTTTGCTTGTTGAGTTGGTGCTTTTTGAGTTGTTGCTCAAGAATTAATTTTTGCTTTTTGAGTTGGTGCTCCAGATTGTTTACCATCCACTGTCTTATTAGGGTAAGTTTGCTCTGTTCTTCTGTTTGCTTATTTATTGGTGGTTCCTCCTTTCTTAGAATGATTAGAAAGTCAGTTCTCAGTGTTTTTGATTTTGACGACAAGTCGCCATTCCGTCGCTGCATGGCGACAAATGGGTCTGGCTAAATTAGTCTGAACTGCACCCCCAGACCCTCTCAGGTTCCGTCGCGCTGGAGTTGCACCGAGTCGCTCAATTTGTAACCCATCGCACGGGAAAACGCAGTCAGTTATTCTGACATGCTACGAAACCAACAACTAAAAAAGCTACTTAGTAATTGAACACATAGAATTGAACACGGGAAAACTTAGCAGGTACAGACACGGGACCGATTAACATATTAAAATATTATAATTGAATTGAATTGTTCCATGGTTTTCAGCCATTTCTGGTCTTCTCGCCGTCTTCCAATTCCAACCCCCCTGTGCAATACCGGCAGAACCAGGGAGCATATTAGGCAGATGAGACAGTTAAAAGACTTGTCCAGGCCAGTCTCCTAAGACTTAATGTACTGTACTGACACAAAATGTACAGTACTGTATATAGAGACCTACAAATCCTAGGACTCCCACCATCATCGTCATCATCACTATGATCAGCATCAGCATCATCACCATCGTCGGCATTATCACCATGATCGTTATTATCACCACAATCGTCATCATGACCATCATCGTCATCATCACTTTCATCATCATCATGAGTATCATCAGCATCACCATCATCACCATCATCGTCATCATCACTATCATCATCATCATCATCACCATCATCGTCATCATCTCTATCATCATTATCATCATCATTACCACCATCATCATCCTCATCACCATTATCGTCATCATCACCATAATCATCATCATCACTATCATCACTATCATCGCTATCATCACTATCCTCGCCATCATCACTATCATCGTCATCATCACCATCATCATCACCATCATCGTCATCATCACCATCATCGTCACCATCATCATCACCATCATTATCGTATCCATCATCAGCAGCAGCAGCAGCAGCATCATTGTCATAATCATCAGCAGCAGCACCACCTGGCCACTTGCAATCTTAAACCAACTAATCTTGAAATAATCTTAAACCTACGGCGTTTCACAGTAACACCTTGGCTGTCCTGTCTTGCAGGATGCAAAGAAGGCTGGCGTACAATTCATGCACTACCTCCGTGATTGAATTTATTATGAGTTAGATCATAATTTGATGAGTTAGACTGAGTTAGACCATAATTTGTCACAGTTACGACTAGGCTGTCCTGTCGTGCAAGATGCAAAGAAGGCCAACAATGGGCGCCCTTAGATTCATGCACTAACTCCACGATCAAAATTATTTCATGTGTCAGATCATTATTTGATGAGTTAGACCATCGGTGTTTCACAGTAACACCTTGCCTGTCCTGTCGTGCATGCGAAGAAGGCTGAGGTACACATTTATGTAGTGCCTCAATCATTTCAATTAATTTATGAGTTCGATTTTTTGTTTAATTAGTTATCCTCTTGACGTTTCACAGTAGCGACATGGCTTTCCTGGTGTGCAGGATGCAAAGAAGGGAGAGGTAAAATTCGACCCTTCAAGAACACTTCGCATGTTCGGCTTTGGCATGCTCTTCTATGGACCCTTCCAATACTACTGGTAGGGTGGGTTTGCACTATTTGGGGTATTTGTCGTTAGCACTATTTGGGGTATTTGTCTTCAGCACCTATTTGAGGTAATTGTCGTTAGGTTTGGCATGCTCTTCTATGGACCCTTCCATTACTACTCGTAGGGTGGGTTTGCACTATTTGGGGTATTTGTCGTTAGCACCTATTGGGGGGTATTTGTCTTTAGCACCTATTGGGGGGTATTTGTCTTTAGCACCTATTGGGGGGTATTTGTCTTTAGCACCTATTGGGGGGGTATTTGGTCGTTAGCACTATTGGGGGTATTTGTCTTTAGCACCTATTGGGGGGTATTTGTCTTAAGCACCTATTTGGGGTATTGGTCGTTAGCACTATTGGGGGGTACTTGTCTTTAGCACCTATTTGGGGTATTTGTCGTTAGCACTATTGGGGGGTATTTGTCTTTAGCACCTACTTGGGGTATTTGTCGTTAGCACTATTGGGGGGTATTTGTCTTCAGCACCTATTTGGGGTATTTGTCGTTATCACTATTGGGGGGTATTTGTCGTTAGCACGATTGGGGGGTATTGTCTTAGCCTATTGGGGGGATTTGTCGTAGCACATATTGGGGGTATTGTCTTTAGCACTATTTGGGGGTATTTGTCGTTAGCACTATTGGGGGGTATTTGTCTTTTTGCACTCTTGGGGGGATTTTGTCGTTAGCATATGGGGGGGTATTTTGTCTTTAGCACATTGGGGGTATTGGTAGTTAGCATATTGGGGGGTATTGTCTTTAGACATATTGGGGGGTATTTGTATTCCGCATATTGGGGGTATTGTGTTAGCACTATGGGGGATTTGTCCTTAAGCACCTATTGGGGGTTTGTCTTTCGCACCTAGTGGGGGGTATTTGTAGTTAGAACTTATTGGGACGGGTATTTGTCTTTAGCACCTTATTGGGGGGTATTTTCTTTAGACCTATGGGGGGGTATTTGTCTTAGCACCTCTTGGGGGGTATGTCTTTAGCCACCATTGGCGGGTATTTGTTTTAGAACGATTTAGGGGTAGTTTCGTTCAGCACTATTGGGGGGTTTATTGTATTTGAGCCACCTATTGGCGGGGTATTTGTCTTTAGACACTTGGGGGTATTTGTCTTTAGCACCTCTTGGGGGGTATTTGTCTTTAGCAACCTATTTGGGGGTATTTGTCTTTAGCCACCTATGGGGGGTATTTGTCTTTAGCACCTCTTGGGGGGTATTGTCTTAGCACCTATTGGGGGGTAGTTGTCTTTAGCACCTATTGGGGGGTTTATTTGCTTTAGCACCTATTGGGGGTATTTGCTGTGCACCTCTGGGGGGTTATTTGTCTTTAGCACCTTTGGGGGGGTATGTTCTTTAGCACCTCTTGGGGGGGTATTGTCTTTAGCACCTATGGGGGTATTTGTCTTAGGCACTATTGGGGGGTGGGTGTATTGTCTTAGCACATATGGGGGGGTAGTTGTTCTTAGCCCGATTGGGGTATTGTCTTTAGCATCTATTGGGGTATTTTGCTTTAGCACATATTGGGGGGTATTTGTCTTTAGCACCTATTGGGGGGTATTTGTCTTTAGCACCTATTGGGGGGTATTTGTCTTTAGCACCTATTGGGGGGTATTTGTCTTTAGCACCTATTGGGGGGTATTTGTCGTTAGCACCTATTGGGGGGTATTTGTCGTTAGCACCTATTGGGGGGTATTTGTCGTTAGCACCTATTGGGGGGTATTTGTCGTTAGCACCTATTGGGGGGTATTTGTCGTTAGCACCTATTGGGGGTATTTGTCGTTAGCACTATTGGGGGGTATTTGTCTTTAGCACCTATTGGGGGGTATTTGTCTTTAGCACCTATCAGGGGGTATTTGTCGTTAGCACCTATTGGGGGGTATTTGTCTTTAGCACCTATTGGGGGGTATTTGTCTTCAGCACCTATTTGAGGTAATTGTCGTTAGGTTTGGCATGCTCTTCTATGGACCCTTCCATTACTACTGGTAGGGTGGGTTAGCACTACTTGGGGTATTTGTCTTCCAATACTACTGGTAGGGTGCAGAGATTCCCCCCCCCCCCCCCCCCCCTTCCCCCCCCGCTATATATAGGTTTCACTACATTTGACCCCGTTTTGGCCCCAATTGTCGCTATAAAGAACCCCAATACAAGGCTTTAAAAAGCTATAAAACACTGTCCCTGGAGGAGGCCTAAACTCATTAAGCTATAAAAATCCCACTTTCTGAACTAAACAAAAACCTGGTAGGGTGGGTTAGCACTACGGAATTTGTCGTTGATTGTCGTTGGGGGTGGCTATGTGGGGAGGTACCCCCCACAGTAGCCAGTGGTGGAGGAGGAGGAGGAGGAGGAGGGAGTTGGGTGGGCGGTGGCTGAGGAGGGTGGGGCGGTAGCCGGTTGCAGAGTAAAGAGTTGGGTTCGCAGAGGAGGGAGTTGGGTGGGCGAAGGAGGGTGGGGCAGTAGCCAGTGGTGAAGGAGGAGGAGGAGGGAGTTGGGTGGGCGGTGGCGGAGGAGGGAGTTGGGTGGGCGGAGGAGGGTGGGGCAGTAGCCAGTGGTGAAGGAGGAGGAGGAGGGAGTTGGGTGGGCGGTGGCGGGGGAGGGAGTTGGGTGGGCGGTGGCCGAGGAGGGAGTTGAGTGGGCAGAGGAGGGTGGGGCGGTAGCCGGTGGCAGAGGAGAGAGTTGGGTGAGCGGAGGAGGGTGGGGCGGTAGTTGGTGGCAGAGGAGGGTGTTGGGTGGGCGGTGGCAGAGGAGGAAGTTGGGTTAGCTGAGGAGGGTGGGGCGGTAGCCGGTAGCGGAGGAGGGAGTTTGGTGGGCGGTGGCCGAGGAGGGAGTTGGGTGAGCGGAGGAGGGTGGGGCAGTAGCCGGTGGCGGAGGAGGGTGTTGGGTGGGCGGTGGCCGAGGAGGAAGTTGGGTTAGCTGAGGAGGGTGGGGCGGTAGCCGGTAGCAGAGGAGGGAGTTTGGTGGGTGGTGGCCGAGGAGGGAGTTGGGTTGGCGGAGGAGGGTGGGGCGGTAGCCGGTGGCGGAGGAGGGAGTTGGGTTGACGAAGAGAGATGGTAGCAGATTATATTGTGAGGCAGGTACACACAATATGGTGGGCGGCATGAAGACGGAGGTAGGGGCGGAGAATGCACTTATCAGTTTCCCGCCCACCCCCCTTGCTTTATTTGGCGATCACTACTTTGACCCCGTTATGGCCCGAATAGCTGCTTTACAATTTAAAAAAAATGTTACTCCTAAATGGCCCTAAAAGCTATAATGGCTATGAAAAAGAATTTAAACGCTGTCCCTGGAGGAGGCCTAAAACCATCAAGCTAAAAAAAACCTCTTTTCTATTTGAAACGACATCCCTCCGCCTGGTACATAAACAACACAAATAAAATGTTTGTTTGCATAAATAAAATAAAATTGTTGTTGTACAACAAAACGGGTAAATGTATTGATGCCCATTTGTGGACTTACCCCCACCTCCTGCATGCGGTACTGCAGGTACAGTTGGTTGGCGCATATGATGCCCTTGAGTAACACAGTCAACTTCCTCTCCAAGGTGGGTCACTTTTATTAATAACACATTTTTTTAATAACACATTTTTAATAATCATTTGTTTTAATAAAAACATTTCTTCATAACACAGCCAACTTCCCCTCCAAGGTGGGTTACTTTTATATTCTTAATTGTTTGTGGAGTGTGATTGTTGGTGTGTGTTGTTCATACGATTGGGGTGTGTGTAGTTCATCCAAGGCGGGTCATTTTTTTGTAATCTATTGTTTGTAGATTGTGTGTGTGTGTGTGTTGTTTTGTGTGTGTGTTGGTGTGTGTTGTTCGAACGATTGGGTGGGTAGAGTTGGGTTATAAGTTAGTGACGATAAGTGTTCACTTTCTCTCCAAGGCGGGTAATTTGTTTTTTCTCAATTGTTTGTGGAGAGTATTTATGTGTTGGTGTGTGTTGTTCAAACGACTGGGGGGGTGGAGTTGGGGGTTGAGTTAGTGATGATGAGTGTGAACATACAAGTTGAGAAATGCGTCTGTTCTTATTTTTGTGTGGAGCGTATGTGTGTTGGTGTGTGTGTGTGTTGGTCAAACGATTGGGGGGGGGGGGGGGGGGGGGTATGAGTTAGTGATGATGAGTGTGAACATACAAGTTGAGAAATGTGTATGTTTTTATTTGTGTATGGAGTGTGTGTGTATGTGTGTTCAAACAATTGGGGGTGGAGTTGGGGT
Organism: Chlamydomonas sp. ICE-L; assembly: GCA_013435795.1. Taxonomy (NCBI): domain Eukaryota; kingdom Viridiplantae; phylum Chlorophyta; class Chlorophyceae; order Chlamydomonadales; family Chlamydomonadaceae; genus Chlamydomonas; species Chlamydomonas sp. ICE-L. Next base: position 54,627,253 of record JACBWV010000610.1, read on the forward strand.
ATGAGTTAGTGACGATGAGTGTGAACATCCAAGGTGGGTCATTTTTATGTTCTTGATTGTTTGTGGAGTGTGTGTGTTGGTGTGTGAGTTTGTTCAAATGACTGGGGTGCAGAGTTGGGGTATGAGTCAGTGACGATGAGTGGGTCACTTTTATTTTCTTGATTGTTTGTAGAGTGTGTGTGTCGGTGTGTATTGGTTCAAACCATTGTGGGGTGGAGTTTAGGGTTTAGGGTGTGTCGGTGTGTATTTGTTCAAACCATTGTGGGGTGGAGTTTAGGGTTTAGGGTTTAGGGTGTGTCGGTGTGTATTTGTTCAAACCATTGTGGGGTGGAGTTTAGGGTTTAGGGTTTAGGGTGTGTCGGTGTGTATTTGTTCAAACCATTGTGGGGTGGAGTTTAGGGTTTAGGGTGTGTCGGTGTGTCGGTGTGTATTTGTTCAAACCATTGTGGGGTGGAGTTTAGGGTTTAGGGTGTGTCGGTGTGTATTTGTTCAAACCATTGTGGGGTGGAGTTTAGGGTTTAGGGTGTGTCGGTGTGTATTTGTTCAAACCATTGTGGGGTGGAGTTGGGGTATTAGTTAGTAGTGATAAGTGTGAACATCCAAGGTGTTCATTTTTGGCGGAGCCCCCCCTTCTGTGGGGTGGGAGCCCCCAGTGTTACCCATATGTCCGTTCGACCGACCGACCGTCTGACCATGATGAAGCCAAACACGTCAGCCAACGGTCTCTAACTAACTCGCTTCCCTTGCCACCTGTTGCTCCGTCGCAATCACTCTCCGCCAATTTTTAGCGTCGCAGGCGACGCTGCATCGAACTTTTTATTATCTTAATTGCTTATGGAGAGAGTGTGTGTGTTGGTGTGTGTGTTCATACGATCGGATGTATGTGTTGTCCATACTATTGGATGTGTGTTGGTGTGTGTTGTATATCATGATATCATATGATGCCGACAGTCTGACTAGGCTAAAGTTACCATTTACATACAGTATCATATGATGCAATTTGTATGATATCATATGATATTATACTCCCCTTTGGTCAACATCATATGGTTTGCCGATCCCTAGTCATGTTGCCCATGCAGGTTGCTGCTAACCAATTATCCCTGAAGCCTAAACCCTACAGTGAGCTACAACCACCTGGAGTGTTGTTCATGCAGGTTGCTGCTAACCAATTATCCCTGAACCCTAAACCATACAATAAGCTACAACCACCTGGAGTATTGCCCATGCAGGTTGCTGCTAACCAATTATCCCTGAACCCTAAACCATACAGCGAGCTACAACCACCTGATGTTTTGCTCATGCGGGTTGCTGCTAACCAATTATCCCTGAACCCTAAACCATACAACGAGCTACAACCACCTGGTGTTTTGCTCATGCAGGTTGCAGCTAACCAATTATCCCTGAACCCTAAACCATACCCGCGAGCTACAACCACCTATGTTTTGCTCAGCAGGTTCTGCTAACCAATCATCCTGAACACTAAACCATACAGCGGCTACACCACCTGTGTTTTTTGGCTCATGCAGGTTGCTGATACCCATTATCCTGAACCCTACCAATACGCGATCTACAACCATCCGGGTTTTGCTCATGCAGGTTTCTGCTGCTAACCATTATCCCTTGAACCCTAAAACCATACAGCAAGCTATCAACCACCTGGTGTTTTGCTCATCAGGTTGCTTCTAACCATATCCCTGAACCCTAAACCATGCGAGCTGCAACCACCTGGTGTTTTGCTCATTGCAGTTGCCGCTAACCATTATCCCTGAACCCAAACCATAAGCGATCTACAACACCTGGTGTTTTGCTCATGCAGGTTGGCAGCTTACCAATTATCCCTGAACCCTAACTACAGCGAGCTACAACCACCTGGGTTTTTGCGCATGCAGGTTGTGCTAACCAATGTATCCCTGAACCCTAAACCATACAGCGAGCTACAACCACCTGGTGTTTTGCTCATGCAGGTTGCAGCTAACCAATTATCCCTGAACCCTAAACCATACAGCGAGCTACAACCACCTGATGTTTTGCTCATGCAGGTTGCTGCTAACCAATTATCCCTGAACCCTAAACCATACAGCGAGCTACAACCACCTGGTGTTTTGCTCATGCAGGTTGCTGCTAACCAATTATCCCTGAACCCTAAACCATACAGCGAGCTACAACCACCTGATGTTTTGCTCATGCGGGTTGCTGCTAACCAATCATCCCTGAACCCTAAACCATACAGCAAGCTACATCCACCTGGTGTTTTGCTCATGCAGGTTGCTGCTAACCAATTATCCCTGAACCCTAAACCATACAGCGAGCTACAACCACCTGGTGTTTTGCTCATGCAGGTTGCTGCTAACCAATTATCCCTGAACCCTAAACCATACAGCGAGCTGCAACCACCTGGTGTTTTGCTCATGCAGGTTGCAGCTAACCAATTATCCCTGAACCCTAAACCATACAGCGAGCTACAACCACCTGGTGTTTTGCTCATGCAGGTTGCAGCTAACCAATTATCCCTGAACCCTAAACCATACAGCGAGCTACAACCACCTGGTGTTTTGCTCATGCAGGTTGCAGCTAACCAATCATCCTGAACCCTAAACCATACACGAAGCTACAACCACCTGGTGTGTCTCATCAGGTTGCTTCTACCAATTATCCCTGAACCCTAAACCATACAGCGAGCTACAACCACCTGATGTTTTGCTCATGCAGGTTGCTGCTAACCAATTATCCCTGAACCCTAAACCATACAGCGAGCTCAACCACCTGGTGTTTTGCTTCATCAGGTGCTGCTAACGCAATTTCCCTGAACCAAAAAAAAAAAAAAAAAAAAAAAAAAAAAAAAAAAAAAAAAAAAAAAAAAAAAAAAAAAAAAAAAAAAAAAAAAAAAAAAAAAAAAAAAAAAAAAAAAAAAAAAAAAAAAAAAAAAAAAAACAAAAAAAAAAAAAAAAAAAATAACCATACGTGATTCTCAACCACCTGGTTTTTGCTCTTGCGGTTGCAGCTAACCATTATCCCTGAACCCTAAACCATACAGCGAGCTACACACCTGATGTTTTTGCTCAGGGCTGCAGGTTGCTTCTACCAATTATCCCTGAACCCTAAACCATACAGCGAGCTACCACCACTTGGTTTTGCTCATGCAGGTTGCTGCTAACCATTATCCCTGAACCCTAAACCTACAGCTAGCCTACACCCACCTGATGTTTGCTCATGCAATTTCTCCTATCCAATTATCCCTGAACCCTAAACCATACAGCGAGCTACAACCACCTGGTGTTTTGCTCATGCAGGTTGCTGCTAACCAATTATCCCTGAACCCTAAACCATACAGCGAGCTGCAACCACCTGGTGTTTTGCTCATGCAGGTTGCAGCTAACCAATTATCCCTGAACCCTAAACCATACAGTCCAACTTACAACCACCTGGTGTTTTGCTCATGCGTTGCTGCTAACCATTATCCCTGAACCCCTAAACTACCGCGGCTTACACAAAACCACCGATGTTGGGTCTCATGCAATGTTGCGCGAACCAATTAGCCCTGCAACCCTAAACCATACAGTCGAGCTACAAAGCCACCTGGTGTTGTGCTCATGCAGGTTGCGCTACCAATTATCCCGAACCCTAAACCATACAGCGAGCTACAACCACCTGGTTTTTTTCTCATCGGTTGCAGCTAACCAATTATCCTGAACCCTAAACCATACAGCAATCTACCCCACCTGGTGTTTTGCTCTGCAGGTTGCAGCTAACCCAATTATCCCTGAACCCTAAAACCATACGCGGCTACAAACCACCTGGTGTTTTGCTCATGCAGGTTGCAGCTAACCAATTATCCCTGAACCCTAAACCATACAGCGAGCTGCAACCACCTGGTGTTTTGCTCATGCAGGTTGCAGCTAACCAATTCATTCTGGCCCCCATCGTGCTGACGACTGTGTTCAGCTGGAATCTGGCCTTGACTGGCCATGCTGACGCTCTGTCTGATAAGCTGCAAAGGGATCTGGTTCCCACCATGATTAATGGTGAGGGCTGGAGTGCGTGTGTGTTGGGGAGGACTGGAGTGTGTGTGTGTGGCGGGGGGGAGGGACGTAGGGGTGGGCTATAGTGTGTGTGTCAGGGGGTGGGAGGGAAGAAGGAAGGGGTCCAAGGCCCATTAAGACCAGTATTAAAATCACTGTCTGATAAGCTACAGTGGGATCTGGTTCCCACCATGATTAATGGTGAGGGCTGAAGTGCGAGTGTGGCGGGGGGGGAAGGGAGGTGGGGGAGGACTGGAGTGTGATGTATGTCTGGTCGGGGGAGAGGGGGTGGGGGAGGACTGGAGTATTATGTCGAGGGGGGTTGTAGGGGGAGGGTGGCGTATGTATGTCAAAGGTGGTGGAGGGGAGGTGAATAGTACGTATGTCGAGGGGGGGGGTAGGGGAGGGGGTATGTCGCGCGGGGGGGGGGGGGGGGGGTGGGGGCATGTAATCTAGGGGGGAGGGGGGCCGGCGTCAATGCCTATTGAGACAAACAGCTGAAGAACCAACAAGGGCACCAAACACAATCTCTTAATATGTCTTCCGCAAACTTGATGACAGCAGGATGGAAGAAAAGAAAAAAAGTCAACAGTTTTCTAACATAAGTCAAAATATTGCGCAAGATAAATAATTTAAAAGTTCACAAACTTGATAATCGCAGGATGGAAATTTTGGGTGCCTGCAGCCAGCATCAACTTCTATGCTGTACCCATTCAAAAGCAGGTACGTGAACCTGATGTTGGTGTATATGTATGTACGTATGTATGTATGTTACTGTGGACCTGATGTTGGTTTGTATGTATGTATGTACGTGTGTATGTATGTTACTGTGGACCTGATGGTGTGTATGTATGTATGTATGTATGTACGTGTGTATGTATGTTACTGTGGACCTGATGTTGGTGTGTATGTATGTACGTGCTTATGTACGTAAGTGTGTATGTATGCTACTGTGGACCTGATGTTGGTGTGTGTGTATGTATGTACGTGTGTATGTATGGCTACGGTGGACCTGATGTTTTTGTGTATGTATTATATTTCTGTCTGTGTATGTATGTTACTGTGGACCACATATGTGGGTGTGTAGTATGTATGTGCGTGTGTCTGTCGTAATTGTGTATGTAGGTTACTGTGGACGCTGATGTTGGTGTGTATTATTACTGTTTATGTACGTAAGTGTGTATGTATGCTACTGTGGACCTGATGTTGGTGTGTGTGTATGTATGTACGTGTGTATGTATGCTACTGTGGACCTGATGTTGGTGTGTATGTATGTATGTACGTGTGTATGTATGTTACTGTGGACCTGATGTTGGTGTGTATGTATGTATGTACGTGTGTATGTACGTAAGTGTGTATGTATGTTACTGTGGACCTGATGTTGGTGTGTATGTATGTACGTGTGTATGTACGTAAGTGTGTATGTATGCTACTGTGGACCTGATGTTGGTGTGTGTGTATGTATGTACGTGTGTATGTATGCTACTGTGGACCTGATGTTGGTGTGTATGTATGTATGTACTTGTCTATGTATGTTTCCTGTGGACCTGATGTTGGTGTGTAATGTTGTATGTACGTGTGTCTTTATCGTAGTGTGTATGTATGTTTAGCATGTGGACCTGATGTTGGATGTGTATGTATGTCCGTGTGTTATGTACTAAGTGTGTAGTATGGCTATCTGGACCTGATGTTGGTGTGTGTGTATGTACGTAAGTGTGTATGTATGTTACTGTGGACCTTATGTTGGTGTGTGTGTATGTACGTAAGTGTGTATGTTACTGTGGACCTGATGTTGGTGTGTGTGTATGTAAGTAAGTGTGTATGTTACTGTGGACCTGATGTTGGTGTGTATGTATGTACGTACGTGTGTATGTATGTTACTGTGGACCTGATGTTGGTGTGTATGTATGTACGTCCGTGTGTATGTATGTTACTGTGGAACTGATGTTGGTGTGTGTGTATGTACGTACGTGTGTATGTATGTTACTGTGGAACTGATGTTGGTGTGTATGTACGTAAGTGTGCATGTATGTTACTTTGGACCTGATGTTGGTGTGTATGTATGTACGTAAGCGTGTAGTATGTTACTGTGGACCTGATGTTGATGTGTTTGTATGTTACCGGTACCATATGCCAGCAGACAACACAGCCAGGCCTCATTGATACGAGCACCTTGGGCGCATACCTGCTTTGTGCATTCTGTTGCACTGCCTGATCTTGTTTGCAACTTAAATGTATGTATGTTACTGTAAACCTGATGTTGGTATGTACTGATAACGCCTGGTAGGGCGTGGTATTAAGGGAGTCTTACGGCGGTAGAGAACAAGCTGCTACTTTACCTGGACAGTGCTACCATGGCGGTTGACAGCGACCGCAAACACTAAAGCGCATCCGTAGGGATTCGAACCCCTTCTGATTTCAACGAGCTCTACCATTGAGCCATTCGTCAAGACGCAATTCCTGTATTGAAATACATGAACGTGCTCCTGGAGCCTTTTGGTTTCGCCCAGTGATAGTCTCAGGGAGCTGCCTAGAAGCTGCTGTCAGTTGCCGAAAAGAAAAGCTTTGCTTATGCTATTTAAGACCATCGCGACGTTGCCCCTGTTGTGTATTATAGACACCAGCATGCCCCTGTGTCACAATTCGCACATGCATGCTCCTCCATCGCAATGCACTTGTACCTGCCCCTTTTAATGTATGTTTTGTGTAGTAACCGGCATATCATATGATATTGACATAAGGCGAGTATGATATCATACACATTGCACCATATGATAGTTTATAAATGGTAATTTTTGCCTACCGTAGTTAGACTGACGGCATCATATGATATCACATCGTTGTTCCCTATTTATATGTGCTTCCTCTCATTATGCGACTCGCAACTGCCTGCCCCTATTCACATTTATCATTGTCCACCGCCTAGTGTAAATCGACCCATTTTTGCCCTTTGATACAATTTGACACAATTTAACCATGTTTGGATGTTGAGACCTGTCTGCCCTAATTCACATTTCAATTGCATGATTCAAGCAAATGGAAAACAACATCAACAACAACACAAAACAGCAGCTGCAGCAACAATAGTAAGAAACTGTATTTGACAAGTGTCCAGTTCACGTATTATACTTGCATAGTGCTTTACTATAGACAAGTACAACAACAACAACAACAACAACAACAACAACACACAACAACAACAACAACACACAACAACAACAACAAGAAACTGTATTGACAAATGTCCAGTTGATGTGTTATACTTGCATGGTGCTTTACAATAGACAATAACAACAACATCAAAACGCTGCAGCAGCAACAATCAACCCAACAAAAACACCATCGCTGTAGTTTACGAGTGCCGTCCCTTTGTCCAAATCCAGGTTTTGTACATGTCAGTGTGTGGGGTGTTGTGGACTGCCTACCTGTCTTTCGCATCTGCCAACGAGATCGCCACGCCTGCTAAAGTCGAGGTCGTTGAGCCTCTGAAGAAGAAGGGGAAGAAGTAGAGGTGGTTGTGTGAGGATGGGCAAGCCCTTTTAAGCCCATTCGGCTACCCCTGGGCGCTGGCCAAGCTTGATGCATAATAGTTTGTATAGACTCTGAAGAAGAAGGGCAAGAAGCAGAGGCGGTTGTGTGAGGATAGGCAAGCCCTTTTAAGCCCATTCGGCTACCCCTGGGCGCCGGCTACGCCTGCTGAAGTTTAGGCTGAGGCTGTTGAAGAAGAAGGGTTAAAAAATACGATCCCGTATCCGGTATACAAATATGTTAGCATGTATCCTTTGCTTAGTATCTGAAGATTGGTCCAGAGGTTGGTGGAACAAGTCCTATGCAGCGTCTCTAGCGGAAAATTGGCGGAGTGTGTTGACGACGGAACAAAAGGTGGCAACGATGGAGCTGACCGAAGCGAGTTAGTTACGCGACTGTTGCCTGACGTGTCAGGCTTCAAGTTTTTCTTTTTTGGCCAAACGGACAAATGGGTAAGCATGGGGGCTCCCGCCCCCTTGAAGAGGGGGCTCCGCCAAAAACCTCTCCAGAGCAGGCTTGTCTTGGTGGTTGACAATGGCCTGCTAATGACAATGTGGGTGCCGACTCCCTCGCTCTAAATAGGAAAGGCTCCGCATCATCACATGGTAATGTAATGTAATGTAAAATAACATCGAATCCTTTGAATTTGGGGCTAGCGCAGGGTGACTTCGATGCGAAAATCGTTGTTAAAATCTTAGTTCCATCCTCTTCTAGGTTACATCCTCTTTCTTATAGTATCGGTATCTTGTACCCATGATCACCAGTGCCAGTAGGGTGGTGTAATTGGAAGTGATAATGGATAAACGACCCCCCCTTGGTAGGGATCCCCTGCAAGAAGAAGCCGAGTCTTATGGCAGTTGGGAACGAGCTGCTACCTAACCTGGACAAAGCCACCATGGCGTTCGACAGCGACTGCTAACACCAAATCGCACCAGTAGGGATTCGAACCCCGTACTTCATCATTTCAACGAGCTCTACATTGAGCCATTCGTCAAAACGGGATGTTTGGTGATTAACTTAACTGACAAGACGGCAAATAGCTGGCCGGAGCCTTGTAACCAACTTCAAGTGACTAATGAAAAATACCGGATTTAGTCCTATTTTTGGTTTTCTAACACAATGATTACATTTAATTGCCTGCTGCTCTACGGTAAATTAATTTCACCTAAAGACGGCCGAGCAGCCAAATGGCTACCTGGGGCCATGTTACCAAGTTCAAGTTTAAATACTCTTGTTACATTCTCGTCTTAAATCGATATCTTGATATCAATGACACCAGTCCTAGTATGCCAGTATGGTAATTAACTCTGTATGTCACCAAGTTCAAGCACCAGTATGCAGACCAGGGTGTAGGGCGGACCTTAGCCGGTCCCTACAAATCAACTTAATAGGTTAAACTGACACAGTTGTGGGCGCGATGCGCGCAGGGTTGTTCAGGAGGACCCCCAGCTCAGCGTCCGGAGAGCAACCCATTTTCGAGCCTGCGTCACCGAGAGGCCACCGAAACCCCAACGACCCATAGCGCTGCGTCCGAGACGAACGTAACAGTGAGAGCTGCGCCTGCGCTTGCGAACAGCGGTCTGTACAAGACTTGGCGATTAACATGGCAAGTCTTTTGCCTGTATATACGCTCCCTGGGTGTCCATGGGGTTGTTATCGCATGGGGGGGTGGGTAGGAAGTGGACGGTCGAGCAGGCAGAGTGGTTGAAAAACCATGCAAGCAACCAATTCATTTTTATAAACAGGATTTTTGCCTCAAGGGTATGTCTCCTTGCGCTAGCCATAGACTCAAGGATGTTGTCGATGTGATCGGCGGAGTTCCTCATATATAAGTTAGGTAAAATACAATTTGCAAGGGTGGGACCATCAATTGGGATCCCTAGGTACTTGGCTTTTCTATCGGGATAATATACAAGCAGATTCCATAGATTGCTAGCACAGCCTCATGCAACATAGAGCATCTAGATGGCTGAATCCCCAGCTTTCCAAGATTTTTGGACTGTGAAACCCAGCGTGTGGCCATAGGCATCTTGGACAGAGCGCCAAAAGCTTTCAGCTGCATTTGGAATGACTGTAATATCAGAGTCAAATCAGCACATACGCACTAGCTAGCTTCATGCTTGGCGCGAAAGACAGGGACAATAAAGAAGCTGACTAGAAGGCTACTGTAGCCAAAAAAGCAAGCAGTTGCCTTCAGCCTAGTTGGGCTACTCTGGAATGGAAACACAATCATAAATGGCAAGCCAAAAGTCATCAAATCATCTAAGGGGTCTAGCTGTAGTTGTCATAGTGCTGTGGCCCCAACAACAGTCGCCACCTCACGCACCCATCCCACACCATTCATGCTTCACCCCCACTTATGTGTGGTATGGGTCATGGGTGGCAAGCTTTACCTTCATTCAAATCATTATCGGGGTGCCGTCGTGTCATGGGTGCTGACGCCCCCACCAACTAAAGGGAACGTGCGAAATATGTGTATCTCAAGCCCAGCTCCCACTACCTTAGTCCACATTAAAACAGAGCGGTCATGATGTTCCAAAAGCCCCATCTTGACCTCCGTCAAGCCGCTGTGGGGCCATTGGAGTCTAGTAGTGGCGCACCAGGAAGAAAATGGAAATTATCACACAAAACCTACATTTCGCTACACACCCTACAAGTACAGTATCTCAGCACACAACTTATTATCACGACAGATTACCCTACTTATGGTCCGATGAGACTATCACAGCAGACTATACTCCCCCCCCCCCCCCGTGATCTTAGGGGGGTGGAAATTTGTCTGTCTTAATGCGTTGGGGAGTTCTGTCCTCCCCCATTGATGGAAACCTACCATACTTAGTATCTAGACCCTTGACAACCAAAGAAACACA
>JACBWV010000610.1:54645485-54682985 GCA_013435795.1 Chlamydomonas sp. ICE-L
CCAGTTCACGTATTATACTTGCATAGTGCTTTACTATAGACAATTACAACAACAACACAACACAACAACACACACACAACACAACACGAGCAACAACAACACCAACAAGAACTGTATTGACAAATTCCATTGAGTGTTATACTTGCATGGTGCGTTACAATAGACAATAACACAACATCAAACCGCTGCAGCCGCAACAACACACCCCAACAAAACACCATCCGCTGTCGTTTAGCGAGTGGCCCGTCCCTTTTGTCAAGTCCAGGTTATTGTACATGTCAGTGTGTGGGTGTGTGGACTGCCTAACCTGTTCCTTTCGCATCTGGCCACACGAGATCTCCACACCTTCTCAGTCAGAGTCGTTGAGCCTCTGAAGAAGAAGGGGAAGAGAGAGTGGTACTGGTGAGGGATGGGCACCCTTTGAAGCCCTTCGGAGGCTTACCCTGGGCGCTGGCCAAGCTTGATGCAATAAAGTTTGTAATAGACTCTGAAAGAAGTGGCAAGAACAGAGGCCGGTTTGTGTGCGGAAAGCAAACCCGTTTTAAGCCCATTCATCTGCTACCCCTAGGGCGCTCGCTACGTCCTGCTGAAGTTTAAGGCTGAGGCGTATGAAGAAGAAGGTTAAAAAATTACGATCCCGTATCCCCTGGTATAAGACAAATATGTCGCATGTCATCCTTTGCTTATATCTGAATATTGTCGGTCAGAGGTTTGGAACAGTCCTTGCACTCTCTAGCGGAAAATTGGCGGAGTGTGTTGACGACGGAACAAAAGGTGGCAACGATGGAGCTGACCGAAGCGAGTTAGTTACGCGACTGTTGCCTGACGTGTCAGGCTTCAAGTTTTTCTTTTTTGGCCAAACGGACAAATGGGTAAGCATGGGGGCTCCCGCCCCCTTGAAGAGGGGGCTCCGCCAAAAACCTCTCCAGAGCAGGCTTGTCTTGGTGGTTGACAATGGCCTGCTAATGACAATGTGGGTGCCGACTCCCTCGCTCTAAATAGGAAAGGCTCCGCATCATCACATGGTAATGTAATGTAATGTAAAATAACATCGAATCCTTTGAATTTGGGGCTAGCGCAGGGTGACTTCGATGCGAAAATCGTTGTTAAAAATAAATTAGTTACATCCTCTTCTTATATCGGTATCTTGATACCCATGACACCAGTGCCAGTAGGGTAATTGAAGTAATGATAACGCTTGGTAGGGATCCCCTGCAAGAAGAAGCCGAGTCTTATGGCAGTTGGGAACGAGCTGCTACCTAACCTGGACAAAGCCACCATGGCGTTCGACAGCGACCGCTAACACCAAATCGCACCAGTAGGGATTCGAACCCCGTACTTCATCATTTCAACGAGCTCTACATTGAGCCATTCGTCAAAACGGGATGTTTGGTGATTAACTTAACTGACAAGACGGCAAATAGCTGGCCGGAGCCTTGTAACCAACTTCAAGTGACTAATGAATATACCGGTATTCCTATTTTTGTTTTTTCTAACAATGATTACATTCCTTCCTGCTGCTCTCCGGTAAATTAAATTTCCTACCTAAGACGGCGAGCAGCCAAATGGCTACCTGGGGCCATGTTACCAAGTTCAAGTTTAAATACTCTTGTTACATTCTCGTCTTAAATCGATATCTTGATATCAATGACACCAGTCCTAGTATGCCAGTATGGTAATTAACTCTGTATGTCACCAAGTTCAAGCACCAGTATGCAGACCAGGGTGTAGGGCGGACCTTAACCTCCCTACAAAATCAAATAATAGGTTAAACTTTGACACAGTGGCGATGGCCAGGGTTGTTCAGGAGGACCCCCAGCTCAGCGTCCGGAGACGCAACCAATTTCGTAGCCTGCGTCCCGAGACGCCACCAACCCTCAACCGACCCATAGCCTGCGTCCTGAGACGCAACGTACCCACTGAAGCTGCGCCTGCGCTTGCGACACAGCGTCCTGTACAACCCTGGCGATTAACCTGGCAAGTCTTTTGCCTGTATAATCCGCTCCCTGGTGTCCATGGGTATCGCACGGGGGGTGGGCTTAGAAGTGGACGACGGTGAGCAGGCCAGAGTTGGTTGAAAAACCATGCAAGCAACCAATTCATTTTTATAAACAGGATTTTTGCCTCAAGGGTATGTCTCCTTGCGCTAGCCCTAGACTCAAGGATGTTGTCGATGTGATCGGCGGAGTTCCTCATATATAAGTTAGGTAAAATACAATTTGCAAGGGTGGGACCATCAATTGGGATCCCAGTCCATTGCTTTTCTATCGGTTATATCCAGCAGCTTCCCTAGCTTGCTACCCAGCCTCATGCAACATAGAGCATCTAGATGCTGACATCCCCAGCTTTCCAAGACTGTTGAAACCCCAGCTCTTTTGGCCAGGCACTTGGACAAGCCCAAAGCTTTCAGCTGCATTTGAATGCCTGTCATATCAGTAGCTCAAATCAGCACATACGCACTAGCTAGCTTCATGCTTGGCGCAAAGACAGGAAAAAGAAGATGCCTAGAAGCTGCTACGTGTAGCCCAAAAAAGAAACAGTGCCTTCAGCCTAGTTGGCTACCTCTGGACTGGAACACACACATCATAAATTGGCCAAGCCAAAGTCATCAAATCATCTACGGGTTGCTGTAGTTCATTAGTTGCTGCGCCCCAACAACAGTGCCACCATCACCTTCACCACCCCACCATCATCTTCACCCCCACTATGTGTGTATGTGTATGTGTGTGCAAGTATTTACCTTCATCAAATCATCTACGGGTTGCCGTAGTTCATTGGCTGCTGCGCCCCAACTAAAGGGAAAGTGCACATATGTTATCAAGCCCCACTCCCACTCCCCTAGTCCACATACACACATGACGTTCATGATGTTCAAAAGCCCCACTTGACTCCGTCAAGCCGCTGGCACATTGGAGTCTAGTAGGGCACCAGGAAAAATGAAATTATCAATACAAACACCTACATCTTCGCACACACCTACACGTACATATATCACACACAAACTTATATCACCGACAGATACCCTACTTATTGTACCGATGACGAGCTATCAGCAGACTACTACTCCCCCCCCCCCCCCGTTATCTTAGGGGGGGGGAATTTGTCTGTCTTAATAGTTGGGTATCTGGTCCTCCCCATTGATGGGAAACCATACATATTTATTATCTAGACCTTGACCCCCCCCCCCCCCCCCCCCCCCCCCCCCCCCCCCCCCCCCCCCTGTTATCCACCTGCACCCACCCCACACAGCTATATTAAACTTTCTGTGGTGAGCGTGAGCGATCTTTGGTGGTTGGCCCCAGTGCAAGCAAACCGGCTGGCCCCCTCAACCGAATGCCTGGTAATAAGACATAAATAAGTGGGAGGCAAAATTCACCCCCCCTCAACACACACAGCTAGGTTAAACATTTTGAACTGTGCATGAGCTATCATGCTACCGCCACTGCCCCAACCGGTGCTACTACAGCAGGCTCTTGCTCCATGTCCTGATCAGCGTCTGCACTGGGTACCTCAGGCGCCGGCATCGCGAACTCAGCCGGGTTGATCGTCACCGTCTTAGTTGTGTTGTCGGTCTTGTAGATACCCACCAGCCTGTCCGCCAGCTCGAACATGTTGTTGCGCAGCGAGATGATAATGAACTGGGCGTTGCGGGTTCTCTCCTTGATGTAATGCCCCACGATGGAGACGTTCTTAAAGTCCAGGGCGGCGTCAATCTCGTCCATCACATACAGGGGGGTGGGCTTGTAGTGGTGGAGGGCGAAGACGAGGGAAAGGGAGCTGAGAGTCTTCTCACCACCACTCAGGTTGCTGATGTTCTTCCAGCTCTTCTTGGGGGGTCGGACGCTGAACACGATGCCCTGTGGTTGGGTGAGGGGTGAGGGTGGATGAGTGGCTGTTTTTGGGGGGTCGGACACTGAATACGATACCCTGTGGGTGGGTGAGATACTCGCGCGTCAGGAATAATGTGCAAGTGTGCAGAGTGCATGTATGTTCTAGCCCTTCTAGGGGGGTCGGACGCTGAACACGATAGCTTGTGGGTGGGTGAGGGGTGAAGGCTGATAGACCATGTAATGAAAACAAGCGAGTCATCCACAGCAACTAGCTTCTTACCCACCTCTGAGAATGAGTCTGAGGAGCTTAGTGTCGCATCCTAGAATAGTGACCGATGAACATCCTAGGGTAACCATCAAAAAGCAGTTATGCCAAATCATCCTAGAGTATTTATCGTATGATCCGCCTCTGAAAATGGGCCTAGGAAGTCCACCAACTCCAGCTCAGCGTCGCCACCTAGAGATATCATCTCTAATGAGCCAAGGGTCATCTCTAATCATCCTACAGTCACCATCCTCTCACCCACCTCAGAAAATGGGCCTAGATAATCCACCAGCTCCAGGTCAGCATCACCTTCTAGAGTAATCACCCCTCAACGTCCTAGGGTAACCATCAAAAAGCAGCTACGCCGAAACATCCTAGAGTATTTATCTTCTGACCCACCTCTGAAAATGGGCCTAGATAATCCACCAGCTCCAGGCCAGCGTCACCTCCTAGAGTAATCACCCCTCATCGTCCTAGGGTAACAATATAAAAGCAGTTATGCCGAATCATCCTAGAGTATTGATCATATGATCCACCTCTGAAAATGGGTATAGAAAGACCACCAGCCCCAGCTCAGCGTTGCCTCCTAGAGTAATCACCCCTCAACCTCCTAGGGTAGCCATATCAAAGCAGCTACGCCGAATCATCCTAGAGCATTTATCTTCTGACCCACCTCTGAAATGGGTCTACGGAATCCACCAGCTCCAGCTCAGCGTCGCCTCCTAGAGTAATCATCTTCACCCATTCAAAAATACTCATCTCTATTCATCCCAGAGCAATGATCTGAAACAGTTCTAAACCATTCAAAAGTAGTAATCTCTAATGAACCTATTGTATCCTTCTGACCCACCTCTGAAAATGGGTCTAGGGAATCCACCAGCTCCAGCTCAGCGTCGCCTCCTAGAGTAATCATCTGGTACATCTCCTTCAGCTTCAAGCTCACAATGTTGAACCCCGCCATGAACTCATCCAAGCGCTTCTTCCTCAACGACTCGTACGTCTTCCTTGCCTGTGGTGGTGGAGGGTGAAGATTAGAGTGAGGAGGGGGCGAGGGTGATGGAGGTTAGGGTTAGGGTTATGGGGGGGGGGGGGGGGGGGGGGGGGGGGGGATATGGGGGTTGTGGGAATGAGGGTGATGGGAGTAATGGGGTTAAATGTGATGGGGGCCATGGAGGTCGGAGCCATCTTCTTCACCCCAGACTTCACCCCTTTTCCATCTCACCCTTCACCCCATCAGATTCATTAACCTCTCACCTCATCCCTCTCAGCCGTCACAGACTCCAGCTCCCCTACCTGCCAGTTAAAGTCCGTCTCCTCGGACCGGTACTCGGCGATTGCATCCAGATCCAGAGCCAAATTCTCCATCCCAGCCTTCATCCCTTAGCAATCTCACCCAATCTGATTATGTATACTCTCACCTCGTCCCTCTCAGCTGTGACAGACTCCAGCTCTCCAACCCGCGAGTTAAAGTCCGTCTCCTTGGACCGGTACTCGGCGATTGCGTCCATATCCGGAGCCATCTTCTCCATTTCAGCCTCGAGAATCGTGACTCGATAGAAACAGTCGTCAGCCTTCTTGCCCTCCAGCTCCTCCGCACTGACTGTCCACCCCTCCTGGCCGGTCACTTGCACAAGCTTGGCACAGAGGGACTCCACCTCAGCAGTCCATTTGGATACCTGGCGGGCAAAGGATAGTTGGAGGGAGTTAGTGTCGGGATAGAGGACAGTTTTATTTTGGAACAGTGATGTGGACGATAGCGTGTAGGGTCTGGACTCCACCATGGCAGTCAACTTGGATACCTGGGGAAGATTGTCTAGTGTTGGGATAGAGGACAGTTATGTTGGCGATGGTGTATGGGGTCTGTACTCCACCTCGGCAGTCCACTCGAATATTTGGGAGAAACGGATAGTGAGGTTGAAATCAGAGCACAGGTTACGAAAGCTGGGTGGGGGCTGGTAGGGGGAAGGAAATCTGACGTGCAACCACACTTCTTATTATGTTGGTTGCCCCCAGTGCAAGCAAACAGGCTGGCCCCCTCAACCTCAAGCCTCGTAATAAGGCCCACCGTTTATTTATTCAGGTATCCATGCATTGGTGGTTGGCCCCAGTGCGAGCAAACAGGCAGGCCCCCTCAATCTCACGCCTTGTAGTAATAATAATAATAGTGACGTACCATTTATTTATTTACCACCTGGACAGGTTTTGGGCTGGGCCTCCTCTTCAAGGGGGCGGGAGCCGCCAGGGTTACCCCATTGTCTGTTTGTACGGCCATCCGTCCGACTGCCCCCCGAGACGAAGCCTGACACGCCAGCCAACGTTCATGTAACGAACTCGCTTCCGTTGCCACCTTTCATCCCATTGCCAACACACTCAGCCAATTTTTAGCGTCGCTTGCAACGCTGCATAGGACTTCTTGAACTGTCTAATCTGCTTAGTGTACTCCCTGGTTTCCGCGGGTATTGCAAGGGGGGGACTTCTTATTGGAGGCGGAGAGCAGCCAAGAATTGGCGGGAAAACCATAAAACAAATTAACACAATTTAATATACCATATTAAGCACCCGCCTATGCGTTCGCCTACATGTGAGACGTGTTGTGTAACGATACCACTCAAGTTGATAAGTGTATGTGGTTAAACGCTACATGGCGCAAGTGATGATGATGATGATGATGATCTTGTAATAAGGCGTACTGCCTGTTTGTTTACCACCATTATTATTTATTTACCACTTTCATTTATTTACCACCCACCTTAGCGTTCTCCTCCTTGCGAGTCTTGTTGATTGCCTCCAGCTGGGTCTCGATGTTGATTTCTGTTTGGCGGATGATGCTAAACTCACGTGAATAACTTGTCGCGCATGAGTGGGAGGGGTGTGTGAGAGCGATTGAGGGTGTGGGGGCGTGGGCAACGAGAGAGATGGTGTGTTGTGGTTAGAGGGATGGTGTTTGGCTGGTGATGTGCGGTTGAAGGAATGGGAAGGTAGAGGGGTGCGGGAGGGTGTGTGGAGAGGAGTTGTGGTGAGTGGTAGGGGTGCGGTCGGGTAGATGTTGTAGTTGATGGGTTTGTGCGTGAGTGAGAGTGAGGGGCTGGTTGGGTGGGGTAGAGCTTGAGTGGAGGGTGTGGTGAGGTCGAGGGGGTGGTAGGGATGATGTGGTGTGGTTACAGTTGAGTGGGAGGTTTGTGTGTGAGTGTGGTGGCTGTAGTGGTGAGACGTGTGGTCGAGAGGTAAGGTAGAGGGTATGGGGAGGGGTAAGGGAGTGCTGGTGGCGAGGGTGCGGGAGTGTGTGGAAGGGTGCGGGAGGGTGTGGTGCTGTAGGGTGCTGTTGTAGGCTGATGGTGTTGTGGTGAGAGTTGAGGGGTGGTTGGGTGGGTGAGAGTTGAGTGGGAGGGTGTGGGAGGATGGTTAGAGTTGAGTGGGAGGGTGTGGTGAGAGTCGAGGGGGTGGGTACGGGATGATGTGGTGTGGTTACAGTTGAGGGGGAGGGTGTGTTGTGGTGAGAGGTAAGGTAGAGGGTGTGGGAGGGTGTGGGAGGGTGTGGTGAGTGGGGTGCTGTTGTAGGGTGCTGTTGTAGGCTGATGGTGTAGTGGTGAGAGTTGAGGGGTGGTTGGGTGGGTGAGAGTTGAGTGGGAGGGTGTGGGAGGATGGTTAGAGTTGAGTGGGAGGGTGTGGTGAGAGTCGAGGGGGGTGGGTACGGGATGATATGGTGTGGTTACAGTTGAGTGGGAGGGTGTGGTGTGGTGAGAGTTGAGGGGGTGGGTACGGGATGGTGTGGTGTGGTTAGAGTTGATAGGGAGGTTGTGGTGAGAGTTGATAAACTCTCAGCAAGTGAGGGAGTGACAAAAAAAAAACCACTTCCATTTGCACTTCCTCTAGTTCCTCTCTCTTGGGGTCCAGAGAGGCACCAGACTCTTCCACACGCTGCATCACCAGAGTCGTCTACGGTTATCTGACCTTGGTCAAGTCCCCTGGACTGTAACATACATACGTAGGGATCGGCATATCATATGATTTTGACCTAAGGCGAGTATGATATCATATGATTTTGTATATAAATGGTAACTTTAGCCTAGTCAGACTGCCGGCATCATATGATATCGTATGATGATATGATATCGTATGATATCATATTGCCTATCCCTATACATACGTACTATGTGCCACTACCAGTACCGGTAGCCAACAATCACTACAATGTCCCATACCTCCATCCCCACTTCCTATACCTCCTCTATCCTGGTGTCCAGTGAGGCGCCAGCCTCTTGCACGCGCTGCATCAACAGCCTAGCCCCCCCCCCCCCCCCCCCCCCCCCTCAACTCTCAGCAAGCGAGCCAGTGACAAAAAATACCCTCACCTCCATCCGCACTTCCTCTAGCTCCTCTCTCTTGGTGTCCAGTGAGGCACCAGCCTCTTGCACACGCTGCATCACACCTAGAGCCTCTTCCTCCATCGCCTTCACCTCGGCATCGCTCTTGCTCAAGTCGGTCTCAATTTTCTCGGTCTCCTTGGCTGCAACAAATTGGGGTTTTTAACTTCAGCAAACTGTGTAACGTTGTTTTAGCGACACTATTCATGGTTGGCCCCAGTGCAAGCAAACGGGCTGCCCCCCTCAACCTCCACCTCTTAATAAGGCGTAATACTTATTTATTTGTGTTTGCACCATACCATCCTTTGTGCCCCCCTTCTTTTACCTATCCACTGCCATCACCCCTGCCTTGGCACATACACCCCTCATCTGCCCCAAATACCGACTTTTATAAACTAAAAAGTGCGTTATTCCACCAACCATTCTTTGCGATCTCTTTCTTCAACCTAACCACTGCCACGACCCCCGCCTTGGTCTAGACCCCCCTCACCTGCCCCACCTCCCGACTTTTTTTTCTACAAAAAGTGCGTTGTTCCACCTACCATTCTTTGTGATCTCTTTCTTCAACCTGTCCACTGCCACCACCCCTGCCTTGGCCTAGACCCCCTCATCTGCCCCACCTACCGACTTTTTAATCTACAAAAAGTGTGTTGTTCCACCTACCATCCTTTGTGATCTCCTTCTTCAACCTGTCCACCGCCTTCACCCCTGCCTTGGCCTGGACTCCCTTCCTGGTCACGTCGGCCTCTGCATCGTCGATGTCCTTCCTCATGTTGCTCACGCGTGTGCGCTGCTTCTTCAGCTTGTCTCCACCTGCACGTGTACAAGTGATGGTGACAATGAGATGGTGTGCAAGTGATGGTAATGATGATGGAAGACCTTCATCATGGTGCTCCCACGTGTGCGCTGCTTCTTCAGCTTGTCTCCTCCTGCACGTGTGCAGGTGATGGTGACGATGGTGACAATGAGATGGTGTGCAAGTGATGGTAATAATGTTGGAAGGATGACCTTCCTCATGTTGCTCACGCGTGTGCGCTGCTTCTTCAGCTTGTCTCCACCTGCACGTGTGCAAGTGATGGTGACGATGGTGGTGACGATGATGGTGACAATGAGATAGCGTGCAAGTGATGGTAATGATGTTGGAAGGATGACCTTCCTCATGTTGCTCACCCGTGTGCGCTGCTTCTTCAGCTTGTCTCCACCTGCACGTGTGCAAGTGATGGTGACGATGGTGGTGACGATGATGGTGACAATGAGATAGCGTGCAAGTGATGGTAATGATGTTGGAAGGATGACCTTCCTCATGTTGCTCACCCGTGTGCGCTGCTTCTTCAGCTTGTCTCCACCTGCACGTGTGCAAGTGATGGTGACGATGAGATGGTGTGCAAGTGATGGTGGTGATGATGATGGTGACGATGACGGTGGTGATGAGATGGTGTGCAAGTGATTGTGATGATGATGGTGGCGATGATGGTGGTGATGAGATGGTGTTCAAGTGATGGTGATGATGATGGTGACAATAATAGTGGTGATGAGATGGTGTGCAAGTGATGGTGATGATGATGATGGAAGGATAACCTTCATCATGTTGATGACTCATGTGCTTTCCTTCTTCAGCTTGTCTCCATCTGCGTGCGTAAGTGATGGTGATGATGAGATGGTGATGAAAATGGTAATGATGAGATGGTGAAGATGATTATGGAAGGATGTTCTTCCACATATTGCTCACTCGTGTGCGCTGCTTCTTCAGCTTGTCTCCATTTGCACGTGTGGATGAGAGTTCAATGGGAGTGTGTAGGGGACCAGTACACCACACACACGACCAACAAACACAATCACAAGGGGTGTGAGCTGCATTAGTACTTCACTGTCACGTACTGCGCTACTCTTGTGTACTCCGTGACTAATGCAATGTCACAGACGACAAGACCGGTTTGAACGTTCACACCCATTTGTTCCAAACCTCGGACAGCCAACTTTCTCCGTCATTTTTTTGACGGGCCCCCCCCTTCCGGGGGCAGGAGCCCCGAGGCTTATTTATTTGTCCGTTCGACAAAAATATTGAAGCCTGACACGTCGGCCAACTGTCTCATAACTAACTGGCTTCGGTCAGCTCCATTTCTGTTGCCACCTGTTGTTCTGTTGCCAACACAACCAGCCAATTTCACGCGCCGCTTGCGAAGGTGCATAGGACTTGTTTGTGTCGCTTGCGATGCGCCTGGGACTTGTATATATTGTGTGGTGTTCCTCATCACGGCATATGCCCACCAAACAACATAATTGTACCATCTGTTTATTTATCCCCTTTACAGACCTTCATGATTTATTTACCACCTTTACAGACCATTATGATTTATTTATCATAACCGGTATATATTTACCACCTTTACAGACCTGTATTATTTATTTACCACCTTTACAGACCTTTATTATTTATTTGCCACATTTATTATTTATTTACCACCCACCTTCGCGTTCACCTTCTTGCAAGTCTTGTTGTGTTCCGATACCTAATCCAATAAATGGACATGGCAAGGCATCTAGCTACCAAACAACATACCTGCACCCTCTATTTGAGCTTGAATTGCAGTCCCCTTCTTCTCCAGGTCAACTGTCTACAAATGCAGCTCCTTGCGAGCCTAATTGTATTCTGATACCGCTCAAGTCAACAAATGGACGTGGCAAGGCATCTGCCTACCAAACAACTTACCGGCACCCTCTATTTATTTACCACCTTTACAGACCTTTATTATTTATTTACCACCCACTTAGCGTTGCCCTCCTTGCGAGTCTTGTTGTGTTCCGATACCATTCAACTCAATTAATGGACTTAGCAAGGCTTCTGCCCCTTCTTTATGTTCAAAAAGAAATTGCAAACAAAATCTCAACCCCGGGCACCCCGGGCGAAATATTTACCTGCCTACCAAACAACTTACCTGCACCCTATATTTGAGCTTGAATAGCTGTCCCCTTCTTTTTCAGGTTAACTGTCTGCGTATGCAGCTCCTTGCGAGCCTTATCCTGTTCCGATACCACTCAAGTTAATAAATGGACGTGGCAAGGCATCTGCCTACCAAACAACATACCTGCGCCCTCTATCTGAGCTTGAATAGCAGACGCCTTCTTCTCCAGGTCAACTGTCTGCGAATGCAGCTCCTTCAAGGCCTCCTCTTCTTTCTTAATCTGTGCGTTCAACTCCTTGATCCTTGACGCATCGCCAGTATCCACCTGTGTAGGAGGTTAGGTAGGGTTAATTATCCTGCGTCGACGAATAGGTTGGGTTCGAATCCCTACGGTTTTCCTTGATCCTTGACGCATCGCCAGTATCCACCTGTGCAAGGAGGTTAGTTAGGGTTGATTAATGTGTAATGGTTGGGGTTAGTTAATGTTATGTTATATTGGTTAAGCAAAGTCTCCTCTTCCTCCTCTATCCTTGCCGTATCACCAGTATCCACCTGTGCAAGGAGGTTAGTTGGGTTAGTTAATGTTATGTTATATTGTTTAAGCAAAGTCTTCTTTTCCTCATCTATAATTGCCGCATCACCAGTATCCACCTGTGTAGGAGGTTAGCTAGGGTCAATTATCCTGTTTCGACAAATGGTTCAATGGTTGAGCTTATTGAACCGAAGAAGCCACTGGGTTCGAATCCCTCCGGGTTTCCTTGATCCTTGATGCTTCGCCAGTATCCACCTGTACAGGAGGTTGGTTAGGGCTAGCTAATGTCAATTATATTGGTTAAGCAAAGTCTCCTCTTCCTCCTCTATCCTTGCCGTATCACCAGTATCCACCTGTGCAAGGAGGTTAGTTGGGTTAGTTAATGTTATGTTATATTGTTTAAGCAAAGTCTTCTTTTCCTCATCTATAATTGCCGCATCACCAGTATCCACCTGTGTAGGAGGTTAGCTAGGGTTAATTATCCTGTTTCGACAAATGGTTCAATGGTTGAGCTTATTGAACCGAAGAAGCCACTGGGTTCGAATCCCTCCGGGTTTCCTTGATCCTTGATGCTTCGCCAGTATCCACCTGTACAGGAGGTTGGTTAGGGCTAGCTAATGTTAATTATATTGGTTAAGCAAAGTCTCCTCTTTCTTCTCTATCCTTGCCGTATCACCAGTATCCACCTGTACAGGAGGTTGGTTAGGGCTAGCTAATATTAATTATATTGGTTAAGCAAAGTCTCCTCTTTCTCCTCCATCCTTGCCGTATCACCAGTATCCACCTGTGTAGGAGGTTAGCTAGGGTTAATTATCCCGTTTCGAGAAATGGTTCAATGGTTGAGCTTATTGAACCGAAGAAGCCACTGGGTTCGAATCCCTCCGGGTTTCCTTGATCCTTGATGCTTCGCCAGTATCCACCTGTACAGGAGGTTGGTTAGGGCTAGCTAATGTTAATTATATTGGTTAAGCAAAGTCTCCTCTTTCTCCTCTACCCTTGCCGTATCACCAGTATCCACCTGTACAGGAGGATAGTTAATGTGTTCTGCTTAGGGTTAGTTTATGTTAAGTTATTGGTTAAGCAAAGTCTCACTATCCTTGCCGCATCACCAGTATTCACCTGGGCAGGAGGATAGTTAATGTGTTATGCTTAGGGTTGGTTTATGTTATGTTATATTGGTTAAACCGCTTATCCCTTTTAATCACCACTTCTCTCTAGTTCCCTAGTTTCCCTTTAATCCCTAGTGTCCCTGTAATCCCAATTATCCCTACTTCCCCTGTAATCCCTTGTAATCCTCACTTCTCTCTAGTTCCCTAGCTTCCCTTTAATCCCTAGTGTCCCTATAATCCCCACTTATCCCTAGTTCCCTAGTTTCCCTGTAACCCCCACTTATCCCTAGTTTCCCTGCAATCCCCACTTAGCCCTAGTTCCCTAGTTTCCCTGTAACCCCCACTTATCCCTAGTTTCCCTACAATCCCCACTTATCCCTAGTTTCCCTGTAACCCCCACTTATCCCTAGTTTCCCTACAATCCCCACTTATCCCTAGTTCCCTAGTTTCCCTGTAACCCTCACTTATCCCTAGTTTCCCTACAATCCCCACTTATCCCTAATTCCCCTGTAACCCCCACTTATCCCTAGTTTCCCTACAATCCCCACTTATCCCTAGTTCCCCTGTAATCATCACTTATCCTTGTAATCACCACAGAACCCTACCTGTGTGGCCTTCTTCAGCTCATCCAGCCTCTGCTGAATGTCCTGCGCCTTGGTGGCCTCAGCCTCTGCCTCCATTCGCGCCTTGGGCAGGGCTGTCTCCAAACCAAGCAGTTGCTTCTCTAGGGCGCGGAGGTTCTTTACTCATGTGAGTAGTGCTATGCACTTCGTCGAGCGACACTATGAACTGACTGCAAAGGGATCGATTCGTAGGAGAAGCGTCACACGCAAGAGGCAGCAGAGTCTTGCCTGAAGCACTAGTCAAATCTTCTAAGCACCACGTCACGAATAGTGCAAGTGTGTTGATAGAAAGATGAAGCTATAGAATATTTATTGGAACAACTTTCCATCCATCAACCATCCAGAAGGAGGTCAGTTGAGGGGTGAGTGTATGGGGTGCTTATTGCACCGCATAGCATAGCAAAGACGATACTACTGAGTGCAATATCTAGCAGTCAGTATAGTTCAGTGATTCCCTCATGTTCGTGCACAGTGGACACACCCCCCCCCCACCCCGCACCAGGCGCCCCCCCCAGGCACACCAGCCAGGACACATCACTCCTAGCTACCATATGAGACCGAGAGCAAAGGTGTCGATAGTCAACGTGGGAAAAGATAGTGCACTGACGTATTCTTTATGTGTGCTAGCCATGTGAATCAGTAGGATATGTGTTTGGTATAATGTAGAGTGCATTGAAATTGAAGTGGTATAGTCATAAGCGACGTACAGGTATCGTATATATATTTCTGTATCGCACCTTATGTGCAGGACTATCAGTACCTCCCATATCACGTTATACCATGTGTACCAGTATCACGATCCAGTCGTGCAGCTACATGATAGACACACGTTAATTGGAGCCAGCAGACTCGAGTCATAATACGAGACCGGAATCCAAACCATATTTGGAACACATATTCAACATCTATGCATGAAGTTGGACCCCTTGACATGCAAAGCAACACAGGGCTAGGCCCCTACAGACATACAGATCTGGCAATTGCATACACGGTCGACAACACTAGTAAGACTCTCGCCACTCGTATAATTATTGTATACAAAGCACCGCTATCACACAAGGCCAGTACTCCAACAATGATCTGACCTAGCATTCCAGCGTGCTGCAAGGCCCACCATGTGCTCTCCTATGCATCAGTAGTT
Organism: Chlamydomonas sp. ICE-L; assembly: GCA_013435795.1. NCBI lineage: Eukaryota > Viridiplantae > Chlorophyta > Chlorophyceae > Chlamydomonadales > Chlamydomonadaceae > Chlamydomonas > Chlamydomonas sp. ICE-L. Next base: position 54,660,253 of record JACBWV010000610.1, read on the forward strand.
GACGCGAGCCACATTGAAGTATAGTCTCACAATAGGCAATGTGACAATGCTATATATCATTGACCCACATGCTTCTTCAACACGTTCATGATCCACACATCTACCGGACTAGTTGGGTCCATCAGACCATACTCCAACCATACTGAGCATCACCGCACTGACATAGTTAGGAGTACATGGAGTCTGCTGCCTTGGAATTATAGAGTGTTGTTGGGCGCGGGTCAGTAGTCTCGTGACCACGAACATGATCGCACCCCGCCGCGCATAGGTAACCACCCATCAATTCCACCCAAGAGCTACTAGTCGCTGTACACCTATCCCGACTCTGTCCAGCAGAGGGCGTCCCTGCTTGTGATTTCGATGATCCGTTGTCAAGTTCATAGGACGAGATGTGTGCCACATGAGCAGTCTAAATGCAAGCACAGTGCACTCAGGACTAGGCATCGCCCTCGCATCCCATCTATCACAGATGAATCAAAGTAAGTAACCAAGTCACACACCACTCCGCCAATCCAGTGGCACTGCATCCATTTTACGATGTATAGCCTGTAGTAAGGGCCCATCGGTAGGGTCCCTATGGCTCAAGCGCCTGCATCATGGGCACAGTTGCACCCGAGCGCACGCCTGTTACACACCACTCAGTTACTATCCATCTGCGCTCAGCAAGCTAAACCATGCGTCTTTCGCCTGATGTATTGGTGCATTTTATGGCCTCGGCCGGCCACCCCATAGCATCTACTTCCATCTTGCCACACTGACCTGGCCCCCCCCTCCGTATGCGTGGCGCGCCGACGATTCTTCATCCCTGTTCTAGCGCTCCCACCCTGCATACCCCCTCCCCCTTTTTTTGCCCCTTGTGACGTTTTTCCAGTCCCCCCTTTGCCCCCCCCCCCCCCGTTCACGCCTTGCCCTCCACCTGTAATTCAGTCCCACCTGTCCTGCCTGACCACGCAAGCCATATTCCCCACGCGTATCCACATTCTCCCCTACGCTTCATTTGTCCTGTACCCTACTATGCCACACTACCACACCTTCCAATCGCCCCTTGTCGCCCTTCATGGTAGTCCCTCTTTTCTCACTCTATCTCTTTTCCCCCCTTTCAGCTTCCCTATCACCTCTATCGATGCAATCAGACATGGACTTCGCCGCATCGTGTATTCTACAACGATGATCGACATGGTTGCACGCTATAGCTTATCTTATGCGCCTGTATAGCGAGCTCACCAGATCTAACGCCAGCGATGCCCATCGACGTACGCCTTGCGCATAGAGGGTTAGTGTGTAGTACTGCAACATGAATGTAGAGATGCCAGTTCTAGCTAAGTGCTGCAGCTGATGATTCATAGTCTGTCGCCTAGCGCTCCTCTGCTCCCTACCACCCTCGTCGACTTCCCGACCACACAGCGGTAAGCGTGCCTCACACCTCACGTGCTAGTCACGACCCCTCCATGGTAACGGGTAACCATGCGACCAGCCACGCGCCCACCCGTACGACACTTCCGCCGCACGCCCGGTAGTTCATCCCCGAGTCACACGACCCCCCATGGAGCAACTCCCCCCCCCGGCTAGACGTTGAGCCTTTTTATTTTAAATTGACAGATCCGGTCATGATTCACTGTTATGACACACTGTGTCACGTGCAAGTGCGCATGTGTGATTGCGCGCACGAACCTGCCTGATACTTACATGGTACCATGCGCATGATAGTACATGTGCGTGTAAGCGCCACTGACGATGTGAGCAGGCTATATTGGTAGCATTGCTATTAGGCAGGAAAAGGCGCAGTCTATAGGTAGTACGGCATCGCTGCAGGCGCGTAGGATGTAGATAGGTGACAGTATGCAGGCTTGAATCGCCTGGCTCCTGTCACTCATTATCGCAACGCATGTGGCTGCATGTCACTAGAGTCAGCATGAGCGCATTAGCCACACCAGCGTACCATGACCACCTCATGCATATAGCCCGTTTCATAGCCCCCCCTCTGTAGAGGCCCAATGTATTTCGTTTCGGTAGGCAATGTCCTCCATTCCCCGCACTACTGATGATCTCAGGTGATACATATCTGATTTTTTTATTCATGCCACCCTTCCCAATTCTGACTCCACACGATCAGTTTAAAACGCCCGCTCTTTTTCTGTTTTTGCATGGTTTTGGTGTATTGCAGTGTGTTGTCCCTGTCAAGAAGCGAAAATTTCGCTCTTTCTGCACACATCTTGTCCGAGAGCCCTGTTGTCTAACAGTTACATGACCGCGCAAAACGCCCCTTGTTTCGGTACCATGTGCCTTAGGTATGTAGGGGGTCTTTGATGTTCTTGTATGGTGCAGGAGTTCTGGGGGAAAAGGAGAAAACGTAAGAAGTTAAGTTAAGTAGGAGCATATTCACCAACTGCATGGTTAGCGCGAAACGCTTTGAACGCCTGTCACCCGCATAAGCTATGCGGAGTAGCCTTGCATCCAGGTCAAGTGGCCATCGCAGTGTGACCCATGGCCGTAGTAGAGAAGGCAGGTCGAAGGCGCTCATCCTTGAACTTGACAAGGTCATACAGACGAGGAGCTCCTGGATGGGGGAAGTTGCAGTTGGTTGGTTGTTGATTGTTTAGTTGGTTGACTGGTTACTTGGTTACTTGGTTGGTGCAGGCAGGTTGTTAGATGACTGGTTAGCCTATCCTTGAACTTAGTTAGATGGTTGCCTAGTTAGTTGGTAACTTGGTTGGTGGGGTGTTGGTTGGTGGGTTAGTTCATTCGACAGATAGTTGGGTAGATGCAAATATGTGTACTTCGACGGAGGTGCCCATCCTAGAACTTGTCAAGGTCGTTCAGACGAGGAGCTCCTGGAAGGGGGAAGTTGCAGTTGGTTTTTTGGTTGTTGATTAGTTAGTTGGTTGACTCGTTGGTTGGTTGGTGCAGGCAGGCAGGTTGTTAGTTGATTGGTTGGCCCATCCTTGACTTGGTTAGTTGGTTGACTGGTTACTTGGTTACTTGATTGGTGCAGGCAGGTTGTTAGTTGATTGGTTGGCCCATCCTTGACTTGGTTAGTTGGTTGACTGGTTACTTGGTTACTTGATTGGTGCAGGCAGGTTGTTAGTTGATTGGTTGGCCCATCCTTGACTTGGTTAGTTGGTTGACTGGTTACTTGGTTACTTGATTGGTGCAGGCAGGTTGTTAGTTGATTGGTTGGCCCATCCTTGAACTTGACAAGGTTGTACAAGCAGGGAGCTCCTGGATGTGGGAAGGTGCAGGCAGTTGGTTGGTTGATTGGTTATTGGGTTGACTGTGTATCAACCAAATAACCAACCAACTGCCTGCACCTTTAGTCGGTTGGTTAGTTGGTTGATGGAACAGATGGATGGTTGCTTGGTTAAGGCAGGTGGTTGGTTGGTGCAAGCATGGAGCTACTTCAATGTGGCCGGATCTTGCAGGGATATGGTTGGTTGGCAGTTGCTAGTTTTGTTGGATATGGTTGGTTGGCGGTTGCTAGTTTGGTTGGATATGGTTGGTTGGCAGTTGCTAGTTTGGTTGGATATGGTTGGTTGGCAGTTGCTAGTTTGGTTAGATATGGTTGGTTGGCAGTTGCGAGTTTGGTTGGATATGGTCACATGGATGGATATGGTCACATGGATGGATGGATGGAGGTATGTTAAATCAATATTTAATTACCTACTGCCCACTACTGTACAAATACAAATACCACTGTTACAGCCACACATAAAAATACACATACATCACGGAAGAACTGCTACAATTGGGGTGGTGTGTGGGTGTGTGGGGGGGGGGGGGGGGGGGGGGGGGGGGGTACTTGATAAATGAGGCAAGCACTGAAATTAACGTAGATTGCCCTCAGTGTATTGTTGTAGCTATGCGGTGCAATACAGTCACCCATACACTCACCCTCAGACGTGACCTCCTTCTGGATGGATTGATGGATGGAAGTTTGTCAATTATCAATCATCATACAAATGCAAATACTGTTCTGAATACAGGTTCAGGAGATCTGCTGTCGGACGGTAGTCCTAGATCAGGCGCAGTAGCAGTCTGCGAATGCAAAACCCACTGTAACCAATCCCAAGTGCAAGCGAACGGGAAGGTTCCTTCAACCTCGCGCCCCGTGGCAAGGAGTAACAAATTTCATTTCTGGGAGGCCTGCCACTCACCCTCAGGCGCATCCACCTTCTCTGCCATAGCCGAGGCCAGGTGGCGCTGCTTCTCTAGGATCAGGAACGTGGCCACGCCAAGGTTGTGCTTCCTCAGGTACTCCACGCACCGCTGTGCGTCTGATGCCGTCTCCACAACGATGAAGTCCAGCGCTCCAACAGCGGTTGACACAGCCACGTCGTACTTGGCGTCGATGGCTCCCAAGTCACCCAAACGGCCGTACACACCAGAGACCTCTCCCTTGGCCTTAGCAGCTGACAGCGCTGCCACCAGCCCACTCTGGTGCTGTTGTGAGCCCATGTCGGACTTGAGGGCGGACACCTTATCACGGGCCTGAGGGGTAGGGGTGGGGGAATATGAGAACAGGAGGTCAGGTGTAGGGGTGGGGGGATATGAGGACAGGAGATCAGGGGTAGGGGTTGGGGAATATGAGGACAGGAGGTCAGGGGTAGGGGAATGGGCAGGTGAGGACAAGAGGTCAGTGGGAAAACATAGGCAGCCAGGTGATAAGGTATGTGATTGGATGGGTAGGTAGGTGGGTGCTGCTGGGAGCCCATGTCGGACTTGAAGGCGGACACCTTATCACGGGCCTGAGGGGTAGGGGTGGGGGAATTTGTAGGGAAGGGCAATGTGATATCATCCAAACATGAAGGTTCATGATTGGATGGATAGATAGGAGCGTGTTGGGGGAGCCCATGTCGGACTTGAAGGTGGACACCTTATCACGGGCCTGAGGGGTAGGGGTGGGGGAATTTGTAGGGAAGGGCAATGTGATATCATCCAGACACGAAGGTTCATGATTGGATGGATAGATAGGAGCGTGTTGGGGGAGCCCATGTCGGACTTGAAGGTGGACACCTTATCACGGGCCTGAGGGGTAGGGGTGGGGGAATTTGTAGGGAAGGGCAATGTCATATTATCCAGACATGAAGGTTCATGATTGAATGGATAGGTAGGTGCGTGTTGGGGGAGCCCACGTCGGACTTGGGGGCGGACAGCTTATCACGGGCCTGAGGGGTAGGGGTGGGGGAATTTGTAGGGAAGGGCAATGTGATATCATCCAGACATGAAGGTTCATGATTGAATGGGTAGGTAGGTGCGTGTTGGGGGAGCCCATGTCGGACTTGGGGGCAAACAGCTTATCACGGGCCTGAGGGGTAGGGGTGGGGGAATTTGTAGGGAAGGGCAATATGATCTCATCTAAACATGAAGGTTCATGATTGGATGGGTAGGTAGGTGGGGAGGGAGCCCATGTCAGACTTGAGGGCATACAGCTTAACACGGGCCTGAGGGGTAGGGATGGGGGAATATGAGGACAGGAGGTCAGGGGTAGGGGAATGGGCAGGTGAGGACGAGAGGTCAGTAGGAAAATGTAGGCAGCCAGGTGATAAGGTACATGATTGGATGGGTAGGTAGGTGGGTGGGTGGGGAGGGATCCAATGTAGGACTTGAGGGTGAACCTTTAGTAGCCATCACCATCACCAGCTGCGACAGTAACCCCCATCCTTGACTTGTCTGTCTGTCTGCGGGTCAGTAGCTAGATGGGCATATATGTAGTCCTGTCACCAACAAAGGACTACCACCAGCAGTAGCCATCAACAGCAGCAACAGTAACCCACCAGCTTGACTTGTCTGTCTGTCTGTCGGTAGGTCAGTAGCTAGATGGGTTTATATGTAGTCCTATCACCAACAAAGGACTACCACCAGCAGGAGCCATCAACAGCAGCAACAGTAAGCCACCACCTTGACTAGTCTGCTTGCGAGTCAGTTGCTACATGGGTTTATATGTAGTTCTATCACCAACAAAAGACTACCAACAACAGTATCGCCACTGAAACAGCAACCATAACTCCAACGCAACAGTAACCCACCTCCTTGACGGTGCCGTCCAAGCGGGTCTCCTCCTTACGTTGGGAGTCGCGCTCTGTTGTAGTCTCCTCAATTTGAATCCTGCGGGATTGGTTGGAGGTTGTGAGAGATGGATGTCATATTCGATGGATGTCACAGTTGCTCTGTTGTAGTCTCCTCAATTTGAATCCTGCGGGATTGGTTGGATGTTGTGAGAGATGGATGTCATATTCGATGGGTGTCATAGTTGCTCTGTTGTTTCTTCAATTTGATGGGTGTCATATTTGCTCTATTGTAGTCCCCTCAATTTGATGGATGTCGTATTTGCTCTGCTGTATTCTCATCAATTTGAATCCCGAGGGATTTGTTGGACGTGGTGGGGGGTTGGATGTCATATTTGTCGTCATGTTTTTACGGTATGATATATTTAAATTATATTAATATTAATTTGTTTGTGCACACCTGCAGCGCTGGGTGGCAGCGAAGGACTTATTAATACGAGCTTCCTGCGCACTAGCACCCCATGGCTTAGATACCAAAGTCAATTCGCTTATTGCACAGGTGTTTAATTTGTTTGTGCACAACTGAAGCGCTGGGTGGCGTCATCCAACTCCATGATCTGAGCCTCCTATGCCCTAGCACCTTATTGTGCTATTATTATGATCACTTATTTCAATTTATCTTCTTTGGGTGGCATCATCCAACTCCTCAATCTGAGCCTATTTCTCCCTGGCACCATATTGCGTTAGTATTATTACCACTTATTTTAATACAAATATTATTATCTTCTTGTATGAAAAGCCTACCTGCAGCGCTGGGTGGCGTCATCCAACTCCTTGATCTGGGCCTCCTTAGCCCTGGCACCCTGCTGAGCTGCTGTCAGCCCTTGCAAAGCAGAGTCAAGTCGCTTCTTGGCATCTTCACCCTTGCGTGCCAACAGGTCTCGCTCAGTGCTGGCCACATTGATGCGAGAGTTGACCTCGCCCCTGCGCTTTTCCCAGGGAGCCAGCTCGGCTCGGACCTGGTCAAATTTGGGTTGGGTTAGGTGGGGTTGGATGGGGAGGAGTTGCTGGGGGAGGGGGGGGGGGGGGGGGGGGGGTCAAGGTGTTGAATCGAGAGTTGACCTCACCTCTGCGCTCTTCCCAGGGAGCCAACTCGGCCCGGACCTGGCAAAGTTAGGCTGGGTTAGGTGGGGTTGGAGGGGGTTGGATGGGGAGGAGTTGCTGGGGGGGGGAGGGGGGAAGGGGGGGGGGGGGGGCAAGGTTTTGCTTCCAGAGTTGACCTCACCCCTGCGCTTTCCCAGGGAGCCAGCTCGGCTCAGACCTGGTCAAAGTCGGGTTGGGTTAGGTGGGGTTGGGATAGGGAGGAGGGGCTGGGGGGGGGGGGGGGGGGGGGGGGGTCAAGGTGTTGAATCGAGAGTTGACTTCACCTCTGCGCTCTACCCATGGAGCCAACTTGGCCCAGACCTGGTCAAATTTAGGCTGGGTTAGGTAGGGTTGGATGGGGAGGGGTTGCTGGGGGGGGAGGGGAGGGAGGGGGGGCAAGGTTTTGATTCTAGAGTTGACCTCACCCCTGAGCTTTCCCAGGGAGCCAGCTCGGCTCGGACCTGGTCAAAGTCGGGTTGGGTTAGGTGGGGTTGGATGGGGAGGAGGGGCTGAGGGGTGGTGTGGTGGTGTGGGGTCAAGATGTTAATTTGAGACTTGACCTTGTCCCTGTGCTTTTCCCAGGGAGCCAGCTCGGCTCAGACCTGGTCAAAGTTGGGTTGGGCTAGGTGGGGTTGGATGGGGAGGAGGGGCTGAGGGGTGGTGGGGTGGGGTTAAGATGTTGATGTAAGACTTGACCTTGTCCCTGTGCTTTTCCCAGGGAGCCAGCTCAGCACGAACCTGGTCAGAGTTGGGTTTGCTTGGGCTGAGTTGCATTGCAATGGGTTGGGTTTAGGAGGGGTTGGGTTGATGTTTTTAGGTGGGTTTAGGTGGGGCGGGGTGGGGTGGAGAGGGTTGGGTAGGGGGGGTGGGGGGTCAACAAGTTGATGGGAGAGTTGACCTTGCCCATGCGCTTGCCCCAGGAAGCCAACTCAGCACGGACTTGGCAAGAGATGAATTTGGTTGGGTTGAGTTGCCTTCAGTTGGGGTGGGATGGGGTGGAGATGGATTGGATTGGTTTGGGCTGGCTCTGCTCCCACCATGTCATTGTCAGCTACCTACGTGGCTCAGCTACCACCCTGTCAATGTCTCATACCTATCACCCTGTCATTGTCAGCTACCTACCTGGCTCAGCTACCACCCTGTCAATGTCTCATACCTATCACCCTGTCATTGTCAGCTACCTACCTGGCTCAGCTACCACCCTGTCAATGTCTCATTCCTATCACCCTGTCATTGTCAGCTACCTACCTGGCTCAGCTACCACCCTGTTAATGTCTCATTCCTATCACCCTGCCATTGTCAGCTACCTACCTGGCTCAGCAACCACCCTGTTAATGTCTCATTCCTATCACCCTGCCATTGTCAGCTACCTACCTGGCTCAGCTACCACCCTGTCAATGTCTCATACCTATCACCCTGTCATTGTCAGCTTCCTACCTGGCTCAGCTACCACCCTGTTCATGTCAGCTACCTACACCTTGCATATGTCGGCTACCTACCTGGCTCAGCTGCTGGTGGATTGGTAGCCCTCACACGCCCATTAACCTGTCAATGCCAGCTACCTAGCGGACTCAGATGCTGGTGGTAGCCGCCACCTCTCACTTTGTATAGAGTCTAGTATGGCTCTAGTTGAGTGTGGATGCTGTTGGGGTAAGAGGTTGTCGAGTGTTGACCTACGCCCTGCGCTTTTCCCAGGAGCCAGCCACTACCTACCTGGCTAAGCTACCACCCTGTCAATGCCAGCCTACCTACCTGACTCAGCTGCTGGTGTAGCCCTCCACCTCTCCCTTAATGGATTCTAGCATGGCTTCTAGTTGAGTGTGGTGCTGTGGGGGTCAAGAATGTTGATTCGAGTGTTGAACCTCGCCCCTGCGCTTTTCCCAGGGAGCCAGCCACTACCTACCTGGCTAAGCTACCACCCTGTCACTGCCAGCTACCTACCTGACTCAGCTGCTGGTTGGTAGCCCTCCACCTCTCCCTTAATGGATTCTAGCATGGCTTCTAGTTGAGTGTGGTGCTGTGGGGGTCCAAGATGTTGATTCGAGTGTTGACCTCGCCCCTGCGCTTTCTTTCCCAGGGAGCCAGCCACTACCTACCTGGCTAAGCTACAAATAAGCCACCGGCTCTGTACAATGCCAGCTACCTAGCTGCTCATCTGCTGGTGGTAGCCCTTCCACCTCTCCCTAATGGATTCTAGCATGGCTTCTAGTTAGGTGTGGTGCTGTGGGGGTCAAGATGTTGATTCGAAGTGTTGACCTCGCCCTGCGCTTTTCCCAGGGAGCCAGCCACTACCTACCTGGCTAAGCTACCACCCTGTCAATGCCAAGCTACCTAGCTGACTCAGCTGCTGGTGGTAGCCCTCCACCTCTCCCTTAATGGATTCTAGCATGGCTTCTAGTTGAGTGTGGTGCTGTGGGGTCAAGATGTTGATTCGAGTGTTGACCTCGCCCCCTGCGCTTTTCCCAGGGAGCCAGCCACTACCTACCTGGCTATAAAGGCTACCACCCTGTTGTCAATAATGCCAGCTACCTCACCTGAGCTCAGTGCTGGTGGTTAAGCCCTCCACTCATTCCCTTAATGGATTCTAGCATGCTTCTAGTGAGTTGGGAGGCTGTGTGGGGTCAAGATGTTGATTCGAGTACGTGTGACCTCGCCCCCTGCCGATTTTCCCAGGGAGGCAGCCACTACCTAACTGGCCTAAGCTCACCCGTTCAATGCCAAGGCTACTACCTGGACAGCTGCTGGTGGTATAGCCCTCCACCTATTCCTTTTAATGGATGCTAGCATGATTTAGTTGAAGTGTGGTGCTGTGGGGGGGGGGTCAAGATGTTGGTTCGAGAGTGACCTCGCCCTGCCCGCTTTTCCCAGGCGAGGCCAGCCAATACCCTACCTGGCTAAGCCTAAGCTACCACCCTGGGTCAATGCCAGCTACCTACCTGACTAAGGCTGGTGGTAGGCCATCCACCTCCTCCGTAATGGATTTCTAAGAATGGCTTCTAGGTTGAGTGTGTGCTGGATGTGGGGGTCAAAGATCGTGATGAGAGTGTTGTGTTGACCATCGCCCCTGAGCTTTTCCAAGGGGAGGCCAGCAACCGACCTACCTGGCTAAGCTACCACCCTTGGTCAATGCCAGCAGCTACATACCGACTCAGCTGCGGGTGGAGCCCTCCACCTCTCACTTAATGGATTTCTAGGCATGGCTTCTAGTTGAGGTTGTGTGGTGCTGTGTGGGGTCAAGATGTTGATTAGACGTGTGACCTCGCCCCTGCGCTTTCCCCAGGGAGCCGCACACATACCTGGCTAGCACCACCCTGTCATGCCCACAGCTACATAACGACTCAGCTGTCGGTGTAGGGCCCTCCACCTGCTCCCTTCTTAATGGATTCTAGCATGGTTCTAGTTGAGTGTGGTTGCTGTGGGTCAAGGATGTTGATTCGATGTGTTGACCGCGCCCTGCGCTTTTTCCAAGGGAGCAGCCACCACCTCCGGCTAAGCTACCAACCTGTCAAGTGCCAGCTACCTACCCTGAACTAAGTGCTGGGTGGTAGCCCGCCACCGATCCCTAATGGTCTGCAGTGGCTTCTAGTTTTGAGTGTGGTTGATGTGGGGGTTCAAGATGTTGGTTCGAGGAAGTTGACCTCGCCCCCTGCGCTGTATCCCAGGGAGGGAGCCAGCCACTACCTACCTGGCTAGCTACCAACTGTCAATGCCAGGCTACCTACCATGAATCAGCTGCTGGGGTGGTAGCCTCCACCCCCTCTCCCTTTCTTAATGGATCTAGCATGGCTTCTAGTTGATATGTTGAGTGTGGTTGCTGTGGTAAGGTCAAGGGTCAAGATGTTGATTCGAGTAGAGTGAAGTAGTGTTGGACCTGCCCCGCGCTTTTCCAAGGGAGCCAGCATACTACCGGGCTATAAGCTACCCACCCTGTCAATGCCAGCTACCACCTGACTCAGCTGCTGGTGGTATAGCCCCACCTCCCCTTAATGGTTCTAGCATGGTTCTAGTTGAGTGTGGGCTGTGGGGTCAAGATGTTGATTTTCTGATTCGGAAGAAGTGTTGACCCCCCGCCACCGCGCTTCTTTTTTCCCAGGGAGCCAGCCACTACCTACCTGCGCTAAGCGAACACCTGTCAATGCCAGCACATACCTGACTCTCAGTGCTGGGGTAGGTCCACGCTCTCCTTACGGCTTGTGATTCTAGCATTGCTTTTCTAGTGGAGTGTGGTGGTGGCTGTTGGTAGTTAACAAGAATGTTGAATTCGAGTGTTCACCTCTGCACCTAAGCCTTTTCCCCGGAGCCACCACCTACCCTACCCATGGCTAAAGCGACACCACCACTGTCAAGCCAGCTACCATACCTGACTCAGCTGCTGGTGGCATAGACCCTCCACCTTCCACCTTAATGGATTCTGCCAATGGATCTAGTTGTGTGTACATTTGGGGGTAAATGTTGATTCAGATGTTGACCTCGCCCCTAGCACACTTTTCCCATTTCTACGAGGAGCCAGCCCTCGACCGTGGCTAAGCTACCACCCTCATCCCAGCTACCATACGCCGTGACGTCAGGTGCGGATGGGTAGCCCGCCATGCCTTCCACCGCGCCCGTAATTGCGGACGTCTAAGCATGGCTTCTAGTGGAGTGGGAGGCGGTGGGGGCCAGATGTGGGATTCGGAGGTGTGGAACCTCGCCCCTGCGCTTTCCCCTTCCCAGTGAGCCGCCACTACCTAACCTGGCTCAGCTCCCACCCTGTCACTGGCCAGCTACCTACCACGACTCAGCTGCTGGTGTAGGCCCCTCCACCTCCCCTTAATAGATTCTACATGGCTTTCTATTGAGTGTGGTGCTGTGGGGTCAAGATGTTGATTCGAGTGTTGACCTCGCCCCTGCGCTTTTCCCAGGAGCCAGTCCACCTACCCTCTACCGGGCGTAACGCTAACACCACCACTGTCAATGCCGCTACCTACCTGACTCAGCCCTGCTGTGGTAGCCCTTCCCCCCTCTCCCTTAATGGAGTCTAAGCATGGCTTCTAGTTGAGTGATTGAGTCTGCTGTTTGGTCAAGAATGTTGATTTCGAGTGTTTGACCTCGCCCCTGCGCTTTTCCTTTTTGTACCCAGGAGCAATGCCCTCACCGCGTCCTTTGGCGGGTCTAGCTACTCCCCATGTCAATGCCAGCTACACCCTACCAGACTCAGCTGCTGGTGGTATCACCTCCACCTCTCCCTTAAATGGATTCAGCTGGGCTTCCTCCAGATTAGTGAGGCGATGCACTGCTGGGTGGGTCTCCCAAGATGTTTAGGATTCGAATTTGTTTGACCTCTGTGCCCCTCGCGCTTTTTCCCAGTGGTCCAGCCACTACCGTGACTGTGCGCTAAGTCTACCACCCCCCACACTGTCAAGTACCAGCTACCATACCTTGACAGGTCCGCTGCTGTGTAGCCCTCCCACCTCTCCCCTTAATGGAGTCTAGCATGGCTTCTATGTTGAGTGTGGAGATGCTGGTTGTGCGTCAAGATGTTGGTTTTCGAGATTTTGACCGTGTCGCGCCACCCTATTGCTGCTTTTTCCCGGGAGCCCAGCCACTACCTACCGCTGGCTAAGCTACCACCCTGTCAATGCCAGCTACCTACCTGACTCAGCTGCTGGTGGTAGCCCTCCACCTCTCCCTTAATGGATTCTAGCATGGCTTCTAGTTGAGTGTGGTGCTGTGGGGTCAAGATGTTGATTCGAGTGTCCTACAACACGTATATTTGGAGGGTACCTACCTCGCCCCTGGCGCTTTCCCAGGGAGCCAGCCACTGTACGCAACCTGGCTAACGGCTCCAACCACCCCTGTCCAATGCCAGCTACCCACCTGACGCAGCCTTCTGGTGCTTAGCCATCCCACCGGGCCCTCCACTCCTCTCCCTTTATGTCTTTCTAGCCTTGGCGATCTAGCTGGTGGCTGTGGTTTGTCTTGCCTGCGGGAGTCAATTGAATGTTTGGATTTCGCGTCACGTGGTTGACCTCGCCCCTGCGCTTTCCCCAGGGAGCCCAGCCATACCTACTGGCTAGCTCCCACCTTTACCGGTATTCATCCCAGCATCTCACCTTACCCATGACTCACTGTGCTGCGGAGGTGAGGCCTCCACCAGTCTCCCTAAAGTGAGAAACTCTGAGCAGGCCTTCTAAGTTGAGTGTTTGCTGCTTCGTCAAGTGGGGCTCCAAGATGTATTCGCCAGTGTTGAACCTCGCCCAGTTCTGGCGCGTGCTCCGGCCCTGGGCCACCAAGCCACGACCGCCGAGCGACAAGCTCCCCGGGCAATGCCAGCTACCGACCTGACGCAGCTGCGGGGGTAGCCCTCCCCTGCTCCCTTACGAGAATTCTCGCAGGGCTGTACGTAAGGAGTGGGGTGCTGTGGGGTCAAGATGTTGGATTCGAGGGTTGACCTCCTGGCCCATAGCGCTTTGGCCCAGGTGAGCCAGCCCTACCTCCCTGTCTAAGCGAAAGCGAACCAATACCTCCTGTCATGCCCAGCACTTTACCTACCTACCTGACGCACTGCTGGGGTCGCCCTCCCCCTCTCCCTTAATGGATCCTAGCATGGCTGTCTCTCGTTTGCGAATAGTTGTGGTGACTGTGTGGGTCAAGATCGTGTCGAATTTTCGATGTTGACCCACTCTGCTCCCTATAGCGCTTTTTGTGCTTCCCACAGGACAGCCACCACTACCTACCTGGGCAAGCTATACCCACCCTGTACAATGCCACTAGACCCTACCTGAACCAGCTGCTTTGTGGTGGGAAGCCCTCGCACACTCTCCCCTCAATAATGGCAATTCTAAGCAATGAGGTGCTTCTATTGGAGTGTTACAGTAGCGGTGGGGTCAAGTACTTCTCTTGATTCCGTCGTGCTGACCCTCTTGCGTTGCCTCCTAAGCGCATGTTCTCCCAGGGAGCCAGCCACTACCTACCTGGCTAAGCTACCACCCTGTCAATGCCAGCTACCTACCTGACTCAGCTGCTGGTGGTAGCCCTCCACCTCTCCCTTAATGGATTCTAGCATGGCTTCTAGTTGAGTGTGGTGCTGTGGGGTCAAGATGTTGGTTCGAAGAGGTTGACCTCGCCCCTTGCGCTTTTCCCAGGGAGCCAGCCACTACCTACCCTGGCTAAGCTACACCCTGTCAATGCCAGCTACCTACCGACTCAGATGCTGGCTGGTGGTAGCCCTCCACCTCTCCCTTAATGGATTCTAGCATGGCTTCTAGTTGAGTGTGGTGCTGTGGGGTCAAGATGTTGATTCGAGTGTTGACCTCGCCCCTGCGCTTTTTCCCAGGGAGCCAGCCACTACCCTCCTGGCTAAGCTACCACCCTGTCAATGCCAGCTACCTACCTGACTCAGCTGCTGGTGGTAGCCCTCCACCTCTCCCTTAATGGATTCTAGCATGGCTTCTAGTTGAGTGTGGTGCTGTGGGGTCAAGATGTTGATTCGAGTGTTGACCTCGCCCCTGCGCTTTTCCCAGGGAGCCAGCCACTACCTACCTGCTAAGCTACCACCCTGTCAATGCCAGCTACCTAGCTGACTCAGCTGCTGGTGGTAGCCCTCCACCTCTCCCTTAATGGATTCTAGCATGGCTTCTAGTTGAGTGTGGTGCTGTGGGGTCAAGATGTTGATTCGAGTGTTGACCTCGCCCCTGCGCTTTTCCCAGGGAGCCAGCCACTACCTACCTGGCTAAGCTACCACCCTGTCAATGCCAGCTACCTACCTGACTCAGCTGCTGGTGGTAGCCCTCCACCTCTCCCTTAATGGATTCTAGCATGGCTTCTAGTTGAGTGTGGTGCTGTGGGGTCAAGATGTTGATTCGAGTGTTGACCTCGCCCCTGCGCTTTTCCCAGGGAGCCAGCCACTACCTACCTGGCTAAGCTACCACCCTGTCAATGCCAGCTACCTACCTGACTCAGCTGCTGGTGGTAGCCCTCCACCTCTCCCTTAATAGATTCTAGCATGGCTTCTAGTTGAGTGTGGTGCTGTGGGGTCAAGATGTTGATTCGAGTGTTGACCTCGCCCCTGCGCTTTTCCCAGGGAGCCAGCCACTACCTACCTGGCTAAGCTACCACCCTGTCAATGCCAGCTACCTACCTGACTCAGCTGCTGGTGGTAGCCCTCCACCTCTCCCTTAATGGATTCTAGCATGGCTTCTAGTTGAGTGTGGTGCTGTGGGGTCAAGATGTTGATTCGAGTGTTGACCTCGCCCCTGCGCTTTTCCCAGGGAGCCAGCCACTACCTACCTGGCTAAGCTACCACCCTGTCAATGCCAGCTACCTAGCTGACTCAGCTGCTGGTGGTAGCCCTCCACCTCTCCCTTAATGGATTCTAGCATGGCTTCTAGTTGAGTGTGGTGCTGTGGGGTCAAGATGTTGATTCGAGTGTTGACCTCGCCCCTGCGCTTTTCCCAGGGAGCCAGCCACTACCTACCTGGCTAAGCTACCACCCTGTCAATGCCAGCTACCTACCTGACTCAGCTGCTGGTGGTAGCCCTCCACCTCTCCCTTAATGGATTCTAGCATGGCTTCTAGTTGAGTGTGGTGTTGTGGGGTCAAGATGTTGGTTCGAGAGTTGACCTTGCCCCTGCGCTTTTCCCAGGGAGCCAGCCACTACCAACCTGGCTAAGCTACCACCCTGTCAATGCCAGCTACCTACCTGACTCAGCTGCTGGTGGTAGCCCTCCACCTCTCCCTTAATGGATTCTAGCATGGCTTCCAGTTGAGCCTCTTGTGTTGAAAGCTCTGCTGTGAGGGTCTCCACCTGGGCTTTGCACTTGGGGATGTCTGTCTCTGCCTGAGCAACCTCAGCCTCCAGTTTCTGGTAGGGGGGCACAGATCAAATGAGTGCTCAGTGTCCAGTTCAGTGCTCAGTGTTCAATGTTCAGCACATCCCATACCACTACACCCTACCTCCTCCAAGGGCTCTGTTGCTGCAACCACAGAAGGTGAGAAGAGCCACCCAATGTTCTTGTACCCCAACCACTGGCTCACACACCACCACCACCACAAGCACTCAGTAAGGAACACTATGATTATAACCACACCACCACCACCTGAAGCACTCAATAAGTATCACTAAGATTATAACCATACCACACCACCACCACCACAAGCACTCAGTAAGTTACACTAAGATTATAAGCCGGCACATATAGAGTATGGAAAGGTTAGTAGGGGGCATAGATACATGTGGGCACGGCTGTGGGCGGTAGAGATAAACGGAGGCAAGGTACGCTGGGGGAACAGATATAGCAAGACAATATGAGTAGAGGGCACAGGTATGTTATGGCAAGGTTAGTTCGGGGCAAGGATACAACTAGGCTGGGCAGTGGGGGGCAGAGATATAACATAGCAAGGTTAGTAGGGGGCATAGATACAAGTAGACACAGCTGTGGGGGGTAGAGATATACAGAGGCAAGGTACAGAGGGGGCACATATATAACAAGACAAGATGAGTAGAGGGCACAGGTATGCTATGGCCAGGTTAATGGGGGGCATAGAGATAACGAGGCACGGTTAGGAGGGGGCATAGATACAAGTAGGCTCGGCCGTGGTGGTAGAGATATACGGACGCAAGGTACGCAGGGGGCACAGATATAGCAAGACAAGATGAGTGGAGGGCACAGGTATGTTGTGGCAAGGTTAGTTCGGGGCAAGGATACAACTAGGCTGGGCAGTGGGGGGCAGAGATATAACTAAGCAAGGTTAGTAGGGGGTATAGATACAAGTAGGCACAGCTGTGGGGGGTAGAGATATACAGAGGCAAGGTACAGAGGGGGCACATTTATAACAAGACAAGATGAGTAGAGGGCACAGGTATGTTATGGCAAGATTAGTTCGGGGAAAGGATACAGCTAGGCTGGGCAGTGGGGGGCAGATATAACATAGCAAGGTTAGTAGGGGGCATAGATACAAGTAGGCACAGCTGTGGAGGGTGGAGATATATGGAGGCAAGGTACGGAGGGGGCACAGATATAACAAGACGATATGAGTAGAGGACACAGGTATGATATGGCAAGGTTAATGGGGGGCATAGATATATATCGAGGCACTGTTAGTAGGGGGCTTAGATATTTAGGGACCGGCATATTATATGATGTTGACCAACGGCAAGTATGATATCATATGATATCATATGATATCATACAAACTGCATCATATGATATTGTATATAAATGGTAGCTTTAGCCTAGTCAGACTGCCGGCATCATATGAAATCATATGATATCATGCAATCATATGATAACATGATGTCATATGATATCATATTGACATTCCCTAAAGATATTGCGGAACAGGGTCCACTACAATGTACCAGGGGCATATGTATGATCGGGATGGCAGAATTGCTTAGAATGGATACCTTTGCCTCTGCCTTGGTTTCTACTTAGGCCAGGGGCGTAGATACTACATGGAAGGTAACATAGGTGCATGGGATGGGGAACAACGCACTGCAATGTTGTCCTTTTCTGTCTTTACCTTTGTTTCTACTTAGGCCAGGGGAGTACATACTACGTGAAAAGTAACACAGGTGCATAGGATGGGTATCAACGCACCGCAACTTTGTCTTGGTCTGTCTCTACTTTGGTTTCTACTTAGGCCAGGGTAGTAGATATAACATGGAAGGGCACATACGTGCATAGGATAGGTAACAACGCACCACAACGTTGCCTTAGTCTGTCTCTACCATGGTCTCTACTTAGGCCAGGGTAGTAGATATAACATGGAGGGTAACATAGGTGCATAGGATAGGTAACAACACACCGCAACGTTGCCTAGGTCTGCCTCTTTGTTGGTTTCTACCTAGGCTAGTGAGGTGTTGGTGGGGTGTTGGTGTTGGTGTTGGTGTGGGGGGGTGAGGGGGGGGGGGGGGGGGGGGGGGGGGGCAGAAAAGGTTCTAGTACTGAACCGAACCAGAATTCCAACAACGCACCGCAACGTTGCCTAGGTCTGTCTCTGCCTTAGCCTTCAGCTTCTTCAGCTTCTGCTTGAGGTGCTTGATCTCCATCTGCAGTGCAGAGGGGATACATATATCAGTTAAGGGTTATATGCAACTTGATAAGAATCAAATGTTGCATCCATGCATGAGGCCAATGATTCAAGGATAGGTGAAATATGTTAATATGTAGGCTTCGAAGGGGGGTGGGGGGGTGGGGGTAGGAGCTTAGCGCTAGTAGCGTTAACTAGCGCTAAATGTGATTCCGTAATTAGCGCTAGTTATAGCATGAAATAACCTGACATAGCCCGAAAAAATGTGAGTAAATGTGAATAAATGTGATTCCGTAATTAGCGCTAGTTATAGCATGAAATAACCTGACATAGCCTGAAAAAAGCTACGACAACCTTCAACAGCCTACAGGAGCCAGGAAATAGACTTAGATCATACATACCAAGGCAGTCAAGGGGCTGTGAACCCAGATATGTAATGATATGGCGATATCCTTTCCCTCCTGCAGTTACGAGCTACCTCATCATGAATTCATGATGGTCAGATCATACCCAATTGCTACAGAATTCAACAGGTTTCATAGCATCACTCTCCTGAACACATGGCAACTCTTCTGGGGTGTTTTGGCTTTGTTTGGCTAAATCAGTTGTAAAACAATATGGCTAGTTTAGCTATTACTCCTATTAGGGCTAGTTTGGTCCGCGATTAGTCCTAATCGTCGAATCCGACACATATGAAAAGGGAACGGCTATATGATATCATACGATCTCATGTCATCATATGATATCAATTGATGCCGGCAGTCGGACTAGGCTAAAGTGACCATTTAAATACAATATCATACAATGCAATTTCTATGATATCATATGATATCATACTCGCATTTGGTCAACATCATGTGATTTGCCGGTCCCTACGTATGAACGCTTGACTTGTTATGTAAGGCTTGCGCAAGCTAGTCCACTCACGCACTCTCATATATCGGATCCACCTGGATATGTCATATACCGTACCCAACTGGATCATGGCACGCACAAATATACCGTACCCACCTGGATCTTCGCGTCCTTGCGCTCAAACGCCTTGAACTCCTCCTGAGCGACCTCTAGGGCCTTTTGAATTGCCTGCGAACAAGCAAACTCAAATTGTCAGTCTTGCATTCTGAGGA
Organism: Chlamydomonas sp. ICE-L; assembly: GCA_013435795.1. Lineage (NCBI taxonomy): Eukaryota > Viridiplantae > Chlorophyta > Chlorophyceae > Chlamydomonadales > Chlamydomonadaceae > Chlamydomonas > Chlamydomonas sp. ICE-L. The sequence continues at coordinate 54,679,538 of JACBWV010000610.1, forward strand.
TAGTGGTGGTAATTCGCATGATGATGATGACGATGATAGTGATGATGATAATAATGATGATGGTGATGATGATGATGCTAATGATGATGGTTATACTTGGCATGATATTGGTGGTTGTGATAATTGGCCTGTTGGTGGTGTTGGTTGTGATAATTGCCCTGATGCTGGTGGTGGTGTGGTTAACGCGATGATGGAGATGGCGGTAATGGGCTTGATGATGGTGATGTTGATGGTGCGGTGGTCATGGTGGTGTGTGTTCTCCATCACCGTATGTTCCTTGTCATCTTAGAGCCCCTTCAAATCTATATTTTCTTGTCAGTATCTTTGAACCTCTTCTCCCCCTCTTGTGGTCCTTCGCATACGATTGTGATCATTTTCACACAAGTTTGGTCCTTCTCGCACAAGTGTATGTTTGATTCCAGTAAACTGATAGAATATATGTGTATGATGATGCTACCCATGATGAGGTGCTCTGGTGAGACTAGACTGGTCCATGATGATGCTACCCATGATGGAGTGCTCTGGTGAGACTAGACTGGTCCATGATGATGCTACCCATGATGGAGTGCTCTGGTGAGACTAGACTGGTCCATGATGATGCTACCCATGATGGAGTGCTCTGGTGAGACTAGACTTGTCCATGATGATGCTACCCATGACGAGGTGCTCTGGTGAACAATCTCCCTCACTGCATGTTCCTTGTCAGTATCATTGAACCTCTTCTCCCACCCCATGTGGTCCTCCTCATACAAGTGTGATCCTTTTAGAACAAGTTTGGTCCTACTCGCACAAGTGTGTGTTTGAAGCCAGTGAACTGATATAATTTATGCGTATGATGATACTACCCATGATGAGGTGCTCTGGTGAGACTAGAGTGGTCCATGATGATGCTACCCATGATGAGATGCTCTGCTGAACAGCCTCCCTCACCGTATGTCCCTTGTCAGTATTGTTGAACCTGTACTCCCTCCCCATGTTGTCCTTCTCATACGACTGTGTCCCTTCTCACACAAGTGTGTGTTTGAGGCCAGTAAACTGATATAATAAATGCCCATGGTGAGGTGCCCTGGTGTACAGCCTCCCTCACAGTATGTTCCTTGTCAGCATGGATGAACCTCTACTCCATCCCCATGTGGTCCTTCTCATACAATTGTGTTCCTTCTGACACATGTGTGTGTTTGAAGCCAGTAAACTGTTAGGATCTATGCAGATGATGATGCTGCTGCCCATGATGAGGTGCTCTGGTGAACAATCTCTCTCACTGTATGTTCCTTGTCAGTATTGACGAACCTCTTCTCCTTCTCCTTGTGGTCCTCCTCATACGATTGTCTTCCTTCTCACAAGTGTGTGGGTGTTTGAAGCTAGTAAACTGATAGAATCTATACTTATGAGGATGCTACCCATGGTGAGGTGCTCTGGTGAACAATATCTCGCACTGTATGTTCGTTGTCAGTATCGACGAACCTCTTCTCCTCCTCCTTGTGGTCCTCCTCATACGATTGTGTTCCTTCTCACAAGTGTGTGGGTGTTTGAAGCTAGTAAACTATTAGAATCTATGCGTATGATGATGCTACCCATGATGAGGTGCTCTGGTGAACAATCTCTCGCACCGTATGTTCCTTGTCAGTATCGACGAATCTCTTCTCTTTCTCCTTGTGGTCCTTCTCATAGGATTGGTGCTTTGACCGCTCATGTGCCAGCTTGGCCTCCAGCTCAGAGCGAGACTGCTCCAACTTCTCCAGTACTTGCTACATACCAGGGTGAATGAAACATGCAGTTTGTCAGCCATTCAACTGTTCAGGGCACATGTAATGTGCAGCTCTTTAGCTCCTTAGGTTTGCAGAGGACATGCAGCTACTCAGCCATTCAGGCCAGGGCGAATGAAACATGCAGTTTTTCAGCCAGTGAGTTATTCAGGGCACATGCATCATGCAGCTATGTACTACTCCAACTTCTCCTGTACTTGCTGCAGACCAGGGTGGATGAAGCATGCAGTTGGTCAGCCATTCAGGCCAGGAGTTAAGCAAGATGCGGCTGCTCAGCTATTCAAGGCAAAGGAAACATAATTTTAACCATTCAGGGCACATGGAAGTCAATTCAGCTAGTCAAGCTTGCTGCAGACCAGGGTGAATGAAACATGCAGTTGTTCAGCCGCTGCCGATACTGGTTGCTGAGTTACTGGTTGCCAACACTGGTTGCCGATACTCACTTCAGTTTGCTTCACATACAACTTGCTGCCGATACTATTTGCTGAGTTACTGGTTTCCGACACTGGTTGCTGAATAACTGGTTGCTGATACTCACCTCAGTTTGCCTTACATCTAACTGGATGCCGATAGCTTTGCTACGCAGCATCTCTGCCTGCTTGTCAAGGAAGTCCTCCGCCTCGTTCTTCTTTCCCTCCAGGGAGTCCTTCTCCTTCTCCGAGATCTTCAGACGCTGGATCATGCTCTGCCGACGGTCGTTGATCTCCTCCAAGCTGTCAGGTTTAGGGCATTGAGTTGGGGGGTCAGAGTTGATTCAAAATTGAAGGATTTGTTTTGTTTCAATGGATCATACCCTGCCGAGGGTTGTTGATCTCCTCCAGGCTGTCAGGTGTAGGGTTTTGGGTTGGGGGTCAGAGCTGATTCAAAATTGAAGGATTAACTTGGTTTTATGGATCATGCCCTGCCGACGGCCGTTGATCTCCTCCAGGCTACCAGGTGTAGGGTTTCGATTTGATTCAAAATGAGAAATCTTAGGGGAGGTGAGTCCAGTCGAATGCAGGGATTGATTTGGTTTTTCCGGAGCATGCCCTGCCAACGCTTGTTGACCTCATCCAGGCTGTCAGGTCGAGGGTTGAGGGTTGAGAGTTGGGTTTTGGAGTGAAGTCCAAATTGAATCATATTTTGTCTCGGGGGGTCATGCCCTGCTGTCAGTCATTGATTTCCTCCGGGCTACCAGATTTAGGTTTTTTGGCGGAGCCCCCAGTGTCACCCATTTGTCCGTCCGACCATCCATCCATCCATCCATCTGACCGCGATGAAGCCCGACACGTCAGCAAACGGCCTCGTAACTAACTCTCCGCCATTTTTTAGCGTTGCAGGCGACGCTGCATATAACTTGTTGTTTGATTCAAATTGAGAAATTCTAGGGGAGGTGAGTTCAGTAGAATGCAGGGATTAACTTGCCGCCTGTCATTGATTTCTTCCAGGCTGTCAGGTTGAGGGGCTTTAGTCATGAGGGCCGCAGTTTATTTGCTGTGCTACGGATGGCAGCTTCCAGCCGACTCCATTAGCCAGACACTTGGTGAAGCGCTAAGATTCTAGCTTCATTGGAATGCCTGTATCCCGTTTCGACGAATGGCCCAATGGTAGAGCTCGCTAAAACAAGAAGGTGCGGGTTTCAAATGTTTAGGTTGCACTTTAGTGTCCGCGGTCCCAGTCAACCACAATGGTAGCTTTGTCCA
>JACBWV010000610.1:54687985-54852985 GCA_013435795.1 Chlamydomonas sp. ICE-L
GGGTAAACAATTTGAGTTCTGGAATTCATCGGAATTGGCTAGGAGCATTGAATATGCTACTGTTTGCTGAATGCGCATCGCGTACTTTGTGGAAAGGGCCTACGTGCTGCGGTCCTGCGTAGGATTTGAAGTTGTCGAGAACCATCTCCCGAATCATAAGCCTGCGCATTGGATTCCCTTCAGCCATCTTGCTGAGTTGCTATCGGAAGATGAGCGCTCGGACGTCGTGTCTGTCCTTTCCAACTCCAGCTCTTTTCCAAATTCAAACTTCGAGCGAGGAACAAGCGAGCAGTACAAGCACGTGGGGTCGGGTTCTCCGGAACCAGCCAGGTGAGGGGCACTGGTTCAGACTGCTGCGCGAATATTGCACCGATTCAAAAATTACTACCAGCTTCAGCCAGCTTACTTGATTAATTCGCGCCTTACTCTCGATTCTTAATCAATGGGGTCCATGCTTCTATGAAATGCTCAACAGGGGGTGGATGGCGCAGGAACGGGAGGGGGGATGGGGGACGCACAGCATTGCATGCCAAAACTTGCCTTTCTTTCTTGCCGAAGATCTTACCCGGAAACATTGTTGCGGGACCAGTTTTCAGCCACGCCTCCTTCTCTTCTTCTCTTTCCTTCAATCACCAGCATGCCGGTCTAGTATGCCAGTGTGCCACCATCAGCAGCATGGTATTTCGTGCACGCAGTGTCGAACTTCGCCGCATCCTGGCGATCTAGCGACAGCTAGCTTCTACCTCCGGGCTGTTTCTTCGAGGGCTCATGCACCCACACCAACGGAACATCAGGTGTGTGATCCAACAGAACCGACCCATAAAATAGGACTCCTCCACAGTATCACGTTAGCACCTTCTGAACTATCATCGTTGATACAAAGTCGCTGCTCGCATACTTCTGATTGCTGTCTGTGCAAGGATGAGGGTGAAACCTGTAGAGCAGCTCCAAAGCATGTTGGATCATGCATTGCAGCTGCCCTGTCTGATGGAACAAAGAGTGGTCTTCTGAAACAAACTTGCCAATTATTTTTTGTCATATCTGCCAGAGATCTGCTTGCTTTTTTATTTGGTATGCCCCAAGTCTGGACCAGAAAATGATTGGGGAAGATAACATGGCTAGTAAGGTGTCTAAAATGGCGATTTCGCTCACGTTTCCACTCCACCAGTTTACCCCACATCCCATCTACGCCTTTTCCCCGTATACATTGGTCAGCTAAACCTGATATCTGATATCTTAACTTTTGTTTTCTCCCACTGTCAAGACGCTATTGATTTGGGTCCATCTTTCTCCCCCTTGAATGCACATATGGCATATCGTCAGAAGTCCGTTGATTTCTCCAGATCAGAGAGTATCTTGGCTTTGATGGTATTGGTGCATACCAGTATCCACAGCCCTTGTGAAGAAGAAAGAACACTACAGCTGTGGTACTTCAAATCCAGTCTTGTACGGTATCGGAATCTGGCTGGCTTAAGACGGAGCAAATTGATCTGTGGTGCTGTCAGGGTATTTTTTCGAGAAGAGCATGCCTAGTGAAGAGGGCCCACTGACTGAATATTTTGAGAGAAGGGCATACTTAGTGAAGAGGGCCCACTGACTGAATATTTTGAGAGAAGGGCATACTTAGTGAAGAGGGCCCACTGACTGAATATTTTGAGAGAAGGGCATACTTAGTGAAGAGGGCCCACTGACTGAATATTTTGAGAGAAGGGCATACTTAGTGAAGAGGGCCCACTGACAGATGGGATTTCAATCTCAGTGTCCTGCCTATACCGCTGAAAGTAACCATCCAATCTCAGAGTCCTCTGTTTATAGTTACAAGGAACCATTCAATCTCAGCACCCTTTCTTCACCACTCAATGTAACCATTTAATCTCTGAGTCCTCTGTGTATCGTTACAAGGAACCATTCAATCTCAGCGTCTGTACCGCTGAAATTAACCATTCCATCTCAGTACCCTTTCTCTACCCCCCCATGCAACCATTCAATTTTTGAGGCCTCTGTGTATTGTTACAAGTAACCATGCAACCTCAGCATCCTTTCTGTATAGCTGAAAGTAACCATTCCATATCAGCATCCTCTCTGTACTGCTGAAAGTAACCATTCCATATCAGCAACCTCTCTGTACCGCTAAAAGGAGCTAGTAGATCTCAGCATCCTTTCCCCATATTGCCTTCCTGATCAGTGTGGCTGGATGAACAGGAGCGTTGGCGATTTTCTTTCGTACGATTACAATAGGCAAATAGATTGCACATCACAAGTTGTTGAAAAAGTACTTCGATCGCCATAAGGGCCAACAGAAACTAGCTAAGGTAAACAATGGTTCAGTGCACAACAAACTGCATCGGGAAATTGTGAAAGGTGTAGGAACCAAAACATGCAAGTACATGTCTAAATCAGCACAATAAATCAACAAATAGGACTTCCTGTAATATAATAATTGAAAGATTTGCCAGTATTGATCATGTTGATATAAGTAACACTAAATTATTTAAACATGGTCGCCAGTTCAAGGGTTTGTAAAAGTGAAAATAATTTAAGCAACCAAGCAACCAGCCAATCAATCTGCCAAACCGACTAATACATCTAAACATGTTTAAATTAACGCATTATATCATTTTTTCGCGGCGCTCCTGTTTAGGAGGGGTCAAGAGCCCTACTGTAATTGTTAAGCTGTGGTTTGACCAAACAGCCATCTGACTAAGCTGCCACCTGTCACTTTAAGGCCTCCTGCTTGGAGGGGGCAAGAGCAATATCTAAAATTTGCTCAGGCTGTATATACAATCCAAAAGCCTCTTGCTTAGAGGGGTCAAGAGCCAACATATACAATTTCCTCAAGCAATATATACAATCCAAAAGCCTCCTGCTTAGAGGGGGCAAGAGCAATATTTGCAATTTTTCGCTCGTAGGACTATTCATTTTGGAATCTATCAGCAAAGCCCAGATCTGCAAACAACAAATGCTATGACCTGGAATAACACACTCCCTTTCTTGATTGTTAGGGCGGGCAAGGCCTGTTTGAGAGAGCTTCCACGTGGTGTCTGTGCCTCCTGGTGTCTTCTCTCATCTTGATCATGTATGTGCTCATCGTGATCGTGTCTGTGCTCGTGCTCGCGTCTACCATCTGTACCGTCTGTACCATCGTGTCTACCACAAACTCTAGCGCGACTTCCTCTTCCCTCGCCTCGGCTTCAAACTCTTGTCCTCAGCCTTGTTTTTGAACTCAGCCTACTTGGGCTTGCCTTTCTTGTCAGCAATGTTGTCCCCCTTGGGATTGGTGTCGCCCTTGGGAGTGGTGTCGCCCTTGGGAGTGGTGTCCCCCTTGGGAGTGGTGTCGCCCTTGGGAGTGGTGTCGCCCTTGGGAGTGGTGTCGCCTTTGGGAGTGGTGTCGCCCTTGGGAGTGGTGTCGCCCTTGGGAGTGATGTCGCCCTTGGGAGTGGTGTCGCCCTTGGGAGTGGTGTCGCCCTTGGGAGTGGTGTCGCTTTTGGGAGTGGTGTCGCCCTTGGGAGTGGTGTTGCCCTTGGGAGTGGTGTCGCCCTTGGGAGTGGTGTCGCCTTTGGGAGTGCTGTCGCCCTTGGGAGTGGTGTCGCCCTTGGGAGTAGTGTCGACCTTGGGAGTGCTGTTGGCTTCGCCCTTTGGAGTATTGTCGTTCTTGGCAGTGGTGTCGCCCTTGGGAGTTGTGTCGCCCTTGGGAGTGGTGTCGCCCTTGGGAGTGGTGTTGTCCTTGGGAGTGGTATTGCCCTTGGGAGTGCTGTCGCTTTTGGGAGTGGTTTCGCCCATGGGAGTGGTGTCGCCCTTGGGAGTGGTGATGCCCTTGGGAGTGCTGTCGCCCTTGGGATTTTCATTGTTGCTATTGAGAGTTTCCGTGTCAGTCTTGTGAGTGTCTTTGTTGCTCTTGTGAGTGCCCTTGTCAGTCATGCCTGTCTTGTCACCCTTGTGATTTTTATCGTAGCTCTTGGAAGTGTTCGTGTCAGTCTTGTCGCTCTTGTGACTGTTGACAGTCTTCACAGTACTGTGAGTGTCCCTGTCATACTTGTCGCTCTTGTCACTCTTGTCTGTCCTGTGAGTGTCCTTCTCACTCTTGTCAGTCCTGTGAGTGTCCTTGTCACTCTTGTCAGTCCTGTGAGTGTCCTTGTCACTCTTGTCAGTCCTGTGAGTGTCCTTGTCACTCTTGTCAGTGCTGTGAGTGTCCTTGTCACTCTTGTCAGTCCTGTGAGTGTTGTTGTCACTTGTCCTGTATCTGTCCTGTGATGTCCTTAACTCTGGTCAGCCTGTGAGTGTCCTTGTCACTCTTGTCTATCTGTGAGTGTCCCTGTTCACTCTTGACAGTCCTGTGAGGTCCTTGTCACTCTTGTCAGTTCCTGCTGAGTGTCCTTGTCACCTTGTCAGTCCTGTGAGTGTCCTTTCCCTTTGTCACTTTTGCCAAGTACTATGAGGAAGTACCTGGTTCATTCTTGTAGTCCGGTGAGTTGTTCTGTCACTCTTGGCAGTCCTGTTTGAGTGTCCTTGTCACTCTTGGCAGTCCTGTGATTGTTCTGTCACTCTTGTCAGTATGTGAGTGTTCTTGTCACTCTTGTCAGTCCTGTGAGTGTCCTGTCATCTTTGTCTGGGTCCGTGAGTGTCCTTTCATCTGTCAGCCTGTGAGTGTCTTGTACTCTGGTCAGTCCTGTGAGGTCCTTGCACTCTTGTCAGTTCCTGTGAGTGTCCTTGTCCCCACTCGTGGCAGTCCTTGGAGTGTCCTGTCCTTGTCACTCTTGTCAGTGCTGTGAGTGTCCTTGTCACTCTTGTCAGTCCTGTGAGTGTTGTTGTCACTCTTATCTGTCCTGTGAGTGTCCTTGTCACTCTTGTCAGTCCTGTGAGTGTCCTTGTCACTCTCATCAGTCCTGTGAGTGTCCTTGTCACTCTTGTCAATGCTGTGAGTGTCGTTGTCACTTGGAGGAGGAGGAGATGTTGGGCTTGGAGGAGGAGGGGGAGATTGGCTGGGCAGTGGCAGTGGGGGCTGGCAAACGTTATTTTTTTGGGTGAGTGCATTTTGCTGTATTACTTACGTAATCCCAGTTACACTGGTCATTAGTGCAGGGGTCGCCATCATCACACGCAACGTTGGGGCATGGGGTGATAGACTCATTGTCAATGAAGTCCAGCTTGAATTGGAAGTCCTCGTAGCAGATATCGCCACAGTCCCCGGAAGGAGGTCGACAGTCCTCAAAGCCCAGGTACACAGTAGGCTGGCCGTCATTGACGACGTTGACATGGGTCACGTTGTCAATGTTGTTTGTTGGGAGTCCACTGAAATAAGACACATTGCCATTACATTGGCCAATGTCTCCACCACAGGTTCCACATCCGGTGCATGTGCCAATGTCGCTGATCATGGTGCAGCCAGTACCACATGTGTTGGCATTGTTGCATCCTTCACCCACACAGGCATTGAGGCCCTGTTCCTCGTCACAGCCTTCAATGTCTTTCGGTCCTGTCTTACACACATTGATGGCGAAGATGAGCTCTTCTCCTGGAGCAAAGTTCCCCCCAGGCAGTTGGGCCAAGTTGACATTCAACTTGGTGCCTACCTCTGCTCTGTTGTTCATGACGGTGCCAAAGTCAGTGACAAAGTGAATGCTGCCATTCATTCTGCGGTACAGCTGCAAGGTGTCGAAGTACCATCCGTATCCATTCAGCAGTGTGACATTGAACTGGGACACGCCGAAGTCATTGGCAAAAATGGGTTGTGGAGCGGGGATTGGGGGTGCTCCACAGCCACTGGGAACCAGCTGGCACTGCGTGTAGCTTGAGGGGCAGCTGGGATCATCGTCATCAGCATAAGCTTCGGGCAGTAGGTTGGCACCAAGGCACAGTAGGAGTCCAAGTACAGTAGGTAAGGTTACCCTGGGTAGTCTTGAGACTGCTGTCATTATCACACGCGTAAAAGTCGCCACCTACAGCTGCACGCAACATTCACATGTATCCGTCAGTACTTGTTAAGGAAGTTTGCTCTGTATGTGCCGAATGCTGGTATGTATTGGGGCGTCTGTACGTGGTGAAATCCGTTTATCGCAGATATATAGTATTTATTTGTAAATTTTAATTGAATCGTATCTGTGTGTCTGAGTGTTTAAGTGGTGAATGCTGTTACGGTTGTAAATGAATGAATGTATCCGAATGTATTTATGTATATATTCCTTTTGCGATCTTATACAGATTTTGATCGGAGTCCTTGGTTGGTTCCGTTTTCATTTGCTTGTGCATTGGCATTTTCACAATACTTCAGCATCAACCTGTAAGTAAGACAAAACTCGTGCTACTGCACACAAATATCTAAGGGTAGATTGCTAGCTAGCAGGGGGTGTTTACAAGGTGTGGTGGTGGTTCAAAAAGCAATGTCGGTGGGGTGGGTTGCATATAGATCAGGGGTGCCTATGTATGCAAGGTAGGGTGATGTACAAGGTGAGGTGCTGTTTAATATGGTGGGCAGGGTGTAGTAAACGAATAAACGATATGTGTACCAAATGTTGTTCACAGTCCAGGGGTAGCCAATTAGACTAGGGGAAGCTGCCCAATTGTGGAGAAAGATGTCTTTCCAATTGTCCATCCTCACTTGTGGATGGTCTTGATGGGCTGACAAGGTCATCGGTTTGTCTCGCGACATGAAGGCTCTCTACTCACCTGGTGGTCGGTCGGGGGTTCGGTGGTTGGTGGTTCGGTGGTTCTCGCCGTCCTCAAGCCGTCTGGTGGTGGAGGAAAGGGTCCGGGGGGGGGGGGGGGGGGGGGGGGGGGGGGGGGGCAATGTCACACGAGTTAGCTAGTCAGGTCTCTATATGTTCTGTCAAGTGCGGTTGGGCAGAATGATCGGATGTATGCTTTATAAGCCTGTATGTGTAGCATTTCCAGGCCTTTTATATAGGTTTCGCCTTCGGGGCTCAGTTGGGGTTGCGGGAGATATTGCCTCGATATAAGCAGTTTGTCGCCTCGATAACTGATGGTATGAGAGTGTTGCCTCGATGGTCGGAAAGTGTCGCCTCGACAACTGCGAGTGGGTGATTTGCCCAGAGCTCGAGGCGCATAGAAACTCCAGGATACCATGGTCCGACCAGTGCAAGTTCGAAGTCTCGAAATGAACATAATTGGGGTGGCTGGATCGCACGTTTTGACAAATAGAGAGGAGGAGACCGTCAGGAGGCTGGGATGCAGGAGACAAGACAAACATATTGGGTCAAGGAAATGCTCGCTTCGAAGTATCGCGAATTCGTGTAACGCATTGAGGCATCGTTAATTCGGGATTGGCCAGCCGGCAGCCGCCCAGCAGGTAACGTGTAAGACGCCTCAGGAGGTTGCAGGCACCTTCAACCTAACACTTTTCGCCGAATAAGGTGAGCCGTTGGTGAGAACACCCCTTGTGATCTACAGTACATCCCGTCTGTACCGACCATACTGGCGACAGTAGGAAAGGGTTGCGAGGAATCTAACTATAGTATGCTGGTCTGTGTCTTCAAAGATGTTGCAAATCATGTTAACACGGTTGGTGATCATTTAAATTTAGTTACGTGCCTTGGGTGAGATTGTGTCCCCCCTTCCTGATGTTCGCTAATGATTAGATTATCCCCCAAGAGCTCATAACATTGTTATATTATCCCCCAAAAGCTCATAACACTGGCAAAGTTGTGAGTAGATGGGGCATTCTAGGAGGAAATGTGCTTCGTCCTCCACTATATGCATATCGCAGGACTTGCACATTCTTTCCTGTCCCGGGGTAATAGTTCACGCGCCGGAGATTACAATCAGAGTATGAGCCCCCACCCTAAAACTTGGTGAGCTGGTTCAAAAAAGCAAAAACAAAACTGTTAGAGAGGGCCTCGGCAGAAGGGGCACAGCAAGTTGCTGGTAGGACAATCCAGGAACTGGCGCAGGCAGAGCTCGTGGAGAGTGTGCTTGCAATCAAATTGTACGACCCGTAATGGGTCCATCCCCTCATCAGCACTGCCCAAGCTGCTGCAACAAATGGAGCACTCATCACACCCACAGGGGAGGTGCATGGACTGCACTTCAGCCCAAGTCTGGACCACGTGGTGGGGGAGAAGGGGGGGAAAGTTTTCGAACATGTCGAATGGGGACTGAGCTTTGGGGGCTAGTGAAACCTCTGGTTCCTGCTCTTCTTGCTGCTGCTCTACTGATGGTTCCTCGTCCTCAGCGGCTTCTTCCACCTCTGCCTCCTCACGATTCTCATTCTCATTCGCATGCGCATTGCTTCCACTGTGTCCTCGGCCCTTTCCTTGTCCCCTACAAGGTATGTGCAAATATACTGTTCAACAAATGGTCACCACAGCCGGAGGTCTCCGGATCGAATCTACACTGACATGTGCTCAAGAAATCCCTGGTTTCCGTGGTTATCCCACGAGGGGTATTGTTAACTGCAACGTGCAGACGGTTATACGCCATACCTGGCGTATAAAACCTTGTAACAATTATAATTATTAAACAAATGGTAGTGAAACAATCATCATCATCATCACCATAATAATATAATGGTACCGCTGGGTACCGGTATATAAACGAGGGGGGGGGGGGGGGGGGGGGGGGGGGGGGACTTGTTTTGTACTGCATCATCATGCATCATCACGACTACTTATAATAAAAAAAACTCACAAGGCTAGGTGGTGGGATTCACAAACTTCATCAGATTTGTGTTCATGATGTTTTTTGGAAGAGGGCTATGATCATGAGCTCAGGCACACTTGCTCACAACTTTATTTGTTGAGCATGGCAGCTTCCATCCAGCTCCTCAAGTCAGAAACTGGGTCCAGCCAAAATATTTCAGCTGCATTGGAATGCCTATCATGCCAGCTTTCAGACGGACCAGCTAGCCTCAGGTTGGTTCAAGAAAGGGGAAAGGGAGCTGCCTAGAAGCTGCTACGCGTAGCCCCCCCAAATAATCAGTGCTGCTCACCTGCCACGAGGGAGCTGCCTAGAAGCTGCTACGGGTAGCCCCCAAAATAAACAATGCTGCTCACGTGCCACGAGGGAGCTGCCTAGAAGCTGCTACCCGTAGCCCCTGAAATAGTTAGCGCTGCTAATCCGCCACGAGGGAGCTGCCTAGAAGCTGCTACGCGTAGCCCCCCCAAATAATCAGTGCTGCTCACCTGCCACAAGGGAGCTGCCTAGAAGCTGCTACGGGTAGCCCCCCAAATAAACAGTGCTGCTCACCTGCCACGTCCCTTGCCTTGCCTTCCCCGGTTTCGTTGCCTGTTGCGAGACTGGCCTTGGCTAGTGGAGGGTGTTGCCCACTCATCAACCCAAGCTTGGGTGCCTTCGACCAAGCTGGGGGTACTGGATGGGGCAGCAGCACCAGCAGCAGCAGGAGCGGGACCTGTAAAGGTGGTGGTATATTGGTTAAATTGTCATAACTCATAAGCGGGCAGTGGAGGGAGCTGCCCACTCATCAGCCCAAGCCTGGGTGCCTTCAACCTAGCTCACGCTATTGGATAAGGCATTGGGTGGGGGCAGCAGCAGCAGCAGCAAGAGCGGGACCTGCAAAGGTGGTGTTACATTGGTTACATTTTCATAAGTCATAAGCGGGCAGTTGGATGAGCTGCCCACTCATCAACCCAAGCTGGTGTGCCTTCGACCAAGCTGGGGGCATCGGGTGGGGCAGCAGCAGCAGGAGTGGGACCTGCAAAGTTGGTTGTATATTGGTTACATTGTCATAACTCATGAGCGGGCAGTGGAGGGATTTGCTCACTCATCAACCAAAGCCTGGGTGCTTTGGAAAAGAAAAAAGGAAAGTCACATACACACACACCTGCATGTCAAGTACACACAGCAAAGTCACGTACACACACACCTGCATGTCAAGTACACACAGCAAAGTCACACATACACACACACCTGCATGTCAAGTACACAGAGCAAAGTCACACATACACACACACCTGCATGTCAAGTACACACAGCAAAGTCACACATACACACACACCTGCATGTCAAGTACACACAGCAAAGTCACACATACACACACACCTGCATGTCAAGTACACACAGCAAAGTCACACATACACACACACCTGCATGTCAAGTACACACAGCAAAGTCACTCAGCAAAAACATGCACTCTGACACATACATCTGCATGCTACACTCACACACACCTGCACGCCAATCATACACACACACACCTGCCATCAATCACACAGCAAAGCCACACACACACCTGCATGCCAAATACACGCAGAAAATTTACACACACACACCTACATGTCAATCACACAGCAAAGCAACACACACACACACCTGCATGTCAATCTCACAGCAAAGCAACACACACACACACCTGCATGTCAATCTCACAGCAAAGCAACACACACACACACCTGCATGTCAATCTCACAGCAAAGCAACACACACACACACACCTGCACGTCAATCACACAGCAAAGCCACAAACACACACCTGCATGCCAAATACACACAGCTAAGTCACACAGACGCACACTCACACACACGTACTTCAATCTCACAGTAAAGCAACACACACACACACGTACGTCAATCTCACAGTAAAGCAACACACACACACACACACCTGCATGCCCAACATACACAGCCAAGCCACAAACACACACCTGCATGCCCAACATACACAGCCAAGCCACAAACACACACCTGCATGCCCAACATACACAGCCAAGCCACAAATACACACCTGCATGCCCAACATACACAGCCAAGCCACAAACACACACCTGCATGCCCAACATACACAGCCAAGCCACAAACACACACCTGCATGCCCAACATACACAGCCAAGCCACAAACACACACCTGCATGACCAACATACACAGCCAAGCCACAACGCACACAACCGCATGCCCACATACACAGCCCAACATACACAGCCAAGCCACAAACACACACCTGCATGCCCAACATACACAGCCAAGCCACGAACACACACCTGCATGCCCAACATACACAGCCAAGCCACGAACACACACCTGCATGCCCAACATACACAGCCAAGCCACAAACACACACCTGCATGCCCAACATACACAGCCAAGCCACAAACACACACCTGCATGCCCAGCATACACAGCCAAGCCACAAACACACACCTGCATGCCCAACATACACAGCCAAGCCACACAAAACGCCCACCTGGATCGCGTCCTGTAATCTGTCTGAAGGCTGCTGCGGCTGCCTCAGAAGGGGAGCTACCCTCATTAGCTGCCTGAACCCTAGCTTGCACTGCGCTCCTTGCAGCCATGATCTCAATGGCCTCCTGTGTTCGCATGATGGTGTGTGTGTTTGTGTGTGCGTGAGTGTGTCGGTAAATTAATTGTCTCTTATGGTAGCATGGTGTTGTGTGTTTCGTGTGTGTTATGTGATGTCAAGGACCCTAGCTTGCACTGCGCTCTTAGCAGCCATGATCTCAATGGCCTCCTGTGGTTGCATGCTGGTGTATGCGTGTTGTGTGTGTTGTGTGTTGTGTGTGTTGTGTGTGTGTTGTGTGGAATAAGGACCCTAGCTTGCACTGCGCTCTTAGCAGCCATGATCTCAATGGCCTCCTGTGGTTGCATGATGGTGTGTGTGTTGCGTGATGTCGAGGACACTAGCATGCACTGCACTCTTAGCAGCCATGATTTCAATGGCCTCCTGTGGTTGCATGATGGTGTGTGTGTTGCGTGTGTTGTGTGTTGTGTGTTGTGTGTGTTGTGTGGAATAAGGACCCTAGCTTGCACTGCGCTCCTAGCAGCCATGATCTCAATGACCTCCTGTGGTTGCATGATGGTGTGTGTGTGTGTTGCGTGTGTTGCGTGATGTCGACGACCCTAGCATGCACTGCACTCTTAGCAGCCATGATTTCAATGGTCTCATGATGGTGTGTGTATGTATGTGTTGTGTGTGTCATGTGTGTTGTGTGATGTCAAGGACCCTAGCTTGCACCGCGCTAGCAGCCATGATCTCAATGGCCTCCTGTGGTTGCATGTGTGTGTGTGTGTGTGTGGCGGGAAATTGACAGTCTCCTATGGTGGCATGGTTTTGTGTGTATTGTGTGGAATAAGGACCCTAGCTTGCACTGCGCTCCTAGCAGCCATGATCTCAATTGCTTCCTGTTGTTGCATGATGGTGTGTGCGTGTGTGTGATGTCATAAGCCTAGATTGCACTGCGTTCGTAGTAGCCATGATCTCAATGGCCTCCTGTGCTTGCATGATGGTGTGTGTGTTGAGTGTGTTGTGCGTGTTCTGTGCGTTGTATATGTGTTGTGTGGAATAAGGACCCTAGCTTGCGCCGCGCTCTTAGCTGCCAATATCTCAATGGTCTCATGATGGTGTGTGATGTCAAGGACCCTAGCTTGCACTCTTAGCAGTCATGATCTTAATGGCCTCCTGAGGTTGCATGATGGTGCGTGGGTGTGTGTGTTGTGTGTGTTTTGTGTGTTGCGTTATGTCAAGGAACCTAGCATGCACTGCGCTCTTAGCAGCCATGATCTTACTGGCCTCCTGTGCTTGCTTGCATGATGGTGCGCGTGTGTGTGTTGTGTGTGTTGTGTGTGTTGTTTGTGTTGTGTGATGTCAAGGACCATAGCTTGCACTGCGCTCCTAGCAGCCATGATCTCAATGGCCTCCTGTGTTTGCATGATGGTGTGTGTGTGTTGTGTGATGCCAAGGACCCTAGCTAGCACTGTGCTCTTAGTAGCCATGATCCCAATGGTCTCATGTGGTTCACACGGGTTCGTGTGTGTTTTTATTATGTGCGTGATGGGTCTACAGACTATATTCAGTTTGCTTGCTACAGTCCAGGAGGAAGCCCAATAAGCTAAAAGGACTTGCCCAACCTTGGAATTAGGAGGGGCTAAAACCAGATATCCCTACATAGCTCTCCCACTCCATGCTCGCATCCCATACAAGCCACCATAACAGCAATTGCCAACCACCAGACGTCCCTACATAGCTCTCCCATGCCATTCTTGCCTCCCATACAAGTCAACCACCATAACAGCAATTGGCAACCACCAGACGTCGCAGGGTCTGACCTCTCTTGGACAAAATAAAACATGGAGCAATAGGCCCTTAGGCACTCATGACATCCAACCATGCTACCCACATAGCTCTCCCCCGCCATTCTCACATCCCATACAATCCACCATAACAGCAACCACCACCACCAGACGTCCCCACATAGCTCTCCCACGCCATTCTCGCCTCCCATACAAGTAAACCACCATAACAGCAATCGGCAACCACCAGCTGTCCACACATAGCTCTTTCACTCCATTTTTGCCTCCCATTCAAGCAACCAAAACAGTAATCGGCAACCACCAGACGTCCCCACATAACTCTCCTCGCCATTCTCACCTCCCATACAAGCCACCACAACAGCAATCGGCAACCACCAGACGTCCTGACATAACTCTCCCACTCCATTCTCGCATCCCATGTAATCCACCACAACAGCAATCGGCAACCACCAGACGTCCCAGGGTCTGACCTCCCCTGGACAAAATACAACATGGTGCAATAGACCCTATGGCCCTCATGTCAACCAACCATGCTACCCACATGGCTCTCCCCTGCCATTCTCACATCCCATACAAGCCACCATAACAGCAATCAGCAACCACCAGACGTCCCAGGGTCTGACCTCTCTTAGACAAAATACAACATGGAGCAATGGACCATATGGCCGACATGTCATCCAACCATGCTGCCCACATGGCTCTATCACACCCTTCTGCCTCCCATACAAGCCACCCAAGCAATCAGCAACCACTACGTGTCACACTGCCTCTTGGACACACACAAATGAAGCGATAGACTGTATGACCGCCATGTCATCCAACCATGCTCCCCACATAGCTCTTGGCAGGATGAGCCATACTACTCTACCAATGCACGTATCAGTCATCTTTTACAGGTGACCGATAGGTAGGGAACGGCAACATGATATCATATGATATCATGTCATCATATGATATCATATGATGCCGGCAGTCTGACTAGGCTATAGTTACCATTTACATACAATATGTCAATATCATATGATGCAATTTGAATGTTATCATATGATATCAAACTCGCCTTTGGTCAGGATCATATGATTTGCGGATCCCTACCGATAATTGCATTGGTAGAGTAGTATGACAGATTCTGTCAGCTCTATCACACCCTTCTCGCTTCCCTGACAAACCACCATAAGCCCCCCTTAACTCCGTCAAGCCGCAGGCACATTTGGAGTCCAGAAGGGCACTAAGAAAATATCATCATCATCATCATCATCATCATCATCATCATCATCATCTTCATTACCATCATATCATCATCATCATCATCATTCATCAAATCATCCATCATATCTAATTACCAATCATATAATCATCATCATCATATCATTACCACCACATCATCATGCAATCATCATATCATAATCATTCGATCATCATCATCATCATCATCATCATCATCTTCATTACCATCATCATCTTCATTACCATCACATCATCATCATCATCATCATCATCATCATCATCATCTTCATTACCATCATCATCATCATCATCATCATCATCATCATCATCTTCATTACCATCATATCCTCATCATCAGCAGCAGCATCAGAAGAAGAAGAAGGAAGGAAAAGAAGAGAAGAAGAAGAAGAAGAAGAATGAAGGGAAAGGAAAAGAAGAGAAGATAGAAGGAAGAAGAAGAAGAGGGACAGGAAATGAAGAGAAGAAGAAGAAGAAGGAGAAGAAGACGAAGACAGAAGAAGAGGAAGGAAAAGAAGAGAAAAGAAGAATGGAAGATAGGACCAGAAGAAAGAAGAAGAAGAAGAAGAAGAAGATGAAGTACAAGAAGACCCGAGAAGGAAGAAAGAAGAAGAAGAACGCAGCAGAAGAAGAAGGAGGAAGGGAAAAAGAAGATGAATGAAGCAGAAGAAGCAGAAGATAGCAAGAAGAATAAGGCAGAAGAGAAGGAAAAGAAGAGAATGAAGAATGAAGAAGAAGAAGAAGAAGAAGTAGAAGAAGAGAAGAAGAAGAGGATATGAGAAAAGAAGAAGAGAAGAAGAGAAGAGTGAGGAAAAGAAGAGAAGAATAAGAAGAAGAAGAGAGATGCAAGCAGAAGAAGGAGGAAGAAAAGAATAGAAGAAGAAGAAGAAGAGAAGAAGCTAGCAAGATAGAAGAATCATGAATGTAAAAGAAGAGAAGCAACGAAGGCAGAATCAGAAGAAGAAGAGGAAGGAAAAGCAAGAGAACGAAGAATAAGAAGAATCAAGAAGTCAGCTCAGGAAAAGAATATAAGAAGAAGGAAGAATGAAGAGAAGCGCAGAAATCATAGAAGAAGACATAATGCATGAATCAGCAATCATATAATGACAAGAATAGGGTGAAGCATAGAGTGAATCAATAATAATTCTTCAATGTACAGAATAATCATCAGCATAATCATAATCATACATAATAATGTAATAATGATAATTGACAATAATATAATCATCATAAGAATAATCAAGATAGAATCATATTCATGAACAGAAGCATAAGCATTATAATCAGCATATCATCATCATCATGCATAATCTTCATTACCATAATATCATCATCATCATCTCATCATCATCATCATCATCTTCATTACCATCATATCATCATCATCATCATCATCATCATCATCATCAACATCTTCGTTACCATCATATCATCATCATCATCATCATCATAACATCATCACCATGATGCATTATCATCATACCATCATCATCATCATCATCCTCATCCTCATCCTCATAACAGCAACATCATCATCATCATCAGAACATCATCATCATCATCATCAGAACATAACACCATCATCCCCATAAGAGCAATCAGCAAACACCATACGTCGCAGTGTCTCACCACTATTTATTTTGTGTGCGACACGTCGCAAATTGAGCGTCTTGGTGCGCCCCCAGTGCGACGAGATGCCCCCTGAACCCCGCTGAACGTGGTGCGGAGTTCCGAAGGTTCATTTCTGAGTTTAGCCAGACCCAGCGCCGCCATGCAGCGGCGGAATGGCGAGGCATCGTCGCAAAAAACAGTATGTAAATAAATATAGAAGTACGCCTTATTCGAGGCGCGAGGTAAAAATACAAAAACGTTTGGCTTACCCTTTTGGTCTCCTCATCAAGAATGAATGATGAAGTGCCCATGACCGCCAATGCACCCTCTTTAGGAGCAATGTATGGAGCGATAGACTCAATGAGCCCCATGTCATCAAACTGGCTAGCAAAGACAGAATCACCAGCTCCCTTTCCGAACAAACCGCCATAGGAGTAATCGCAAACCACCAGACGTTGTCCCAGTGCCTGGGATAACTCAAGAGTGTTAATCTGCATCTCCCACAGGTCTCCGCAGGACGGCAAGACCACCACGAAATGGGCGGTGAAGGTGACAGCTGGCCGGTACGGCCCAGCTAGAAGCTGAACTCTCAAGGGCTCAAGAAGGAATTCAACCTCCATGGGGCCTCCACCTGTGTGTGTGTGTATGTATGCATGTATGTATGTATGTATGTATGTATGTATGTATGTATGTATGTATGTATGTATGTATGTATGTATGTATGTAGGTAGGTATGTATGTATGTATGTATGTATGTATGTATGTATGTTGTTACAGTCCAGGGGTAGGCCAAATAGGCTATAGGGACTTGCCCAACCGTGACTGGAGGCGCTTAACACGAAAAAACACTGATGAACTGAACCCCAAACAATCGTTAAACTGACGGGGGCCCTGAGTTTGTGCTACAGTGGACATTTAATTCTACAATTATAATTCAATCGTCATTCCAAATGGGACCTGCCTAAGTAGCTACGGCCGCCTGATCCTCGGAGCAGCTTCCTCCGGGCAAGGCCAAGCCCATCTGCCACCTCCTTGGTGATGCTGGTGGTGGCGGATATTGTGAGGAGGGTCCTCACCACGGCTGGGTTGTCGCCCATAAGGGCTGCGATTTGGGGCATGAAGTCTGCGGGGTACAGGAGCGTGGGTGGGCGGGATTGTAGGTGGAGATGTGGGGCATGAAGTCTGCGGGGTACAGGTAGGTGGGTGGGTGGGATTGAAGGAGACGTGGTGTATGGTCTTTACGGGGGTTGGTGTGTATATGCAAGGGCTGGTGTGTATGTGCGAGGGTTGGTGTGTAGGCGGGTGGGTGTGCAATGTGGGGTAGGGAGTCTGTGGGGCAAAACAGAATTGTCAGGTAAGTGAGTAGGTAGGTAGGTAGGTAGGTGGGTGGATGTATAGGTATGTAGGTGGGTGTGAAGGTAGGTGGGTGGGTGTGGTGGTGGTGGTGGTGGAGGGTAGGTGTGTGCATGTGTAGGTAGTGGGTGTCGTGTCGCATGGGGTTGCGCGTGTGGCTGAGGGGGATGGGGTGGGTGGGCGAGGTAGGGGTGGAGGTGGGGGTTGGTGTAGGGATATGATGCGTGTGCGTGTGTGATTGAGTGTGTGGGTGTGGGTGTGGGTGTGAGTGTGTGGGTGGGGGGTGGGGGGGGGGGGGGGGGGGGGGGGGGGGGGTATTCAAGCGGGGGTGGGGGTAGAGGGTGGAGTGGGATCGTCTTGGTTCAGCACTGGCCTGGCCTGTCTAGCCTATGCGAATGAGACAGTAACAATTTCCTTCTCAATCCCATGGAATTGGTATCATACATAAACCGATTGGTTTTGATTTTGAATTGTTACATGGTTATTCAGCAACTCTGGGCTGCTCAGCATCTGCCAATTCCAAGTCCCCCCGAGCGATACCCACGGAAAACAGGGAGCACATTCACTGAGCGGATTAGCGTTTAACGATCGAATGACTTACGCCGGGATCCATAGAGACGCTGGTGTTCGCCTCGCTCCCTGCAAAAGACGACCTCCTGCCCGCCAAGCAGGTGGCGCAAAGGCGGTTCAGTAGACATCGAGTGTGTCGCTGTTGGCAGTAGGAGCAACGGGCGGTTAAGGAAATCCTATAATGGAACAAGTTCTATGCAGTGCCGCATGCGACGCTAAAAATGGCGGAGAGTGTTCACGACGGAGCAACAGGTGCAGGTGGCAACGGAAGTGAGTTAGTTACGAGACCGTTGGCAGACGTGTCGGGCATCGTCTCGGTCAGACGGATGCACGCTCGTGCACGCTTCATGCGCTTCATCCCAGGGGCTTCGCCAGGCTTCGTCTCTGTCAGACGGATCCCTGCTTCATCCATACGGCGCTTTCTTGGCAGGGGGGGGGGGGGGGGGGGGAATCCCGCTACAATCAGCTTCTTCAGCTTCATTATTTCTTCAGCTTCATCATCGATGTGTCTATTAGTCCGGCAAAGTTTCGTCCGGGGCGTTACCTCGATACCAATACATGGCTATTTTTCGCGGATACTGCAACCAGATATGAAACCATCTGACGGCATGATACACTTGTTTGCTTGTCTACCGCAGACAGCAGTCACTTGTTGATAGATAGCGGTGCTCAGATCGCTTCCTGGATATGCGCTGCACTGTCATAGACAGGCAATTGGGTTGGGTGTTGCCCCAAGGCTACTAGGCAAGCCCGTTGCTTACCCAGGGGGCTTCGTAGTTTCCTTTCTTTCGACACGATCTGACGGCTTTCTTCTTCTGATTGCCGAAATAGTTTCAATTATTGTACATGAGTTCTGACCCCTTCTGCCCCCCTCGCTGAACTCGCTTCTACGATCCTGTGCCCTTAGAACGTTCGGTACGTCGGTCCATATCATCCCTGTTCTGTTCCTCCCACCCTTCCCGTTGTCTCGAGCTCGAGCTCGAGCTCGACACTATTTTTCGCAATCATATTTTGACTCCCTCCAGCTTCATCAATAATTCCACCTCACTCTAATCCGGTGTCCAGCGAAGCAGCGATCGATCGCTCTTACCCCCATCCTTGTATGTTTGTATGTTACAGTAATACAGTCCAGGGGTAGGCCAAGGGACTTGTCCAACCTTGACAGGAAGGGGCTTGAAAAGAAAGAAAAAGCATTGATGAACTGAAACCTAAACAATATTTTTAACGACGGGGGCTCTGAGTTCGTGCTACAGTGATAATTTAATTATATAATTGAATTAAATCGCCATCTCATCTGGGATAATAATTTTTAATTGTAATATTCTTATCGCATTTTGTTAGAAATTGTATGAAGTATTTCCATCCTTCATAGGAATCAGATATCATGACCAGCTCCATGGAGTCTTTATGCACCAATTCAGGTTCAATTTGCATTTCATCAAAAATATTGTTTATATAATTCTATCCTCAACGAATAACGGACGTTCTAATCTGAAATGCATTACATCTTCGACCACTCTTCTACCGCCAACCACCATATCACAGCACCTGCAAATTCTGCCAGGACGAGAGGTACTCCTTCCTAACAAGTAAGGGCAAGTAAGGACTCTGGCGAGGAGATTCGATGGGCAAAGTAGCTAGTTAGCTACCATACGGGCACTTGGTAGCTGAATAAATAAAATGGTTTGCCTTACGCTTTCAAGGCTTGAGGTGTGCCGAGGGAACTACCGGTTAAGATTCCCACAGTTTCCACAGTTTTTCCATTTTAGGATTTCCTGCGCCGTCCGTTGCTCCTACTGCCAGCAGCGACACGCTCGATGTCTACTGAACCTCCTTTGCGCCACCTGCTTGGCGGGCAGGAGGTCGTCTTTTGCAGGGAGCGAGGCGAACACCAGCGTCTCTATGGATCCCAGCGTAAGTCATTAAATCGTTAAAAGCTACACCGCTCAGTGACTGTGCTCCGTGGTTTCCGTGGGTATCGCTCGGGAGGACTTGGAATTGGCAGATGCTGAGCAGCCCAGAGTTGGCTGAAGAACCATGAAACAATTATAAGTCAAAACCAATCGGTTTACATATGATACCAATTCCATGGGATTGAGAAGGAGACTGTTACTATTTCTTTTGCATAGGCTAGACAGGCCAGGCCAGTACTGAACCATGAGATCCCACTCCCCCCCCTACCCCACCCCGCTTTGAACCCCCCCCCACCCCCACCCACCCACCCACCCACCCACCCACACAAACACAAACACTAACACTAACACACACACAAAAACACACACAAACACACACACAACGAACACACACACACACAAGAACACACACACACCTACATCCCTACACCTAACCCCACCTCCGCCCCTACCTCGCCCCCCCCCCCCCCCCCCCCCCCCCCCCCCCCCTCTGCCACCGCACACCCCATGTGACATCTACCTACGTACACATGCACATACCTACCTCCCCCCCCCCCCCCCCCCCCCATACACACACACACCCACCTTCACACCCACCTACATACCTATACATCCACCCACCTACATACACACCTGCTCACCTACCCGCCAATTCTGTTATCCCCCGCAGACTTCCTACCCAACATCGCACACCCAGCGGCCTACACACCAACCCTCGCACATACAAACCAACCCTTGTACATACACACCAACTCTTGCGCATACACTCCAACCCTTGCACATACACACCAACCCTTGCAAACACACACCAACCCCTGTAAACACCATACCCCACATCTCCACCTACGATCCCGCCCATCCACCTACCTATACCCCGCAGACACTATACCCCACATCTCCACCTACGATCCCGCCCATCCACCTACCTATACCCCGCAGACACTATAACCCACATCGCCACCTACAATCCCGCCCACTCACCTACCTGTACCCGCAGACTTCGTGCCCCAGATCGCAGCCCTTCTGGGCGACAACCCAGCCGTGGTGAGGACCCTCCTCACAATTTCCGCCCCCACCAGTATCACCAAAGAGGTGGCGGATGGGCTTGCCCTTGCCCGTAGGAAGCTGATCCGAGGGCAAGGCGGCACAAGTTTCTTAGGCAGGTTTCAGTTGGACTGATGATTAAATTATAATCATAGTTTTTCTTTTCAGCTACGAGCAGGAGGTACTAGGCAGCTCCCTGAGCCAGCCACTGGGCTAAGCCCCAAGATTTTTTCAGTTCTGGACAGCGGATTCTGACAGCTTCCATACGCACTAGGCTGCATTGGCTTTGGCTGAATAAGCAAGTAGGGGAGCTGCCTAGAAGCTGCTGCTTTTAGCTGAAAAGAAAAACACTGATTAGAATCGTAGAATAATATTTTCACAGTAGCACAAACTCAGCCCCCCCGTCGGTTTAACTATTGCTTGGGGTTCAGTTCATCTGTGTTTTTTGTGTTAAGCGCCTCCTGTCACGGTTGGGCGAGTCCCTTTAGCCTATTTGGCCTACCCCTGGATCATAGGTCCCATTTGGAATGATTGAAAATTGAAAATTAGTATGCCATGCCACAGGCGGGAGATTGAGGGAACCCTCCCGTTTGCGTGCATGTGTATGAGATACGTACTGGAGAAAGCTACTATTTTGGGTTTATTTGGTTTCGCAAACCCTCTGCGCCTGACCTTGGAATGATTTAATTATAATCGTAGGATTAATTTTTCACTGTTGCGCAAACTCACGGCTCCTGTCGGTTTAACGATTGTTTGGGGTTCAGTTCATCTGTGTTTTTTCGCGTCAAGCGCCTCCTGTCAGGGTTGAGCAAGGCCTATTTGGCCTACCCCTGGACTGTAACAACAAACATAAATACATAAATACATACATACATACATAAATACATACATACATACATACATACATACATACATACATACATACATACATACATACATACATACATACATACATACATACATACATACATACATACATATGTACGGACATACATACTACATCATACATACTACAAACATAAACATACATACATACATACATACATACAGACATACATAATAAGACATACATACATGCATGCATGCATGCAGCATGCATGCATACTACATACATACAGAATACATACATACATACATACATACATACGTACGTACGTAGCATACAATACATAGCATCATACATACATACATGCATACATACATACATCATAGATACTACATCCATACATACATACAATACATACATACATACAGACATACATACTACATACATACAATACATACATACATACATACATACAACTCATACATACATACATACATACCAGGAGAACAAACATACGTGCAATGGCATACCTACAATACAACATACATACATACATACATACTACATACATACCTACATACGTAACGTACACTCATACATACAGACTACATACATCTGCATAGATACATAAGACATCATAATACCTAATACATACAGACAGAAACATACATACAGACATACATACATACAACACACATACATACAAATACATACATCATACATAGACGTACGTACGTACATACAATACATACTACATACATCATGCAAGATTCATACTACAACATACATACATACTACTACGGAAGTACGACGTACATACATCAATACTACATAATAAAATACTACATACATGCAGACTACATACATACATACATAAACAACATCAACATCATCGTACTCAATAAAGACATACATACAGACATACATAATACCACACACAGGTGGAAGCCCCTGGAGGTTTGATTCTTCTTAGCCCTTAGATTCAGCCCTTTAGCGGGCCGTACCGCCCTGTCACGCTAACACCGCCATTTCCGTGGTTTCTTGCCGTCCGGGAGATCGTGGGAGATGCAGATTAACACTCTTGAGTTATCCCAGGCACTGGGGCGTCTGGTGGTTTCCGATTACTCTTACGGCGGTTTGTTCGGGAAGGGAGCCGGTGATTCTCTCTTTACTGGCCACTTTAATGAAATGGGGCTCATTGAGTCTATCGCTCCATACATTGCTCCTAGAGAGGGTGCTGTGGCGGTCATTGGCACTTCATCATTCTTTCTTGACGAGGAGACCAAAGAGGTGAGCCTCACTTCATCATTCTTTCTTGACAAGGAGACCAAAGAGGTGAGCCTCACTTCATCATTCTTTCTTGACGAGGAGACCAAAGAGGTGAGCCTTACTTTAAGCCTCGTAGTAAGTAGGGAACGGCAAATCATATGATGTTTACCAAAGACAAGTATGATAATATATGATTTCATACAAAAATCATATGCTTTAATATCATATGATATGATGCCCCAGGCCAAAGTTACCTAGTCAGACCGCCGGCATCATATGATATCATATGATATCATATTGCCGATCCCTAGGAATATGGCGTACTATTTATGTATGTATTTATTTATTTAGAAGGCGTAATATTATACTACTTTTAAGGTGTACCGAGGGGGGGGCAAAAAAAAGCTGCCGTACCGCGTCTTTGCTTTGGATTGAGCTTATCCTTAAACTAAAAAAAAAAAGTTTTTTTTAAGCCAAAAATAAAGTAATACAAAAATTAGAGGGGGCCAAAGTTTTTTTCATCCGAAGCGGCCGAAATCTTAACTTCGCGATAAATCACGTTTGAGCAACCTTACGAAAGATGTAAGAGCATAACTGGAATGGGCACAAAAAGATCTTTTGAACGACCCCCATTTTAAGGGGGGTAGGGTGAGGCAATCGGGTTTTAGGAGGGTGTGTGTGTGTGGGGGGGGGGGGGGGGGGGGGGGGGGTAAAAAAAAATCCCAACTTTATTTCCCCCCTCTTTTTGTATGAAACTTCCACAATTCCAACTCCCATCTGAATCGGACACCATATCGAACATGCGGTCCGAAAGCTGTCTCTCTGCCCCCCCCCTGAGGTTTACGATTTATACTATTTAAATGGTGTACTATTTATATATAAGGTGTACTCTCTATTTATTTATTTATTAATCTATTTATTTATTTATTTATTTATTTATTTATTTATTTATTTATTTATCTCCAATGGTGCCTAATTATTGGCCTTTGGGGACAGACGGTTTTGACCCATGGACTCCAGTCCGGTGAAAACAAAAAAATGCTACAAAGTTGCTTAACCACATCACCTCAACAAAGAAATACTTGGATTTGGGTATGCTCAGGGTTTGTGAACCAGATGAAGTAAAGCCTTTTTTTTCTTCACTATGGGGGTCCCTAATTCAGGAAAGATTTTACACAAATGTGGGACGGAGCCAAACGCAGTCAATTTTTATTTTTTTGAAAATTGAATTAAGTAGGCCTGTTTTTCACATATTCCCTTTCAAGTCATTGTCACAGCAGGTTGTGGAAGATACTGTGCAGGCAGTACGGGCTGTACAAAGCCAAAAATCACTGAACATTTGCACATTTTGGGCCAATTTAGGAGTCCCTAATTATGTTACAAGCTGCACAGCCGCAACTGCATCGTTTTGTGTCTTCATCTTTTCAGCGAAGGGAACGAAATCACTTTTCGGAAATTTTTGGAATTTGAAATTTGAAATTTCAAATCCCAATTTCAAAAAATATTAAAAAAATAAACTTTGTTTTCTTTTCTCATCAAACATCCACATCTGAAGTTAGATTTTGATTTGGAAATTTTCAAGGTATAGACCGAACTGGCAGGTGGAACGCTGGTATCGGCCGAAATGGCAGATGGAATTGCTATTGCAGTTCACTCAGACGCCGAGGCTGAAGCGCAGCCTCCGACCTTGCGGTAGGGGCTAGATATGCCTTTCGTCCCGCGGAAACTTGATTCGCGATATCTCGTTTGACCTCGTATTTGACATGGATTGGATTTGTCCCAAAATATTTAGTACATCTCGTGTACTGCCAACTGCCTGCCGGCCTGGGCTGCTCGCGACCGAATGCCCATCTGAACACAAAATAGCTGCGCGTCTAGCTGAAACACTGATGAGAAACGCTATCTACTCAGAATTCGATTCCGAGCATTTTGGTGTGGGTACGGCTCTGTCCCACACTCATGTCCCGAATTAGGGCGTTTTGGGGATTAGGCACCATTGGAGATATTTATTTATTTATTTATTCATTCATTCATCTATTTATTTATTTATTTATTTATTGCTTTTAAAGAGGGTGCTGAGGCGGTCATTGGCACTTCAGCATTCTTTCTTGATGAGGACACCGAAGAGGAGAGCCAAATTTGTTTACCTCAAGCCTCATAATAAGGTGTACTATTTATTTATTTACATACTGTTTTTTACAGCTATGCCTTGCCATTCCGCCGCTGCATGGTGGCACATGGGTCTGGCTAAACTCAGAAACGTCCCTCCGGGACCCCGCACCACGCTCAGCAGGGTTCAGGAGACAGCGCATGGCACTGGGGGCACACCAAGATGCTCAGGTTGCGGCACGTCGCACATAAAAAGTAGTGGTGAGACACTGCGACATATGGTGGTTGCTGATTGCTCCTATGAGGATGTTGATTTGATGTTCTGATGATGATGTGATGATGATGATGATGATGATGATGATGATGATGATGGTGATGATGATGATGATGATGATGATGATGATGATGATGATGATGATGATGGAATGATGATAATGCCGTTATGATGATGATGTTATGATGATGATGATGATGATGATGATGATGATGATGATGATGATGATGATGTGCCCTTCTGGACTCCAAATGTGCCTGCAGCTTGACGGAGTCAATGGGGACTTATGGTGGTCTGTGAGGGAAGCGAGAAGGGTGTGATAGAGCTGACAGAATCTATCTTACTATCCTACCAATGCCCCTATCGGTAGGGATCAGCAAATCATATGATAATGACCAAAGGCGAGTATGATATCATATGATATCATACAAATTGCATCATATGATATCATACAAATTGCATCATATGATATCATACAAATTGCATCACATGATATCATACAAATTGCATCATATGATATCATACAAATTGCATCATATGATGTCATATGTAAATGGTACCTTAAGCCTAGTCAGACTGCCGGCATCATATGATATCATATGATGACATGATATCATATGATGACATGATATCATATGATGACATGATATCATATGATGACATGATATCATATGATGACATGATATCGTATGATGACATGATATCGTATGATGACATGATATCATATGATGACATGATATCATATGATGACATGATATCATATGATGACATGATATCATATGATGACATGATATCATGTGATGACATGATATCATATGATGACATGATATCATATGATGACATGATATCATATGATGACATGATATCATACGATGACATGATATCATACGATGACATGATATCATATGATGACATGATATCATATGATGACATGATATCATATGATGACATGATATCATATGATGACATGATATCATATGATGACATGATATCATATGATGACATGATATCATATGATGACATGTTGCCGTTCCCTACCTATCGATCACTTGTACAAGATGACATATAGGTGCATTGGTAGAGTAGTATGGCTCATCCTGTCAAGAGTAATGTGGGTAGCATGGTTGGATGACATGGCGGCCATAGGGTCTATCGCTCCGTGTGTTTGTGTCCAAGAGACAGTGTGGCATTTGGTGGTCGCTGATTGTTCGGGTGGCTTGTATGGGAGGCAGAAGGTGTGAAAGAGCCAAGTGGGGAGCATGGTTGGATGACTTGGCGGCCATTGGGTCTATCACTCCATTTTTGTGTGTCCAAGAGACAGTGTGACATGCGGTGGTTGCTGATTGCCAGGGTGGCTTGTATGGGAGGCAGAAGGGTGTGAAAGGCCAATGTGGGGAGCATGTCTGGATGACATGGCGGCCATAGGGTCTATCACTCCATTTGTGTGTGTCCAGGAGACAGTGTGACCTTTGGTGGTTGCTGATTGCTCGGGTGGCTTGTATGGGAAGCAGAAGGGTGTGAAATAGCTATGTGGGGAGCATGGTTGTCGACATGGCGGCCATAGGGTCTATTGTTCTATGTTGTATTTTGTCCAAGAGAGGTCAGACACTGGGACGTCTGGTGGTTGCCGATCTCTGTTATAGTGGTTTACTTGTATGGGAGGCGAGAATGGCGTGGGAGAGCTATGTAAGGATATCTGGCGATGGTGGTTGGTGGTGGTTGCTGATTGGTGGGCTAGTGGTTGGTGGTGGTGGTGGTGGACATCTGGTGGTGGTGGGGGTGGTTGCTGATTGCTCTTATGGTGATTTGTATGGGCGGCGAGATTGTCGTGAGAGACCTGTATATATATACCTGCGTAGTGGAATGATGTGGGGGCCATAGTAATAAGTCCTCCTTGGCTCCGTCAAGCCGCGGGAACATTTGGAGTTCAGTAGTGCACCAGGAAGAATATAATCATCATCATAGCAGCACCATAGTGTGTAAAACATGCGATGAGAATACCAAAATATAATCACCACTGTAGCACAAACTTAGGGCCCCTGCCAAAATATTGTTTGGGGTTGAGTTCATCAGTGCTTATTCTTTTTAGCCCCTCCCAATTCCAAGGTTGGGCCATTCCTTTTACTTTATTTGGCTACCTCCTGAACTGTAGTAAACAAACTGAATATAGTCCGTAGACACATCACGCACATTAAAAACAACACACACACCCTTGTGCAACCACATATGACCATTGAGATCATGGCTGCTAGGAGCGCAGTGCAAGCTAGGGTCCTTGACATCACACAACACCCACACCCACGCACCATCATGCAAACACAGGAGTCCATTGAGATCATGGCTGCTAGGAGCGCATTGCAAGCTAGGTTCCTTGACATCATACCACACCCACCCCCACGCATCATCATGCAAACGCAGGAGTCCATTGAGATTATGGCTGCTAGGAGCGCAGTGCAAGCTAGGGTCCTTGACATCACACAACGCACACAACACGCATACACCATGCAAACACAGGAGGCCGTTGAGATCATGGCTGCTAGGAGCGCAGTGCATGCTAGGGTCCTCGACATCACACACCACACACACCACATACACCATCATGAGACCATTGAGATCTTGGCTGCTAGGAGCGCAGTGCAAGCTAGGCTCATACAACACCCACACCCACGCACCATCATGCAAACACAGGAGTCCATTGAGATCATGGCTGCTAGGAGCGCAGTGCAAGCTAGGGTCCTTGACATCACACAACACCCACACCCACGCATCATCATGCAACCACAGGAGGCCATTGAGATCATGGGTGCTAGGAGCGCAGTGCAAGCTAGAGTCTTTATTCCACACAACACACACAATACCATGCCACCATAGGAGACTGTCAATTTCCCGCCACACACACACACACACACACACACACACATGCAACCACAGGAGGCCAATGAGATCATAGCTGCTAGGAGCGGAGTGCATACTGGGGTCCAGGCTGCTACCGAGGTTAGCTCCCCTGCCTAGGCGGCCGCAGTAGCCTTCAGACAAATTACGGGTCGCAATCCAGGTGTGTGTGTGTGTGTGACTTTGCTGTGTGTATTGGGCATGCAGGTGTGTGTGTGTGGCTTTGCTGTGAGATTGACGAGCAGGTGAGTGTACAATTGTGTGACTAAGCTGTGTGTATATGGCATGCAGGTGTGTGTTTGTGGCTTTGCTGTGTGAATGACGTGCAGGTGTGTGTGTGTGTGACTTTTCTGTGTGTATATGGCATGCGGGTGTGTGTGGCTTTGCTGTGTGTATTGGACATGCATGTGTGTGTGTGTGTGTGGCTTTGCTGTGTGTGTTGGACATGCAGGTGAGTGTGCAATTGTGTGACTAAGCTGTGTGTATATGGCATGCGGGTGTGTGTGGCTTTGCTGCGTGATTGACGTGCAGGTGAGTGTGTGTTGCTTTGCTGTGAGATTGGCGTGCAGGTGAGTGTGCAATTGTGTGACTAAGCTGTGTGTATATGGCATGCGGGTGTGTGTGGCTTTGCTGTGTGATTGACGTGCAGGTGTGTGTGTAACTTTGCTGTGTGTATTTGGCATGCAGGTGTGTGTGTGTGTTGCTTTGCTGTGAGATTGACGTGCCGGTGTGTGTGTGTTTGTGCGCATTTTCTGTGTGTATATGGCATGCAGGTGTGGGTGAGTTTGTTGGGTTTATTTGGCATGTGTGTGTGTGTGTGTGTGTGTTTGTGCGCATTTTCTGTGTGTATATGGCATGCAGGTGTGGGTGAGTTTGTTGTGTTTATTTGGCATGTGTGTGTGTGTGTGTGTGGCTTTGCTGTGCGGTTGACGCGCAGGTGTGAGTGAGTGTGTGTTTGTGTGACTTTGCTGTGTGTATTTGGCATGCAGGTGTGTGGGTGTGGGTGACTTTGCTGTGTTTATTTGGCATGTGTGTGTGTGTGTGGCTTTGCTGTGTGATTGACGTGCAGGTGTGTGTGAGTGTAGCACGCAGATGTATGTGTCAGAGTGCATGTTTTTGCTGAGTGACTTTGCTGTGTGTACTTGACATGCAGGTGTGTGTGTGTGTGTGACTTTGCTGTGTGTACTTGACATGCAGGTGTGTGTGTGTGTGTGACTTTCCTTTTTTATTTTCCAAGGCACCCAGGCTTTGGTTGATGAGTGAGCAGCTCCCTCCACTGCCCTGCTTATGTCAATATAACCAATTTACAACCACCTTTGCAGGTCCCCCTCCTGCTCCTGCTGCTGCTGCCCCATCCAGTACCCCCCGCTTGGTCGAAGGCACCCAAGCTTGGGTTGATGAGTGAGCAGCTCCCTCCACTGGCCTGCTTAAGCAAATATAACCATTATAACTGCATAACAAAATGCAACCAATATACAACCACCTTTGGCTTTGGTTGATGAGTGAGCAGCTCCCTTCACTGGCCTGCTTATGAAAATGTAACCAATATACAACCACCTTTTCAGGTCCCGCTTCTGCTGCTGCTGCTGCCCCACCCAATGTCCCATCCAATAGCTTCAGCTTGGTCGAAGGCACACAGGGTTTGGTTGATGGGTGGGAAGCTCCCTCCACTGGCCTGCTATTTTTCTAGTGAGCCAGCCAGCGAATGCCTGTGTATTGCCAGTGTATTGCTAATGAGCCAGCCAGCGGCTGCTAGTGTATTGCTAGTGAGCCAGCCAGTGTATTGCCAGTGTATTGCTAATGAGCCAGCCAGCGGCTGCTAGTGTATTGCTAGTGAGCCAGCCAGTGTATTGCCAGTGTATTGCTAGTGAGCCTGCCAGTGTATTGCTAGTGAGCTAGCCAGCGGCTGCCAGTGTATTTACAGTGTATTGCCAGAGTATCGCTAGCGAGCTAGCCAGCGGCTGCCAGTGTATTTGCAGTGTATTGCCATGCCTTGCAAGAAGTAAAATGTTTGGTGCCTAACTGTCTGCATAATAGAATACCCCCCCCCCCCCCCCCCCCCCCCCCCCCCCCCGTGCGGCAGCAAAAGAGACCAGGGAGTGTGACAGGGTTCGAATGCAAGACACAGCGCTGTGAACAAGCCTGGCCTCAATGATGCAATCGCATAGGTGTTACAACATCGAAAGCATTATGAACCCATGCAGCCTATCTGAAACTCCGATCGCAAGGTCTATCAGCCTTCTGCCTGCTTAGCCACGTAGTGCTCACCTTCTGTATATTTTCTGTGGGTTTTGTTTGAGACCAGCTCATCTGGTCG
Organism: Chlamydomonas sp. ICE-L; assembly: GCA_013435795.1. Taxonomy (NCBI): domain Eukaryota; kingdom Viridiplantae; phylum Chlorophyta; class Chlorophyceae; order Chlamydomonadales; family Chlamydomonadaceae; genus Chlamydomonas; species Chlamydomonas sp. ICE-L. The sequence goes on from JACBWV010000610.1 coordinate 54,718,424, forward strand.
GCTCATTTCTTCAAGTTGCTATGTATAGCACGTGGTAAATTATGTACTCCAGCCTTTTGGGGGTGTCACGGTTGAGTCTTTTGGGGGTGTTTAAGAGCCAAAAGGCTGCCAGTAGCACCCCAAAAGCTACTAGGAGCACCATGGTGCTACGTGAAGACACTGGCTCCTTTTCTCACAGAAAAAAGTGCTACCCATTTGCCGGTAGCTTATATATGCCTCCATAGCTCAAGCTTGGCGTCATGGTTTGATGAGTAGGCGGATTGTACGTAGGAACGGAAGTCTAAGCAAGGGTAGTTTGAGCATGCATGGGCAGTAAACACTACACTGTCACCTTCAATAGGCTGTAATTAAACCCTCTTTCACAAGTGGGTGATAAACTTTGCTTTTGAATACCGTACAGATGGCTTCTTCCTAGGCCTTGATTTGTTCTTTGTTTTATTTGTGCGCTAAGGAAAGACATTTAGCTTTCCGGAGTATTATCTCGTGAGGACTGACACAGGGAAATGGCGAAGGCGCTAAGCTTACAATCGTGATAGCATGCCAGGCGGCAAGCTAGGTATAAGAAGGGAAAGGGCGACAGTACCTCAGGGTACTGCCGCCGGTAGGTGCCGGCCCTAACGGGTGGAGGCACTACTATGGAAGCTTCCAGGCGGAAGGCTCGGTGCCCCAAGACACTATAGCTGAGCCGGGAGAACCGGTCTATAACATCCCCCCCAATTCCTGGTATTCTTGATATACAAGAATCCCTGGAATTAGGAGGTTCTAGGGAAGGGAGGCTAGAGTGAAAATAAATATCTGATGCATAAGGAAGCACATGGGCAAAGGGCTTCTGACTGGCCGATCTTAATCATATAGTGGTGCATGGCTTGTAAGGCATGTGCAAGTACACTCAGAGGGGAACAGGGGCCAGTGGCAGTACAGGTCATCTATTATCAAAATAGGACTGGATTCTAGCTGTGGAGCTGCCAGGAAGGTGCAGCCATTGTTCAGGCAAAGGGGAACCTGGGTGGCAATCTGTGTATCTGGCCATATGAGGTAAAACAACTTTCAAGGTAGACATCCCCCGCAAGGTCATAACTGTCAGTCTGTAGGAGGGACATTATGAGGTACTTCCATTATCATCTATAAAGTGTTGCTTGGTCTGGTGGTTAGATAGTAACCATTTCAACCTATGTGGTGAAGTCTATATCAATCTAGGAGCACAATTCTGGATATTCCCCCCTATGATAAGGTATTTATCATGCAATAGATCTTGTGCCAGTGCCACATTATGCTGGGTCTGCTGGGTCCTGTGCTAGGGTGCTTGGGCAGTATGGCACTTGGTAGAATCCATCTTGCTTGAGCCGCTTCGTGATGCACTGGTGGAAGTCATCCCACAGGTCAGGAGTTGGAAGTGGGTGGAACTCAGGTGGGAACATGTTGAGGATGAAATAGTCTTGGTGGTTCCAGGGGAGGATGATCTCATCAATATAGATGAGAAAGGGGCTTGGTTCATGATCAACTCTGATCTGGTGGGATTGCAGGAGTTTGCCTGGCTGTCTGTGAGTTGCAATGGAGTATGCATTAACAAGGGCAGCCTGGAGACAGATGGTCCATTTGAGTTGGTCCTTGATGTGTGGGGAGCATGTGTCATACTGGTGGACTATTGTGGCCAAGCTTTTTGTGTGCAGATGGAGGGGGGCAATGATGGAGGCTGGGTCTTTGGGCATGTCTGATGTTGACCAGATTGAATTGGGCAGGGATCTGATGGAGGGGTAGAGTGCAAAAAATGCTGTTATGAGTTGGTACATGGGGGCTCTGAACATGTTGACCAGGAGTTGAGGTGGGACGGTTGACTGTTGACAGATGTTTTCCAGGATGGTGATAAGTTCACCTAGTGGGTAGTGTCCTGGGTGAGTTCCTACTAGGGACTGGAAGCTGAGCCTACATGCATTACTGTTGTTAGGGATGTCATCAGGTTCAAAGTCATCTGGTGAGGAGGGGGGGGGAGGGTGGAAGTCTGTGATGCCAACTGGCGTGTAGATGGTATGTGCACTTTTTGTTGTTGGGAGGGGTTTGTCAGATTTTTCTGGCTGCTTGGGTTGGAGAGGGGATACATTGTTGGTTTGAAGGGCAATGATGACACTGTGGTACATGTGGGTTAAGGTGGCATGCATCTTAGTCAGGTGGCCAAGAATTTTGGTTGCATCTGCATTGTGCTTTTTACTTGCTGACCTGGTTTTCCTTGTAGGGACAGTGGGTTGGGATGGAAGGATGGGGGGTATAGTGAAGCCAGCTGTTTTGCAACATTCTGCCCATGTTTTTGGCAGGTCCTGGACTGTAGGACTGGAAATCCTGGGGGTGCTTGCAGGATTTTGTTGGAGTCAGTGGGTGTTGCAGGGGTAGTGAGGTGGTCCAGAAAACCCTGAATGAAACCGTTGAGATCTTCCTCAGTTGGGGCCTGTGGGTGGGGAATAGGGATTGGTACTTGGGGTGCTCTGAATGCAAGATTGGTGCTAGGGCTAAAACAGACAACTGAGGTATGGCCATATCCACCACAATTCCAGCATGTAACGGGACTGTGGGTTGTTTTGTCTATGGATCTTCTCTTCTTTTGGGTTAGGCGGAGATATGCATCATCGGACAGGGTTTGGAGGAATGCAGGGTCGGAGACAGAAGGAGGGGGAGGGGGAGGGAGAAGAAGAGGAGGTGGTGGTGGAGATGGGGAAGGGGAGGTGGAGGAGGAGGGGGAGGATGGGGGAGGGGGGATGATTCGGGTTGCGGAGGGAGGAAGGGGTGTGAGACGTTGTATTCCACTTTGACTTCCTGCTGGAGCCAAATGATGAACCATGGTGTAAGGTTCAAGGTACCATGGGTCATCAGGTAGGTCATTGTCTGGCTGGTCAGACGGTGATGGCTGGTACAAGCTTGTGGTGTAGAGGCCACTGGCTGATGATACGTAGCACTTCAGACCAATGGTGTAGCAGATCATGCCATCTCCATGCTGGTAGGGCAGTTCAATCTGTGCAGTACATGAGTCAGTGTGGATTTGTATATCATCATCATAGGTGCAGATGGCAGGGGCACTGATGAGGTTGAAGGAGTTAGACACGGGCACAAGGAGGACATCTAGAAGTGTCACCACAAGTCCTATACCCTGGAGTACAGCTGTGCCTGAATAGGAGCAGATAACTGGTGCTGTGGAGCCTGGTGGGATGACTGATACGGGGGGGTTTAGGGGTGTTACCCTAATGAGGCAATCAGCATTTGAGGTCATGTGGTAGATGGTGTCTGTAGTTAAACACTAGTGGCCATGGAAACAAGAAGATAGGTCACTCGGGGAGGTCTCATGAGTGGAGGGGCACTTTCCTAGCTCAGAGTCAGTGGTATCAGATTTCTCACCGGTGGTATCTTCATGTCCAGAGTTGTCTCCAGAGCTGTACGGTGGAGATTCCAGAATGGGGGTCTTCTGGCAGGGGTTTGGGCAGATTGAATCTAGATGCCCATATCCTCCACAGACTGTACAGGTTGTGTCTGTAGGGTCCGATATCCGAGCTTTTCATGATGCAGCAGCAGCCGCGGATCTGGTGAGCAGGGCCATACCAATGCTCAGTGCATTTGGAATCAACGTCCAACTTGATGACCAAGCATTACCCTCCCACAGACGCCAGAGTCCCCAGCAAGGTCTGTGGCCGCCAAGTTCTTCCCAATGCACCATATGCACAGGGTTTGGACACACTGCTTTCTACTGTGCGAATCTATCGCCATATGCGTCAAGGATCCACAACTGCGCAAACTGTGGTGGATCCAAGCACCATGAAGGTCAGTGTACTAGCTGTCAGAAACCGAGCAGCCCGTCCCTTCAGACCTACGACAACAAGCTGACAGAGGTCTGTGTCAACTGCAATGGCACAGGACACTATGGGAAGCAATGCTTCTCACCCACTCCAGTGGACCCTACAGGTTGTGTCTGTAGGGTCCACTGGAGTGGGTGAGAAGCATTGCTTCCCATAGTGTCCTGTGCCATTGCAGTTGACACAGACCTCTGTCAGCTTGTTGTCGTGGGTCTGAAGGGACGGGCTGCTCGGTTTCCGACAGCTAGTACACTGACCTTCATGGTGCTCGGATCCACCACAGTTTGCGCAGTTGTGGATCCTTGACGCATATGGCGATAGATTCGCACAGTAGAAAGCAGTGTGTCCAAACCCTGTGCATGTGGTGCATTGGGAAGAACTTGGCGGCCACAGACCTTGCTGGGGATTCTGGCGTCTGTGGGAGGGTAATGCTTGGTCATCAAGTTGGACGTTGATTCCAAAGCACTGAGTATTGGTATGGCCCTGCTCACCAGATCCGCGGCTGCTGCTGCATCATGAAAAGCTCGGATATCGGATGGCTCCCCGTCCGAGGTTGGCGACGGTGGTGCAGTACACTGGTCATTGTCAGACGAGGATGCAGGTGGCTGATTAACAGGGGTGGATGGGGCGACAGCATCATCCTGAGCAGAGGCTGGGTAGTCGCAGAGAGGTGGATTTAGAGTAGTGAATGAGTCGTAGTAGGGGTTTACCCCTTTTGGGACGGTCGGCATTAAATAGAACCCCTGACCCCAATCTTGCCGAATGTAGCGCAGAGCTCTGGCCGCGTTGTTAGTACGCGCGTCTATGAGAGCAGCAAGGGGTGCGGGACAGTTATCCAGAATGTGATTCATAGCCATGTAGTTGGATACAGGTGTGATTCTGCTGTTCCTGGGGTAGTTATAGCCATCTAAGGGTTCATCTATGGGCTGGTAATCTAGATCGGCGTCGATAACTGAGAAAACTGATGATTAGATGAGCAGAGGTGCTACAAGGTTCGTATACCAGTCGACGAATATATCGGAACCACCCTTACCATCATTTGGCGCTTGGGGCATTGCGACGGCTTGGGTTGAGTTTTAGGAGGTGCGAAGGTGACGAACAAGATCAGGTGATGGGGAATTGGAGGAATTTGATATTCTGGAGAGTGACGGGAAGAAGAGGGAAGGGAGGGTTGGGGGGGGGGGGGGGGGGGGGGGGGGGGGGGTCTTGGGCATGTGGTTTGGCTTGCGGGGCCAGAGAGGTGAGGAGAAGACGGGATTAGGGAGAGGGGCGGTGGGTTGACGCAGTGGGGTGTTGTTGTTGCGGGGGGCAACGTACTGGTGTTCCAGCGGGGTCTTGAGTAGACTCGAAGAGGTGTTTTGTTGCGGGGCAACGTACTGGCGGTCCAGCGGGGTGCCTAGCAATCAGAGAAGATTCTGCAACTGAGATCCTTTTCCTTCGGTTGTTGCGGCGGCAACTGTGGAAGGCACTGCAGGTACGCGGGAGCTCGGGATCTACGGACAGGGTAACAGACGTGGAAGTATGTTGCAGTGGAACACGGGACGGCAGTGATGAGCGATTACCTTTAGCTTTCCGGAGTATTATCTCGTGAGGACTGACACAGGGAAATGGCGAAGGCGCTAAGCTTACAATCGTGATAGCATGCCAGGCGGCAAGCTAGGTATAAGAAGGGAAAGGGCGACAGTACCTCAGGGTACTACCGCCGGTAGGTGCCGGCCCTAACGGGTGGAGGCACTACTATGGAAGCTTCCAGGCGGAAGGCCTGGTGCCCCAAGACACTCTAGCTGAGCCGGGAGAACCGGTCTATAACAAGACATTGCACTAAGGCAACAGGAAAAACACTGAAACTGGGAAGAACAGGACTTGAACCTGCACATTAGGTTTAGAAAACCTACGCTCTACCAATTGAGCTACCCTTCTCTTGTTTATTTATTGCACCGGCAATTGTTGCACAGGCCTTGACACGTAGTAAAATTGTCGGTGTAGAGACCTGGGCATGTCTGTAATCGGTCTGAGTTCGTACCCTGTTACACTCCCAACCCAGGGCCTACCTGGCCCTGTCGCAAACCCACTCTCCACTCTTCCAAAACTCGGACAGCCAACACTCTCCGCCAATTTGTTTTCCTAGGACTTTTCCATTTTCCTGGTAATTTGTTTTTACTGCCCAAGACGGCGAGCAGCCAAATTGCTGGTTGAAGCTATATAGCCAAGTTCAAGTTCAACTAGGACTTGTCTAGTAATACTTCATGCGCATTCGGTATCTATCCAATCCAAGTTCAAGCATGCAACTGTGTTACCTGGATGGAGTGTTACATTTAGGTACCGGCATATCATATGATGTACCAACGGCGAGTGAGCTCTTATATGATATCATGCAAACTCCATCATATGATATTGTATATGCATGGTAAAATTAGCCTTGTCACATTGCCGTTCCCTAGTTATGTTACATTACTTGTCATATGCAGGCCATAGTTGACCCAAGACAAACCCTCTCCATTACACCTTGGGGGGGGGGGGGTCTTCCAACCATCCCCACAATTTGAATTGTTAAAAACGGCAAGGAGACCCTCAGACAGGAGCCATGCATCCACGTTCCAGTTCTGCTAACATGGGTTTATATTTACAGAAGGATCTCGAGCACTTAGCCATATCAAATACGCTAGGCCATAGGCATGCACTTAAAATACCTTTTGCCTCATGCTTGCTTTCCACATGCTGAAGATTCAGAGTACCATTAGCTAGGCTATATACACACACAAATGAGTAGAACATGTAGACACACACATAAAATAGTAGAACACCTCGATGATAGCATTCCATGCTAAAAGAAACTTGTCCATACGCTGAAGAAAACAAAAATATTGCACAACTGCTGCCCCGCCCTAAATGACAAATAGGAGTGCTGGGTACCGTGAACAGAGGGTGGGGAGTGATTGGCTGAGGCCGTGTACCTATCAATACCATTCATCACCAAACAACAGATTGTTATGACCGGTACGCAACTGTCTAATCCACAAACCTGGTTTCGTGGGTATCGCACAAAGGGACTTCAAATTCTTAGATGGTAAGCAGCCCAGAGTTGGCTGAAAAACTGTGTAACAATCCAATCCCATTCTCCTGCATGACCGAGCAATGGTCTGTTATGACCTAGCAAATCTTCAAACTTTCTAACCCGTATTTTTTACTGCCGAATCTGGCGAGCAGCCAAATTGCTGGCTGAAGCTATGTAACCAAGTTAAAGTTGAAGTCTAACCCGCATACCGGTAGTACGCGCCCTGTTTTCCATGGGTAGAGCACAGGGGGACTTGGAATTGGAAGACGGTGAGCAGCCCAGAGCTGGCTGGCAAACCATGTAACAGTCCAATAAACTCTTATGAAAACGATGACTTGGTGGTTAGCCCCAGTCGGCCAAGCAAACGGGCTGCCCCCCTTAACCTCATGCCTCTTCATAAGGCGTATGATTTATCTATGAACACGGTGGCACGCAGGTCTTGTACTTGTGCACACATGTGCACACAAAATGTGTACACAAAATCTCTTCAGATCGCCTGTTCACCACTGCTTCTTTTGGGGCTACGCATCGCTGCTTCCAATCAGCTCCATTAGCCAGCCACTGGTTCAAGCTTAAAGCTTTCCGCTGCATTGGAATGATTGTCATGACAGCTTTCAGACACACTAGCTAGCTTCAGGTTTGGCCCAAGGACAAGGAAATGATCTGCCTAGAAGCTTCTATGCATAGCTCAAGAAAGAAACAGCGCTATACTTCAACAACTATTATACCAGTTGCTGCTGAAAGGAATTAGGATACCATGTGGGTGTGAGAGTGTATAATATAAAATAGACAAACGAGATTGGTTTGATGCCAAGCTCCTCTAGGACGTGCTCCTGGACACATTCATGATCATTTAATATATATTTAGCTGCTGAAAGGAATTAGGATATGCTAGTCGCTGCTGAAAGTGTTGCAAGTTTATATATGACGGAGCCCCCTATTGGCCGAACGCACTCAGTGCCTGGCAAAATGTTTTCAGCTCTTTTCTTCGCCAGGCACCTTATCTATGCCCTCGCATATCCTTCTACCGAAAATTGTGTATCCTTACGCCGGGCACTACACATCCTCACGCTGGACACTGTACATCCATTCGCCACACATCGTACATCATTCCAAGGGCACTGTATTTATAGGGTGTCGGTTTCTGCACTGGCAGATCTACCCCTGTGCTCCTGCCTATGCCTGTACATATGTTGGCTTTGTAGTGCCTGTGCATTTGTAGGCTTTGTAGTGCCTGTGCATTTGTAGGCTCTGTAGTGCCTGCAAATTTGTTGGCCTTGCAGTGCCTGTGCATTTGTAGGCCTTGTAGTGCTTGTGTATTTGTAGGCTCAGCTAGATACACTGTTTCATTTTTGGGCTACACGTAGCAGCTTCTAGACTGCTCCTTCCCCCCCTCCTTGGGTCGAACCTGAAGCTAGCTAGTGCGCCTGAAAGCTGCCGTGATGAGTATTCCAATGCAGCAGAAAGCTTTGGGCTTGACCCAGTGGCTGGCTAATGGAGCTGACTGGATTACCACCATGCGTAGCCCCCCCCCAAAACAGTGCTGAGCTAGCTGGGCTTGTTGGGTCAACTAGCATCCCCAAGATTGAACATGCCTGCAGCCTGTGCAAACAAGGTCGCCTGCATAACCTACATCTGAATTGGTTATGATTTGAATTGATTATGTGTGGTTTGGTCGGTGTGGTTGTTGATTGGTGGTGCAGTGTGGTGAAAGGCTGGACCAACGTAAACAAGTTAAACCATACTTTTGTGTGCATTGTGTGCATTACTCGAGAGGGTTGAGTGAAAGATACCTAGTACCTCCCACCTCCAGCCAACATGTCGAACAGCCCCACCACGTTGGGAGCATCACCAGGGGTTGAAGTCTTTGAGGGCCCGAGTACCTTCCACCTCATCCAAGCTTGTGCACTCCTCTCATGTTGTCTTGTGCACCTCCTGGAAGGAGGGAGTCCTTCCAGGCACTCAGTACCTTTCACCTCCAGCCAACATGTGGAACAGCCCCACCACGTTGGGAGCATCACCAGAGGGTGGAGGTCTTACAGGCGCTTGGTACCTTCCACTGTCACAAACATGTGGTCCGGTCCCACACAGTTGTGGGCATCTCCCGTGAGGAAAGCGACCAACCAAATACCAGGTACTGCTAGTGACGGGGTGCCAGGTACTGCTTGTGACGTGGTGCCAGATACTGCTTGTGACGGGGTTCCAGATACTGCTTGTGACGGGGTGCCAGCTACTGAGCACCAGGCATCTAGTACCTTCCACCTCCAGCAAACATGTCGAACAAGCCCACAACGTTGGGAGCATCGCCAGGGGGGGAGGAGTTGCGAGGAGAGGTGGCTGGGCTGGGGGCGGTAGAATGTGTTGAGCGGGTTGTTGTAGAAGCCCACTTCATGATAGCTTGCATGCCGGTCTTGCGGGGAGGTGCACCTGCGGTTGGAACGCACATTTTGACACATTTTGGCAGCGCGTGCGTGTTCACACACAGATTTGGGGTGGGGGGGCTCTGTGTGTGCCACTTAAACTCTAACAGGGCCTTGAAAAACCCTGGTAACAATCATTCATCGAGTTATTTGTGTAATATTGGAATGTCACATAGTTTTTCAGCCGGCTCTGGGCTGCTCACCGTCTTCCAATGCCAAGTTCCCCCGTGCGATACCCACAGAAGCCAGGGAGCAAACGAAGTGGACAGACTAGGTGGGAAGGCAAGAGGCTCCCAATTATAAGAAGACGGCAAACTACAATACTAATGACACATTGTAATGATCACGACAATTCCAAGAATCATATAAAAAACTGGGAGAATGTGTTCGTTGTCCTTAGTATGTTCTATATTTATATATAAGTTTAGTATTTTCTATATTTATATAAGTTATAATATTCATTATTATCGTAGTTTGGAAGGCAAGAGGCTCCCAATTATAAGAAGACGGAAAACTACGATAATAATGACACAATGCAATGATCACGACAATTCCAAGAATCATATAAAAAGTCTAAAGTCAAAACGAAATCTATGAAGCTGCCGAGTACTGTTAACAACCAAGCAGAGCATATTCCCACTACATTAGAGTTTTCAATATTCAAAGAGGAGGAAAATAAATTATAAACGAAAAATGAGAATGAAAAAAATGAAAAAGTGATTTGTTCGCGTTTACATTTTCCTGGTAATATTTGCTTTACTGCCAAAGACGGCGAGCAGCCAAATTGCTGGCTGAATCTATGTCAAGGTCAAGTTTCGATATTCCTTCATTTGCTTGTGCATTCCGGGAGGCCTTGAATTCACAATCACTGATGAGGTAAACCAGGTAAGTCAGTTTACCTGCCATGCTGGCGCTGCTGTCCACGCGGTAGTTGTCCTTTCGGTGCGTGACATCAATGTCGCTGTACACGCTGCGTGCCTCCAAGGGCATCTGAGTGGCAAGCTTGAATCTCTGCACAGAGAGGCATCACGAGGGATTGACTTGGTTAGTTTGAGAAAGAAAAGACAAATCCGAGCAGGGGGGGGGGGCAACTTTAAACCAAAATGACACCATCCCTCAACTTTGTAGATATCATAGAGAGGATGAAGAATCAGGTTTTATTACTTCATTTGGCCCAGTAAAAAAAGTGTTGGTCATCCAAAGTTTGGGGCAGCGGGGGTGAGGGGGGGGGGGGGGGAGGAGAACATCTGACATTTTCAAAACATTAGGTACTTTTCAGGCACTTTTTTCTAGCCTTCAGAATGACATGGGAGTGGAACTAGGGTGTTCCTCCACTAAATACCATTCCATGTATGCTATTGGGGGAGAGATCCACCTCACATTATGCCCAGTGTGTGCAAAGGGAGCGAGTTCAAGTGCGGCTTGAGGCATCCCTAGTAGACGCGCCGGCATTGTTCTGGAGAATGGTGGTCGATGACGTCATCAACCAAGACCACAGGTTGTAAAGGATTACATTGTGCCCTTCAGCCATACATACACGAGTGATTATTAGACCTGGCTATTTAATGCCCGATTGAAGCTTGGATTGAATACCTGGTTATTGAATACCTGATTGTTGAGGAGTATTGAAGGTGGGCACATGCCAAGGGGCCAAGCCCCACCAAGCAATGTGACATTGATGATGATGATTTTCTATGCTTCAAACATCCCCAATGGACTCGAGACCAACCTCAATGTATAGGCCTTAAAAAACCCTGTAATATGAGCATAATTAGACACCATAACACTAAGTGGTGGCTGAGATACTGGCTGTACAGTGTGTTCCGGAGCCGGGGGGGGGGGGGGGGGGGGGGGGGGGTCTGCAGAAGGGTGCCTCAGCCCTTTTGGGGGATGGTGTATTTCACTTTTGTTTGCCCCCCCTTGAATCCGAGACACATTTTTAATTTTACTTTCCCTAGGGCTGCTTAGGAGGTTAAATCAAGAATTCAAAACAACGTTTGAAATATCTTCTGCCCCCATAAGCACCTAAGTGGCAAACTCGAATCTCTGCAGAGGGAGAGGCCGTGAGAATTTGCTTTGGTTAATTTTATAATTCAAAATGAATGTTTGAAACATTAAAAATAACATGTTCTACCTCCATTGGCATCTGGGAGGCAAGCTTGAATCTCTGCACAGGGACAGAGACCATGGGCGACCGCCTTGCTTAATTTAAAAATTCAAATGACTTTGTATTTTTCTGCCTCCAAGGGCACCTGAGTGTAAAGCTTGAATTTCCCACTAGGGAGAGATCATGAGTGTTTGCTTCGATGATGATGATGATGATGATGGTGACTACACTTTCCCGGTGCCCTACTTGACTCCAAATGTGCCCGCAGCTTGACGGAGCCAAGGGGTACTTATTTGGCCAATTTAAGAACTCGTGCGGACTCTTGATCAAATTTTGTAATGTATTTTTTTTAAGGTAAATGTTTGAAATATGATTGCTGCCTCCATGGGCACCTGAGCGGCAAGCTTGCATCTCTGAACAGGAAGAGATCAAACAGGAAGAGATCATGAGCGATTGCCTTGGTTAGTTGAATAATTCGAAATAACATTTCGCAATTCAATATAAGAATGTGCTTTCTACCTCCATGGGCACCTAAGTGGCAACCTTAAATATCGGAACAGGGGGGGGGGGGGGGGGGGGGGGGATAATGAGCGGTTGCTTTGAGATTCCTAATACAAATTTATGCAAAATGTTAAAACATATATTTGTCCTATATGGGCAGCTGAGTGGCAAGCTGTCATCTCTGCACAGTGAGAGCTCATGAGCCTTGCTTAGTTTAGTAATTCGATTTTTTCTTTTCTATCTCCATGGGCACCTAAGTGGCAAGCTTGCATCTCTGAACAGGGAGAGATCATGAGCGATTGCCTTGGTTAATTTAGTAATCCGGAATAACATTTGTAATCAAATACGAAAACGCTTGTTTACCTCCATGGGCACTTCAGTGGCATAATTGAATATCTGAACAGGGGGGATCATGAGCCGTTGCTTTGCTCCATTTGATACTCAAAATTCAAATTGAAGTATAATGTTAAAATCTGTTGTTTTTCTTCCATGGGCAGCTTAGTGACAAGCTGTCATCTCTGCGAAGGAAAAGCTCATGGGTTATTGCCTAGGTAATTTTTAATACGAAGAAATTAAAACAAATTGAAAAATGGAGAAAATGGTATGTCGTATTGCTCATGGGTTATTTCCCTGGTAATTTTAAATAAGAAGAGATTGAAATACATATTAAAAGTCAGTAAAGAAGAAAATGGTACATCGTGTTGCTTATGTGTTATTGCCTTGGTAATTTTAAATAAAAAGAACTTCAAAAAAGGAGGAAATGGTACATCGTGTTGCTTATGGGTTATTGCCCTGGAAATTAAAAAAAAAAATTATATATTAAAATGAAATAAAGAAGGATATGGTTCATCATGTCGTGTCACTAGATAGGGCCCACCAGCAGTAAGCGGGACACATGCAGTACATCTGTTTTTACATCACTCACAGATACGTTGTCGCCGATGTAAGCCACAGCACTGACCTTTGTTTTAGCTACTGATATTTAGGGAACGGCAACCAATATTATAGTGTCACAATCATATACGTTGTTCAAATAAAGTCAACATTTACAGGCTCGTCAGTCTAATATTAACTAAAATTCACTAATATTAACTACCTTACCCTTTCCCTACCGGTATTTCCCTGGGACTCACACCAATCAGCTGGGAACACGCAGAACGTATGCTCGTGTTGCAGGGCTCATCACTAATAAGGAGGACACAGGCAGTAAATTAAACTTGCTTAAAAACTCACAGAGAGTGTATCTCCGTTGTTGGCCACAACACGGACCTTCGTTGTAGCTACTGGAATTACACACTATATTATACATTATATTAGCGTCCTGGCATTACACACTATATTAGCGTCCTGGCATTATACATTATATTAGCGTCCTGGCAGTATACACAATACTATGCATTACATTCGCGTACTAGCATTATACACTATATTAACGTACTAGCATCATACACTATATTATACATTATACCGTACTGCTCTCAAAATTTAACGGTTGCAACATTTGGCGGCTTTTGGGGGGGGGGTTATTATAAATTGACGTTACACATTTGACGGTTTCCATTTTAATAATATCCATTTATACAACTGAACGTTTGTACTTAATCATGTTACACTGGTTCATGGTACAATATTAGGGTACACTGTTCTAGGACCTGCAAGGAGTGTACGTATAATAGTGCAATGATCCCAACATCTTGTTCAGCAGAACACTACCGGTACTCTTTGAAATAACTAGAACGAGACATTCAATCGTTTTCATTAACTCCTGAAATCATCTCTTGCTCAGTTAATGTCAGAAACATAAGCATAACTTATGTTCCTGTATTGCTCAGCGACCTAGAAGGACCAAGGTAAGGTTTTGCTACGGCTACAATATGCACAAACCGTATTCTGTATACTTCACTCCAATGCACATATATGTTGACTTCCTCTCCCTATTACCTCTGTTCTTTTTGTACCTGTCAGCCTTTTACCTCCTCTAACCTTTCCCATTCCCAGTGTGCCCTAATTCAAACAATTGGAGCAAGGAAGAGTGGTTAAAGATGGCCACAGGGTCTGTGCTCCTAAACGCATTATTTTTGTCAGATGAGGCATCTGAATATGCAGACAGATGCAGGCGGTCCCAGGGATCTCGTATCACTAAAAAATGTAGTGTTTGGCCCACTGAGCAGTGAGATATGTGCATTCTAGTGATGCACCTAATATCGGCTAAAAAAACCGATTTGACGGTTTTTCGTTGTGTAATATACCATACGCCACGACTTGACGGTTGCTCCCGACATTTTAAACCGTTAAATTTTGAGAGCAGTACGGTATTGGCGTACTAGGATGATATACTACATTATACATTATATTAGCGTACTGGCATGATACACTATATTATACACTATATTAGCGTCAAAACTCACAGAGAGTTCATCCCCGTTGTTAGCTACAGCACTGAACTTTGTCTGCACATCTGTAAGCTCCCCCTCCAGCTTCTCCTTCAACATCTTTAGAGCGTTGTTCTCCTTCTCCAAAGCTTGCACCTTCACAGGGGGTGGGGGTGGGGGGGCGTGCAAAGAGTCAGGGCATTGACTTGGGCATGTCTGTGTTTGTCTTTGCTGATTCTGGGCATGCCTGCGTTCGTCTGAGGGAATGCCTGTGTTTTGTCTATGCTGTCTCTGGGCATGCCTGTGTTTGTCTGTGCTTTCTGTGTGCATGCCTGTACTTGTGTGTGGGCGTGCCTGTGTTTGTCTGTTCTTTCTGAGTGCATGCCTGTACTTGTGTGTGGGCGTGCCTGTGTTCGTCTGTTCTTTCTGTGTGCATGCCTGTATTTGTCTGTGTGCATGTTTGTCTAAGCTGTCCACACCTTTGCTACTACACTCAGCACTCAGGATATACTGATATAGGATGCAGTGTTTATACTTTTTGTTACTGATATATCTGTTACAGAAGCCCCTTTCATTGATATACATTGGTCTATTGGTAGACCAAATCACTTTGAGGACGAAGAGTCGGGGGTTCGATCCCTCCTACGGGCGCTCTTAGCGTTGCAGGTCGTTGTCAACCGCGATGGTAGCTTGTCCAGTTTAGGTAGAAGACCGCTCTCTACCCGCGTACGACGGGTTCCCTTAACACCACGCCCCACCAGGCGTTATCATAATCTGTCACAGTGAAAAGCGGTGGCACCAGTACAACAATACACAACAAAGCAGATAACTCACTGAAGTCATAACAACGATACGAATGTACATGCTGAGTATGTTGGTGGTTGGCCCAGGCGCTAGCGAGCGGGTTGGCCCCCTCAACCTCATGCCTTGTCATAAGGCGTAGCATTTGTTTATTTATTATTTTGAGCTGTATTGAGTACTATTCGTAATTTGAATCGTTAATTGGTTCTTCAGCCAATATTGGCCATTTCCAAGTCTGCCGTGCGATACGCGGGGAAACCAGGGAGCGCACTAAACTGAGTTGCAGTCGCAAGCGCGGCGCACCTTCTCAAAGTCCTTCTTGTGGACCAAGTGATTAACTGAGCATAAAAATCCGCAAAAACAAAAATAAAAACACGGAGCAGATAACTCACTGAAGTCGTAACAACACTCCACATGTAGCTGTTGAATGCCAGTCGTACACAAAGCGCACCTTCTCAGAATCTTTCATGGATGCCTCCACGAAGCAGATAACTCACTGAATTCGTAACGACACTACGCATGTATCTGTTGAGTGCTAGTTGTACGCAAAGCGCACCTTCTCAGAATCTTTCATGTATGCCTCCAGAAACCAGATAACTCACTGAAGTCGTAACAGCACTGCACATGTATATGTCGAGCGTCAGTCGTATGCAAGGTGACTGCACATGTATCTATTGAGTATCAGTTGTAGGCAAAGCGCACCTTCTCAGAATTATTCATGTATGCCTCCACGGAGCAGATAACTCACTGAAGTCGTAACAACACTACGCATGTATCTGTTGAATGTCAGTCGTACGCAAAGCGCACCTTCTCAGAATTATTCATGTATGCCCCCACGAAGCAGATAACTCACTGAAGTCGTAACAACACTACACATGTATATGTTGAATGCCAGTTGCACGCAAAGCGCACCTTCTCAGAATCTTTCATGTAAGCCTCCACGAAGCCCCTGAGCTTTGCGTTCTCTGCCTCCATGTCTTCAAGCATCTGCGTGAGTACCGGCAATCATCATTTTTTTGCCAGAAGGATGTATTTTGTGTTGTTGGTAGGGCTGAAGACAGAGAGCAGCCATAAGGCTGGAGCGATGAAACCAAAATCAAGTTAAATCTGCATTAGTACCGGCATTCATCCATTTTGTCCAGAAGTGTGTATTTTGTGTAGGGTTGGGCCGGCATATGAACGTATAATCATACGTTCATATAATCATACGTATGTTTTTTTCTCGAAACGTATATTCATACGTATATACAAACGTATGAGTAGTGTACGTCGAAAAGTACAGCACGCTTCCCGGCATTTAACTTTCTCGGTTTTCATTCAATATTTGATTTAGATAGCTCATTGGAAAGCTCCTGACCTCCTCTATCACAATATGCAATACAATTAATCCTTTCAAGTGTACAATGTTATTTAAATTTTGCCCAAAGTTTGATTTAGATAGCCAGATATCAGGCACATATATCAGAGTGTCACATAGCCTTCCATTCCATTGAGCTCCCATGAGGGCTCGGTGGATTGATGGTGCAAGCCTAGTGCAATTTGAACATGGACACTATTGCAATATAGTTATATTATTAAATGGTGTCCTGAACTTCACGTCCTGTGAGTAACTGTATTACACGGATGTAACAATTTCAATTTCAATATTATTATACACGTATACAGTTATATACTATACCAACTGGCGTAGAATGGCTCCCTTAGATTGGCACAGCGCTTCTTATCCAAGTTTGGGCGGGTGTACACAAAGCTGAGGGCCAACCTCTCTGTTGAAAGGGGGGGAAGTATGATCTACATAGCTGCCAATGCTGACCTTGCCGAAAAGTCTACGTTGATGAGGAGGTGGCCTTGGATGACATGGGCCTTGAGGACTGAACCAGTAGCTGACTTAGGGAGCTGCCTAGAAGCTGCGACATACTCACATACTTCTGACACCTGTAGCTGACTGAGGGAGCTGCCTAGAAAGATGACTTGAGCCTAGTGCAACGTGAACATGGTTACATAGACAGTATGCCAATATTATTGGCAGCGAATGGCTCCCTTAGATTGGCACCGCGCTTCTCGATGCTTCTGGTCGTGATTTATGTTCTGAGATTTGGACAATCTAAACTTGTCCGATTATTTTTTTGAGAGTTGATATGTGATGCCAATGAAATTAGCTACGCGGCAATAACTTCAAACCCATGTAAAAGTATTTTCTCGAGAAGTGTCTAATTTCCCTCATACGTTTTCATACGTTTATACGCATACGTTCATACGTTTATACAGCATATAAACATCAAAATATACGTTTGCTTCCCAACCCTAATTTTGTGTTGTTGCGAGGTCTGAAGACAGAGCAGCCATAAGGCTGGAGCGATGAAACCAAGTTCAAGTTAAATCTTCATGAGTACCGGCATTCATCCATTTTTGTCCAGAAATGTATTTTGTGTTGTTGCTGGGTTTTTTTGTGTGTGTTGTTGCTAGGGCTGAAGACAGAGGGCAGCCATACGGCTAGAGCGATGAAACCATGTCTTCAAGCATCTGCGTGAGTACCAACATTCATTCATTTTGTCTAGAAGGATCTATTTTGTGTTGTTGCTAGGGCTGAAGACAGAGAGCAGCCATACGGCTAGAGCGATGAAACCATGTCTTCAAGCATCTGCGTGAGTACCAACATTCATCCATTTTGTCTAGAAGGATCTATTTTGTGTTCTTGCTAGGGCTGAAGACAGAGAGCAGCCATACGGCTAGAGCGATGAAACCATGTCTTCAAGCATCTGCATGAGTACCAGCATTCATCCATTTTGTCTAAAAGGATGTATTTTGTGTTGTTGCTTGGGCTGAAGACAGAGAGCAGCCATAAGGCTGGAGCGATGAAACCAAGTTCAAGTTAAATCTGTGTGAGTGAGGGTGCTGCTAATGGGTGCTATGCTCTAGCGCAGCGCCTGGGTGTGGTGGCTACGTGCTCTGTGATGCAACTGTGTGGACAACAGGGCCTGGCATTATTATTGGACGCATAACTAAATAATAGTCTTAATGCTGGAGCTATGGAACCAAGTTCAAGTTCAATCTGCATGGGTGAGGGTGCTACGCTCTGGTGCTGCTAATTGGAGCTTTGCTCTGGCGCAGCGCCTGTGTGTAAAGGCTACGTGCTCTGTGATGCAAGTGTGTTGACAGCATGGCCTGACTGACTGACTATTTGACAAACAACCAACATATAGCAATATCTGAGATGCTTGCGTATTTGTAGGTATAATATATACAATTCGGCTGTGTATTATTTGGTTGGTATAAGATGGTATATGTACAGGCGATCTACAGGTAAGTGTTGTATTGGTGATATATTGTAGACAAATGTAGTATCGCCACATACCAGATTCGTGGTTCCCCAACCGCAGCCTCCTCCTCCTCCTTCAAACCCTCCTACTCCCCCTTATCCTCCCAGCCTAGCATCCCCCCCTCCTCCCAGCCCCCTGACGCCTCCTGCTCCAACCCCTTCCGCTCCTCTTTCTCCAAGCCCCAACCCCACCACATCCCAGCCCTCCTCCTGCGCCTCCAATTAATTAAATGAATATCTCTGCCGCTCAGGTTATCAGTGACACATCCAGCCTACCCCAGATCGCAGGCATACAGTTTGAAATCGATGCTCACACGTTGGGCATTGCGTTCCCAGTGCTGGACAGCAACCTTGATGCCCCACCTGATTGCAACTGGGATATGCAAGGGGCCGTGTTGCGCTGTGTTTGACGTATTTCCCCCTATGTGTGTGAGATCCTTTGGGATGATGGTTTAGCATCTTGGTCAGAAAGTGGCTTCCATGACTGAGCATTCATTTCATTCTAGCCCTACCTGAAGCTGCAGCTTGATTTGTCCTGGAGGTAGGGACATAGTCTCTTGGTCCTTCTTGTCGTCCTTCTTAACATCCAGCTCAGGAATGGGGTCGAGAGCTGCATCCAGACTCTGCGTATCATTGGAGAATGCTTTGATTTGAATTGTTAATGTTACTGCCGAAGACGGCAAGCAGCCAAATGGCTGGCTGGAGCCATGTAACCAGGTTCAAGTTCAAGAGCTGCATCCAGGCTCTGCCTTCATCGGAATTTGCAGTAGCACCTGTCATGCCTAAGTTGATGGATAGACGAATGATAGGATAGGATACTGTTGGGGTTATGTTTGTCACCCTCCTTTAGGTTGGGGTCCTAGGAGTGTCTGGGCATCTTTGCATTCTGATGATCACCCCTGCCCAATGTGTGCTATGGTTGCGTTGGCATCCAGACTGTCACATTGCTCAAATCAGGGTGCTGGAGTTTTTTCCAGGATTCAGCCCATGGCTCTGCTAGAGTTGCTAGCGATGAAACAGAGGTAAAGAATCCGGATCCACTCTGCCTGATTTTGAGTCCAAGGTGTATGCATGGGATGGATGAACGTGTGTGTGGCTGGACTGTCACCTTGCTCAATGTAGGGGTGCCAGGATTCACAGGTGAACCAAAAGCATGGATGTTCACTCCTCTCTTCGCCTCTGGGGTTCTCATCGATTCATGAGTTCCCCTCACAGTATTGCGCTTATTTCCTCGGAAAATGCCCCTCGCCAGCCTTGGGATCAGGGAAAGTCCCAAAGTGATTGAGGCACCAAGCAACATCGCGCCAGGGTCGGTGTTTCCTCTTCCCTTACCGCGGTGGCTGCGGGTGACAAACGAAGTGGGAGAGGGCACCGAATCGGGAAAGGGAATGGCTATGGTCTCGGCGACAGATGGGGCAACTTCATTCGCAGCTGGCTCGACTGAACTGACAGACGGCTCATAAGACATTTTTGCAGGACAGTTCATTGGACAAGCGGGAAATGATTCTACAATGCAACGCCTGCACGACAGCCCCTGCGTCAACGATTAGCAGGTGGGAGTGGAAACTTCGGCTGTTGAATTCTGTAGTAGCGAAAAAATCATTCTCGAATCGGTCAACCATTCGCATTCGGTTAGGATCAAATTTTTGAATTCGTCCCACGTGGACAGGTCCATTATACAGCGTGGCCCGGGCCCGGGCTGGCTTGGATTCAACGGAGTCGCACGCGCACGCGCACGCGCACGGAGTCCCATCGGAATTATATCTTAACAGCACAATTTACGAATAGCTCTTCTCGCAATAACTGAGCAGGACGACTCGGGATTTGTCTTAAATCTTTTTACGGTAGCTCCGGGTATCGGGTAGCACTCTGTAGGCCTAACGCGTACATCTGTACATCGGCGTGGCGTACCACGTGGAACTGTCAGCTGTACGGAGCAAAGGCGCCAGCCTGTCGAAGGGCCAGGCGGGAAGATTCAAGGGATCTCCAACTTAGGTTCAGCGAATTCCGATTCTGAGGTGCGACAATTTATGTCCAGTTGGGCAGAGTTGGGTAACCAATTTCAACTAACGCAACTCAACTGTCGACTCATCAAACTGTCGGATGCAAATCTACGACATCAAAAACTGTTTTGACATTCAGGACAAAGTCTAGTCAAGTCCGACATCAATTTATGACTTGACATTCAGAACAAAGTGTAGACAGGCCATTGGGTGTTGCCCCAAGGCTACTAGGCAAGCCCGTTGCTCACCCAGCCAGGGGGCTTTCCTTTTCTTCCGACACGATCTGACGAGTTTCTGATATTCTTCTGATTATTACCGAAATAGTTTCGCATTTTTTGTATCTCAGTTCTGCTGAACTTCTCGCTGAACTCGCTTCTACGATCCTGTGCCCGTAGATCGTTCGGCACTTCGGTCCACATCATCCCTGCTCCGTTCCTCCCACCTTTCCCGTTGTCTCGAGCTCGAGTTCGACACAAATTTTCGCAATCGTACTTGGACTCCCTCCAGCTTCATCAATAATTGCACCTCCCTCCAATCCTGTGCCTAGCGAAGCAGCGATCGATCGCTCTTGCCCCCATCCTTGAATACATGTACGCTACAGTCCAGGGGTAGGCCCAATAGTCTATAGGGACTTGCCCAACCGTGTTAGGAAGGGCTTAAAAAGAAAAAGCATTGATGAACTGAACCCCAAACAATCGTTTATCGACGGGGGCCCTGAATTCGTGCTACAGTGATCATTCAATTTTACAATACAATTAAATCATCATCTCTTCTGGGATTATAATTTAATTGTAAGATGATTATCCTTAAAGGAATCAGGATTTTATGACCACCTTCATCTTTATCCACCAATTCTGATTCAATGTTCATTTTCCCAAAAATAAAATTTCTATCCTCAGCGTATTACTGACATTCTAATACCTTACGAAATGAATTTCATCTTCGACCACTACTCAACCAGGGTTCTACTTGACGCGCGATATTTTGCCCTAGAGCGCAAGGTTTTGGAGCCCGACTGCGCGATTTTTAAACCCCCTCTCGGCGCAGCGCGCAGATTTACGGTTTCAGTTGAAGCAAAAGCGCAACCCCAAATGATAAAATGCAGTACCCTGTCTTCTACCGTCAGCCACCATATAAGAGCACCTGCAAATTCTGCCAGAACGAGAGGTTCTCCTTTCTGATTCAACATTTAATTTGTGAGCTCAAAAGCGTAGTCTTGCTATGCATTAAATGTCATCCCTATTGTTGAATAAGTTAATGTTTTTGGAAATATGGTTTCTATCCTCTGACATCATCCACTTAGCGTACATTATAGTTTAAATACCGATTCCTTGGATATCACCAAGATTCCTAGGGTCCACTGTGCTCAGGGATTGCAAGTCAATGTCTGTTATTTTAGAGATGCCTTCATCAATTTCCCCAAAGTCAATATAGCCCAGTGAAGTCTGGTTATCTTGAATAATATCAGAGAAATGTTATATAACACCTAATCTCTGAATCCTGCTCCCTCCCATTCCGTTTTGAGCTGCTGCTGAAAAGCCACTATCCTGATATGTACAGTGCTTTTTCTTAAAGACCCTCACTATACGGTTGGGCAAGTCCCTTTAGCCTAGTTGGCCTACCCCTGGACTGTGACATACATACAAGTACCACTAGATAAATCCGATGGCGACTATGCACCACCCCGACCTGAAGTCCCTGCCCACAACGCAGGGATCTATATGCATGCATCTCGTTATTCTGGTGCTTGCTAACTTTCAACAATAGCTTTTGGTGAGATATTTCTGATGTTGCAAAATCATACCACCACTTCAGATCTTCAGATGCCATCTCATTATAATTTTAAAGCCAGCTCACTTTCGCATAGAAACACTTTACATGTTGTTATCAGTTGTGGCCGGTCGTGGGCAAGAATGTTTTTATTTTTATTTTTTAGTTATGAAAGGAATTTCTCCCTACACAAACCAGTGACACCGAGGATTCGGTTCGAATGGCGTTGCCACTCCTACACAAGAGTATGCGTGTTTGTTTGTGTCCTACGTCTACTCTAATGCTTACCTTTTATTTTCAGCTACCAGCAGCAGCATCTAATTAAACACACCCAACTATGGAGGATGATGTACCCTGTAACCATGTTACCACCCCTAACTGTGGAGGATGATGTACCCTGTAAACATGTTACTACCCCTAATTGTGGAGGATGATGTACCCTGTAACCATATATTATAACCAACCCTAAATGTGGAGGATGATAAACCCTTTAACCATGTAACTAACCCCAAATGTGGAGCATGGTATACCCAATAACCATGTAACCAACCCTTACTGTGGAGCATTATATACCCTGTGAACATGTACATTGTAACCGTGTACCCTGTAACAAACATTTGCCCTGTAACCTGTACCCTTTAATCCTGCGCCTTGTAACCATACCCTGGTTCCCTGTAACCATACCCTGAAACCAAACCAAACCTTTGCCCTGTCAGAGCCATTGCCAGGATCAAACCAAACCAACCAAACCATACATTTGCCCTGCCAGAGCCATGGCCAGGATCAAAACAAACCAACCAAACCAAACATTTGCCCTGCCAGAGCCATTGCCTGGATTAAACCAACCAAATCAACCAAACCTGCAGGAGCCATTGCCGCAATGGAAGCTAGACGGATGATTTCAGCTGCACTGCTGCTACTACTTCTATCTGGGAGTGCCCAGATGAGCCTTGCCCAAAATAATACCAACGGAACAGGCCTTTTAGAAATCTTCCCCACCGACAACATATGTGCGGTGTTGTTCCCCCAAATGCTGAAGACCCCAGATGCGTGCGCCAGACAGGATCAATTAACGACATCACTATTTGGTACAACCCCCAAATTGTTGTGTTATCCTCTTGCCATTGTTGAGGCTGAGAATGTGTCAGCTGATGGTGTACCCATACCCTCCCCCCTGTCGGACATGCGTCCAGTCCCGATCATCATACCAAGGTCAAGGTGGGAAAGTGAGGGTGCAACCTACTACTGGATGTACCGCACCGTCTGGAACTTCCTCTTTTATGATCCCTGCTACTTACAACCGAATAACAGTGTACAGGAACCTGTGCCCCAGGGTTGGGACCTCGTTCACAAGGTGATCATTCCAGAGACTACAGACGGCAACCCTGATGGTTTTGACGACCCTGACAATGTCTTTGACCTTCCCTATGGCTCGGTCATCATACGAGATAATATGATGGTAATTTGTATGAGGGGCGCTGCATCCAAGTATGAGTGGGCGTTTAGTGCCACCAACTACTTCACTGATGCAGACAGTATAGACCCTAGGTTGGACGACATGGGCAGATGCCATGAAGGCTTCTCCAGGATTGCACTCAAGGCCTTCGATTCGCTGCAGCCCACCCTGGAGCAGCAAGTAGTGAAGGGTCATATTCACCACGTGGCTGTTTCAGGCCATTCACTAGGAGCTGGCGTCGGCAGCATCCTCTCATATCTCGTCCAGCAGTATCTCAATGAGGCCATCCCAGGGCTGAACAGAATCAAGGTGGATGCCTTCCTGTTTGGGTCGCCCAATGCAGGCGACAATGCTTTCAATGAGAAGTTAGCCCAGAAGGTCAACATCCGGGACATTAGCTTCATTTATGATGTCATATCTCAGGTACGCTCTATGTATCTCCAATTGTGATGTTGTACATCAGGTACGCTCTATGAATATCCAATTGTGATGCTGTACATCAGGTACGCTCTTTGAATCTCCAATTGTGATGTTGTACATCAGGTATCCCTCTTTGAATGTCCAATCGACCAGACCACTATACCTGATTTCAGTCCTCTTGATTTAGTCTGGATCCCTTGAGTGTCCAACAGTTTTTCTTCTTCTTCGACAAAACGTTGCCACAGCATCAGCATTCCGGCGATTTCGCGCACGCTTTTTGAGTTCCACTGCGCGCTGCGCCCCCCTGTGGGCGCAGCGCGCAGTTTTTGCGCTTTTTAAACTACAAAGCGCTGCCCAATTTGACGTTAGTGCGCTTGATGCGTTGACCAATTTGACAAAACGTAGTACCCTGGTTGCATGACCACTCATGAACCACAGTTGTTAAGGACGCTGCGTCCTCCGTTGCAGACGTCTGCAACGTGGGGAGGGTCCGTTGACCAGAAGGAAGGGTCCGTTGCGTCGCAGGACGCAGGCTATGCAATTGGTTGCGTCACAGGCAGCAGAGCTGGGGGTCCTCCTGAAGAACCCTAGCATGAACAGCCCGGGCTCTGCACGTAGTGCTCTGCCATATGATGGCTATGCATCAATCCTGAAAGCAGGCTCGAGTAGCCGAAGTAGCTACTCAACCTGGCCTACAGAAACCTGAAATACAAAATACTGGTGTCCACCTCTTCATAAGATCAAGTAAGGTATCAGCCTTCGTAATGATATTTCAAACACAGTATAGACACAACTACGACATCACACTGTAACACGAGATTTATAACACTATAACATCAATGGCCACCTCCTAAGACTGTGATATATCACATAGTATCATATCACCATCGTCACCACCTCTATCACTAGCGCCATTGCCATTGTGACTGTGCAAGTTGTTGTTACAGTCTAGGGGTAGCCAAATAGGCTAAATGGACTTCCCAACCATGATATCAGGAGGGGCAAAAAAGAAAAAAACAGATGAACTTAACCCCCAAATGATCATTTAATGATGGGGGCCCTGATTTTGTGCTACAGCGATATCTTAATTTTAGGATTAAATAGTTGCTGATCTGATTACTTAGTCACCGATATGATAACATATATAGCCATATATACATTATATAATGGCTGACACGATAATATAGTGGCTGTTATGATAACATAGTGGCTGATCTGAACACCCACCCACCCACAGGTGTGTGCTCTTGGAGGCTTGGGCGTTACCTTCAGCGAATTATGTTATACCCCCCCCCCACCACCACCACCACCACCACCACCACACACACACACATGCCAACACACAAAAGCACATTTGTTATTCTTGGAGGGTTAACCTTTCCTGATCTCTCTGTGGTGATGATGATTACATTTTCCCTGGTCCTCCAAAAGTGTCCACAGCTTGACGGAGTCAAGAGGAACTTATGAACATCACAGACAAGAAGAAAAATAAAACATTGGTGAGCCAATCTGCCTGGTGAAAATGTTGTATACATGTGCATCCAGGGTACTACAAAGCACGCACGGCAGCGCGATTTTGCGCACGCTTTTTCAGCCCCACTGCATGTTTCGCGCAGTTTTTTCAACCCCCTGTGGGCGCAGCGCGCAGTTTTTGCAATTTCTGTACTACAAAGGGCTGACCAATTTGACGTTCGTGCGCTGACCAAGTTGACAAAATGTAGTTCCCTGTGGGCATCCCTTGCCGTAGGTGCTGAGTGCGCTCGAGATGAAAACCCTAAACACTGATCTTACAGCGCATCCCTTGTTGCAGAGGTCGTGTGCGCCCAAGATGAAAACCCTAAATCATAAACACTGATCTCATCATACAACCCTTGCCGTAGGTGCCTTGTGCGCCCGAGACGAATGCTTGTCCAGTGGGTCAAACGGAACCCTTTTACATTTCCAACACTGAAGGCAACCCACCACAGCTTTCCTGGAACTGGAGGTGCGTCTGCTTTGGCTGGGGGGGGGGGGGGGGGGGGGGCAAGGGGCATAGGCAGGAGTGGGGAAGGGATGGGCCAGAAATGAAAGGGCAGGGGCATGCAGGGGGATTGTATGGGTCGGGAATGAGAGTTCTGGGGAGGGGATGGAGCGGGGAGGGAGTGCAAGGGCGGGGGTGGGGAAGGGATGGGAATGAGAGGGCAAGGGCAAATGCATGAGCGGGGAAGATATGGGTTGGAATGGGATGGATATGGGTTTGAATAGGATGGATATGGGTTGGAATGGAAGGGCAAGTGTGTTGCTTTGGATTTGGGATTGTATCCCATATCATTTTGAATTAATTCACCCGACAACAGTTGCTTATGTTGTACGCGGTGGTATGAACCATTCGAACATCTAAATCTGATAGTCGAATGGTTGATACCACCGCTTACAATAATCTGAATAAGATGGTCGAATGGTTCATACCACTGCTTAAAACATATATTACAGCACTGCACTGAATTCGTTTTTGGTCTGGTAGCAGGCAGGGAATCGCGTGCTCTGTTCCCTTCAGCTTTTTCTTCAGGATCTGCCCGCCACGAGTCAGTGTCTTGTTTTTCAGAAATCTGGAAGTCATTTTGGTAGCCACAAGTGGCGACCATAGCCTCATTCTGGGATGGTGCGGTAGCACTGTTTGTAGAGCGCGGAGCGCTCGGCGCAAAGCGTCGCTACTTTTAAGGGGGGTCTGGGGGGCGTAGCCCCCCGGGATTTAGCCCCCCGGCGCGAGTATACATCATGCAAAAAAGTAAACTGTTCCGAAACCGAAAGTATTGCGATACAATCGATGCCATGAAACGAGGAGGCAAGAGTTACGCGCGTCACACTAAAAATGGGAAGACGACATGTGGTGCACGCACAGTACGATCATGAATGGACTGCTAAAAATGTTTGGAAGGTCAGAACTACGTAAAGAACTGTGAAGCATAACTGTCAATCATTCAATACATAGCAAGAGTTCATTCTTTGCATGAACTCTTGCTATGTAGCACTGCGCTGAATTCGTTTTTGGTACCAGGTAGTGAATTGCGTCGTGAAGCAAGACCAGTACTCACAGCGGGCAGACGGACTGAGTCCTGGTCTTGCTTCACGTCATGCAAAAAACTGAACAGTTTCGATACTGATGGCATTGTGATAAAATAAATGCCATGAAACGAGGAAGCAGGAGGTAGGCGCATCGCACGTAAAACAGGAAGACGACATGTAGTGCACTAACAGTACAAACATGAACTGCTCAGAATATTTTGAAGGCCAGAATTACGTGCAGAACTGTGAAGCATCACTGTCTGTCAATCTTTGCATGTACTCTTGTCAGGTAGCATTGCGCTGAATTCGTTTTTGGTAGAAAATAAGGAATCGTGTCCGTCTGCTCGCTGTGAGTCCATGTCATGCAAACAAGTCAACTCTACCGACACCGAAAGAAATGCGCTTATATACATGCCATGAAACGAGGAGTCACGAGTTACGCACATCGCACTAAGAATGGGAAGACAGCATGCCGTGCATGCGCAGCACGAGCACTTCAAACCTGCCACACGTTCAGAATTTGAAGTACAACAGCACAAGGTTTCTTTCCGAAAACGCAGACTTTAAACCAATCTTTGTATGCGCTGTTACAGCAGCACCGCCCTGAATTCGTTTTCGGTACTTCAAACCTACCATGCGTTCCAAAATCAAAGCCAAAACGGCGTACAATCCCTCATTACCTTTTGGCCACTCAGGTATCAATCACCTGAAACTGTTCCTACATTCAACTGCAGGACTCAGCGAGGAGGAGTTACCTTCTAGATCCTGTATGTGCATGTATTTGAGTATGTGCACACACACCCCCCAAACACACGCACCTATACCCGAACGACTTCAACATCACCACCACCACCAACAAGGAACTGTCTAACCCAGAAACTATTTGTCTCTGTCTCATTACTGGCTGCTATACCACCCGCTCATACCGTCCGGCTATTCCCTAAACCCTGCCACCATTCTGGTGGCTGTGCCCATTCTCTTAGGGTTCGACTGCGTCCTCTGTCAGTGTTCTTTTTTTCTCTCCCTTTGAGTGATCAACGTCTGTGCCTCAGTGCCAGAGCTCTGGTGACACTATCTAAACCAGAAACGATCCATAAGATAACTGACACAATTCATGAATTCAACAACTGCAGGGCTCACCGAGGCGGAGTTAACTTTGGACCTGACCTGATGCCCTATCAGAGTGACGAGTGGAATTGCTTCCAGCATTTGAATTTGAGAAATACTATGGGTTTCTTTGCTGCCTCGCACGGCTGCAGTTACGCATGTGCATTTTCCTCCTTCGTCAACGTCACCAACAACCTGTGTCTGCTTAGTAGCGAGGGCGCTGATTGATCTGTTGCCAGCTTCTGCCATTCTTTCCCTTTCATGTTCTCTTCCTCATGCCTGCCGTATCTCCCTGAACCCTAAACTCACCCATCCCAGCTATCATCCTACGTGCACTTGTGTGCATTTTCCTCCTTCGTCAATGACACCAACAACCAATGCCTGCTTAGTAGCGAGGGCGCTGATCTGTCTGTTGCCAGCTTCTGCTTTGCTCTCCCCGCCTTGCTTTGTTCTCTACTTCATGCTTGCCGTATCTCCCTGAACCCTAATCTCACCCAGAGATCATCCTACGTGCACTTGTGTGCACTTGTTTCCTTCGTCAACGACACCAGCAACCTACGCATGCTATCGAGGGCGCTGATCTGTCTGTTGCCAGCTTCTGATTTGCTTCCACTACTTTGCTTTGTTCTCTACTTCATGCTTGCCGTATCTCCCTGAACCCTAATCTCACCCAGCTATCATCTTACGTGCACTTGTGTGCACTTGTTTCCTTCGTCAACGACACCAGCAACATATGCCTGCTATCGAGGGCGCTGATCTGTCTGTTGCCAGCTTCTGACCCCCTGTTGCCAGCTTACCCTACCTTGCTCTCTTCCTCATGCTTGCCGTATCTCCCTGCTGAATCCTAAACTCACCCAACTATCATCCTACAAGCACTGGGTTTTTTGTGTGCGTTGCGTCGCAATTATGGCGACTCGATGCGACCCTAGTGCAATTCGCTGCCCCCCAAACCTTGAAAGTGCTGAGGGGGGCATTTCTGACTAGTTTAGCCAGGCCCATGCGTTGCCGTGCAGCGACAGGATGTATACGGAATGGCGACGCATTGTACAAAAACAAGTTTGGTTTTGTTTCTCTCCCATAAGCTTTCTCCCTATTTCTGTATATCTTCACAACCAGACCCAGGCTGCACAAGTTGAAAGGGCATACTTAGAAGCGTTTTATGGGCTGAAAGAGTAAAAACAATGAAAATTAGTATGCCATGCCAGAGGCGTGAGATTGAGGGATCCCCTCCGTTTGCATGCATGTAAGCATACTGGAGAATAGCAACCATGTTGGGTTTCTTTGCTTTTGCAGACCCTCTGCGCCTGAGCTTGGAATCTTTGAAGCGTCTCTATGCTATTTATGGACTGAAAGAGTCCTTATTTCATGCCTATGGGGTTTCCCCTCAAGGGTTTTCATCCCATCATTAGTATTGTGGTTTTAGTACCCATTTATCAGGGCTCTTGTCCATCTCCGGCCTGAGACTGGCTTTGTTCAATAAGGGCAGTACTTGCTGGTATTGAGCCTTCATACCTCATACACGGCTTATGCTTTCCTCTTCCATAATTTCTGGATTACCTTGTTTGGCTCTTTGTGTAGAATGATCTTTGCTGTTCACGATGCTTTCTTGTTTCCTTTGCAGTTATTGTCACTGTAGGGTTATCGTGTGGATTCATGATAGACCCCAGTGAGTCATGTGGATTCATGACTCAAACCTCACCATGTGGATTCATGGGTGAGCGACTGCTTAGGCGTGCCCTGGTGCTCTGTTGGGTTATCATGTGGATTCGTGATAGACACTGGTTAGTCATGTGGATTCATGACTAACACCTGAACATGTGGATTCGTGGTTGAGTTGTTGTGCTGGTGTCACTTGTGTTTGTCCTGGTTTAGGACGTTTGATGGTTTGTTTTGTCATGTGGTTTGTGACGCAAGTTGTGTTGCGTGAATTGTGGTGTTGTTGAGGGCAACAATTTCATTGAGTGGGGGATAATGAGAGAGAACGGCATCTCTCTGTCTTGTCCTGTCGCGTGTGTGGTGTAGCTGGCGTATCGTTATGTTAGTTGGATATGTCGGTTAGTTCGGTTCCTAGTTTGGGGTTCTGGTTTCTGTCTTGTGCGGAGCGGAATATGTTCCCGTCCTTCTTCTTATTGTTATGTTAACAGTTGTCCTATTTCCTGTTCGCTCTCCACTCTCTCCTTCTCGTTATGGGCCCATCATAAGAGCGTTCCGTCACATCTCCCCACACTTTGGATTAAGAATTCCTGGGTCTCAAAAGAGTACCAGGAATTGGGGGGGGGGTTATGGGATGGCAGGAGGTTATGTGACACGGATTGTTCTCCCATGTAGTGCTGGGTAACCAACAGTACTCACCTGCCAGGGTTTCCCACACGTAATAAAGAGTCAACTGACTCCAAGTGAAGCTATGTGAATATACTGTAAAATCAGATGTCCAGAACTGTTGAAATATTTTGGTGTGGCACAGAGTCTGGCTCAGGGGAATGCCTAGAAGCTGCTGAGAAAAGCTGAAAAGAAAAGCCCTCATGTTAGGGATGCATGCAGTTTTTTTCGTAACAAAAAAAAAAAAACCTCCCCCCTTTTCATAGCTATTCTGGTTCCAGAGCCATCTGGCCTGTCTCCGTTTGTTGCTATTCATCGCTAATAGCGACCCATCGCTAAAACAAACTCGATGCATGTCATGTACAAACGTGAGCCTAAATGATTTGGGAGCACTGACAGCGGTCGGCTGAGTCAGACACGTGTAGAGTACTGCTTCACTTTACTGCCAATCAGTAAATGGGGGGAGCCGGAGGGTCTACACCCACTTCTTCGTGTGCATGTCTACATTGTAAACAGTCTTGGAACTTGACAGTTCGTTTCCCGATCTACCGGTATGTACTTCCTAATCATTCATATCTGGTGCAAAGCAGTCCTACGCAACAAACAGCATCTTGTAGATATTTGAATTTGATCTGATACATAGTTTTTCAGCCAACTCTGGGCTGCTCACCGTCTATCAGCATGAATAGCGGTGCTCTCGCTTGTTTTATGTCTTGGTGACTCCTTGTGTACTCCCTTAGAACTATCGGTCCTGACAGTACTATGTCAGCTTCCTGTTGACTGCGTCATCGGTTCTTCTGACACGCGCTGTCTAGCCTGTACCCTGATCAGGTTCCAGGCTACCGCCCCCTTTCCTCCACTGGTGCCCCTTAATGGGTCTCCTGTGCTTGTAACTTATTCTCGTCTCCGCATTTATAGATTGGCGTGCTGCACACACAAAGTCCACTCTCCGGAGTGTTATCCAAGCTGATACCGTCTTCCAACACCTGGTCCCCCCATGCGATACCCAAGGAAATCAGGGAGCACACAAAGCGAATTGGACAGCTAAAAGATTTGTCCACGTCCAAAACTCTCGCGCACTAGAATGGTACCCCAAGGTGTCTTACATTTAGGGACCGGAATGTCATATGATATTGTAAATAAATATTAACTTTAGCCTAGTCAGACTGCCGGCATGATATGATATCCACACAAGGTGTGCGGGGGGATCAGGGATTGGTACGTAGCAGGGACTTTTTTTACCGGAATACATTCCGATCGTAATACGAGACCCCGTTTTTGCTAAAATTGCCGGAATAAGAAACCTAAAAAGGTTATATTTTTTGTTTACTGAGATTTACTAAAAATGACCCAAATCGACCCAACTCGGAATAAGGCTCCGTTTTTGGGAGGGGAAAATGGAGGAGAAAAATAAAAAGGAATAAGATTCCCTCTTTTTGATTTGAAAAAACATTCCCTAGTTCGTAGCTACCTTGTGACTGCCGCAATTCAACCAGTAAAGCTGGTGGTAAGGTCGGTGAGCTCGTTATGCATTATGCATTACATGTGATGTTATGACAGGCGATTGCGCACAAAAACGGCGTGTTTGCTAAATACCGGTATTTTCGACCAACCGTATTGTGGTGTCGCTGCATAGGTCTGGCTGCCTACGGGCCGACCTACCAGCGGCACTGAGGATTCAGTTTGAATGGTGTCGCCAGCACTTTTTTTTATAATTATTGAGGTCATTTTGGTAGCCACAAGTGGCGACCCAAGCCTCATTCTGGTATGGTATGGTAGCACCATCTGTATAGCGCGAAGCGCTCCGTTATTAAGGGGGGCCCAGGGAGCGTAGCCCCCTGGGATTTTGGGGGGTGGGGCTTAGAAAACATGCATTTTGCACATGGGTGACATATGTTACACTGGTTTGTAACGTCTTTGTCAAGCCTCTAATTGTACAGAAAAGTAACCACTAGTCTAGTACTACAACCTAGCCCCAACATTCCGGCAAACCTAAAACATACTCACTATTAAGTTATCATCAATACACATTCTTTGCGCATCATAAGAAAAGGGTCTGCTTGATCATATCACATCATGCAAAATGTGATACTATCAACTGTGGTTTCAGCATTTGGGTGGGAGGGGGGGGGGGGGGGGGGGGGGGGGGGGGGGGGGGGGGGGGGGTCTTCAAGAAAACAGGCGCGTGCGGTCTAGAACTGTCAATTTGTCAGTTAGTTCATCTGGCGGTTAAGACCACCTATTGGTTACACCGCCAGTCAGTTAGATCATGCTAGTAGGTTATACCGCTGGCATGCCTTGAGGTTAGGTTATACCTAACCTTCCCTGAATGCTCTGCTACTTGACCTTGGGCATTCAGTTCCTCTCTAGCGTTTGTTACATTACATTGATCTCATACATTACTCATTTGTAAGCTGCACAGAGAATCTATCGCCTCCTGTACCAGCATTCTTGCCACACGTCGCATGAAGGAGTCCCTCCCGCCTGGAGGGTGACACTTACTATGTCTGCCATGGTGACTTTCCCCAGCTGCGGCGTACGGGAGGGTCCCCTTAACACCACGCCCCTCTAGGCGTTATCTTTTTTTGTTTTCACATTGATCTACTGCACTCGCTGCCTTGTGCATACAAATATTTTTACATTGATCTACTGCACTTTATTTTTTACATTGATCTACTGCACTTTACATTGATCTACTGCACTTTACATTGATCTACTGCACTTGCTGCCTTGTGCATACAAATATATGTGAGAAATGTCTATATGTGGCTGACCACAAGGGGGAGTCTTGGCGATAGGGGTGCTTCGAGCCACATGTTGAGTTGTTGACGTTAGCTATGCTGAGGGGCGCAAGGCCTAAGCCGTAGACCAGCGTCAGGCACGTAAGTCTGAGCTGGTGCAATATGCGAAGTGTGATATGTAGCTGTATATCATTGTTTTTTCTATGAAGCTACTCGGTCCCATGTACGGTAGCTACGTTTTTTCTATGAAGCTACTCTGTACGGTATGCAGATTCCTAGGAAGGTAGTGTGTTACTCTATGTATTTTTGTGTAGCTTGTTTCGAGATATACATAGCTTAGGCTGGGTTAATTCCTCTTGTAACCAGGAGTAGCCCAGGCCTCAAAATGTTCGGTCATGCCGATTGATTTTTTCTGAGAACGGGGATGTAATGGCATGTAACATGGCAATATTTGAAGTTACTTTTCAGCTCATTCTGAGCACCTCAATTAGGGGGCGTTTTCGCCAGATTCGTTGTTGGGAGACGATGTAAGGCCGACCATTTGACAGACCCCACTCGACCTCCATGGAAACAATTTCCGTGCGCCAATCCTTGCTGCTAGCGTGCAGCGACGTGCACCGGCGAGCATCAAAGCTTCTCTCCAGGATTCTCTCGATGAGGTTTGAGGCTTTCAGATCATCGACAATTTGACGTCCGCGAGAAACCAGCCCCTGCCCCACTGGAAACACACCCATAGCCGACCAAAGCCTGCCTCCTGACCCGCAGCCGACCCGCAACCGACCCGTCTGCGACGCAACCAACCCACTGAAGCTACCTCTGCGCGCCTCTGCGACGGAACGGACCCTCCCGAGCCTCCCCATTCAACGTCAGAGGGTCCGTTCGGGTCCGTTGCGGCTCAGGGCGCAACGGACCCTCTGACGTTCCGTCTGCGACAGAGGACGTCCTGAACAACCCTGGTCCTGAAAAAACCTAAGCCCGGTTTTTGATGTTTGATTTTTGCAAACTCCTTTCACAACTCAAAATAAAAAGGACAACCTTTCATACTTCCGATGCTAAAAGAAATACGCAACAGTGTTAATACGTAATCGAGTATTTGTCTCGTCCCTGGCGTTGACTCCGAAAGAAGAGGCATCGGCAAAACACAACTTCGTCCCAATTTGTTTAAAGAAGTCCTCCTGAGATAAGTAGCCAGTTGTTTTCAGGATCCCGCCGGTGTGCTTCATACTGTGAACTGCGACAATAATATGGCAAGGTAAGGTTGCGCAAAGATCATCCCCTGCCGCTGGGCACGTGGGCCCCCTCATTATTGAGTTATCTTTATCAGGACGCCTTCCGAGAGCGAGGCGCAAATCCTCGGCTCCTTCAAAAACCTTCAGAAATATCCAGGATCTGAAATCCTCGGGACCTTTCAGACTTCCTGCCTGCCTGCCGGCAGCTTGCATTGAATTTTCATTGTTGCACGAACTAAGGGCCCCCGTCAGTAAAACAAGTTCATCAGTGTTTTTTTGTTTTAGTCCCTCATGTCACGGCTGGGCACATCCTTTTAGCCTAATTGAGTAATTGGCCTATCACCAGACTGTAATTAATGCAACAACATACGTATCCAGGACGAGGGCTATCTGCTGTAGTTCGTTATTTTATAATTTCTTTGAGGAGCCGAGTACCGTATGCATAACTCGACCGAATCGTATTTACCCCCCCCCCCCCCCCCCCCCCCGAATCGTTTTAGCCCTTCCTGTCACGGATGGACAAGTTCCTTTAGTATATTTGTTCTACCCTTGGACTGTAGCGTACATACACACGTACCCCCCAAGCAGAATCATGAAAGCAAGATCATGCTTGCGGTATCAAATTGTAAACCTAAACATCCCACCACATGATTTTCCCAATTGATCCCATGAATTTCGAAAATCCGTGAATCATTTTAAATGTGCCCTTTCCCACGACCCAACTCAAACCGCAGCTCAACAGTGTCACATGATGATGCAATCAAATTGCATAGGCCCCTCAGACAGGAAGAGCGGGAATCTTCCATGGAGGTGCGGAGGGTCAAAACATGTATAAATCTGTGTGGAACTGTAAATGGAACTGTTCAACTGTAGCTTTTGTTAATACCGTAGGGCGGGAGGGTGGCAGAAAAAATACTACCTATTCACCCACCCGATCACCACTTTCCCAGCTTGACCATGCGAACTGCCTTCAATATGCGAACTAGCTTATTGAGGAACATTTAACGCTTACACTTTTTCTTCCGCGTACTACGGTACTGAATCATATGATATTGACATATTGTGTACTGTAGATAGACAGGCATTAGTATGGGGGAAGCGAGGATCTCTCATACCGCGCGTTACAATTTACGCCTATAAAACGGCAATTGAACATCCAAAATAACAACTAGACCCGAATTTCCTATGAATCCGGGTAAGTAAACATGGAATCAAAAATAACATCGGAAAATCAGGTATTCAGACGGTTGACTCAGATTCCTTACAGTTGCTTTTTCATATTTCCAATACATATAATTTACCCTTAAGGGTTGAGGAAATTAAGCACATGCAGGCTTCATCATTGTCCGTACTTATATTTGCAAAAGTATGGGGGCCTGCTTGCTGGACATTGAGACACTGCCCGAGAGGTCCAGCGATCTTTCAGATGGGGCCCCCATTGGTACAAGTGCTAGTAGACATATTTAAGGTGTATGCTGGGCCTTGTAAAGTTTTAGCTTTGAGTGTGATATTTCCCTTAATTAGGGGGTATATCACACCACTAGCTGGCTTTACTGGTCTTATCAGCTTTGACCATTAAATAAAGTCAACTGCACTATCTAGCTTGCAATTCCAGACTGTTCAGGTCTGTCTTTGTGCTACTACCAATAGAGTCGCTACTGTCAAATAATAACAGAGTCACTTCCCCTGGGAGGCTCAGGTAGCTTCTGGAAGATGTAACTCCTGTGGGACAGAGGGATGGTGGTGGGAACTCGAAATTTGGTTCAGATCAAGGCTCAGCAGCTTGGGGCACCAAGAATTTAGTGCCCCCAGTGACTGTGCACTTGATTTTATACCGGGCAGGACAGTACTGCTGGGAAAACACTGGCGGTGGTTACTCCTGGTTTTGCCCGGGGGTTTACGGGTATTTGAAATATGAATGCGTCCTGCGGCTTAATCTTACGTCGCGCGGCTGAATACTCCATTTCACCCACTACTGTGTGGGAAATGCGGCATTCAGACGGTTGACTCAGATTCCTTACAGTTGCTTTTTCATATTTCCAATACATATAATTTACCCTTAAGGGTTGAGGAAATCAAGCACATGCAGGCTTCATCATTGTCAGTACTTATATTTGCAAAAGTATGGGGGCCTGCTTGCTGGACATTGAGACACTGCCCGAGAGGTCCAGCGATCTTTCAGATGGGGCCCCCATTGGTACAAGTGCTAGTAGACATATTTAAGGTGTATGCTGGGCCTTGTAAAGTTTTAGCTTTGAGTGTGATATTTCCCTTAATTAGGGGGTATATCACACCACTAGCTGGCTTTACTGGTCTTATCAGCTTGTACCATTAAATAAAGTCAACTGCACTATCTAGCTTGTAAGTCCAGACTGTTCAGGTCTGTCTTTGTGCTACTACCATATGCAAGAGTCACTGCAATTTCACACACACGTGCCCTCAGGATAATAAAAATCAGTCCCACATGTAAAGAAAAGGAGTGTAAAGGGGGACTGGGGGAAAGGTGTAGGAGTAAGGAGCATGTAACGGGACAGCAGGCTTGGCTAAGTGATGGGGTATCAAAATAAGAAGAAGGAAAGGAAAAGCTAGGCTCAGAGGCTGGAGGCAAAGTTCAACTTAACCGAGGGGTCTGGGATCCGATATGCCTTAATGGCATCTGATATCCACCTACCTTGAGTTCTAATAGTCTCTAGATCTGCCCCATTAGCCCAAGCTGCTACTATACCTTCCCGTCTGAGGCTGTGCAAGGCAAACCTGGCTGGATCTATGTCCAGTTGGGGTGAGAGTGTGCAATAGCAGTGAGAAAAGACTTCAGTCAACAGGACAAAGCCTGACCCGAAAGAAGGGGGGACTACACTGACAAAAGTAGAGCAAAAAACTCACTCCTCCTAAGGAGGTCAAAGAAACCCATTACTAGCCAAGCTGCATCTCTAGTAAACACGTCCTCCATGTGGGGCAGCAGGATTTTCAGCTTCCTCATGGTCTCGAGACACAAAAACATAAGGGACTTACACACTGCCCTCTTTGCCAGATGCAACTCCCTTAGGCCCTGGAACACCCTAAAGGCCTTAGAGATCTGTCCCGCAACACTGGAAACCAGAGTGCTAAGGGTCCAGTCCCTTGGGCCTGTGCCATTCAGCTAGTGCTGACATGGTTGTAATGGTGG
Source organism: Chlamydomonas sp. ICE-L (assembly GCA_013435795.1). Lineage (NCBI taxonomy): Eukaryota > Viridiplantae > Chlorophyta > Chlorophyceae > Chlamydomonadales > Chlamydomonadaceae > Chlamydomonas > Chlamydomonas sp. ICE-L. The sequence continues at coordinate 54,756,088 of JACBWV010000610.1, forward strand.
CAGGTTAGTTATGACCTGCTGCCCAATCCATGACCAGCTTTAACTAGCATCAAAGGCACTTGTTCCTTGAGGCCAGGAGGGAGTGCATTCTGCTCAGTAAGCAAGTAACTTCAGCCATACACTTGGTGTCGCTTAAGATCACTTGCATAAGTGTCTTGTGAGCTTCGGTACTGCCAAGGTAGAGCCCTCCAACATCCCTAGCCCCCTGGCCCTTGTTGGCCTTGGAAGCTAGTGATGTGGAGAGACACTCTTATAGTGTGCAGGCTGAGCACTTGAATGTACCACAGGATATGGCATTCCTGCCCAAGCTGATGCACTGGGGGTGGCTGTGCTGGCTGCAGTTGATGCACCTAAGCATCATTCCCTTGGTGCCTTGGTAGATGGTACATCCTATGGGGGGTGGGAGGAAGATATGAAAGGGGTAAGCTTCTGGGCAGGTCTGATCACAAGCAAAGTGTGTCAGTGGGTGAGGCCACCCAAGCATATAGGAGATCCACAGTTTTTCCTAATGCCGATAATGGGATGTTATCATCCCTGATGCGTGTTATCCTGGAACCCCCCTTATACACAGCTGAGACAGCTTGGACCTTATCCATGTAGCACAAGGCTGACGTTCCTGACAGTCTATGTGCCCAGTGCTGCAAGCAAATCATGCAAGCTTCGAGTTCCAGGACACCTATTGTGCACATGTACCCCTAACGACTCATGCCACTCCAGCTCCAGAGCCTTGTCCCAGACTCCAGGTCACTTAGTGTGCCCTTGTTAGAATTATTTAAAGTGTAGGCTGGACTTTGTATCGATTTAGCTCTTGTGTGTGATATTTCCCTTAATTAGGGGGTATATCACACCATTGCCTGGCCGTACTGGTCATATCAGCTATGTTACCATTTAAATATCTATGGGATTTAAGCCTGTGCCTTGTAAGTGGTATGGTAGGTGGTGACAGGATATAGGGCATCAAAACAAGAGTTGGATAGTGCAGGTATCCCCAAGGGTGTGACCTTTGGGGAAGAGCTATCCATCTACCTATTTTTTTTACCTGTCACAGGGTTGTTTCAGGGGTGGTGAGTGATCAAGGTAACTTGCTCATACAACCATTTATCCCAGTGAAGGAAGTGTCTACCAGAAACCTAGGACAAGGGACACCTAATTCATCTGCCCAGTATTGCCATCTCTCTATATTCAGCTTGGTTCCAGTTGAGTTGAACCACTTTTCCCTGTCTTCCAAGTCATGGGGTTGGAACATCTCAACCATCAGTCTCCCACAAAGGGTCGTGATTTGAATGCAGCTATGAATGTGAGTGGGTACTGTAGGAAGACAAATTCTAGCAGAAGCTGAACGACGCAAACTTCAAGGCGAACAGGGCTGCAGTGCAAAGGCACTGGGCAGAAAAGGAAGGCAAAGAAGGAGATCGCGATGGTCGACTACGAGTCGCGGAGCAGAGGGGGAGAGGGAAGGAACTCAATACTCTCACCTTTCTTCTCGAGCTGGCTGGGAGGGAATCTAGCGGCATAGGCGCTAGGGGATTGGAGGTCTTGGGGGCATCAGGAGCTATAGGATAGGTCGATGAATGCAACTCCCGTTGCCCACTCATCTTGCGATGGGTTGGGATTACGGTGTAGCTTTTCAGAGCGAGCCTTGATCGGAGGCCCGTGCGCCATCTTCGATCGTTTTGCGGGACCTGCGGGATGGGATCTCGACGCAACTCGAAATTTGGTTCAGATCAAGGCTCAGCAGCTTGGGGCACCAAGAATTTAGTGCCCCCAGTGACTGTGCACTTGATTTTATACCGGGCAGGACATTACTGCTGGGAAAACACTGGCGGTGGTTACTCCTGGTTTTGCCCGGGGGTTTACGGGTATTTGAAATATGAATGCGTCCTGCGGCTTAATCTTACGTCGCGCGGCTGAATACTCCATTTCACCCACTACTGTGTGGGAAATGCGGCATTCCCCAAATATCAAATGCATTCTCCTGAAAACGTCTATGACGCGCACTAAAAATTCCAGGACGCTGAAAACAAATGAAATTCAGGAATCAGGCATTTTTCAGGACTCAAAAGCATCATCCTGACAATGCCAGAAATCACACTGAAGTCAGAAACTCCTCAAACATCAAATGCTTACTTCTGAAAATATCCAGAAAGCGCACTAAAATTCCAGAACGCCGAAAAACAAATAAAGACGAAAAACCGGGGGGGCCTCAGGAAGTTGCTCGTGTACCGCACGTTAAAATCCGGGGCTCCTAAAGGGGGTTCGAAAAAGTCGGAAAATGTGTCTGGGGTGTGTGTGTGTGTGGGGGGGGGGGAGGGGGGGGGGGGGGGGGGGGGGGGGGGGTCCGACGGCTTTCAGAAATATCTTCTGGTGAAAACTGTTAGAGGCCAAAACTTCCTCAGGACTCGGTCCCTGATAAAATTAAGCAGACCTATGACACAAGCTCGACGAGATCTTTCCGAATCCACGCTTATTTCCGACGAGTAAATATGGAGGCGTGATCCTAGGCTGGCAGATCCTAGTACAGAAGTCGACCCGGTTTCGGAAATATCTTCGTAACTTCCTCACCAGCCGGAATCTGACGAAGTTAAGCATACTCACGAAACTGGTTCGACGAGAGCATTCCGAATCCGCGCTTGTTTTCGAGGCCGAGTCAATGTGTCGTGGTAGTGCTCGAGTAGTGACATCCACAGGTTCCAAATACACCAAGTGTGAAAGTTTAGTCAAAACAGAATCTCAATAATTCATCCCCAAACTTCTTGGGTACCGGTATAAGGAGAGTACTTAGGCATGCAACTTAGGCTTAACACAACCTTCAAATTCTCAAACACCAACACTAGCTAGCCCAGCTCAGAATCAGGACTAAGAAAGGGTGTTTGCTTGACCATGTTGTGAAACTTTGATCAAATCCAAATTTAAGACCACAAATGGATAGAGCTCGTCGAAAGGATCACTATAGATACTACTTTGACCCCTAATTATAATAACTGAAGGAGATATGGGCCTTGGGGGGGGGGGGGGGGAGGGGAGGGGAGGGGAGGGGTAAGGCAGATTTAAAAAACTTCCCACGTAGGTATATGAAAAAAACTTCCTACGGGCCCCCCTGTGAAAAACCAGGATTGTTTCAGGTGTTAGAAGCATCAACCTAAAAAAATCCTGAAATCATACTGAAAATTTTCAGGATGCTGAGAGCAAGAAAATTTGGAACTGTGAGGAATGAAGAAAGCACTATCAAATAACGAAGATAAATAGGTCATCATTCTGATGTTCACATTCCAGAAATTTTCCAGATGTCCGGAAGTCCTCAGAAATGTTAGGAAATCGGGAATCGATGGGAATCGACGACCCGAATCAACAATCCGGACATCCAAACAAGCAATTTGGAAAATTTGTGATCTAAACCTAATCAGAAAGGATAAGTGTCCAAAAAAATGCAGTAGAGAATCAATTAGGCTCGCCGATCTTAAATGCATGCTACACTGCTAGTCCTGCCTTTTTCAGGACCTGAGACTATATTTATGCTCATCTTAACTGCAGACCACGCCTTAGCCATCCTAAAATCAGAGAATGCTGATAAGTTTCTCCTCATCCATTATAAACCAGGCATCCAACATGACAGTGGCCCTTCAATGGTAGACACTTTCAACATCTCCTCCTAGCAATTTTGTCAAGGGACAACATGCAGACACAAGTGCTGCCTTGTGTATTCCACCTGCATAGCAATAAAGCAAGTTCATAAGAAATAAATTGTGCAGTCAGGGAAAACTTGGTTTAAAATGGATCCTATTAGGTGGTTTATGTACAGCAGTTAAAGCTTTTATCTTCTTGGTAGCTCCCCTGTCTGGCTATTCAGATTGAACTTGAGTTTGGCTCCACCCAGCAGTTTGGCTGCTCGCCGTCCTAGACAACCTGGAAAATGCCTAGCTATTCAGCCAAACCTAAGGCAACTTGAAGCTAACAATCAATTGAATAATTCTTTCGAGGAAGGAAAATAAGAGAAGCAAGGGTATAGTATAGAACTGCCAAAATATCTGGGTGTAGCATAGCCGCTTGGAAGCTGCACAGAAGCTGCCCAGAAAATGCAGAAGGAAAATCCCTAACGTTATGATAGGTTAGAAAGGGTTGCATTTAAAAAGGTGGCTACTCCTGGTCCTCAGGAATGTTGAAAGGCTCCCATGGGAATAATGGGCTACAAAGAAAGATAGATACAAGTTTGAAAACATTGCAGGACCTTACCAATCTGGTCATAGAAGTGTAGCTTTCCCTCCATGCACTATTCATGATACAGTGATCTGAACGAAGGATGTGAAACTGTTGATACCGTAGGGAAATGACTTAGTACACAAGAAGCAGGGACAATACGTAGCATATAGTCTAGCTTTGGTTTGCAAGCAAGATGCTTTCAAGCAAGTTCGTTTAGGTTCATGCGACGGAAAGGAGTCTTTTATGGGTCCGCGCCATCAACCAAGAAGCTTCATACCGGTAGTGGTTTGCTTCTTTCAGATGTGAGCTACCTAGCCGTGCGAACAAGGAATGCTCACCTCGCTCGTGCGTTGCACCCGCGTTCAGTCCAGATGGAAAAGAGCCTTCTTTGGACGCGCGCCATCAACCATGAAGCTCCGTGTCGGAACGTTCATCCGATGCAACATCTGAAGCAACACCTTATCATAATGGTCTAGAAGCATGGAACGAGTACGCATTGTGGAAAGAAGGAATGAGGGCGCATTGTCGTAAGAAGAAAGGCATTATATTGTGCTGCGGTGCGATCTCGACACTTTTGTAGGCATTGGGACAGCGTCAGCGTCTACTCAAACTACATGCAGTACGAATGCCACGCTAAGGTGCGGTGGGCTAATAAGGTGCGGCCGGGTGCGGGCCAACGCGCGCAAGAGAAGCAAGGATATATTGTATGATTGGTCACTTTGGCCTAGTCAGATTGCCTGCATCATATGATATAGTAACAGGCTCCTTCTTCACCACCCGTTGGTGATTGACTGGGTGAAGTTAGCCTATTATGGGTTTACCTACATTAGGGAAATGGAGCTGCGTAGAAGCTGGCAAGCGCTCAAGCATAGACCCCCCAAAGAAACCAAAGTAAGAAGTCAAGCTTGTGTGCAACCATATTGTCAGAATGGTGAACGACAGTGACACGAGTGCTATATCGGCATCTAGATGACAATAATGCATGCCCTGGGAGGAGAACGATGATTACACAGCGGTTCCGAACACTGCCACTCAGGGTCTTGCTATGATGGCGACTTAGCACTTGATCAGATCCGCACCCCACCCACAGCCTTCTATTGATTTTGTTCCTTGTTACCCAATTTTGCGGCTATGCATAATGATCGAGTTGCAATCAAAGAAAAGTGTAATTGGTGAGGTGCTTAGATATCACTATGCTGCTTCCCGATTTATATCATACCAGTGTACATGCATCTCATGCCTTGGATTGCTCCCGCCTGTGCTAGCGTTTTGCCGTTTTCTGACTCGAGCCTGCACGGATTGTAGGCTTGGTCACTCAAGATGCTAGGGGCTGAGAATACCACTAAAGCCAAGAGCGGTCAGGAGAGGAGGGGCGCCAAATGGTATGTGTCTGAGAAGGACCTTGCTTTCTACAAGGAGACTGTTGCTGCTTCCGGCTGGAAGCTCATTGTGGACAAAACTATCCCCAACCTCATCTCCTACAAAGCATGGCGCCGAATTCTCCCTGTAAGTCCCCGTTAACAGCTGTCCATTCAAACAAACACAAAAGATAGCGCCTGGAGGGGCGTCGCATTAAGGGGACCCTCCTGTACACCGCAGCTGGGGGAAGTCACCTTGGTGTCCTTGCATGTAGTACAGACTTCTTGCTGGAACCAGGCAGTAACTACGGCATGGAACTAAACCTGACCCTACTTCAGCTAAGGAAGCAACTACGTAGACTTCAACCGCCCCCTCTTCTACTCTACATTGTCACAGACACGATCCTCCCACAATCAACCAAGTGTATATATACAACCCTATTATCGTGCCTGATCATGGGTTGACCTTTTTTCGTCACATAATATACTAAAGCATAGATACTTAGAGAGGCTATACTATATGGCTCGATTTGATGGGTGCTCCCGTCAAATTATAACATTAAATGTCCGCGACAGTACGGTATATGAAGCATACCATTTCTCAATGAGTGTAGCCACTAATTGATTCTAAAAATGGCCTAATAATGCAAAAGTCTTCCCAGAGGGAACGTTCATGCACCTCTTGGTCAATCTGACCCCCTCTGTTTTGCAGAACGGCACGACCGAGTACAAGAGTGTGACTATCAGCCCCGACACCACTGCTGAAGAATTTTCGGACTTCTACTTGGATGACGATACACGCCCCCAGTGGGTAAGTTCTTGACCGCCCTCAATGTTGCTGAGACCCCAATATTGCACTTAATACACATGAGGTACCGATTATGCCCAAGTTTTGGCATCTACAGAGGCCTTCGGCCCACGCTGCCTGCTCGGGAACCCGCGACATGGGCCAATGACCTCGGGTTGATTAGGGCAGCAAGGTTGGTTTAGGCATACTTCTAGGCTTCGGAGGTTAGGGCTAACGTCGAACAAAAATAGCCATATTAGGGCTATTAGCTCAATTTGTCCTAATAGTAACAACTAATTGAGCCAAACTTAGCTAAACAAACCCAGAAAAAGTGCCACATGTGTAGGAGAGTGTTGTTATGCATCCTAGTGACCTTTGTGGCAATTGTGTATGATCTGACCGTAATTAGTTCATGATGAAGTAGCTCATATCTGCAGGAGCGAACGAAGTATTATAATATCAACGAGTTACATACGTATATAAGTACATAACATAATATAGCAAAAATCCTGGATGGCTGTTCAAACTCTAGACCACTGTTTATTTGTTTGCCTACGGAGGGTGCATACGTAGGGCTGCTTACGTAGGGCAACATAGGGTACGTACGACGGGCTACGTAGGGTACTCACGTAGGGCTACTTGGGCTGCGTACGTAGGCCTACGTATGGCACGTACGACGGGCTACGTAGGGCTACGTAGGGTACGTACAAGGGGCTACGTAGGGCTACGTACGACGGGCTACATAAAGCTACGTAGGGCCACGTAGGGTATGTACGACTAAAAATAGCACTAAAAATTCGGGATTTATTTTAGCGACCCCCCCTCCGAACCCTACATACTTCACGTGTGTTCAACATGAGTTGACAATATCGTTGTTTGTGCTTTGCGAATGTCTACGCATGTCTTCCTTGATATTTGAGACCTCAGCTCAGGGGGATATGCCTAAGGATATTCCAGGCTTTTATCTTGGTTACACCACCAGCTGATGACCATCTGGCCATCACTTCAATTAAGTCATCGGTGGTCCCATGAAAAGCTAACGGGCTGGCCCCCGTAAAAGCAAACAGGTTGGCCCCAGTGAAAGCAAACTGGCTGTCCCCCTCAACCTCACACCTCGTAATAACTAATATGGCGTACTACGTATGTATCTATTTATATATTCAATAACATCCGCAGGAAAATATAGTTTGTGACGGACGGACGGACACACACACACGTTTTCAGGCTAATCCCTCAATAAAAAAATGATTTAATTTTCATTCGGGTAAAATCTGGAGATTTTTTTCATTCGGGTATGTATTCAATAACATGCGCAGGACACCTTGATCTCTGAGTATGAGGTTATTGAGAGCGGAAACTTCAACAGCCGCGAGATGGTTGTGCGCTGGATCCGCAAGTTCCCCTGGGGCTTTGTCTCCCTCCGGGAGTATGTCATTGCTCGCCGTTTGTTCAGGGAGTCTGACGACGGATCCCTGTATAGTATCACCAAGGCTGTGAAGCACCCCCTGGTGAAGACGGACCCCAAGTTGGTGACCATGGACATATTCTACAGCATGTGGCGATGTCGCGATGTCCCCTGCCCTTGGGGAAGCGGCAAGCTTGCATGTGAGACTACTCTCCTGCACCTAGAGGATTTCAAGGTCCCCGAGGTGAGACGGCTTATGTGATGCAGATATAACACATTGGTTTTCAAGATGAATTCTTTGACGTACAAGAGTTTACAAAGCCTGTGAAGCAGGGTGCTACATTCTGTCACATTGGTCAGCGCTTAAAGCGCACGAACGTCAAATTGGTCAGCGCTTTGTAGTGCAAAAAGCGCAAAAACTGCGCACTGCGCTCACAGGGGGTTGAAAAATAGTGCGAAAAGCGCAGTGAGGCTCAAAAAGTGTGCGTGAAATAGCGCTGCCGCGCGCGCTTTGTAGTACCCTGCTGTGAAGGTAACCTGTACGCGCAAAAACAAACAGGTGTTGAATACCCAGAAGGTTTTTGGCGGAGCCCCCCCTTCTGGGGGGCGGGAGCCCCCAGTGTTACCCATTTGTCCGTCCATTCATCCATCCATCCGTCTGACCGTGATGAAGCCCGACACGTCAGCCAACGGCCTCGTAACTAACACTCTTCCGTTGCCACCTGTCGCTCCCTCGCGATCACTCTCCGCCATTTTTTAGCGTCGCAGGCGACGCTGCATCGAACTTGTTGCTAGTTCCTTGCCCATGCCTGCCTATTTTTCCACCTGCTGCACATCTTACAAACCTGGGTGTCAAGCTGTGCCTGGGTGTGACTAGAGGTTGCTCTTGATGGATGCAAACTAACCCTCAAATCCATTTGTACTGCAGAACCTGGTCCGATTTGCTATCAAGTCTGGCATGTGGACGTTCGTCCAGAAGATGGCAAAGCATGTGCCTCCCTTTGTCTGTGCTCGTCGGGAGCGCTGCGAGCCTCACGCTATCGATGTCAACGCCCACGGTTATGCCTCTGCCCTGCAGGTGAGCCTCCCACACACCTTCCAAAACCACCACCTACCCTTCTTCCCATTTACCCACCCACCAACCAGCTCACCTTGAACTTGGTCTACCAACTGGACGTGTCATATTTTGTTGTTACCCCCACCCTCCCACCTTCCTGCACTACCATTCGCCCTTTGACAGGAGGCTTCTCCTGTCTTGCGGATTCCCCGAAGAAGCACTGCTCCTCCTTGCCAGGGCCTGATCCACTGCCCCCCCCCCCCACACACACCCACACACACACACCCACACACAGGGTCAGGCTTCTCCTGTCTCGCGGGTTCGCCGCATAGGCACTGCTCCTGCTTGCGAGTCTGCCATGCACCATGCTCTAGCTGAGAGACGGAAATCCCTAGTCACGAGCGTCAGGAGGCTGGCCACTGTGGTGAAGAGGAAGGTATCAGAATTGCTATATGAGTAATCTTGGAAGCCGATGATCTGCCGATGAACACCAAGTTCGAGTTCAAGTATGCCGATGATCGAGCTGTCATGAGCGAGTCAAAGTCAGGCTTACAGATTATGCTGAATTGTCTGGAAGAATTCTGTCAAGCTTCCAAGATGCAGGTTGACAGAATATATAAATCTGAATTCGAGGAGGAAGTTTTAGAGCCAGATTTCCAAATCTGAGAGTAAAATGATTCCTCTACATTACCTAATGCGCAATTCAGAAGTTGGAGGTTGAGCGAAGCTTCCTCTCTTCACCCATGTATTAAGAGATTATATCAAGTATTTTTTATAGTTATGATTAGTTTTGTGTAGTGTTTTTTATCGTACGGTAGGGCTAGGGGGGCTGCTGCTGGTAGCTGACACGAAAATCCATGGCATGGAAAACTGATATGGATTCCAGAAGTCCAACCGTGTGGAAATCATGCTCTCTATCTTCAAACATGGAGCATATATATATATATATATATATATATATATATATATATATGTATATAGGGTTTATGTACGGTAGATCCAACTTATTCAGTTTATACACCCACCCTTAATTGAATGGTAATAGTCACATTAAGCATTATGTGTACTGTTGAACCATTTTTTTGTACCGTCGAACCATTGTTTGTACCGCTGAACCATTTATGTGTACTGTTGAACCATTTGTGTGTACCACTGAACCATTTGTGTGTACCGCTGAACCATTTATGTGTACCTTTGAACCATTTGTGTGTACCGCTGAACCATTTGTGTGTACCGCTGAACCATTTGTGTGTACCTTTGAACCATTTGTGTGTACCACTAAACCATTTGTTTGTACCGTCGAACCATTTGTGTGTACCGCTGAACCATTTGTGTGTACGCTGTTGCGAGACATTTTTTGTATCACTGAACCATTTGTTTGTACGTTTGAACCATTTGTGTGTACCTTGTGAACCATTTTGTGGTGTAACCGCGCTGAACCATGATTTTGTGTGTAACGTTTGAACTATTTTGGTGGTGGGTACCTTCGATACCATTTGTAGGTAGCCGCGCTGAACCATTGTGTGTACCTTTGAATACCAGTTTGTTGGTACCTGTTGACCATTATGTGTGTACCGCTGACCCTTTGGTGTGTCTCGCTAAAGCCATTTTGTTTGTATGACGCGTCGAACCTATTGTCTGTGTACGCTTTGAAACAGATTGTGTGTAGCCGTTAACCATTTTTTTTTACCGGTTCGAACCATTTGGTTTGGTACCGTCGCAATTGCCATTTGTTTTGTACCGCGGGCTAAACCATTTCTGTGTACCTTTGAACCATTTGTGTGTACCTTTGAACCATTTGTGTGTACCGCTAAACCATTTGTTTGTACCGTCGAACCATTTGTGTGTACCGCTGAACCATTTGTGTGTACGTTTGAACCATTTGTGTGTACCTTTGAACCATTTGTGTGTATCACTGAACCATTTGTTTGTACGTTTGAACCATTTGTGTGTACCGCTGAACCATTTGTGTGTACGTTTGAACCATTTGTGTGTACCTTTGAAACATTTGTGTGTACCGCTGAACCATTTGTGTGTACGTTTGAACTATTTGTGTGTACCTTCGAACCATTTGTGTGTACCGCTGAACCATTTGTGTGTACCTTTGAACCATTTGTGTGTACCTTTGAACCATTAATGTGTACCGTTGAACCCTTTGTGTGTACCGCTAAACCATTTGTTTGTACCGTCGAACCATTTCTGTGTACCTTTGAACCATTTGTGTGTACCGTTAAACCATTTGTTTGTACCGTCAAACCATTTGTGTGTACCTTTGAACCATTTGTTTGTACCGCTAAACCATTTGTGTGTACCTTTGAACCATTTGTGTGTACCTTTGAACCATTTGTGTGTAGCGCTAAACCATTTGTTTGTACCGTCGAACCATTTGTGTGTACTGCTTAACAATTTGTGTGTACCGCTGAACTATTTGTTTATACGGTTGAATCATCTGTGTGTACTGCTTTACCATTTGTGTGTACTGTTGAACCATTTGTGTGTACCGATGAACCATTTGTGCGTACCCTCAAATCATTTGCTTGTACCGTTAAACCATTTGTTTCTACCTTCGAACCATTTGTTTCTACCGTTGAACCAGTTGAACTGTTTATTTTGCTGCCGAAGATGGCGAGCAGCCTTACAGGATGAGCCATGTAACCAAGCTGAAGTTGAAGTACTATAGGCAAGGTATTAAATGGTTATTCGTTGTAAATGTTTGCAAATTAATCAAGGGAGGAGGGGGGGATGGGGGGGGGGGGGGGCAAAGAATGCTAGACCCGATCACAAAAAGTGTGAGGAGACCCTACTACAGTCCTTACTACTCCGAAACCCACTACACAGCCATTCTCTCAGCCACCACTTAGTGTATTTCCAACTAATCCTCACATGTGTGGAAGGTCGCTTGTGTAAAATTAAGCACGGAGTAGCATAGACTGATAACATAGGAGGAAGCTAGTGGCGTACAGCCATACACTATGATGAAGGCAAAGTGAGCACTGTTTTTCTTTTCGGCTACTAGCAGCAGCTTCTAGGCAGCTCCCGAGCCAGCCATTGGGAAAAGCCCACAAATTTTAGGAGTGCTAGAAAAGTGATTGTGCTGGCTTCCAGGTGCACTAGCCCGCTTTGGGTTAGGCTGGATAGCCAGGAAGAGGAGCTACCAAGAAGCTGGTGCTCGTAGCTGAAAATAAAATCTCTGAAAGTGAGCAACAGCGAGTTGATATGCCGCTTTCTGTACTGCACTACGGCATTACAAAGTGGTCTAGGATAGCTAAGGTAATGATAACGCCTGGTGGGGCGTGGTATTAAGGGAGCCCTGTCTTACGGCGGTAGGGATCGGGCTGCTACTTTACCTGGCCAAAGCTACCATGACGGTTGACAGCGACCGCTAACACTAAATCACACCCGTGGGGATTCGAACCCGGCAAATTCTTCGTTCTTTCTAGGAGGTCAACCATTGAGCCATTCGCGGGATACAGCCATACACTATGATGAAGGCAAAGTGAGAGACAGCGAGACGATATGCCGCTTTCTGTACTGCACTACGGCATTACATAGTGGTGTATGATAGTTACACTACGGAGCGAGACAACATTCCCCCTACTCTCTGAAATCATAGATCTCTGAGAGTCACAAGACGGTGTGAGATACTGACCCTGACCAAAGGGATGATCAATTAATTACCAATTTAGGGGATGAACTGGACAAACTGTTTCCGCGAGAACTCGTACTTCGTACTTCGTCGAGAATTTTGGCCTGGAAATCCGAGAATTCTCGACAATTTGGCCTGGAATTCTCGAGAATTCTCGAAGAAGTACGAAACGTTTGTCCAGTTCATCCCCTGAATTGCTATAATGAGCACAGCACTTTGACAGAGCTCACTGCATTGCCAAGGGGATAGTGCTGCTGATATGAGATATTGCAAGTACATGTGCACCACTGACATGGTGGCAGATGGCTTGACCGAGCCCTCTGTTACGAACTTCAAAGACTTGCTGGCAAGGAAGATCTTACTGGCTGACAAGTTTAAATTGTGGATTATCAAACACCATGGATTTGCTATGTTTTTGAATATGAAATTTATATGGACTTGCTAGCTTAAAAGCTCTTGTGTTTGTGTGAAATGTAGGCATGTTATTCCTACTGAGGAGACTAGTTATTTGTTACCCAAGTATTTTCAGTTGTGAATTGATTGTGTAGACCAGTGTAGACTGACTTTATTTGAGGAGTGAATTTATTTCAATAAGTGAAACTGTATTTCTGACTAGGAACATGTCTATTTCATTTCTGACTAGGAGCATAAGTCCCCCTTGACTCCGTCAAGCCGAGGGCACATTTGGAGTCCAATAGGGCACCAGGAAAATGTAATCATCATCATCATCATCATAGAAATTCAGAGTTACCACTTGTTGCTGATTTCTGTATGTGTTTGAATGGCTTATGCAAGATATGTGTGTTATGTTTATTTGTGGCTGACCACTAGGAAGAGTATTGATGATAGGTGTGCCTCGAGCCAAATGTTGGCGTTAGCTATGCTGAGGGGCACAAGGCCTAAGCCGTAGACCATTGCAGGCCTGTAAGTCTAAGCTGATGCGATCTGCGAAGTGTGAGACGTAGCTGTATATCATCGTTTGACAGAGTTTCCTATTAGGCTACTCTATTTCCTATTAGGCTACTCTGTTTCCTATTAGGCTACTCTGTTTCCTATAAGGCTACTCTGTCTCATGTACAGTATACAGATTCCTAGGAAGCTAGTGTGTTACTCTCTGTGTTGTTGTGTAGCTTCGCTTCACCAAGCATCTGGCTGTAGTTTTTTTCGAGATACAAATAGGCTGAGTCAATTCCTCTTGTAAACATTATCATGTAACGATCAGTTCCGATATGCTCTGTAGCACGAACTCAGGGCCCCCGTCGGTAAAACGATTGTTTGGGGTTCAATTCATCAGTGCTTTTTCTTTTGCAGCCCATAGTACACGGTTGGGCAAGTCCCTTAAGCCTATTTGGCCTTTCCCTGGACTGTAACACACATGCATGCTCTCCTTTCGTGCCCATTCGAATTTTCCTTCAAGGTAAATGAAAAATTGTTAAATTTAAAAATGTGAGGTTTTAGCAAGGGGGGGGCAACTTCAAACCAAAATGGCACCATTACCCCAAATTTGTAGATATCATGGAGAGGATGAAGAATCCGGTTTTATTTCTTCATTTGGCCCAGTAAAAACAAGTACTGGTCCTCCAAAGTTTGGGGCCGCGGGGGGGGTCAAGGGAAACATCTGACATTTTCAAAAAATTAGTTACTTTCCAGGCACTTTTTTCTAGCCCTCAGAATGACATGGGAGCGGAACTATGAGTTTCCTCCGAGGTTCCTCCTCTACTAATACCAGAGGAAGTATGGCATGAACAGTTGGGCGATTTATTGAGCATTTTTCAGATTTTTTTGTTCCGAATCCTCTTTTAGGGTTGGGGTGGGGGTGGGTGGGTGGGTGGGTCAGCCCTCGTTTATTTTTTTTGCTTACTTTTTACTCGGGTCTCCAAATGAAATTCTTAGACCACCGATGAGAAGGCCTTGGTAATGGCATTCTATTGCAACCACTTAAGACCCCTTCGTTCAATAAGTATTTTACCCCTCCCCCCCCCCCCCCCCAGCCCCTGATTAACCCCAGGCCCCGCCCACCCAGCACCCCCTCACATGCCCCGACCCCCCCCCGCCCCAACCCCAACCCCAACCCCAACCCAGCCTCAGCCCCCACACAATCTAAAGCCCTATACACCCCACCACGTTGAATTTTCTGAGCACCACCCATGAGTAGGCCTTGGCAAGGGCAGTCCACTGGTACCACTTGGGACCTCATGCAATAAGTATCTATCCCCCTCCTCATACACACAAGCACACAGCCCAACAACTACATGTGTACCGTTTTGTCTTTTAACCACGTATTGGAGTGTCTGTGCTGGGTCTGAATTGTATGTATTTTTCTGGCCGACTCCAGCAACAGCTAAGGTTGATTAAGGTACGTTTGACAACCTGGGCGGGGGGGGGGGGGGGGGGGGGGGGGGGGGGGGGTGGTGGGGCAGAACTAGTTTTTGACTATCACACGATTGAGGCACTGCAAATCCGAGGACGCCATAGTGTGCCCCCCCCCCCTGAATCCGATGTCTAAGTTGTTCAGAAGAATGGGTATTTCCAGATTTTCTGTTTTGAAGCCCCCCCATTTCATAGATATTCTGGTTCCGGAGCCATCTGGCCAGTCTCCGTTTGTAGCTATTCATAGCTATTTTATATTGGCTTCTTTCAACATTCTAACTTATAATTTAACTGCATGTATACATGATTTATACTGATCAGTACTGGTATGCTGTACAAGTGGCCATTGGCCGAGCTTAAGTGGGTCTAGGTCTGGTCTAGGTTCCCCCCAAGTACACACACACTCCATAAGTTCAGATTATTTAACCCCTGCACTAGTGCTTACCCCCTCCAATCTCCACCAGCACCACTCCCTTAGTCCCTTGCCCTTCCCCCCAAACACACACCCTCACACACACCACACCCAAACACCCACCAACATGCACGTGCGCCCCTTCTCCCACCAATATGCCTACCGCACTTGCGCTTCATTTGCGGCGAAGTTTGATCATGCAGAAAGACAAAGACCAGGTTGCAAATTCAACCCACCTGATTGAACCTGCATCCAAGTTGCGAAGTGTTGATTCCGCGCAGTGTACCGGAACTGCGCAATCACGAAGCTATACGCCTAGAGCTTCTGCTTTGCGCGCAGTTAACCACTCAGTTGGGCTTTCAAGCTTTCCAATTGAGAAAATCAGCCTACGCACGAAGTTAACTCTATGCATGGTCTTCGGTACATCTGTTTGGCCATGCTCCATAGGAGGAACAGTCTTTCTCTTATCAGGGAGCATACTTGGAATTTTTGACAAATGAAAATGTGATGTTGGCCCCGTATGAAGCCACCTCGATAACAGCAACCATGTGCTGCAAAGAAGGCTCTAGCCGCCTGTCTTGCCACTCTGGAAGGAAAGAGCGCGTATCGTCTCTATCGTGTGGCTTCCATCCCACACTTGCTCCACCTTGTGCTTTTCTTTCCGCCCGCTTTACAGTGTTGATTGACCGTGCCTGGTGGCGGTTGCGGTACTAATGCGACAAGTTGGGGGGGGCGGGGCAAAGGGGGCGGTCCTGGTGGGCGGGTGGAGGTGTGTGTGTAGTGGGAGGGGGTGGTGGTGGGGTGGGGGGAGGGGGGGTGGGGGGGGGTCGGGGGGGGTGGGGGGGGGGGGGAGCGGGGTGGGGGGGGTACCCACGGGGGGGTGGCGTGGGCGGGGGTGGTTTATCTTTTTGGTGGTTTTTTGTGTTTTTGCTTCTATCTTGTCTTGGCGTTTGTTTTTCTTTATTGTTTGTGGTTGTGGGACGGGTGCGGTCTTATTTTTATGGTTTTGTGGTTTTTCTGTTTTTTTTTTGTCTTTTTGCGTTTTAGGTTTTTCTTTTGTTTTCGTTGTGCTTTTGCTTTATTGTTTGTTTTTCTTTGTTTTTTTTTATCTTTTTTTTTTGTTTTTTTGTTTTTTTCTTCTGTTTGTTGTTGTTGTGCTTTTTCTGGATTTTTTTCTTGGGTCTTTTTTATCTGTTCTGTTTCTTTCGTTTTTTTTCCCTTGTGGTTTGGTGTGCGTTTTGCTTCTTGGTTTTTTTTTTTATTCTGGACGGAAACAGCCCAGGCAAGCTCTCCTGGCAGACACAATTCGAAGAATTCCAGCCAGGTCACTCTTAGTCGGCCTTGGCCAGATCTAGGTGCATCGCTCAAATCGCTCAAATCGCTAGGCCAACCACGAAAGCGATGGTTTTCTTAGCTAATAGCGATACATCGCTAAAACTTACCGGTATAGTAGTACTACAAGGGCGGCGCACGGGTGGGGTGGGGTGGGGGGGTGGGGGGGCAGCCCTCAGGATTTTTAGGCATGGCGTTTGGAGTATTTTTTACTCCTGGCCCCACGGTAAGGTGTCAACTCCTTTCAAAACTCAAAATAAAAAGTACAAGGCCTCCAATTGTTTGATAGAAGTTATCCAATGATTAATGGCCAGTTGTTCCCAGGATTCCACCGGTGTGCTTGATATTGTGAACTGCGACAATAAAATGGCAAGGTAAGGTTGCGCAATTATCATCCCCTGCCGCTGGGCGCGTGTGCTAACCCATTATTGAGTTATCTGTGTCAGGGCGCCTTCCTAGAGCGAGGCGCAAATCCTCGGCTCCTTAAAAAAAACCTTCCTAAAGATCCAGGATCTGAGATCCTCGGGACCTTGGCACCTTGCAGCCTGCCTGCCTGCAGTTTGCATTGAATTTTCACTGTAGCACGAACCCAGGGCCCCCGTCAGTAAAACAATTGTTTGGGGTTCAGTTCATCAGTAGTGCTTTTTCGTTGTAGTCCTTCATGTCACGGCTGGGCTCATGCCTTTAGCCTAATTGGCCTATCACTAATCTGTAACAACATCCGCATCCAGGACGAGGGCTATTTGCTGTAGTTCGTTATTTATACGGTGACTCCTTTGAGGAGCCGAGTATGCATACCTCGACCGAATCGTATTTATCCCCCGATTATTTACCCCCTCGAATCGTTTTAGCCCTTCCTGATAGCCCGAATTCCTGATAGACTACCTAGGGCAAGACCCCTTGAGTCTATTTGGCCTACCCCTGGACTGTAGCATACATACACACGTACCCCCCAAGCAGAATCGTGAAAGCCAGACCGTGCTTGCGGTATCAATTTTTCAACTTCAAATCCCATCACATGATTTTTCCAATTGAAACCATGAATGTCGAAAATCCCATAAATTATTTTAGCTCAATGTGCCCTTCCCCCCGACCCAACTCACATCGCAGCCAAACAATGTCGGATGATGCTGCAATCCAATTGCATAGCCCCCCTAGCAAACAGGGAGCTCGGGAATCTTCCCTGGAGGTGCGGAGTGCCAAAATATGTATCATCTTTGTGGAACTGACATTTCTTCCCACGGTTCCTATGATACTGCATCATATGATATTGTATATGAGTGGTAACTTTGTCCTATTCAGACTGCCTGCATCATATGATATAGTAACAGGCTCCTTCATCGTCACCCTAGTGATTTATTGAGTGATATTAACCTATTATGGGTTGACCCGGAATATTGAAATGGAGGTGCCTAGAAGCTGTCAAGCACTCAAGCATAGACCTCCAAAAGAAACCAAAGTCAGAAGTCAAGCTTGCACCACACATATTGATTTTGTTACTTGTTACGCAATTTGTGTGCAACCATGTATATATTGATCATGTTACTTGTTACGCAATTTGTGTGCAACCACATATATGTATTGATTTTGTTACTTGTTACACAATTTGTGTGCAACCATATATATTGATTTTGTTACTTGTTACGCAATTTGTGTTTAACCATATATATTGATTTTGTTACTTGTTGCGCAATTTGTGTGCAACCATATATATTTATTTTGTTACTTGTTACGCAATTTTGCGGCTATGCCTAATGATTAAGTTGCAATCAACCACAAGTGTAATGGTGTGTATGACTAGTAATGATAACTGGGATTGCAGTAGTGATGGACACACCGTAGGACACTTAGTTTGTCGGTATTGCTACAGCGTTGTTGCACGCACCAAGATAATATTGAAATTGTGTGGAATAATATTCCTATGTATTGTCAATACATAAATGAATGGTCATACAATCCAGGTAAAGTAGCAGCCCTTTATCTACCGCCGTAAGATGGGGATCCTTTTATACCACGCCCCACCAGGCGTTAACCTTTTGTTTTACTCAATACATAAGAAGTTTTCTTCTCGCACACAACTTCCTCGTGCTTAGTACTTCGAACTCGAAGTCGACATAGACTGAACAGTTTTGTATTCTACAAAAATGTGCAAAATAAATAGCTTCACATTGTTTGGGAAAAGAAAGCTCAACGGTATGTCTCTTGTTATAGTACGACCATTCATTCATGTTTTGACAATACATACGAATACGTTCCCACCCTATTTCAATACGACCTCCTCCATGTATGTATCGACTATCGAGACCTTGCAACAACGGTGCAACTAGGACATATATAGCAATGATGACAAAGAAGGCGACCAACGGTGTGTCCTTCACTCCTGCAATCCCATTTCTGATTTCTCGTCATACACACGCAATGAAGACGGCATGCCGCGAATGCGCATTATGAACATGAACTGCTCACAATATTTGAAAGGTCAGAATTTATTAACTTACCCTTAGCTCGCAGAACGTGAAGCAATGCGCTAGCTTCGCTTACGCGTGGTGTCCGTAACCCTCCGACAGGGAGTTAACGCAATTAACGGATGAATGTGTAATTGTATGTATGTTACAGTCCAGGTAAGGCCAAAATTAGGCTATAAGGCGTGCCCAAAGTGTTAGAAATGGCCTTAAACAAGAAAAAGCACTATGGAACTCGTCACCACCAACAATCGTTTACTAAAATTAAAAAATAAAATACACACACGCCGGGTGGCCCTGAGAATTCGTGCTACACAGTGATAATTTAATAATTATCTACAATATTATCCATAAACATCATATCACCCTCAGCTATTGGGATATCATTTAAATTGGTGCGATTATGATCGCATTTTTACAACCACACAAACAAACACGGAAGTAACAATTTTAATTACTCACATTTCACGCATCACTGCCCTAGCAACATCTGTGCATGTCCTCCTTGGTAGGAGCATTTAAGAGACCCCACACAGCCACGAAAACAAAGAAACCACCACATCAATAAACCCCAACAAAAATCCCTCACACGGATCCACCCAAATTTAGCATTGCGCTAGAATTTTTTATTTTGGTAGCAGACAGGGCAATCGGTCTGCCTGCTCGCTGTGAGCCATGAGTTTTTTTCTTTTTTGCAACAAAAAAGAAAATAACAGCCGGGACACGTGGTGGCCGAGGGGTAGATTCGCTTCAAGGAGTTGGGGGGGGGGCGGGGGTGGGGGGAGGTGGGGGTGTTGTGGGTGGGGGGGAGGGGGGGTGGTTGGCGGGGGGGGGGGGTGTTGGGGGGGGGGGGGGTGTGGGGTGTGGGGGGGGGGTAGGGGGCGGTGGGGGGGGTGGGGGGGGAGGGGGGGGGCGGTGGGTGGAGGGGGGGGTTTGGGGGGGGGGGGGGGGGGGGGGGGGGGGGGGTGGCGGGCACCGGGGGGGGCGGGACCGGATACGCCGTCGGGGGTGAATGGCTGCAGAAGGCTCAGGTTCTGCGAAAAACAGGGAAGTAGATATGCCTCAAGCCAACTGACCGCCAACGGCAATAGCCCTTCCTGTCAAGAAAGTGCCACGCGTTGAGTGATAAGTGTGACTGGGGTTTAGAAGATGACGCTGGCAACATCCGAAACCAGTGGACCGGCAGAGCGAATCTATGAAATCCTAGATACTGCATGGCGCACGCAACCTGCAGGCGCAGGCGCCTGAGAAGAAGAGAGCGAAGGGGGAGATACAGCTTGTTTCCAACCAGTAACCAGTTAAGGGTCCGGTTAGGGATTGTGTTTTGGAGGGTTCAGACTCGACCTCTAACCGGACCCTCAACTGGTTGGAAACATTCCACCAGTTACGCAGCCTTTTGCATCTGACCAGGTCAGTTCAAAATGGGTCAACGTGGCAAATGCGCTCTGTAGCACTTCCTCGCGATTCAAACGCTGATTTCAGCGTGTATTCCGCTTCTTGCCGCTGCTGGTTGCCTCAGAATGATCAGTCCATAATTGCGTGGCAGGGACGGTGCCCTGCTGCTGCGAATCCATTTTGGTGAAACTGTGCTATCGATGATGAGTGTCCGAGAAAGAAAGAAAGGATGCGGGACTCCTAAGCAGCGTGATTTTTAAGAGGCGCGCGCCAACTTCGTGACGTCACCAGATCTAATTCAACAACCGAATTTAACCGCCCCTTAACTTTCTTTAACGGCGGGGGGGGGGTGCGCCGTTGCACTAACCGGGACGGTTGGTATTTAACCGGATCTCAACTTTTTGTGTTTCCGACCAAACACCGGTTAGCACCGAAAATAACGAATTTAACCGCCGCTTAACCGGACCCTTAAGTCCGGGATATAGTCTAGGTATATCACATACATTCCTATACTATAACAGTCAGTTACTATAGTAGAAACAAGCTGATAGTCTCAACCTCGGAACTTCATTTTTCGTATGCACAATCATGCAAACAGCTGCCTTTCTTTCTTGCACGAATCTTTTGCTCGAGCCTCGAATATTGCTGGAGGTACCGGAGCCGTCTTCAAGCTATGAAATCTAAGCTGCCGCATGGCGCCTGTTACTTGCAGGCGCAGGCGCTTGGGCAGCGAGAGGGGAGATAGTCGCAAAACATCGGAACTTGATAATTTGTTTCAATCATGCGAACAGCTTCTTTCTTTCTTGCAAAACTCTGCTGCTCAAGCCTCGTTTCGTGGCAGAGTTCTTGGAGCTTCGTTCGCAGCCTTGTCCCATCGTTGTTATCCAAGCTGCCGCATGGCGCATGCTAGCTGCAGGTGCAAACGCCTTCAGACGTGGAGAGATACTCGCTTAACATGGAAGATGCGAGCTGCGGTGGGACGTTCCGTGGTTGTCAGGTTGCAACTATGTCCCCCCCTCGCTCACCATAAAAAGGCAGCCTTCTTCTACCCATGAAATCGTAGGAACCGCATGGCGCAGGCGCTACATAAGTAGGCAAAGAATGAAGAGTTATTCGCAACACAATCACTAGAAAATCATGCGTACTCAGTCTCGTTTGTTCCCGACTAGCACCCGAAGCATCATTCAGTTACTTAATGGAGGATGCAGGCTGCTGATAAACGACATTGTCAAGTTACTACTATCCTATCCCCCATCAATCGTAATATCTTCCATGCCCTTGGCCCTGTACCATCAGGACTATTTCTATCCATGAAGGAACAAGACCCGCATGGCGCATGCGAATTGCAGGAATAGTTGGCACAGCAGATATTCGCAAAGATATTCGCAATTCCATATCCAGATAGACTTCTTCATCTCCGGGAACCAATGCGCACCCAGTCGCGATTTGCTCGTCTGTAACCAATCTTTGTCTGTAGTACTATGATGGAGAGGCTTGTTCAGAATGGTCAGACCATATCATGAAAGATGAAGGCTGCTGTGGAAGGTCTGATGTCCTTAGGTAGCGACTATCTCCGACCTCGCTAATCACTTATACCATGCGCTTTTTCACACATTCCTTCGTGCCGGTCCAATGGTTTCGGACGATGCGTCATCTAGTAACACCTGGTTGTGAACTCGTGGCAATTTAAACACGTGGCAGTTACTTGACAGGAGGGACCATGCTATACCCTAGATTCGAGAAAGGAAAAGGAAAAAAAAGTGAACAAAGAGTAAAGGAAAAGAAAAGAACGACGAGGAACCCAAAACATATAGCTTAGCTAAAGCTAATCTAAAAGAGAAAACAAAAAAGTCGACTCTTCCGATGCCGGTTTTTGAACAAAAAAGAAAACAAAAGAGAAAATATAAAAGTCGACTCTTCCGATGCCGGTCACCTCACAAAAGAGAAAACAAAAAAGTTGACTCTTCCGATGCTGAAAGATATGCGATAATATGCATGCCATTAAAAGTGGAAGCACAAGTTATGCGCATCGCACATAAAACAGGAAGGCGACATGCCGTGCGTGCATGCACAGTACATTTCCTTCAAAAAAGACATGCGACGCTTTCCGAGATCAAGGTCAAAACAGACATACAATCCCTCATTTCCCTTCGATAACTTGGTATCATATGATGACATGATATCATATGAATGTATGATATATGTCATATTACTGTTCCCTACATGTAAGGGCTCTTGTTTAGAAGGAGCTATGCGTGCTACATACTGTGCATTAGGCGTAGGTCAGACAGCGAGGAAATGAGCTCACAACAGTCAGTAAGGCCTGACAATTAGCTTGGGCGGGATGGTCAGCACTGGCAGGATCTGGCCAGTCACTCAATAGTTGACACAACTACGTGAACTGCTAGACTGCAGTTCTGTTGACTGGGAGAAGATGGAGGGGGGAATATTGGTGGGTTGGGTGGGGGGAAGTAAGTTGAGGGGTGGGGGCCTGGGGAGAAGTAGGTAGGAAGATGGGTTGGGTGGGTTGGGTGGGGGGTGGGGGGAAGTAGGTCGCAGGTTGGATGTGGGCCTGATCCGCTGCCCCCCCCCCCCCCACCCACCCACCCACCCCCACCCACCTACACACACACACACACACGCACACACTTACCTCCACGCCCACCCCAAGAGGTGCAGATCTCGACACGATAGTCAGAGCTCTGCCACAGCGGCCAGTATTCATGCACATGTATCGTATGAGTCTGTTGGGCATTCAACGCCGTAGGAGTCGACGAGGAGCTAAGATATCACTCAGCTGCTTCCCGATTTGTATCATACCAACCTGTATGCATGTCACGCCTTGCTCCCGCCTTTGCTAGCGTTTTGCCGTTTTCTGACACGATTTGTACCATACCAACCTGTATGCACGTCACGCCCTGCTCCCGCCTTTGCTAGCGTTTTTCCGTTTCTGACACGATTTGTGTCGTACCAACCTGTATGTATGTCACGCCTTGCTCCCACCTGTGCTAGCGTTTTGCCGTTTTCTGACACGATTTGTGTCGTACCAACCTGTATGCATGTCACGCCTTGCTCCCACCTGTGCTAGCGTTTTGCCGTCTTCTGACACGATTTGTGTCGTACCAACCTGTATGCATGTCACGCCTTGCTCCCACCTGTGCTAGCGTTTTGCCGTCTTCTGACACGAACTTGCATGGATTGCAGTCTTGGTCAGTCAGGATGCTAGGGACTGAGGATACCACTAAAGCCAAGAGTGGTAAGGAGACGAGGGGCACCAAATGGTATGTGTCTGAGAAGGACCTTGCCTTCTACAAGGAGACTGTTGCTGCTTCCGGATGGCAGCTCATTGTGGACAAAACTATCCCCAAACTCATCTCCTACAAAGCATGGCGCCGAATTCTCCCTGTAAGTCCCCGTTAACAGCTCTGTCCTGGCACACACAAAAAGAGAACACCTGGGGGGGCGTGGTGTTAAAGGGACTCTCCCGTATGCTGCAGCTGGGGAAAGTCACAATCAATACATATGACTATACACTACGTGTAGACAAGATACTATACAATATACTATACGATGTACAATACACATTAAAATAATATACAATATACTATACAGTATGTATAGACAATATGTATGAACATCCCTATAACATGCATATAGTACATACTTCGTGCAGGAACTAGGCAGCAACTACGGCATGGAACCAAACCTGACCCTTCTACAACTGAGGAAGCAACTGTGTAGACTTATACGGCCTACATTGTCATAGGCAGGCCAGTGTTGACCTTAGACAAGCCCACTCCCCAACTTCGGTGGGGGGGGGGGGGGGGGGGGGGTCTTCCAACCATCCTCACACAATCAACCAAGTGTTTATATATGTACCGTATTGACACGGAAATTTGACGTTTCTAAAATTTGGCAGTCTTTTTGATAAAATCCATGAAAGCAACTAAATGTTTTAACTTCAACATGTTACACTGGTTCATGACCTATTCTAAATAGCACAATGTAGCCTTGTGATAACATTGTGCACCGGTAATATGGAGTGGGGTAGGTAGTAGTGTTCATACTTCCCATACCGTAATTCCTCAGTCTGCTTAAGGTGAGCAGCCTGAAAGCTGATACCGGAGACCATGTACCATAATTAATATAGATATAAATGTCGGTAGCATAGTCATTAGGGTATATGGTTTTAGGGTCTCCAAGTGGGGTAGAGAGTACTCTGCATTGAAGCTACACCATTATCTTGCTCAGCATAGCACTACCGGATGCATGTTCTTTGAAATTACTGCGGCAATACATCGAATCGTATAAATCAACTAATTTAATCATCACTACATCTCTTGCTCAGTTCATCTGAGTTCTAGGAACTGCAACAAAGGCATCTAATGTACACCAGAATATGAGATCTGGTACAGCTTGTCATTCGCTTCATTTTGAGCCAGAAGATGCAGGCATCAAGTCCCAAGGGGTGTAAGTAAGCCCTATGTGGAGCCTATATAAACCCTATGATCACGCCTGATAATGGGTTGACGGTTTTTTCGTCACAGAATATAAAAAAACGCCTGGAGGGGCGTGGTGACAGAATATACTATATGTCTATATTTGATGGGTGATCCCGTCAAATTAGAAAGTTAAATGTTCGCCTTAGTACGGTATATGAAGCATACCATTTTCTCTATGAGTGTATTCACTAATTTATTATATATGATATTTTATTATGTATGATAATTTATTATATATATTGACGAATAATGCATAAGTCTTCCCAGCGGGAACGTTCCTGCACCTCTTGAACAACCTGAGTACCTAACCCCCTCTGTTTTTCAGAATGGCACGACCGAGTACAAGAGTGTGACTATCAGCCCTGACACCACTGCTGAAGAATTTTCGGACTTCTACTTGGATGACGATGAACGCCCCCTGTGGGTAAGTTCTTTACTGCCCTCAATGTCTCATAGACCCCACAGTTGCACTCGGCCCCAGTGAAGGTAGATGGGCTGACCCCTCAACCTCACGCCTCGTAATAACTAGTAAGGCGTACTATGCAGGTACATATACTTGGTACTGTATTTTACAATGTCTACGCTTTATGGAGACCCAACAGGGCTCAATACCAGGGGATGAGCACTTTTCCTGGTTCTCCTTGTTTTAGATCTTGCCAAGGGGCTTATTCAGATCTTTTAACAAGCAAGGAGACTCTTTTATGGTGACTTCTGCTAGTTCCGGCTTACGCAGTGGTGTCCTCAACCTCACGTCCTGAGAGTGGCTCATTACTCGGATGTAACAATTTCAATTTCAATTTCAATGTACTCTGTTCTATGCTCGGTACTATAGTATGTATGCATATTGAAATTGAAATTGAAATTGAAATTGAAATTGAAATTTTTACATCCGTGTAATACAGTTACTCACAGGACGTGATGTTAAGGACACCACAGCGTAAGCCGGAGCTAGCTATAATGTACGCATATATTTATGAATTCAATAGCCCGTTTCAGTGATATAGATTGGCCTAGTGGTACACCAAATCGCTGAAAAGACGCATGGTCGGGGGGGTGATTCCCCCTACAGTTGCCCTGAGCGTTGCAGGTTGTTGTCAACCGTGATGGTAGCTTGTCCAGTTGAGGTGGTAGACCGTTCTCTGCCCGAGTACGACGGGCTCCCTTAATACCACGCCCCACCAGGCGTTATCATTACTTAAGCAAAGTCTTGGCATATAAACTGCCATTTAACTGCCATTTAACTGCCATAGGTCATTCTTCCATTCATAAGCACTGTTTCTTTTTTAGGCTACTCATGGCAGCTTCCAGTCAGCTCCATCAGCCAGCCACTGGGTCAAGCCCACAGTTTTCAGCTGCATTGGAGTGACCATTACTATGTATTCAATAACATCCGCACCATCTGGCCATCACCTTCAATAAAACCATTGGTGGTTGGCCCCAGTGCAAGCAAACGGGCTGGCCCCCTCAACCTCACGCCTAGGCGCACTACGTAATTATCTATTTATGTGTTCAATACCATCCGCAGGACACCTTGATCTCTGAGCACTAGTTGAAATCAGAAGGTGCAGGGTTTAAATCCCTACAGTAGTGTTCGCGGCCGCTGTCGACTGCCATGGTAGCACTGTCCAAGTAAAGTAGCAGCCCGTTATCTACCGCCGTAAGACAGTACTCCCTTAATACCATGCCCCACCAGGCGTTATCATTACTTTTTTCCGCAGGACACCTTAATCTCTGAGCACGAGATCATTGAGAGCGGAAACTTCAAGGACCGTGAGCTGGTTGTGCGCTGGATCCGCAAGTTTCCCTGGGGCTTCGTCTCCCTCCGAGAGTATGTCATCGCCCGCCGTTTGTTCAGGGAGTCTGACGGATCCCTGAATATTATCACCAAGGCTGTGAAGCACCCCCTGGTGAAGAGGAACCCCAAGTTGGTGACCATGGACATATTCTACAGCATGTGGCGATGCCGCGATGTCCCCTGCCCTTGGAAAAGCGGCAAGCCTGCATGTGAGACTACTTTCCTGCACCTAGAGGATTTCAAGGTTCCCGAGGTGAGATGGCTTATGTGATGGACACCCGTTATATTTTTGGCAGAGCCCCCTCTTGAAGGGGGCGGCAGCCCCCAGGGTTACCCATTTGTCCGTCCGACCGACTGACCAACCATCCGACATCTGTCTGACCGAGACGAAGCCTCACACATAAGCCAATGGTCTCGTAACTAACTCGCTTCCGTTGCCTCCTGTCGCTAGAGGATTTTAAGGTCCCCGAGGTGAAACGGCTTATGTAGTTATGTGATGCAGATAGAACACATTGGTTTTAAAAATGAATTCTTTGACGTGCAACAGTTTACAAAGCCTGTGCAGCAGAGACTTTAGTATTCAGTGCAGGGACTGCAGGGACTCGGCCTGGCCGAAGGCTTTCCTCAAACAAGAGATACTAGAATGGTAACATGAGGGAACAGAAGAGTACTCGTAGCGGAGGCTGGTCAGTAATGCAGAGTACTGCCAGGGGGTATTGGGCGGCGTGATCCCCAGCTGGGGGCGTCGCCCCTACCAGACTGCCAGCTTCAGACCACAAGGGACTCTTCAAGGGGGCGGGAGCCCCCAGGGTTACCCGGGGGGTTACCCATTTGTCCGTAGTTATGTGATACAAAACATATTGATTCAGACGGTTTACTCAGATTCCTTTACAGTTGCTTTTCATATTTCCAAATACATATAATTTACCCTTGAGGGTTTAGGAAATAAGCACATGCAGGCTTCATCATTGTCAGTACTTATATTTGCAAAAGTTGGAGGCCTGCTTGCTGGACATTGAGTCACTGCCCGAGAGGTCCATCGATCTTTCAAATGGGGCTCCCATTGGTACAAGTGCTAGTAGACATATTGAAGGTGTATGCTGGGCCTTGAAAGGTTTTAGCTCTGTGTGCGATATTTCCCTTAATTAGGGGGTATATCACACCACTGGCTGGCCTTACTGGTCTTATCAGCTGTTACCATTAAAATAAAGTCAACTGCACTATCTAGCTTGTAAGTCCAGACTGTTCAGGTCTGTCTTTGTGCTACTACCAAAAGAGTCGCTACTGTCAAATAATAACAGAGTCACTTCCCCTGGGAGGCTCTGGTAGCTTCTGGAAGATATAAATCCTGTGGGACAGAGAGATGGTGGTGGGAACTAGAAAAGCTGGTAAAGATAGAAAGCTTTGGCAGCTTGGAGCACTAAAATTTTAGTGTTCTCGTTTGCTGTTCTTTCGCTTATATACCGTGCAGTTCAGAGTACTGGTTGAATTCACTGGCGGTGGTCACTCCTGGTTTTGCCCGGGGTTTACGGGTATTTGAAATTTGAAGGCAGCCTTCGGAATTCTGCGTCGCGCGTCTGAATACTCCATTTCTCCCTCTACTTTGTGGGAAATACGGCATTCAGACGGTTGACTCAGATTCCTTGACAGTTGCTTTTCATATTTCCAAATACATATAATTTACCCTTGAGGGTTAAGGAAATAAGCACATGCAGGCTTCATCATTGTCAGTACTTATATTTGCAAAAGTTGGAGGCCTGCTTGCTGGACATTGAGTCACTGCCCGAGAGGTCCAGCGATCTTTCAGATGGGGCTCCCATTGGTACAAGTGCTAGTAGACATATTGAAGGTGTATGCTGAGCCTTGAAAGGTTTTAGCTCTGTGTGCGATATTTCCCTTAATTAGGGGGTATATCACACCACTGGCTGGCCTTACTGGTCTTATCAGCTGTTACCATTAAAATAAAGTCAACTGCACTATCTAGCTTGTAAGTCTAGACTGTTCAGGTCTGTCTTTGTGCTACTACCAAAAGAGTCGCTACTGTCAAATAATAACAGAGTCACTTCCCCTGGGAGGCTCTGGTAGCTTCTGGAAGATATAACTCCTGTGGGACAGAGAGATAGTGGTGGGAACTAGAAAAGCTGGTAAAGATAGAAAGCTTTGGCAGCTTGGAGCACTAAAATTTTAGTGTTCTCGGTTGCTGTGCTTTCGCTTATATACCGTGCAGTTCAGAGTACTGGTTGAATTCACTGGCGGTGGTCACTCCTGGTTTTGCCCGGGGTTTACGGGTATTTGAAATTTGAAGGCAGCCTTCGGAATTCTGCGTCGCGCGTCTGAATACTCCATTTCTCCCACTACTGTGTGGGAAATATGGCGTTTAAAAATTGAATTCTTTGATGTACAACAGTTTACAAAGCCTGTGAAGGTGACCTGCACCTTGCAGCCCCAAACAGGTCCATGGCTAGCGTACCCAGAACGTTTTTGCTAGTTCCTTGCAGGGTACTACATTTTGTCAAATTGGTCAGCACTTAAAGCGCACAAACGTCAAATTTGTCAGCGCTTTGTAGTACAAAAACCGCAAAAACTGCGCGTTGCGCCCTCAGGGGGTTGAAAAAACTGCGCGAAACGCACAGTGGGGCTAAAAAGCGTGCGCAAAATTGTGCTGCCGCTTGCGCTTTGTAGTACCCTGGTTCCTTGCCCAAGTCTGCCTATGTTCCCACCAGCCCACCTGCTGCACACCTAACAAACTGGTATCAAGCCGTGCCTGAGTGTGTATGTATGTATGTTACAATCCAGGGGTAGGCCAAATAGGCTGATGGGACTTGCCCATCTGTACAGGAAGGGCTTACAAATAACAAGCACTGATGAACTGAGCCCCAAACAATCGCTTATCCGACGGGGGCCCTGAATTGGGGGTAACTTAGTACCGATCAGACCCGCACCCCGCCTGTGCACCGCGACTTTCTGGGGAGGATCGAATCCCCCCGTTTTCCTCCCGGGACATGCAATACTGTCAGCTGTACTACTAGTACACGAGTGCCTTATTGGCATCTGATTCAGATGCCAATAAGGCACTCGTGTCCTAGTAGTACAGCTGACACGTGCTACAGTGATAATTTAATTCTACAATATTATGGATGGAGGCAAACTGATTTAAACCTCACATTCATTTGTACTGCCGCGCGCACTTAGTAGTACCCTGCTGTGAAGGTAACCTGTACCTCGCAACCCCAAGCAGGTGATGAATACCCTGAACTTGTTTGCTAGTTCCTTGCCCATGCCTGCCTATGTTCCCACCTGCTGCACATCTTACAAACCTGAGTATCAAGCCATCCCTGGATGTGACTAAAGGTTGCTCTTGATGGATGCAAACTAACCCTCACATTCATTTGTACTACAGAACCTGGTCCGATTTGCTGCCAAGGCTGGCATGTGGACTTTCGTCCAGAAGATGGCAAAGCATGTGCATCCCTTCGTCTGTGCTCGCCGGGAGCGCTACGAGCCTCACGCTATTGATGCCAAGGCCTACGGCTATTCTTCTGCCCTGCAGGTGAGCCACCCACACAGTCACCCACCTACCAAAACTACCACCTACCCTTCTTCCCATTTACCCACCCACCAACCAGATCACCTTGCACTGGGTCTACACCCTGGATGTGTTATATTTTGTTGTTACCCCCACCCTCCCACCTTCCTGCACAACCATCCGCCCTTTGGCAGGAGGCTTCTCCTATCTTGCAGTTGTACCGCTGAGGCACTGCTGCTCCTTGCCAGGGCCTGATCCGCTGCCCCCCCCCCCCCCCCCCCCCCCCCCCCCACACACACACACACCCCCACCCCCACCCACCCACCCCCACCCACACCCACACCCACACCCACACCCACACCCACACCCACACCCACACCCACACCCACACCCACACCCACACCCACAGGGTGAGGATTCTCCTGTCCCGCGGATTCCCCGCAGAAACACTGCTCCTCCTTGCCATACTGCCACGGGGGAGGCTCTAGCTGAGCGACGTAGTTCCCTAGTCTCGAACGTCAAGAGGCTGGCCACTGTGGTGAAGAGGAAGGTATCAGAATTTATCTTTCCGGAGTAATCTTGTATGCCGATGATCTAGCTATCATGAGCGAGTCACAGTCAGGCTTACAGATTATGCTCAATTGTCTGGAAGAATTCTGTCGGGCAAGCAAGGTGAAAAAAAGGATAACGCCTGTAGGGGCGTGGTGTTAAGGGTACCCTCCCATACGCCGCAGCTAGGGATAGCCACCATGGCAGACGTAGTAAGTGGCACCATCCAGGTGGTAGGGACTCCTTCATGCGGCATGTGGCAAGAATGCTGGTACATGAGGCAATAGATTCTCTGTGCAGCTTTGGGATGAGTTTGTCTACGTGTTCGCGACTGATCCCTGAGGTGGAGAGATTGGTAAAAGTTGTGATGGGTATGGTACCAGTGGTACATATGGTGAATACTAGCTAGGTAGTGGACAAGGAATCCCTGGTGTTGAAGGATACACTGGAGATCCTTATGCTGAACGCTCTTTTCCTGGAATTTGATGTGGTGATTAGTGTCTGAGCACTAGCCCAGTTCCACTAGGTAGGCCTTTCTTGGCTTGGATTCGTCGACGATGAGGAGGAGACCAGGCCTGTATTTATCCCATGTGGTTTGGGGAAGTTCAGGGGGGTTGTGTGTGTTTGGGGGTCTAGGGGATGTTGGATGTCACCTCACATGTGCCTGCATCCATGAACATAGGGAGGGACCCCAGACCTCCCTTGGCTACTGCCTCTTGGATGAGTTGGACTGCCTTAATATGTATGTTAATATACATCCCTTTGAATACAAGGTGGCTGCACCCAGCAAGGATATGACCAGCTCCATCCTATGCTTTGCGACAAATAGGGCAGTTATCATTAGAGGGGGGGCTAGTGTTGGTACCATAGGGGCGTTTGTACCTGTACGCCAATTTTCTAGTCTATAGACGTCTCCACCTAGCCTTGTGGATTTGTATTTTT
This sequence comes from Chlamydomonas sp. ICE-L, assembly GCA_013435795.1. Classification (NCBI taxonomy): domain Eukaryota; kingdom Viridiplantae; phylum Chlorophyta; class Chlorophyceae; order Chlamydomonadales; family Chlamydomonadaceae; genus Chlamydomonas; species Chlamydomonas sp. ICE-L. Next base: position 54,787,823 of record JACBWV010000610.1, read on the forward strand.
TGCCACCATTTGATGTCGGTGGATTGCCAGAAGCGATTAGTAGCTTGAGGGAGGAGGAAGGGGTTAGCTTGCTCCCACATAGAGGAGTATATGCCCGTGGTGTTGGCCTGCCCGGTGTGTGTATATATATATATATATATATATATATATATATATATATATATATAAAGGTTTATGTGTATATATATATATATATATATATATATATATATATATATATATATATATATATATATATATATATATATATATATATATAAAGGTTTATGTACGGTAGATACAACTTATTCAGTTTATACACCCACCCTTTATTGGTGTTAAATGTCACTTAATGCATTCTGTGTACCGTTGAATTATTTGTGTGTACCTTTGAACCATTTGTTTGCACCGTTGAACAATTTGTGTGTACCTCTGAACCATTTGTGTGTACCTCTGAACCATTTTTTAGTACCGCTGAACCATTTGTGTGTACCGCTGAATCATGTGTGTGTACCGTTGAACCATTTGTTAGTACCGCTGAACCATTTGTGTGTACCTTTGAGCCATTTGTTTATACCGTTCGTTGAACCATTTGTGTGTACCGTTGAACCATTTGTGTGTACCTCTGAACCTTGTGTTTATACCGTTCGTTGAACCATTTGTGTGTACCATTTAACCATTTGTATGTAACGTTGAACCATTTGTGTGTACCTTTGAACCTTTGCTTACTCCGTTTAATCAGTTGTATTGATTATTTTGCCGCTGAAGACGGAGAGCAGCCTTGAAGGTGGAACCATGTAACCAAGATAAAGTTGAAGTTGAAGTACTATAGGCAAGGTATTAAATGGTTATTAATTGTACATGTTTGTAAATTAATCGAGGGGGGGGGGGGGGGGGGTAAATAATGCTAGACCCCATCACAAAAAGTGTGAAAAGACCATTCTGCAGCCCCCCCGGCTCCGGAACCCACGTTCAGAAGAAGAAGAAAAATAAGGAAAATCGAGGGGTGGGGGTAGAAACAAATGTATGACCCCGTGCCCCAAATATGTAAGGCTTGTTGAGAGGTTGAAGAGGATTGCTCAGCAGGTCCTCCTGAAGTACCCTCCGTTGCGTCACAGGCAATACTGTTGATTATAGTTTCGTTACAAGTGGAGCTTGGGAGCTCACTCTAGTAGTACATGAATTCCCTGCAATTTGTATGATATCATACAAATTACATCATATGCGGTCATATGATGTATTTAAATTGTAACTTTAGCCTAGCCAGACTGCCGGCATCATATGATATCATATAATGACACATTTAATATGAAATCGTGTTGCCGCTCCCTAGTCCCTACGAATGTTACGTTAGGCAGCCAGAGAGCAAGGATTGGCCCGCTAGCTAATGTTTCTGTGTAGTTCGCATCGTTGGTTGTGCTGGACATTGTCGCTATTCAGATGAGTTTTGTTTATATCAGGCGTCCTGCTATCCTCTCAGATGTATTCTTCTTACGGTCACCTGGTAGTTTGCAAGTTAAGACTCCAATGATCAAGCTGTGGATTATTATTTGCGCCTTGAATATTTTATAAGGGAATGCAGTAAATGGGTGCTGACTGGGTGTTAACAAGAGAAACTGGTAGCTACACAGAAGATGTATGGTTTCATCTAGAGGACGGAAGGACAGAAAGGCAGTCAACACTGGGAATGCGTCGGGGCAATGCGGCATGGCCTGGGTGGTTCATCAATGATAATCATTGGTTTGTTGGATTTGCTGCGGTAATATGGACGATCACTCACGCATGAGGGTGACAAATTCATATTATTGTTATTTATATTATATTATTGTTATTTATATTATTGTTATGAAAGGCCAATATCCGGTATTGTAACCAAGGCAAGCAAGCCCCCGCTCCCGACTCCACTGCTCTAACTAGCAGTTTCGCAGCTGTACTGCTGAAAGGGTGCTGAGTTATACCGCCTTCGTGTTCTTGATTTCTTTCTCCCTTAGTTTCTTCCTCAGTTTCTCATTGCAACACTTATGTCGAAAGAATAAAGCGTCAACAGTGTTGACCCCGCCGCCATTGCAACACTTCTATATAACGCCGAGGCATTCTCTTTTCATCTCGAGGTTCAAATCAGCCCAGCTGATAAGGTTCTCGTGTCGGCCTTCAAGTCTCCCAGTACATATCGTGGATGTCTCCTCTCGACTCTTTATATCTTTCCTGACGAATGCTTGCTTCGTTTAATGATGACTGGTCGTTTTTGTGGGAAGGCGATCGAGGAGCACCAACACGTTTAACCACTTGGCCCCAGACATTCTCTACCCAATTATAAAGCAGCAGCAAGCTGGGCGGGGATAAGGAATTAGACCGAGCGCAGGAGGATTTCTAAAACAGTAGAGCATCTTAATAATCGGGAAAGAGAGATCGTGAAATATCTCGAATTGGTGAGTCACATTCATAGTTCCGAGGGAAACGCATGCGCATGGCGCATGCTTATATCGACAAAGTGAGCTGTCAGTTCATCAGCACTGTCTTGCTGTACCAGACAGTAATCATGTTTTTAAAGGCTAGAAGGTGGGCCTCTAGATTCAAGCCCATACCCGAATGAAAAAATCTCCAGATTTTACCCGAATGAAAGAATTACAAAATACCCGAATGAAAAAAATTACAATTTTTTTGATACCCGAATGAAAACAATTACAAAATTTTACCCGAATGAAAAAATTTATTTTTGATTGAGGGATTAGCCTGTCAAAAATGTCCGTGTGTGTGTGTGTCCGTCACAACCTACTTTTCAGGTTTCACTTCAAATCACAAAAAAACGAAACATTATATAAGATATCCCAAATATAAGACATTTTCATTCGGGACGCGCCTCCAGGCGCCCTTTATTGATTGAGGGATTAGCCTGTCAAAAATGTCCGTGTGTGTGTGTGTGTGTCCGTCACAACCTACTTTTCAGGTTTCACTTCAAATCACAAAAAAACGAAACATTATATAAGATATCCCAAATATAAGACTTATTGATACCGGAGATTTTCTCACAAGACCACATATGAGCATCGCAATTCAAGAAAAGGAGCTAAGGTTTGTGCTTTTTGGGCCCAAAGCGACAATTATTGGGTAACATTTGTTATCATTTCAAATTCGTACCATCCAATCATGTGCGCATACATAGGTTTGGGAATGGAATTGTCGTCAAAAAATCGAGGCGAAACGTGTAAGCATCACAATGGACGAAACATTCCCCTAGGGCACTTCTGCTATTATTAGCACGGACTTCACCCACAACTCAGCCGCAGGGCCGTGCGTGGGGTGGGACGGGTGCGTGGGGTGGGCCTACGGATATGTACTGTGTACCTCTAAATCACGTAATGTTCATGTTTCCAGCCTCGCGAGCTTGCACAATGAACAATTGAATGGGCAACGATAACATATCCAGCTCACACACTTGCGGAGCTTGGAATTAAGCACCAGCGACTTTCGAGTTGCAAACTATGGAGGTACCATCATCCGCATGGGCCAAGCCGCCCCCATTTGTATTGCCGAGGCGAAATGGACCACGCCACCGCGCCATACGTCACCCCTCCCTGGCAGGCGGCCTAGTATCGCCAGGGACCCGCTCTTCGCCCGTTTTCCCTCCTCGCCCATTCTCGCAGGCTTATTCAGTTGAAGTTTCTCAATTATTAGCTTTTGACACGCGCCTAGGACTTGTCTTTGAACCAATTCTTCGCAATTCTTGATGCCCCCCTCAGTTCAACTCTGATAGTCGCCCATCGCCTCATTGAGCACGCGCGGTTCCCTGCTTCGCATGCAGCTGAGACAACATGGGACGGATCATGCTACCACCCCTTGCTCTACCTGCATGGTAAATTTGGTATGGTACTGCATGGTGCAGAATAGCATGACATTGAATGGTTTATACCTACATGCATGGTACAATGGTAGATTAGTATGGTATGGCCTGGTGCAGCATAGCACTGCATGTTATGGTTTATACCAACATGCATGGTACAATGGTATAATAGTGGGGCATGGCATGGTGTAGCATAGCATTGTATGATGTGTACCTACATGCATGGTATATTGGTATAGTATGGAGTGATGGTTGTGAAAAATATGATTCTAATTGTAGGAGTGATGATGATGGTCATGGTGAGATTGTTAGTACTGATGGTGTTAATGAGAAGATGATTGCGATCGTGTTATGTGGTGTTGTAGTGCGTGATATTTATTCGTGCTTCAGTAGTTGTGTTTGGGTTGTGCTGCAGTTGGATAGCCAGTTATGTGTGTGTTCAAGGTGTGTCTGAGTGTGTTTGTGTGTGTGCATGGGGTAGTGAATGGATAGCCAGTGTGTGTGAGTGCATGGTGTAGTGCATGGATAGCCAGTGTGTGTGGGTGAGTGCCTGAGTGTGTTGTTTGTGTCAATGGGATTGTCTTTTAGTGCATGGGGATGGCGAGGTGTGTGTGTATGTAAGTAGGGCGGTGTGGTAGTGCATGCGTAGCCCCTTGTGTGTGCGTGTGTGAGTGTCTGGGTATGTGTGAATGTGTGCATGGGGTTGTCTTGTAGTGCATGGATGGCCCGGTGTGTGTGTGCGTGAGTGTCTGATTGGGTTGTGTTTGTCCATGGATTGTCTTGTAGTGCATGGATGACCAGATGTGTGTAACTGTGTACGGAAACAGATCTGTGTGGCAGTGCATGTGTAGCCAGATGTGTGTGCATGTGCCTGAGGTTGTCTTATAGTGCATGGATGGCCAGGTGTGTGTATTTGGTATGAACTGTGCTGTTTGGCAGTGCATGTGAAACCAGTTGTTGGTTTGTGTGTTTGGCCTCACAAATCACCACACCATACCACACCACACCACACCACACCACACCACACCACACCACACCACGACATAACACGCCACAAAAGGACACAAAATGACAAGACACAACACAACAAAACACAACACAACACAACACAACAAACACAACTCACCACAACTCACCACAACTCACCACAACTCACCACAACTCACCACAACTCACTACAACTCATCACAAATCACTAAAAATCACCACACCACAAAACACCACACCACAAAATAAACGCCACAAAAGGACACAAAATGACACAAAAGGACGCGAAGGACACAAAACGACAAGACACAGCACAATACAACTCACCACAACTCACCACACCACACCACACCACACCACACCACAACATACCACACCACACACCACACCACACCACTCTACACCACACCACACCTAACCACACCACACAGCCTACACCTCGCCACACCACGCCTCACAACACACCTCACCTCACAACACACCTCACCTCACAACACCACACCACACCACACAACACAACACCACAAACCACACCACACCGCACCACACCACACCATACCACGACACAAAACGACACAAATCGAAACAAAACAACACACATGATACGCCACGCAACAGCACACCACACCAAACCACACCACACCACACCACACCACACCACACCACACCACACCACACCACACCACACCAAAAAAATTTGATTGAGGGATTAGCCTGTCAAAAATGTCCGAGTTTGTGTGTGTGTGTCCGTCACAACCTACTTTTCAGGTTTCACTTCAAATCACAAAAAAACGAAACATTATATAAGATATCCCAAATATAAGACTTATTGATGCCGGAGATTTTCTCACAAGACCACATATGAGCATCGCAATTCAAGAAAAGGAGCTAAGGTTTGTGCTTTTTGGGCCCAAAGCGACAATTATTGGGTAACATTTGTTATCATTTCAAATTCGTACCATCCAATCATGTGCGCATACATAGGTTTGGGAATGGAATTGTCGTCAAAAAATCGAGGCGAAACATGTAAGCATCACAATGGACGAAACATTCCCCTAGGGCACTTGAGCTATTATTAGCACGGACTTCACCCACAACTCAGCCGCAGGGCCGTGCGTGGGGTGGGACGGGTGCGTGGGGTGGGCCTACGGATATGTACTGTGTACTTCTAAATCACGTAATGTTCATTTTTCCAGCCTCGCGAGCTTGCACAATGAACAATTAAATGGGCAACGATAACATAGTCAGCTCACACACTTGCGGAGCTTGGAATTAAGCACCAGCGACTTTCGAGTTGCAAACTATGGAGGTACCATCATCCGCATGGGCCAAGCCGCCCCCATTTGTATTGCCGAGGCGAAATGGACCACGCTACCGCGCCATACGCCACCCCTCCCTGGCAGGCGGCCTAGGATCGCCAGGGACCCGCTCTTCGCCCGTTTTCCCTCCTCGCCCATTCTCGCAGGCTTATTCAGTTGAAGTTTCTCAATTATTAGCTTTCGACACGCGCCTAGGACTTGTCTTTGAACCAATTCTTCGCAATTCTTGATGCCCCCCTCAGTTCAACTCTGATAGTCGCCCATCGCCTCATTGAGCACGCGCGGTTCCCTGCTTCGCATGCAGCTGAGACAACATGGGACGGATCATGCTACCACCCCTTGCTCTACCTGCATGGTAAATTTGGTATGGTACTGCATGGTGCAGAATAGCATGACATTGAATGGTGTATACCTACATGCATGGTACAATGGTAGATTAGTATGGTATGGCCTGGTGCAGCATAGCACTGCATGTTATGGTTTATACCAACATGCATGGTACAATGGTATAATAGTGGGGCATGGCATGGTGTAGCATAGCATTGTATGATGTGTACCTACATGCATGGTATATTGGTATAGTATGGAGTGATGGTTGTGAAAAATATGATTCTAATTGTAGGAGTGATGATGATGGTCATGGTGAGATTGTTAGTACTGATGGTGTTAATGAGAAGATGATTGCGATCGTGTTATGTGGTGTTGTAGTGCGTGATATTTATTCGTGCTTCAGTAGTTGTGTTTGGGTTGTGCTGCAGTTGGATAGCCAGTTATGTGTGTGTTCAAGGTGTGTCTGAGTGTGTTTGTGTGTGTGCATGGGGTAGTGAATGGATAGCCAGTGTGTGTGAGTGCATGGTGTAGTGCATGGATAGCCAGTGTGTGTGGGTGAGTGCCTGAGTGTGTTGTTTGTGTCGATGGGATTGTCTTTTAGTGCATGGGGATGGCGAGGTGTGTGTGTATGTAAGTAGGGCGGTGTGGTCGTGCATGCGTAGCCCCTTGTGTGTGCGTGTGTGAGTGTCTGGGTATGTGTGAATGTGTGCATGGGGTTGTCTTGTAGTGCATGGATGGCCCGGTGTGTGTGTGCGTGAGTGTCTGATTGGGTTGTGTTTGTCCATGGATTGTCTTGTAGTGCATGGATGACCAGATGTGTGTAACTGTGTACGGAAACAGATCTGTGTGGCAGTGCATGTGTAGCCAGATGTGTGTGCATGTGCCTGAGGTTGTCTTATAGTGCATGGATGGCCAGGTTGTGTGTATTTGGTATGAACTGTGCTGTTTGGCAGTGCATGTGAAACCAGTTGTTGGTTTGGTGTGTTGGCCTCACAATCACCACACAATACCACACCAACACCACACCACACCACAACCACACCACCCCCACACACACAACGACATAACACGCCACCAAAAAGGGCACAAAATGACCAGACACAACAAACAAAACACAACACAACACAACACAACAAAAACACACTCACCACACTCACCACACTCACACAACTCACTAACAACTCATCACAAATCACTAAAAATCCACCACACCAACAAAACACCACACCACAAAATAAACGCCACAAAAAGGACACAAAGGACACAAAAGGACGCGAAAGGACCAAAAACGACAAGACGACAGCAACAATACACTCACCACAACTCACCACACCACACCACACCACACCACCCAAACACAACATACCAACCACACACACACCACACCACTCACACCACACCACCCTAACCACACCCACAACCTACCCTCGCCACACCACGCCTGCACAAACACCCTCACCTCAACAACACACCTCAACTCACAACACCACACCACACCACACAACCACAACCCACAAACCACACAACAACACCGCACCACACAAACATACCCACGACAAACGACCCAAATCGAAACAAACCAACGCACATATACGCCACGCAACAGCACACACACAACACACACGGACTTTTTGACAAGCTCATCCATCAAAAATAAAAAAAATTGTATGTTTTTAATTCGGGTACATTGGCTATACTTAGCGCGGACTTCACCCACAACTCCGCCGAGGTCCGTGCGTGGCGGTGGGACGGGTGCGGGGGTGAGGCCTACGGAATGTACTGTGTACCTTCTAAATCACGTAATGTTAATGTTTCAGCCTCGCGAGCTTGACACAATGAACAATTAAATGGACAACGAAACAATACCCGCCTCACACCTGGGAGCTTGGAATTAAGCACCAGCGACTTTCGAGTTGCAAAACTTGGAGGTACATCATTCGCATGGGCCAAGCCGCCACCATTGGTATTGCCGAGGCGAAGTGACCACGCCACCGGCGCCATACGTCCACCATCCCTGGCAGGCGGCCTAGGATCGCTAGGGACCCGATCTTCGCTTGTTTTCCTCTCGCCCATTCTCGCAGCTATTCAGTGAAGTTTCTCATTATTAGCTTTCGACCACGCGCCTAGGACTTGTCTTTGAACCAATTCTTCGCAATTCTTGATGCCCCCCTCAGTTCAACTCTGATAGTCGCCCATCGCCTCATTGAGCACGCGCGGTTCCCTGCTTCGCATGCAGCTGAGACAACATGGGACGGATCATGCTACCACCCCCTTGCTCTACCTGCATGGTAAATTTGGTATGGTACTGCATGGTGCAGAATAGCATGACATTGAATGGGTTATACCTACATGCATGGTACAATGGTAGATTAGTATGGTATGGCCTGGTGCAGCATAGCACTGCATGTTATGGTTTATACCAACATGCATGGTACAATGGTATAATAGTGGGGCATGGCATGGTGTAGCATAGCATTGTATGATGTGTACCTACATGCATGGTATATTGGTATAGTATGGAGTGATGGTTGTGAAAAATATGATTCTAATTGTAGGAGTGATGATGATGGTCATGGTGAGATTGTTAGTACTGATGGTGTTAATGAGAAGATGATTGCGATCGTGTTTTGTGGTGATGTAGTGCGTGATATTTATTCGTGCTTCAGTAGTTGTGTTTGGGTTGTGCTGCAGTTGGATAGCCAGTTATGTGTGTGTTCAAGGTGTGTCTGAGTGTGTTTGTGTGTGTGCATGGGGTAGTGAATGGATAGCCCGTGTGTGTGAGTGCATGGTGTAGTGCATGGATAGCCAGTGTGTGTGTGTGAGTGCCTGAGTGTGTTGTTTGTGTCAATGGGATTGTCTTTTAGTGCATGGGGATGGCGAGGTGTGTGTGTATGTAAGTAGGGCGGTGTGGTAGTGCATGCGTAGCCCCTTGTGTGTGCGTGTGTGAGTGTCTGGGTATGTGTGAATGTGTGCATGGGGTTGTCTTGTAGTGCATGGATGGCCCTGTGTGTGTGTGCGTGAGTGTCTGATTGGGTTGTGTTTGTCCATGGATTGTCTTGTAGTGCATGGATGACCAGATGTGTGTAACTGTGTACGGAAAGAGATTTGTGTGGCAGTGCATGTGTAGCCAGATGTGTGTGCATGTGGCCTGAGGTTGTCTTATAGTGGCATGGATGGCCAGGTGTGTGTAATTTGGTATGAACTGTGCTGTTTGGCAGTGCATGTGAAACCAGTTGTTGGTTAGTGTGTTTGGCCTCACAAATCACCACACCATACCACACCCCACACCACCACCAATGCGACATAACACGCCACAAAAGGGACACAAAATGACAAGACACAACACAACAAAACACAACACAACACAACACAAACAAAACACAACTCACCACAACTCACCACAACTCACCACAACTTACTACAACTCATCACAAATCACTAAAAATCCCACACCACAAACACCACACCACAAAATAAACTGCCACAAAAGGACACAAATGACACAAAAGGACGCGAAGGACACAAAACGACAGACACAACACAATACAACTCACCACAAACTCACCAGCACCACACACACACACACACACACCAACAACACAACACAACACCCGCACCCACACCACACCATACCACACCACACACCAACACCCCAACTACACCACACAATCTAACCCACACAACACAGCCCTTTACACTATCGCCCACCACGCCGCACCACACCACACCAACCAAACTGCACGCACCATACCATGCTGTCACCACACCCACCACACCCCCACCACACCACACACCACACCACGCATCACCACACCCACACACCACCACACCTCACAAACACACCTCACCTACAACAAACTAAAAAACACCAAAACACACAACACCACACATACAACACAACACACACCACAAAACAATACAACACCCACAAATCACCCCACACCGCCCACACCACACCATCCCACGACAACAAAACGACACAAACTCGACACAAAAAAACAAACTCACATGATACAAAATTCCCAATTTTTGATTGAGGGATTAGCTGTAAAAACAATGTCTGGTGTTGTTGTGTGTGTCCGTCACAACTAATTTGCAGGTTTCACTTCAAATCCAAAAAAAACGAAAACATTATATAAGATATAAGAAAATAGACTTATTGATACCGGAGATTTTCTCACAAGACCACATATGAGCATCGCAATTCAAGAAAAGGAGCTAAGGTTTGTGCTTTTTGGGCCCAAAGCGACAATTATTGGGTAACATTTGTTATCATTTCAAATTCGTACCATCCAATCATGTGCGCATACATAGGTTTGGGAATGGAATTGTCGTCAAAAAATCGAGGCGAAACATGTAAGCATCACAATGGACGAAACATTCCCCTACGGCACTTGAGCTATTATTAGCACGGACTTCACCCACAACTCAGCCGCAGGGCCGTGCGTGGGGTGGGACGGGTGCGTGGGGTGGGCCTACGGATATGTACTGTGTACTTCTAAATCACGTAATGTTCATTTTTCCAGCCTCGCGAGCTTGCACAATGAACAATTAAATGGGCAACGATAACATATCCAGCTCACACACTTGCGGAGCTTGGAATTAAGCACCAGCGACTTTCGAGTTGCAAACTATGGAGGTACCATCATCCGCATGGGCCAAGCCGCCCCCATTTGTATTGCCGAGGCGAAATGGACCACGCTACCGCGCCATACGCCACCCCTCCCTGGCAGGCGGCCTAGGATCGCCAGGGACCCGCTCTTCGCCCGTTTTCCCTCCTCGCCCATTCTCGCAGGCTTATTCAGTTGAAGTTTCTCAATTATTAGCTTTCGACACGCGCCTAGGACTTGTCTTTGAACCAATTCTTCGCAATTCTTGATGCCCCCCTCAGTTCAACTCTGATAGTCGCCCCATCGCCTCATTGAGCACGCGCGGTTCCCTGCTTCGCATGCAGCTGAGACAACAGGGAAACGGGGTCTTCTCTTCTTTTGGCTATCTTCCTCTAGGCCCTTTGTCCTTCTGGCTTCTGGGGCGGGGGTGTGCCTGTTTCACTCCGCCCGTTTATTCGCCGTAGGTGCTCAATCGTCTGTCGGCGGGACTTTGGGGCGCGCCGGCGGCGTGGCTCGTTCCAAGTTGCTGTACGAGTGGGTGTGGGGGGGTGGGGGGCTCCGCAGGACCTGTAGTAGACACCGGACTGTATTGGGGGGAGGCGCCTCATGCGATGTGGGGTTTTCCGGGTGGGTGGTCGTGGCGTTCGTGTTCCGGTTTTTCCGGTTGGGTATCGATGGAGAGGTCTTTCCTCCACCAACGTGTCGGTTGGGTCCCTTATTTCTCACCTCCTCCTCTCTTTCTTTCGTTTTTTTCCCCCCCCGTTGGCACTTCTGCCTTTCCTTCCTCTTCGCGCTGCACCTTCCCCCTGCGCCCTGTGGCCGCCGGGGCTTCTCCTCCCGCGCGCGTGATAATCTGGTCCCGCCGGGTTCTCCCTGGCGGGAGAGGGTGGTGCGTTCGTGGTCCGGCGGGGGGTTGTTTTGAGGGTGGGCCCTGTGTTGGGGGTCTACGCCTCGAGGTCGGATCGGTGAGGGGGCGTGGCTGACGGGGGTCGGAGGGGCGGTCCTGGGGGGCCGTGCCGGAGTATTGCATGACTACCACCCCTTGCTCTACGGCCTGGGAAAGTGGTATAGTCACGGCATGGTGCCCAGAATAGAGATGAAGCGAATGGTTTATACCTACATGCATGGTACAATGGTAGAATTAGTATGGTATGCCTGTTGCAGCATAGCACGGCATGTTAGGTTTATACCAACATGATGGTACATGGTATAATAGTGGGTGAATGGCCAGGGTGCTAAGAATAGCATTGGCTGTTGTGTACATTTACATGCATGGGAGATGGGTATAGTTAGGGAGTGAGGTGTGAAAAATATGATTTCTAATTGTAGGAGTGATGATGATGGTCATGTGAGATTGTTTAGTACTGATGTGTTAATGAGAAGAGATTGAGATCGGTTATGTGGTGTTGTTAGTGCGTTGATATTTATTCGGCTCAGTAGTTGTGTTTGGTTGTGCTCCAGTTGGATAGCCATTTATATGTGTGTTCAGGTCGTCTGAGTGTGTTGTTGTGTGCATGGGGTAGTGGAATGGATAGCCCGGTGTGTGAGTGCATGGGGTGTGCATGGATAGCAGTGTGTGTGTGTGAGTGCAGAGGTGTTGTTTGTGTCCAAGGGGATTGTCTTTTCGTGCATGGGGGAGGGCGAGGTGTGTGTGCATGGAAGTGGGCGTGGGTAGTGCATGCGTAGCCCCTTGTGTGTGCGTGTTTGAGTGTCTGGGTATGTGTGAATGTGTGCATGGGGTTGTCTTGTAGTGCATGGATGGCCCTGTGTGTGTGTGCGTGAGTGTCTGATTGGGTTGTGTTTGTCCATGGATTGTCTTGTAGTGCATGGATGACCAGATGTGTGTAACTGTGTACGGAAACAGATCTGTGTGGCAGTGCATGTGTAGCCAGATGTGTGTGCATGTGCCTGAGGTTGTCTTATAGTGCATGGATGGCCAGGTGTGTGTATTTGGTATGAACTGTGCTGTTTGGCAGTGCATGTGAAACCAGTTGTTGGTTAGTGTGTTTGGCCTCACAAATCACCACACCATACCACACCACACCACACCACACCACAAAACACCACACTACAAAATAAACGCCTCAAAAGGACACAAAATGACACAAAAGGACGCGAAGGACACAAAACGACAAGACACAGCACAAGACAAACTCACCACAACTCACCACACCACAAAACCAACACAACACAACACAACACAACCACACACACCAACACCGCCACCACACCACACCTACCACACACCACACCACACACACTCACCACACCAAACAGAACCACACCACAAAGCCTACCAACTGCGCCACACCACGCCTCACCACACCACACCCCACACCACACTGCAACGCCCACAATACCATGCTCACCACAACACACCACTCAACATCACACACCCACACCAAACAGCAAAACACAACACCAACCAACACGATACAAAACAAAGTATCAAACGAAAAAAAAAACAAAACACAACACAACACAAAAACACACACACAAACACCACCCGGCACAACAAAAACACCACAAACCAAACCGTACCAACACCACATCAGGACACGACACAAGAACGACACAAGCGAAACAAAACAACACACAGGAGACGCACACCAGAACACACCACACCCAACCACACACCAAACACACACCACAACCACGCCACGCCACACCACACCACACCAGCAGCCAGACACCGCAACACAGACACACACACATAAACAGACACCACACCATCCACACCACACACCATACGCACACAACACAACAACACACAGCAGACACCTTGCCACACAAATACTCAAAACAACACACATACATAACACACACTTGACCACAGCACCAGACCAAGCCATCACACCAATCACAAAACTAACACACATCACAACAAACATACCTCACCACAACACAACAAAACACAAATACAACACAACACCACACAAACACACACACGGCCACCCACCACACCATACACGACACAAAACGAACACAAATCGACACAAAACAAGACGGATGCTCCGCCGCAACACCACACCAAACAAACCCAACCCACCACACCACACCACACACACCACAAACACACCACAACCACACACACCACACCACACACACAAGCCTCAACTCGCCCACACCACGCCTACCACACCAACCCACACACACCCACCACACCACACCCACGCCTCACCACAACACACCACACCTCACCACACCACACCACACCACACCACACCACCATCACACCTAATGCCACGCACACCTTTACCAGCCTCACCACACCACAAACAACACACACAACACACTCACCCAACACACACCTCACCACAAACAACAAACACAAACACAACACACACCACACACACCACTCCACCACACACAACCATACCAGACACAAAAGACACAAATCGACACAAAAAACAAGAAGGGCCTGATACGCCACGCAAACACCACACCACACCAAACAACACAACACACACACACACCACACCAAACAACACCCACACCACCCAGCCGACACCTCGCCACACAACGCCTCACCACACCACACCACACCACACCACACTGCTCCGCACCTACCAGCCTCAACCACACCACACACACAAACCAACCACACCACGGAAAGACAACAAGAAACCAAAAGTGAAACAACAAAACACACAAAACAGACCACAAAACACACTAACATCAAGAAACAAACCCAAGCAACAGAACTAGGACAACAAAACGACACAAAGCGACAACAAAACATAAACAAAGGATAACGATGAAGCCCCAACTACAACACAAAAAACCATACCCACGCATACACCCAACCACAACACAACAACCACCATACAGACCAGCATCAATTACACCACACAACACAACACCACAAACACCAAAACAACAAACACAACACACCTAAACACACCACCACCACCAAACCACAAAAACCACACCACACAAAAAACGCAATCCACCATACCTCAACACACTATTGTACCTCACCACGCCAAGACATAAAAAATGACACAAATCGATACAAAAAAACAAGACGACATGATAACGAACGCCACACCACAACACAGACTAAAAACACACAACACACAAAAACAAAGTCCAAGCACCCACCAAAACACCCACAGCTCAAACATTGACCCTACAAAAAACTCAAAAATTGACACATAAGACAAAATGACAGAAACGACACAAAATGACATGATACAAACAGCAAAACAACAAAACAGCACAAACGCACACAACGCACCCAAAAAACGCACAAAGACAACAAATAAAAAAATGCAAAAAACATAACAAAAAAAAACAGCAAAAAGACAAAAAGATACAAAAAAACCAAAAAAAACAAAACACAACAACAACATCACCTTACTGCCGACATACCAAACAAAAACACAAAAAACAACACCCTCATACAAAACACAAACACACACTTCACACACCACACCAAGAGTCACCTAACACACACCAAACCAAAACACACACCAAACCACACCACCCCACACCCACAACACAAAACACACCACACTGCAACACACTTCACCACACACATCCCCACAACCACATCACACATAACACCACACCACACCACTCACCACACCACAAAACGCACCAACCAAACCTTACTTACTCACAAACCACACAAATCGGACACAAAAGAACCAACATGACACGCCCGCCACACCACCACACACCACACCACACTCACCACACACCACACCACACACACCGCACACCAACACACCGCACACACCATACCACAACACAACCTGGACACGAAGACAACACAACATAATGCGCCATGCCACACCAACACTACACGTCACCGCGCCACACCACACCACACCACACCTCACCACACCACACCACACCACACAACACAACACTTCACCACACCACGCCTCACCTCACCAAACCACACCAACACTAAAAAACTACAACACACCACACCACAACCACACACCCAAAACTGCACCACACCTTCACCACACCACATCACACCAACACATCCACAACACATCACAAATCAACCCACACCAACTCACCCACACCACACCACACGCACAAACACACGATAATACTACACAAAACCACACAAATCGACACAAAAGAACACAACATGACACGCCACGCCACGCCACACCAAACCACACCACGCCACACCCACACCATACCTGCCACCACCACACCACCCACAACACACCGCACCTCACACACACCAACATCACAGCACACACACACTTGCACCACAACCTCACCACACCATACCAACATCACACCACAGTAACACAACACCACCACCACAACCACACACCACACTGCACCACACCACAAATCACCATGTACAACCAACCACTCACACAGCACACACCACAACGCCCACACCACACCATACGACTACACAAAAACACACAAAAGCGCCAAAAAACAAACACAACAGGACACGCCACGCCACAACACCACGCACAACCGCACCACACCACACCAGGCCGCACCACACCAAACCACACCACACCTACACCAACAGCACAAAAACCCACACCACAGCCACCACCACACCACACCACACACCACCACTACCACACACGATACACAACGCACCACACCATACCACAATACAAATTGACACAAAACAACACGACATGATACGCCACGCCACACCACACCACACCACACCACATCACACCACACCACGCCTCACCACACCACACCACGCCTCACCACACCACACCACACCACACCTCACCACACCACACTGCACCACACTTCACCACACCGCACCACACCACGCCTCACCTCACCACACCACACAACACCACACCACAAATCACCACAACATAGCACAACTCACCACAACATAGCACAACACAACACAACGCACCAAAACACACCAAAACACACCTCAACCTACCACATCACATCACACACAATGGTGTCATATGGTATGGGGTAGCATAGCATGGTATGATTTGTACCTACATGCATGGTTTATTGATTATGTATGACATGGTGCAGCGTAGCATGGCATGTTATGGTTTATACCTGCATGCCTGGTAACTTGGTAGTATGTTGTCGTATAACATGGTGTGGCATAGCATGGTATATTGGTATGGTCTCTCATGGTGCAGCATAGCATGGCATGTTATGGGTTATACCAACATGCATGATACAAAGGTATATTGGTGTGGTATGGCATGGTGTAGCATGGCATGGTATGGTTTAAACCTACATGCATGTTAGCATGGTAGTAGGGTGTGCTATGGCATGGTGTTAGGTATAGCAGGCATTGGTAGGTGTGTATCTAGATGCATGATACAATGTTCCTAATGGTGTGGTTATTGGCATGGTGTGAATAGCATGATGGTTTGGACTACCTGAATGTATATTGGGATGGCATGGCTTGTGCACCCCCCCCTAGCCATGTCATGTATGGTTATATATATATATATGTAGGGGTATGTTTAGGCCTATGATGACCCCTGGGGTCCACCTGTATCCTTTGACATTAGTTGTCTTCTCTCCCCATCTGTGCTGCTGATAACGGCAAAACTTGCCACGCCAAACATTGGCTCGTAGTTGGAGTGTCGCGTGACTCACGATAATCAGCTTGCAGCGGTCATGATCCTTCTCATAGTGGTCAAATGTTTTGTAGCATATTCTGCTATGAGTACCTACTTACTCAACTACTTCTGAAACTCCTAGCCTCCCTCCTCTCACTTTCTCGCATTCTGCATATCAACTATTTCTCCGACTATTTGCCCCATTTCCTGCCCGTGACTTCTAAGTGTTTTGGGGTTTAGTTGCTTAGTGGTTTGATGCCAGCGGTGACACATAATTCAGATGCCACGTGTCCAGGCTGTCAAGACTATGTGTTCAATCCCACGCACGCCAGGGACACGTCCAGCCGGACTCTACAACCTCATTGGCAAAACACGAGTCAGAATGCATATCACACTGCGAAATGAATACGAATATTGTATTGGCAACAAGTGGTGTCCTGGGGGTCCCGAATTAATTGCATAAGGGGGGAATGCACATCAAGTTGTATGCGGCTGACTGAACAAATTCACCATACCTTGATTGGTACATTTCGTGTGCATCAACTGCTTGCAACTAAATCCCATATACAAGAACGTCAGGCACGTTTCATAAGCTAATTAACAACCCTAAAAATGTCAAGTGTCGTTACTTCGTTGAAACGAGCTAATACATCGATCATTAAATTAAATGGCAAATGTATTGACTTCAAATGCATACAATGCAAATCAATTAAAATGCGTTAAATTACAAGTAAAGCGTATATTACAAACACCACTTTTGATTCTATCAAATTAATTAAATACAGTTGTAGTAATTAATAATACAATAAATTAATAAATTGCTTAATCTTTAATTAATTAATTAATGATGTTCTTGATTAATTAATTAATAATACTTTAAATTAACCAATCAATTTAACAGAATTTGATTAATTCGTTAATCATTACTCTTCATTAATACAATTAATTAAATTAATTATCATTATACAATAATACAATTATACATTAAAACTTTAATTCCAATTATATTATTTAAACCTTTCATTTCGGGACGCGCCTCTAGGCGCCCTTTATTAAATACAGATTCTAAACATTTTATCGGGGAACGCCGCCTCAGGCCCCTTTATTTTTTGAAGAGTGGATTAGCCCATTAAAATGTCCGTCGTTATTAGTTAGTCGTGTGTCACAAACTAATTTTTAGGTTTATGAAAAAAACATCAATAAAATTGAACATTCTATATTTTGAGAATATAAGATTTATTTATACCGGACAAATTCGACCGAGCAAACATGATCATCGCATTTCACGAAAGGAGCTGGTTGAGCCAAAAGCTACAAATACGGTTAACAATTTGGATTTCAGGGTGTTTGAATAAAACATTGCAAATTTGAACCTCACAGAACTCTGGAAGGCAGAAACATGATAAGCATCACAATGACGAAACAATGTTGTTCTCCCTTCCATCTAGGAGCACGGCAATCTTTATGTAGCGCTATAATACATTCCAGCCCACGAACGTTCCTACTCAGGCGTGCGTGGCACGGGCGAAGGTGGAGCCATCCGGGATGCGGTCGGGCGGGAGCAACCTTGCCGGGGGCAGGCGCACAGCGGCAACGCCATTCCTGCCGCATGGCCCAAAAAAAAACCGTTCAGGAGTGGACGGACATACCGTTCACGTCTGGGCTGGGCCGAACATGCAATCCCACCGTTGTACAAATTCCATACAATCAACAGACACCGTTGTTCCTCATTGTTTCCCTTGCATCAATTCTAAATAAAGTCTATATACATAACACGCATTTCATTACATTACAGAAACGTTCAATACTGCTTTAAAATCAACAACCCTTCAAAACTCCTGTTTTTTCGTCACTTTGTAGTAAACCATGCTAATCATCAATCCGATTCAGTGGGAATGCAAAATGTTTTACAATCCCGCCAGGCGCCCTTCAATTGTATCCGTATTATGATTTTATACATAATAATTAATTCATTACTGGTACATTCCTATGCGCTCGACATCAACGCTTTAATTTAAATAAACTCAGTCGAATTAAAATAACACAAACATTAAATAACAATTTAAACAAGTTGAAATTAATTAAAAAATACCCGTGACTTAATAATTTGAATCAATTTTCATTCGGGACAGCGCATGAATACGCATCTCCGAGTGGAGACACCGTAATGTCCCGGCGTTGTGCAGCGAGAAGTGTGGGAAAGGCGAGCACAGGGATTTCAGCAGACCTGTTCCTCTTCCTGGCGGCGGTTCGATTATCCTATTCGATCTTACCTTGTTGCGTCTGCCTGCTTTCTGTTGATCTCCCCTATTGAATAACTCCCCCCATGCTGGTGGCTGGTTAAGTTTTATGGTTCTAAGAAACGAGTAGGGGCATAGTTGCAGAGAGATGGGCCCTGTTGAAAGCGGCGGTGAGATGCAAACGCGGGTTGACGAAAAGAAGATAATGATAAGGTGAATGGCATAGTTTGCGGTATTAAGATTTTCGATCTGTCTTGTTTTGTTCCAGATATTTTTTGATTGGGTATGGTTTGATGATTTTAGGTTTGGCAGAACTTGGTTTCAGCTGTGCGTCCAGTTAGATCCTTGCGCTTTGCTCCTGCCCCCGGATGCTGCCTGTAGGTCTTGTTGTCCAGTTGTCCATTGAAAGGTGAGGATATTTTAATTTTTGGGGGTTATATGCGCTTGGACTTCTCCGGTGCTTCTTGCCCGGGATCGGGATGGCTTGGTGGGGGGGTCGCCGGCATTTTGTTTGTTGATCATTGTGGGGGAGAGGGGGGTGTAAGAATTCGGCATCTGGTTTTGAGTGGACATCTCAAATCAGGAAGTGCGCGAATTGATTATCATTGCAAAGCCTAAGGCCCCGTCGTCGCATCCAATTCCATCTCCGCTTATGCTGAGAGAAGTACGCCTACGAAATGTGCTTCGGAAAAAGTGACCTGTCAGGATATTTTTTAGTGATTCTGTCATACGCTCTGTCATACTAATGTACTTTAACATGTAATGTAATGTCTTGCCCACAGACAACAAGTTGCCCACGGTACTACCACGGTATTGCACGGGAAAATCTATCGGACATAACCCGATATATAAGTCGTGCGGAGGGACTATCGGAAAGACCCCTACTGGTTTTTGGGGGTAAAATGAAGTTATCGAAAAAGGCCCGAAGACCGGCGTGGTCATATGGTAGGTCTTGCCCACGACAACAGGTAAAGGAACAGAAATGGTAATGATAACGCCTGGTGGGGCGTGGTGATAGGAACCCGATGTACGCGGGCAGAGAACAGTCTACCAACTCGACTGGACAAGATACCATCGCGGTTGACAACGACGTGCAACGCTAAGGGTGACGGTGGGGGGAATCGAACGCCCGACCCTTCGTCGATAGAGCAATTTGGTGTACCACTACACCTACACCGATTTGGTGTACCCCTACGATTTTGTGTACCACTACCCCAATCGTATCACTGCAACGGGCGTGTGGCCGTTCTAAAACAACCCAGTGAAAACATGCTTTTTCGGCAATGGCCTCTTATATATGCCTTGTACCCCACGCCTTATGTAACAATACCGGTAGTATTTTTGTAATAGACTACTAATATTGTAATACCGGTACTACCGGTAATCAGGGTACTACTTCTTGCCAACTTGGTCAGCGCTTAAAGCGCACAAACGTCAAATTGGTCAGCGCTTTCGAGTGCAAAATGCGCAAAAATTGCACGCTGCGCCCACAGGGGGTTGAAAAAACTGCGCGAAACGCGTAGAGGGGATCAAAAAGACAGCGTGGCACTGTGCTGCCGCGCGCGCTTAGTAGTACCCTGGTAGTACTAATAATTGAAGGTCAAGTTCATTTTATAATAAAAGTAGTGTTGGTGATCGGCCTCTCGGTTCCAGGGTAATTCAAAGCGCGCGCTTTTGCGCTTTTGCGCGCTGACTTTTTGACCCCCTCTGCGCTTTAAGTGCAGTTTTTTGCAACTCCCAGTGGGCGCAGCAAGCAATTTTTGCGCTTTTTGCACTACAAAGCGCAGTTTTTTGTTTTCAAGTGCGCTAAACCGCTGGCCAATTTGGCAATTTGATTTGTACCCTGCTCGATTCGCTGGCTTATATTTGATTGAGCTTGAACTTGTATACCCCACGACTTATGTAACCAGGGCCAGTTCAGGTTGCCACACAGAAGTGAAGCAGTATCGAGAGAGAGGACACGTTACATAAATAGTAGGGGGCCCTGGAGGGTCCCCTGGAGGTCGGCCCCGGGGTGAGGTATGGTACACAATAGCGTCTGGGTTTGTAGTTCAGTTGTATAAAGTTTAGGGCTGTCAATGCCGTACGGTATTTTCAATTACCGTACGATATATCGTGATATACCGTACGGTATCGATACCGTACGATATTTTTATACCCTTATTGGGGAAAATCGGTGTAAGACCAAGGGGATATAATAGGAAACACCGTTTACACGTCCATTCACTTCAAATCAAGTCAAATGAACCAATACTGAGGGAGATAGGAAAACACGGTAATATCGTTGCCTATTACCGTACGATATATCGTGATATATCGTACGGTATAAGGCGGTATACTAAATTCCCTGGCCCAGACTCAGGTGCTCCTGACGAGAATCGAACCGCCGACCTGCCGAGTGTTAGATATTTACGTAGACCACAGGACCACAGAAAATGCTTAAACACGATACATCGTAGGGTAAACACGAAATATCGTACGATAACCCCAAACATACCGTACGCTGGAACTTTATATTAAACATCCAATGGTATGCTTGTACTTGTAAAACTTGGAGAACTGCGGGAGAGCCGCTTGTATATGTAATTTATTGTAGCAGATGTGTGAATGCAGATGAGGCGGATGACTTCTTTCTTGGGCTGTTTCTGATGGATGTGGATTGGCATCCAATGGTATGCTTGTACTTGTAAAACTTGGAGAACTGTGGGAGAGCTGCATGTATATGTAATTTATTGTAGCAGATATGTGAATGCAGATGAGGCGGATGACTTTTTTCTTGGGCTGTTCCTGATGGATGTGGAACATGGTTTCCGTGTGTCTACGATGAGGGCTCGTTAGTCAGCTTTTGTGTTGGACATGCTTCAGGCCCCTAGATTGAGTCCACAGGACAGGAGGGAAACGACAGATGAAAACACCGCGTCTACAGTCCGCAACCCTGAGATCCGTACGCGAATAAGTGCTCTCCGGGGCAAGCTTTCGACAGCAGGCTGGTTCACAAAGTGCACCATTCTGCAGAAACAGCGACTCCCAAGGAAGTTGAGAAGCGAAGTTGCTCTTCACCATTGGAGTTGCTTTGCGGGTATTCAACTTGCTTTCAAACTGCTTTGCGACTATTGGACAAGCGAGGCTTTGCATGTACCGGTACTGGTGTTGCGACTGTTCAACTTGCTTTGCAAATTCTACGCATGACAGAACAGACTACCATGACAGAACAGACTACCATGACAGAACAGACTACGCATGACAGACCAGACTACCAAGGTACACGGGTGGGCAAGCAATTGTGGCAGAGAAGTTGTGGCGCGATGTTGCGTATTGGACTTGCGACCATGCAAACTGCTTTGCAAGTATTACGCTGCAAAACTTGCGTTTACCGGGATAGCAACTGTTCATCGAGGGCAGAGAAGTTACGAAGGTGAAGGAGAAGAACGAAAGAATCGAGCACGACTTCTGAGTTCTCATTTGACCGGCTGATTTGACCGGCGATCTTGGGAAATTTGAAAATGTGATGAAGATCGCGTAAGTATCGCAGAGGTCTGTCCCCCTAAGGGAGCCGACCAACTCAGCCAATCACTGCCGAGACATGACAAGGAGAGAGGGTTCGTTACAAGACAGCAGCACAGCCTGCCGACCATCCAATTGTGCACGAGGAAGCACAGAGAGAGAGGAGAGAGAGAGAGAGAGAGAGAGATATAGAGGAGAGAGAGAGAGAGAGATGAGCGAGAGAGAGAGCTAGAGACAGTACGCGATAGAGCTTGCTCTCTGCTCTCGCTCTCGAGAGAGAGAGATCTATCGCTCGCTCTCTCTCTCTCAGTCCTCTAGCTATCCTCTAGAGTCGCTCGCGCTCGCGCGCTCTGCTCTCTCTCTCTCCCATCTCTCTCCCTCTCCTCTCTCTCTACTCTCTCTCTCTCTCGTCTCGTCTCGCTGCTCTCTCTCTCTTGCTCTCTCTCTTGTCTTCTCTTTCTCTTCTCTTCCTCTCTCTCTCTCTCTCTCTTCTCTCTCTCTCTTGCCTCTCTCTCTTCTCTCTCTCTCCTCGCTCTCTCTCTCCTCTCTCTCTCTCTCTCTCTAGATCTACGTAGCTAGAGAGAGAGAGGAGAGAGGGTTCGCTGATCAACTAACGCAGCAATCACTGCCCGAGACAGGACAGTACACGATGGTTTTAAAGCATCACCACACCAATGAAAAAACAAACTAGGTCAAGTCCAAAAAAGGAAGCAAACTAGAGGCTGAAAGAAGAGCGGAAAGGGGAGGGATGCCGAGGCAGGCAATCCAGAGCACCAAGCCCAACAAATATAAGAGCAGAGGGATGAACCAAACGAGCTAAAGACTAATCAAGGGCACGCCCTATGAGCATCTTAATATGCAGCGATAATGCCCCTAACAGAAAAAACACAAGACAAACCAGCACAACCATGTTGCAGATGAGCACAAGAGTGCCTAGGAGAACAACCAAATGCACCCCAAGGAGTTAAGCAAGAATCCTGACTAAACGCAGAGAGTCCACAAAACAAAGCTAACAAGACTCAGCCAGCAAGCAAAAAGACTAAGGAATCCACCCCCGTTGACAGGGCAGACCTACCCTGTTGGCTATATGCAGCCAACACACAGCCTTGCTATAAAGGCTCTACAAATTAGTATCTAGAGGTGCTGCAGTGTCCACCGAAGGATGTTGTCACCGGCCAGGTCCAAAGGCAGCCATCCATAAATACATCCAACCATACCGCCCTCCAGACTGGGCTAAAAGTAATGTCAGCCACCCATGTTGGCGTATATCTATATATAGAGAGAGAGAGGGTTCGTGCCGAAACGGCTCGTAAATCACTTAGTATGAGATTAATAATTGCGGCTTAGACAGTATAGTTACGCCGCTGTAACTCAGTGGTAGAGTACTCCCTTCGTAAGGGAGGAGTCGGAGGTTCAATCCCTTCCTGCGGCATGTTTTGGCACGAACTCCATTATTATTGGTTGGCTACAGTGCAAGTAAACGGGCTGCACCCTCAACTATGCACCTCCTACTAATACGCCTAATACCAGTCATTCATCTGAAGGCTCTCTACAAAAGCTTCTTGGAGTTCTTGCCCAATGCCATCCGACTAGGTAGGTCAATCATTGCATCATTCCCCCAGCCAGCTCCAACAGCCAGCCACTTGGCCAATCCAAAAGCTTTTGAATGCCCTTGATGTCAGCTTTCAGGCACACTAGCTAGCTCCAGGTTTGGCCCAAGGACAGGGAGCTGCCTAAGTGCCTAGAAGCTGGTACGCGTAGCCCAAAAAACAGACGGTGGTAGGTCTGGGTCATACAACTGGCCTCATGATGTTCAAGGAATGCATGATCCTTTTCGGGGCTGAGAACTGTGCTGGTGCACTTTATCTGTATTGTGTGCGTGTGAATTGTATTTATCAAGGTGTTTGGAGTCTGCTTTTAAATACCGCCAGAATGAAGATATCTACGGATATCGATATCGATATTTGTAATTTATTTTTACTTGACCTAGTTTGTTTTAAGGATTGTGGGGGTGCCTTCAAACCCTTCGAGCTTCCGTGTTAAAAAATTGGATGGTCGGAAGGCTGTGCTGCTGTCCAGTCACGGCAGTGATTTGCTGAGTTTATGTAACGAACCCCCCCTCTCTCTCTCTCTCTCTCTCTCTCTCTCTCTCTCTCTCTCTAGTTTATTTTTACCTTGAACCGATTCGAGGTTTAGAAGAATGACAAGTCATATGCAGAGTCGCAAGCGACGCGGAAATTTGGCGGCGACACGGGAGGAACTTGCGGCTTCAGCCCAGAGGGAGCTAAAGCGAAAAAAACTGTAGTTCGGGTGGAAGGAAGAATGCCACATACGGTGGGTGGATGTCCCCAGTTGGAATGCGGAGGTAAACCTCGCATGCAGAACTAACTTATAGTACTGATAACGCCTGGTGGGGCGTGGTGTTAAGGGAGCCCGTCCTACGCGGGTGGGGAGCGGTCTCCTACCTCAACTGGACAAGCTACCATCGCGGTTGACGACGACCTGCAACGCCAAGAGCGACCGAAGGGGGACCTCACATGCAGAACTAACTTAAAGATACCTGCCACAATTACCTACCACACAAAGAGATATGAAACATTTATTTTTACATAACCTCTTTACACACTATGCATGTTACTGTCCTGGGGTAGGCCAAATAGTGAAATAGGACTCCAGGGACTTCAACGAAACCTTGAGGCACCCTACCGCGGAACCTACGGGTCTACCACGGCAACCACGGAATCTACAGAACCTACTACAGAACCTTGTGGCACTCCAGGAATCTACCACATCGGGATCAGTTCTTTTCAGGACGCCGCGTCCTTCGTCGCAGACGAACGCCGAAGAGTCCGTTGCACGGCAAGATGCAACGTGGGGAGGGTCCGTTGACCAGAAGGAAGAGTCCGTTGCGTCGCAAGACGCAGGCTATACAATTGGCTGAGTCTCTGGCAGCAGAGCTGGGGGTCCTCCTGAAGTACGCAGGCTATACAATTGGTTGAGTATCTGGCAGCAGAGCTGGGGGTCCTCCTGAAATTCCTTGGCCGGGGTTCGGGATGTGACCGAAACCCAAAGCAGCACTCAGCATCTATGCATCCAGCCCTTTATCTGACTCCAGAAACTTGCACATCCAACCACACAGCTACCACATACGAGTGATGTGAACAAAACCAAAAGCAGCGCCCTGCCTCCATGCACCCAGCCCTTTATCTGACCAATCTGACTCCAGGAACTTGCACATCCCCCGTCAGTAAAGCGGTCGTTTAAAGTTCAGTACATCAATGATTTTTCTTTTCAAGCCCTTCCTACCACGGTTGGGCAAGTCCCTTTAGCCTGTCTGGCCTACCCCTGGACTGTAACATACATACAAGCAAATCCAAACACACAGCTACCACATACGAGGGATGTCACCGAAACCAAAAACAGCGCCCTGCCTCCATGCACCCAGCCCTATATCTGACCATTCGGACCCCAGAAACGTGCACATCCAAACACACAGCTACCACATACTAGGGATGTGACCAAAACCAAAAACAGCGCCCTGCCTCCATGCGCTCAGCCCTTTATCCGACTCCAGGAACTTCCACAGAACTTTGAGGCACTCTGGGAAGTTGGAGCGGCCCAAGCCGATCCTGAAGTAACCACGCTCCGCACTGGCTGGGTGATCATATACCGTGGATGGCTGAAGAGGGTAGGGGGTAGGAGGAGTAATTTACAATGTGAGTGTGTGTGGGTGGGGGGGTGGGAGGGCATATGTGTGTGTGTGTGTGACCACGCTTCACACTGGCTGGGTGATCATATACCGTGGATGGCTGAGGAGGGTAGGAGGTAGGAGGAGTAATTTACTGTGCCTGTGTGTGTGTGTGTGTGGTGTGGGGGGGGGGTATGTGTGTATGTTCGTGTGTGACTTAATTGTGCACTCGCTGGATGATCATATACCGTTGGATACAGAGGGTGAGAGTCTGGAGGACTAGTTTAATATTCATGTGTGTGTGTGTGTGTGTGTGTGTGTGTGTGTGCGTGTGTGTGTGTGTGTGTGTGTGTGTGTGTGGGGGGGGGGGGGGGGGGGGGCGTATGTGTGTGTGACCACGCTCCACCACCAAGCATAATCAAACATACTGGTAATCCAACATAATATCAACACACCAGTAGGAGCACACCTCAACCTAGTACCACGCACTCAAATTACCCCCCCCACCCCCATTTACACTGCCCCCATCAATCCCCCCGCCCTCCCCCACCCCCCACCCCACACCTCAACCTAGTAACACGCACTCAAATTACCCCCACCACCCCCACTAACACTGCCCCCACCAATCCCCACACCCACCCACCCACCCCAGCCCACACCTCCCATCGCCCTCAAATGACCAGTAGGTGCACACCACAACCGTGGACCACACCCTCAAATTATCAGCACCAACCCACCCCCCACTGTCACCACTAATCCACCCCTCCCACCCACCCACCCACATCTCTCATCGCCATTAAATGACCAGTAGGAGCACACCACAACCTTGGACCACGCCTTCAAATTACCCCCCCACACCCACACCCACACACCTTACACCTCCCAAGGCCCTCAACTCACTACACTAACTCCAACATACAATCAAACT
This sequence comes from Chlamydomonas sp. ICE-L, assembly GCA_013435795.1. NCBI lineage: Eukaryota > Viridiplantae > Chlorophyta > Chlorophyceae > Chlamydomonadales > Chlamydomonadaceae > Chlamydomonas > Chlamydomonas sp. ICE-L. The sequence goes on from JACBWV010000610.1 coordinate 54,815,800, forward strand.
CACCACTAGGAGCACACCACAAGCTTGGACCACGCCTTCAAATTACCCCCCCCCCCCCCCCCCCCCCCCCCCCCCCACACACACACCTCCCAGGGCCCTCAGCTCACTATACATATAGATAGAGGCCGCACCAACGTGGTTATGTCAAGACTTTACCACCCAGGAGGTGTTTTCTGTTCTCCAATCCCTACGGAAAAACTCCTCCCACGGGGTAGATGGTATCCCTGCAGAATGGTACAGATTTGCTTCCCATGAGGCCAACTCCCGATTTGTACAAGCTATGACTAACCTGTTTAATCTCATCTGGAAGACCTCGTACCCTAGCCAATGGGCTGCAGCTGCCTTGGTACCCGTACCCAAATCCAAAGGCAGTGTGTATGACAAGGACAACTATCGAGGTCTTGCGGTGAGCAACTCCATAGGAAAGATCTTCTCCCTTTGCATGCTACGTAGACTAGATGATTGGTCAGAAGAATTCAACCTCAGAGCCGCTGGCCAATATGGATTTAGAAGTGGTAGGGGTACTGCAGATGCATCATTCATTCTTAACCATATTGTAGATAAATATAGAGAGAAGAAAAAACCACTCTTTGTTGCTTTTGTTGATTTCAAGAAGGCTTATGATTGGGTCAACAGAGACTTGCTATGGGATTGCTTAGCAAGGCTAGGAGTCAAGGACCCCTATCTCAGTATTCTGAAGTCCATGTATAATCATGTTGTTTTCCAAGTTCGCCTACATGGGGACATTGGATCCTCCTTTCCATCCCTTGTAGGAGGTAAACAAGGAGACCCCCTATCCCCACTCCTATTTGGTCTGTTCATTGATAGAATTGAATCGTTCCTCCAATCCAAGCTCCCAAATGTAGGGGCTGAGCTTAGGGGAAAGATTCTGCAACTGTTACTTTATGCTGATGACCTAGCTATAATGGCAGAATCCCCGGCAGATATGCAAGCGATGCTTGACTGCCTGAGAGATTTCTGCGAGGCTACTAAGATGGCTGTGAATATAAAGAAAACTGAGATTGTCGTTTTCAACAAGCAATTCTGTGATGAGGCCCGCATGGATCCTGATTACAAATTTGTCTATGATGGAGCACAACTTTCTACAAAGTTATCTTTTATCTACTTGGGATCCCTCTTTGTGGATGGTGACTCTAGCGATCGTGCAAAAGCTGCTTTTTCTAGGATGCTCACTAAGGCCCAAAAGGCACACCACATGCTCCGTAGGCGATGCCATACTATGGAGATATACGATATTGATATTCTCACCCACCTGTTTGATTCTCTTGTACAACCTATCCTGAATTTTGGCTGTGAGGTGTGGGCTCCTTCTATTCTGAATAACACACTTATCTCAAATGACCATGCTTGTGAGAAATGGCATAGAGGTATACTTAAACAAATGTTGGGTGTTTGCCAATCTACTACATCTAATATTATCATGGAAGAGCTGGGTAGAACCCCGTTGTGTTTTGCTTGGCTTAAACAAGCTTTGCGCTTCTGGAACAAGACCATACATAAAGAACCTGAGGATCTCATTAGAATGGCTCTTGAGGAATCTTTTGACTCCAACACTGGCTGGGTTCATGACTTACGTTGTGCTCTCCACAAGCTAGGATCCAGTAAAAACCTCAACATTTTGGAGGCTGTCGATGTCGAAGGTATTATGTCTGAAGTTTTTGAGTCATGGAGGTTTAAGTACCCAAGTGACACCAATGCAGTTAGAGACATCCCTGATGAGAGAAGGGTTGGCTTTAAACGCCTACGATACCAAAAATGGTTCGCAGCCAACAGCAATGATGAGAATGGCTTGATTCCCTTTACATCCGCCTTACATAAGCAGGATCAGATTCGTTCTATAGCACAGTTTAGAATGGGTTCCCATTGGCTGAACACAGAAAGAATGAGGGTGGTGGATAGAGCACACATCCCTCGCTCAATGAGACACTGTCAAATGTGTGGGTTCCAAAAACCTGAGGATGAAATGCATATGTTTGAGTGCCCTTTCTATAATGATATTCGCCTTCGCTACCAGAAGCTGTTTACAGATATTTATAGGCATGTCCATGAGGATACCGACTTAACCGTATGGAATGTGGAATTCTGCGATTCCACATTCAGAACCTTTATGAATGGAAATGGCACTAAGTCTTTTTGGAGCAACCTAGCCGACTATCTTTCTACTTGTAGAAGAGCAAGACAGGAAGCCCTGGACTGCTTAGTGGCACCGTAATTTATTATCCTTTTTTTTCTTCTTGTGACTTCTCACTTGTTAGCTTCTTACCTCCGCCACTGTAAGTGGTTGAGATCTGGGTCCTGCTCTAGGGGGGTTTAATACCTACGCCACCAAAACGGTGGTTGGGAGTTTGGTTTGTTTGTCCTCGACACACCCCTGATGTAATGGGTTTTTTTGCTTTGTGGGTGCTTTTTCTTTTTGTTTAAAGCACAGAGTCTCATACACCCTCGCGGTGTCAAGTAGACTTTAACATGTAATGTAATGTAATGTAATGTAATGTAATACAATCAAACTCACCACTAGGAGCACACCACAAGCTTGGACCACGCCTTCAAATTACCCCCCCCCCCACACACACACACACCTCCCAGGGCCCTCAGCTCACTATACTATCAAACTCACCACTAGGAGCACACCACAAGCTTGGACCACGCCTTCAAATTACCCCCTACCCCCCCCCCCCCCCCACACACACACACAGACACACCTCCCAGGGCCCTCAGCTCACTATACTATCAAACTCACCACTAGGAGCACACCACAAGCTTGGACCACGCCTTCAACTCACTAGAAGGTGTACACCACATCCTTGGACCACTCGCTCAAATTACCCCCCCCCCCCACACACCACCACCCCCACCTCTCACCGCCCTCAACTCACTAGAAGGTGTACACCACACCCTTGGACCACGCCCTCAAATCACCACCCCACCTCTCACCCCCACCCCACCACACACACCACCTCCACCTCTCACCGCCCTCAACTCACCAGTCGGAGCACACCTCAACCTAGTACCACGCCCTCAAATTACCCCCCCCCACACATACACTACTTGGTCACCACTAATTCCCCCCCCCCCCCCCCCCCCCCCCCCCCCCCACACACACACACAACCTCTCACACGCCCTCAACTCACTAGAATGAGTACACCACATCCTTGGACCACGCGCTCAAATTACCACCCCACCCTCACCCCACCCCCACCACACACACACACATCTCACCGCCCTCAACTCACCAGTAGGAGTACACCACATCCTTGGACCACACGCTCGCAGAAGGCGTCAATGGGCTCCCCTGTTGTCAACCTACGTCGGTGATGGTAGTGGTAGTGGTGGCAGTGATGGTTATCGTGGTGGTGATGCTGGTGTTGGTGGTAAAGGGGGTCTGCAATGGTGATGATGATGATGATGATGATGATGATAATGATGATGCTTTTGGTATTGGTAGTAATGGTGATGGTGATGGCAGTGATGGTGATGATGGTGATGGTGAGCGTGGTGGTAATGATGATGGTAGCGATAATGGTGGTGGTGGTGGTGGTGGTGGTGGTAAAGGGGATTATGGAAACTCAATGTGATGCTGATGTTGATGCTGATGCTGAGGTTGGTGTTGATATTGATGTTGATGTTGAGGTTGATGTTGATGCTGATGTCGATGCTGATGTTGACTTTGAGGTTGATGTTGATTTTGATGTTTATGCTGATGTTTATGCTGATGTTGATGCTGATGTTGATGTTGAGGTTGATGTTGATAATGATGTTGCACGTGCAAAATAATTATAAACAAGGTAAAAAGACAAGTTCTATGCAGCGTTGCCTGCGTCGCTAAAAAATGGCGGAGAGTGATCGCGAGGGAGCGACAGGTGGCAACGGAAGCGAGTAAGTCGCGAGACCGTTGGCTGATGTATCAGGCTTCATCACGGTCAGATGGATGGATAGATGGATGGATGGATGGTCGGTCGAACAGACAAATGGGTAACACTGGGGGCTCCCGCCCCCTCAGAAGGGGGGGCTCTGCCAAAAAACTGCCTTGCACCTGGGAAATGCCACAGAGCTTGCAATGGGCTCCTCCGACTCGTACGTGTGAGCAAAGTGTTGCATGAAGCGTTGCAAGTGCAAAATGTTTTTATGAAACAAGAGCTTTACTCAAATTCAACCCGCTGCACACGTGGAATAGGCCACGGAGCTTGCAATGGGCATCTTCTACTCGAACGCGTGAGAAAAGTGTTGCATGGAGCGTTGCAAGTGCAAATAATAGTTATTAAACAAAAGGTTTACTCAAATTCAACCAGCTTCACACCTGGGAAAGGCTACGGAGCTTGCAATGGACTCCTCCCCCTTAAACACGTGAGTAAAGTGTTGCATGAAGCGTTGCGTGTGCAGAATAATTATAAACAAGTTCAAAAGAAGAAGAAAAACTGCCTCACACCTGGGAAAGGCCATGGAGCTTGCAATGGGCTCCATTCACTTGGACGCATGAGAACAGTGTTGCGTCAAGCGTTGCGTGTGCAAAATAATTATAAACAAGTTCAAAAGAAGAAGAAAAACTGCCTCACACCTGGGAAAGGCCATGGAGCTTGCAATGGGCTCCACCCACTCGGACGCATGAGAGAAGTGTCGCATGAAGCGTTGCGTGTGCAAAATAATTATAAACAAGTTCAAAAGAAGAAGAAAAACTGCCTCACACCTGGGAAACGCCATGGAGCTTGCAATGGGCTCCACCCACTCGGATGCATGAGAAAAGTGTTGCATGAAGCGTTGCGTGTGCAAAATAATTATTACAAGGTTAACAACAAGTTCTATGCAGCGTCGCCTGTGACGCTAAAAAATGGCGAAGAGTGATCGCGAGGGAGCGACAGGTGGCAACGGAAGCGAGTAAGTTACGAGACCGTTGGCTGACGTGTCGGGCTTCATCGCAATCAGATTGATGGATGGATGGATGGATGGATGGACGGACAAGTGGGTAACACTGGGGGCTCCCGCCCCCCAGAAGGGGGGGCTCCGCCAAAAACTGCCTCATACCTAGGATATGGGATACGAATAGCAATGAGCTCCTCCCACTTGAAGGTGTGAGCAAAGTGTTGCATGAGGCGTTCCATGTGCAAAAAATAGTTATTAAACAAAAGGTTTACTCAAATTTGACCCGCTGCACACCTAGGAAAGGCCACGGAGCTTGCAATGGGCTCCTCCCACTCGAACGCGTGAGAAAAGTGTTGCATGAAGCGTTGCGTGTGTAGCACGTTCTTCCGAATGATCGCCAGGTTGGCGTCCACGATGCGCTTGTGGGACCGCAGGGCAATTAGGGCCAACAGCTCACTAGGCGCAGGGGGACAGATGGTGGTCCAGTCCTTTAGCTCCTGGATGCGATGAATGAGACCGGCGTCCTTGCATGCTATCATGCCGATTCGAAGACCTGTGGGCAGATGTTGGATTTCAGGTTGGATTTGAATGCCGAATTTGAATTGTTACTGCAAAAGCATCCTTGCAAGCTATCATGCCGATTCGAAGACCTGTGGGCAGATGTTGGATTTCAGGTTTGATTTGAATGCTGAATTTGAAGTGTTACTGCAAAAGCATCCTTGCAAGCGATCATGCCGATTCGAAGACCTGTGGGCAGATGTTGGATTTCAGGTTTGATTTAAATGCTGAATTTGAAGTGTTACTGCAAAAGCATCCTTGCAAGCGATCATGCCGATTCGAAGACCTGTGCAAATTTGAATTGTACGATGCAGAAGCATTCAAAAATTTCAGGTTTCGATTCAAGTTTGATTTTAAGCTTTTGATTCCAAGGCTGGATTCGAAGTGGAAATTGTAGAAGCGTCCTTGCATGCGATCATGCCGATTCGAAGACCTGCGTATGTGTGTTTGATTTCAGGCTTGTTTTTAAGTGTTATTGTAAAAGGATCCTTCCAGGTTGACGTAAGGTTTGATTTCAATTTTGATTTCATGGCTGGATTTGAAGCGCAACTTGTAGAAGCATTCCAGAAGTCATGTGGTCATACTGGTTAAAAGACCTGCGGGGATGAGTTTGATTTCAAGTTTGATTTTAAACTTGACTTCAACGCTGAATTTGAGGTGTAACTTGTAAAAGCATTCCTGAAGTCATACTGGTTTGAAGACCTGCAAGGATGAGTTTGATTTCAAGTTTAATTTCATGTTTCATTTCAAGCTTGATTTCAATTTTGGATTTGAAGTGTAACTTGTAAAAGCATTCCAGAAGTCATGTGATTATACTGATTCTAAGACTTGCGAGCATGAGTTTGATTTCAATTTTGATTTCAAGGCTGGATTTGATGTGTAACGTGTAAAAGCATTCAAAAATTCATGCGATTATGCCTAACCAAAGACCTGCGGCAATGAGTTTAACTTTAAGTCTAATTTAAAATTTTACTTGAAGGCTGAATTTGAGGTGTAATTTGTAAAAGCATTCCGCAAGTCATGTGAACAGGCCGAATCAAAGACCTGCGGGAATGAGTATTATTCCAAGTTGATTGAACAATTGACTCGAAGGCTGCATTTGAAGTGTAACTTGTAAAAGCATTCCAGAAGTCATGTGGTCATACTGGGTTGAAAACCTGCGGAGATGAGTTTCATTTCAACTTTTATTTTAAACTTGACTCCAACGCTGAATTTGAGGTGTAACTTGTAAAAGCATTCCAGATGTCATGTGTTCATCCTGGGATGAAGACCTGCGGGGATGAGTTTCATTTCAAGTTTTATTTCATGTTTTATTTCAAGCTTGATTTCAATTTTGAATTTGAAGTGAACCTTGAAAAAGGATTCCAGAAGTCATGTGATTAAACTGATTCTAAGACTTGCGAGCATGAGTTTGATTTCAAGGCTGGATTTGAAGTGTAACTTGTAAAAGCATCCCAGAAGTCATGTGATTGTGCAGAATTGAAGACCTACGGGAATAAGTTTGATTTCAATTTTGATTTCAATTTTGAATTTGGTATTATTTTTACAAGTATACCTTACAAAAGCATTCCAGAAGTCATGTGGTCATACTGATTCGAATACCTGTGAGCATGAGTTTGACTTCAATTTTGACATCAATTTTGATTTCAATTTTGAATTTGAAGTGCAACTTGTAAAGGCATTCCAAAATCCATGTGATTATACTGATTTTAAGACCTGCGAGCAGGAGAATGATTTCAATTTTGATTTCAAGTCTGAATATGATTATATGAAGGGTAACTTGTAAAAGCATTCCAGAAGTCATGTGGTCATACTGATTCGAATACCTGTGAGCATGAGTTTGATTTCAATTTTGAATTTGAAGTGCAACTTGTAAAAGCATTCCCAAATCCATGTGATTATACTGATTCTAAGACCTGCGAGCATGAGTTTGATTTCAATTTCGATTTTACTTTTGAATTTGAAGTGTACCTTGTAAAAGCATTCCAGAAGTCATGTGGTCATACCTTAAGGATTCGAAGACCTGTGAGCATGAGTTTGATGATATGAGTATCAGTCCTTATAGCAATTCCTTATAGCAGCTTTCAGGCTGCTCATCGTCTGCGGGCAGAGTGAACATATGTAGTATGAACACTACCACACCACACTTATGTGTTCACCAGGGTACTTCCAAGCGCGTGCTTTTGCGCGCTGCCTTTTTGAGTCCCACTGCGCATTTTGCGCAGTTTTTTGCACCCCCCTGTGGGCGCAGCAAGCAATTTTTGCGCTTTTTGCACTACACAGCGCAGTTTTTTTGTTTTCAAGTGCGCTGAAGCGCGGGCCAATTTGGTCAATGGAAGTACTCTTGTGTACTCACAGGAGGCTATGGCAATTCAGCAGATGATTTGGGAATCGAGGTCGACAAATAGTACTTCATACCTCTTTTGGACATTTTCAGACAAAATGTACGACAATTCTCCCACAATTGCCAGAAATCTCGGATTTTCAGACAAAATCTGAGGTACAAGGTACGGCCTGTTTCGAAAAAACGATTTCCAAATGATCCTTTGAATGGCTGCAACCTCCTGTAATTGCTTTGTGTACACAAGAGTGCAGTGTGGTAGTGTTTATACTACCTATGTTTACTCTGCCTGCAGACAGTGAGCCGCCTGAAATCTGATAGAACATGTAACCAAGCTAAGCTAAACTAAACTAGGCTCCTGGTTACGATTGATAAGCCCTGCCTGCACCCTTGCATTCATCCATCCAGATGCATCCTTGCATGCATGCATCCAGACATGTGTTTTTAATTGCTTTTTATTATATATTTAATATTATATGTTAGTATTATTATGTGTGTTTTGAATCTCATGTCCCTTTTCCTCAACACATATCCAAAGTAAACCTACCAGGACCAATCGAGCTCTGGCTGTTTGGTATAGTATTTCCCACATCGATCAGGTGGGTCTGCAATTCGAGCTCTGGCCAGGTTCACAAATTTGAGACTTGCCGCCTTGGAAGAGGTAGAGACCTTCCCTCTGTGCTGTCGCACAGTAGGCCAAGCTCAGGCGCAGTTGCGGTCTGCGAAACCAAATAGACCCATCATAGCAGTCATTCTCCAGTATGTACGGTACACGCAAACGGGAGGGATCCTTCAATCTCACGTCCTGTGGCAGCTCGTACTTCTTTCCAATTTCCAATGTTTGACCTACAAGCTTTGGGTTTTGCCTGGTGGCTGGCTATAGGAGCTGGTGGGAAACTGCCATGAGTAGCCAAAGCAAGAAACAGTGAGAACCTACCACGCCCCTCCAGGCGTTATCTTTTTGGCAGAGCCTCCTCTTCAAGAGGGCGGGAGCCCCCAGGGTTACCCATTTGTCTATCCGTCCGACCGACTGACCGACCGTCTGACCGAGACGAAGCCTGGCACGTCAGCCAGTGGTCTCGTAACTAGCTCGCTTCCGTTGCCACCTGTCGCTCTGTGGCAAACACTCTCCGCCATTTTTGCGTAGCTTGCAACGCTGCGTAGAACTTGATTTTTAAAGGACCTACCAGTCCCTGTCAATCGCCATGGTAGCACTGTCCAGGTAAAGTAGCAGCCCACTATCTACCGCAGTAAGACAGGGCTCCCTTAATACCACGCCCCATCAGGCGAGGGGCGTGGTATTATTCTTTTTTCTTCGCAAGTCGTTGAATTTTTGCGATGAGAAGGAAGAAATAAAATAGTGAAAGAAACTGAACAAAGAGACGGTAATTACCAGGCGTTATCATTATAAGGACCTACCAGAAACAACAGCAGCAACAACACCTGCCATGCAGCCTGGCTCACCACCAGGGTATCTATTACAACTGAAATCCAACCTGGCTGGTGTGATATGTCATATGTGGCCAGAAGGAAAAGGATTTTGTCTGGCAGGTTGCGGTAGGACCTGTTTTTGTTTTTTTAGGACCTACCAGGTAGACTGAAAGACTTTGACATCCCCATGAGGGAAATTCCCCTGGGATATACGTCAGCCGCAGCTGGCAGGCGATGCGTACTGCTCAGTTCTAGGAGGCGGTACATCTCGTCGCTAAACAAGTAGCATCCTATGCTCCTGGCAATGCCGACCACGCCTTGCCACGCCTCTTTGGAGAATTGAAACCCGGTAGGGTTGTGAGGAGTGTTGACGATCAGCATAGCTGGGCGCTTGGGGAGGTTGCGCACAACATCCTGCATATGATAGAGATAAAAGTGGTAATGTCTGACAAGGTTCATGCTTGGTTCTATGAATTGTGTCCTATTTTGGCAACGCTAAGCACGCCTTGCCACGCCTCTTTGGAGAATCGAAATCCAGTAGGGTTGTGAAGAGTGTTGACGATCAGCATAGTTGAGCGCTTGGGGAGGTTGCACACAATATCCTGTAAAGGATAGGAATGGAGGTCAGAATGTTTGACAAGGTTCATGCTTGGTTCTATGAATTGTGTCCTATTTTGGCAACCCCAACCACCCCTTGCCACGCCTCTTTGGAAAAGTGTGTAAGACAAGGTACTTGCTTGGTTCTATGCATTGTCCTTGCCGAATAGGACACAATGCCTTGTCCTATTCGGCACACCTTGCCAAGCTTATCTGGAGAATTAAAATCCAGTAGGGTTGTGAGGAGTGTTGAAGATCAACATAGTTGGGCGCTTGGGGAGGTTGCGCACAATATCCTGTAAAGGATAGGAATGGAGGTCAGAATGTTTGACAAGGTTCATGCTTGGTTCTATGAATTGTGTCCTATTTTGGCAACGCTAAGCACGCCATGCCAAGCCTCTTTGGAGTAGGGTTGTGAGGAGTGTTGACTATCAACATAGTAGGCCGTTTATTGAGGTTGCGCACGACATCCCGTATATGATAGAGATGGAAGTGGTTATGTTAGACAAGGTTCTTGCTTGATTCTATGCATTGTGTCCTATTTTGGCAACGCATGGCACACCTTGCCACGCCTCTTTAGAAAATCGAAATCCAGTAGGGTTGTAAAGAGTGTTGACGATCAGCATTGTAGGCCGCTTATTGAGGTTGCGCACGATATCCTGCATATGATAGAGATGGAAGTGGTAATGCCTGACAAGTTGCTTGCTTGGTTGTATGCTTTATGTGCTATCTTGGCAACGCATGGCACACCTTGCCAAGCTTCTTTACATAGTTGTGAGGGGTGTTAATGATCAACAGAGTTGGTCTCTTAGTGATGTTGCGGACGATACCCTGCATATGATTGAAATGGAGGTCAGAATGTCTGACAAGGTGTGCGACACCAGCACCACCACCACGAACAATCACATACCCAATCACAACAACTCCATTACCAAGATCACACCGACACCACCACCACCACCACCAATGGCACCACCAGCATCTATCAGCCATCAGAGACAGCAACAGTGGGAATGCATACACCACCACCACCACCAATCACATCCACAATCACAACGACTCCATCACCAAAGCACCACCAGCATCTATCAGCCATCAGAGACAGCAACAGCAGGAATGCATACCCCCCCCCCCCCCCCCACCACCACCACCAATGTGATGATAATCGCGGCTTAGAATGACCTCTAAAGCACAAACTCAAGGCCTCCGCCGTTAAAACAACTTTTTGGTGCCCAGTTTATCAGTGCTTGTGCTGACTGTGGTGGTGTTGGTGTTGGTTGTGGTGTTGGTTGTGGTTGTGGTTTTGGTTGTGGTTGTGGTGTGTTGTTGTGGTTGTTGTTGTTGTGGTGGTGGTTGTTGTTGTGGTGTTGGTTGTGGTTGTGGTGTGTTGTTGTTGTTGTGGTTGTTGTTGTGGTGTTGGTTGTTGTGGTGGTGTTGGTTGTGGTGTTGGTGTTGGTTGTGGTGTGTTGTTGATGGTGTTAGTATCCATCATCTGTGCTGGTTTTCGTATTAGCCCCTCCTGAATGAAGGTTGGGCGTGTCAAGGGAGCACAACACGAACAATACAAAATAGGAAGTAGATTTTAACGCGGAGCTTGCCAACACTGAAGCTGATTTTTCCGCTGTGCTGTAGCTCAACAAAAACAATACAAAATAGGGAGCACAACAAGAACAATACAAAATAGGAAGCAGATTCTAACGCGGAGCTTGTCAACTCTGAAGCTGATTTTTCCGCCATGCTGTAGCGGAAAAAAGACAAAATAGGGAGTACAACACGAACAATACAAAATAGAAAGTAGGTTTCAAACCGGAGCTTGCCAACACTGAAGCTGATTTTTCCGCTGTGCTGTGGCCCAACAAGAACAAAACAAGACAGGGAGTACAACAATAACAATACAAGATAGGAAGTAGGTTTTAACGCGGAGCTTGCCAACACTGAAGCTGATTTTCTGCCGAGCTGTAGCTCAACAAAAACAATAAAAAAGGGAGCACAACAAGAACCATAGAAAATATGAAGTATATTCTTACCTGGAGCTTGTCAACACTGAAGATGATTTTTCCGCCATGCTGCAGCTCTGGTTCCCAGAAGACGACCTGGCATCCAATGGAGCGACCTATCTCATACAAAGACTGGTAGCCTGGGTACATGCACACCTGCAAGCAGATCATATCATATCATATCAGATCAGATCCGTGTAGGCAGAGATACCTGTTTTCTTTTTCTGGTAGCCTGGGTACATGCACACCTGCAAGCAGATCAGATCATATCAGATCAGATCCATGTAGGCAGAGATACCTGTTTTCCTTTTCTGGTAGCCTGGGTACATGCACACCTGCAAGCAGATCATATCATATCAGATCAGATCCATGTAGGCAAAGATACCTGTTTTCCTTTTCTGGTAGCCTGGGTACATGCACATCTGCAAGCAGATCAGATCAGGTCAGATCAGATCAGATCCATGTAGGCAGAGATACCTGTTTTCCTTTTCTGGTAGCCTGGGTACATGCACGCCTGCAAGCAGATCATATCATATCAGATCATATCCATGTAGGCAGAGATACCTGTTTTCCTTTTCTGGTAGCCTGGGTACATGAATACTTGCAAGCAGATCATAGCATATCAGATCAGATCCATGTAGGCAGAGATACCTGTTTTCCTTTTCTGGTAGCCTGGGTACATGCACACCTGCAAGCAGATCAGATCAGGTCAGATCATATCAGATCAGATCCATGTAGGCAGAGATACCTGTTTTCCTTTTCTGGTAGCCTGGGTGAGCCGAGCCCCCGGCAGGAGCCCCCAGAGTCACTCCGTTGTCCGATTGTCGGCACGTCACCCTGGCCCTTACTGGTCCCTGGTCCTGTCCTAAACTCTAGCTTCGGTCCGCTGCGCTCGATTCCAGTGCCACCTGTTGCTCCAACACTCTCCACCAATTTTCCATGTCGCTTGCGACACAACTAGGACTTTTCTTTTCAGCCATGAGCAGCAGCTTCTAGACGGCTCCCCTTACCGACTATTCAGCCAAACCCTACTTAGTGCACCTTGAAGCTGACGCAGTCAGCTGTCTAGAACTGCTGAAATGTTTGGGCGCAGCACAGTGGCTGGCTGAGGGAGCTGCCTAGAAGCTACTGCTCATAGCCGAAAAGAAAAGCTCTAAGTCCACCCTGAGCCTCGGGCAACGTCAAGAGAGTAAAAAAAGAAAACAGGACAAGTTATATGCAGCGTCGCCTGCGACGCTAAAAAATGGCGCAGAGTGATCGCGACGGAGCAACAGGTGGCAAGGGAAGCGAGCTAGTTACGAGACCGTTGGCTGACGTGTCTGGCTTCATCATGGTAAGACGGTCGGTCGGTCGAACGGACAAATGGGTAACACTGGGGGCTCCCGCCCCCCAGAAGGGGAGGCTCCGCCAAAAACCTGAAGAAAACACTCTTTACTAGTTCGAGGCTCATAATCCTTACATACTCATTCATGTTTACATTATAGAACAGGGTTTATGGGACTCATTTGTACATCATGTCCTTTATGGACTACTTTGTACATCATGGGACTTAATGGGAGTACTTTGTACATCATGTACTTTATGGGACTACTTTGTACATCATATGTTATTCATTTTTCGGCGGAGCCCCCTTTCTGGGGGACGGGAGCCCCCAGTGTCATCCCGTTGTTTGTTTGTGGGACCGTCAACGACCGTGCGACCGACATGAAGCCTGACACGTCAGCTAACTGTCTCGTAACTAAATGGCTTTGGTCTGCTCCATTCCATTGCCAGCTGTCGTTCGGTTGCCAACACTCTCCGCCAATTTCCTGTGTGCCGCCAATTTCCTGCGACACTCTCCGCCAATTTCCTGTGTCACTCTCCGCCAATTTCCTGTGTGCTGCCAATTTCCTGCGACACTGCATAGGACTCGTTTTCTTGTGCTACGCATCACAAATTGAGTGAAGCACGGCCCCCAGGGGGGGGTCGGGGTGCATTTCTGGCTAGTTTAGCCGGACCCATGCGTCGCCATGCCAGATCTCTGCCATGCTGAGGACTTGTCAAAAAATGACTCCATTAAACAATCTAAGGCAACCAACTGAACAAATACATGCATGAAAACGTGCAATCTAAACCAACCAAGGAAACACATACACGCATGAAAACATGCAATCTAAACCAACCAAGGAAACACATACATGCATGAAAACGTGCAATTTAAACCAACCAAGTTCACAAATACACACATGAAAACGTGCAATCTAAACCAACCAAGTTCACAAATACACACATGAAAACGTGCAATCTAAACCAACCAAGTTCACAAATACACACATGAAAACGTGCAATCTAAACCAACAAAGGAAACACATACACGCATGAAAACGTGCAATCTAAACCAACAAAGGAAACACATACACGCATGAAAACGTGCAATCTAAACCAACCAAGTTCACAAATACACACATGAAAACGTGCAATCTAAACCGACAAAGGAAACACATACACGCATGAAAACGTGCAATCTAAACCAACAAAGGAAACACATACACGCATGAAAACGTGCAATCTAAACCAACCAAGTTCACAAATACACACATGAAAACGTGCAATCTAAACCAACCAAGTTCACAAATACACACATGAAAACGTGCAATCTAAACCAACCAAGTTCACAAATACACACATGAAAACGTGCAATCTAAACCAACCAAGGAAACACATACACGCATGAAAACGTGCAATCTAAACCAACAAAGGAAACACATACACGCATGAAAACGTGCAATCTAAACCAACCAAGGAAACACATACACGCATGAAAACGTGCAATCTAAACCAACAAAGGAAACACATATACGCATGAAAACGTGCAATCTAAACCAACCAAGTTCACAAATACATGCATGAAAACGTGCAATCTAAACCAACAACGGAACACATACAACGCATGAAAACGTGCAATCTAAACCAACCAAGTTCACAAATACAACACATGAAAACGTGCAATCTAAACCAACAAAGGAAACACTACAATGCATAGAAACGTGCAATCTAAACCCAACCAAGTTCACCAATACACACATGAAAAACGTGCAATCTAAACCAACAAAGGAAACACATACATGCATGAAAACGTGCAATCTAAACCAACCAAGTTCACAATACATGCATGAAAACGTGCAATCTAAACCAACAAAGGAAACACATACACGCATGAAAACGTGCAATCTAAACCAACCAAGTTCACAAATACACACATGAAAACGTGCAATCTAAACCAACAAAGGAAACACATACATGCATGAAAACGTGCAATCTAAACCAACCAAGTTCACAAATACACACATGAAAACGTGCAATCTAAACCAACAAAGGAAACACATATACGCATGAAAACGTGCAATCTAAACCAACCAAGTTCACAAATACATGCATGAAAACGTGCAATCTAAACCAACAAAGGAAACACATACACGCATGAAAACGTGCAATCTAAACCAACCAAGTTCACAAATACACACATGAAAACGTGCAATCTAAACCAACAAAGGAAACACATACATGCATGAAAACGTGCAATCTAAACCAACCAAGTTCACAAATACACACATGAAAACGTGCAATCTAAACCAACAAAGGAAACACATACACGCATGAAAACGTGCAATCTAAACCAACCAAGTTCACAAATACACACATGAAAACGTGCAATCTAAACCAACCAAGTTCACAAATACACGCATGAAAACGTGCAATCTAAACCAACAAAGGACACAAATACATGCATGAAAACGTGCAATCTAAACCAACCAAGTTCACAAATACACACATGAAAACGTGCAATCTAAACAAACAAAGGAAACACATACACGCATGAAAACGTGCAATCTAAACCAACCAAGTTCACAAATACACACATGAAAACGTGCAATCTAAAACAACAAAGGAAACAATACACGCATGAAAACGTGCATCTAAACCAACAAAGGAACACATACACGCATGAAAACGTGCAATCTTAACCAACCAAGTTCACAAATACACACATGAAAACGTGCAATCTAAACCAACAAAGGAAACACATACACGCATGAAAACGTGCAATCTAAACCAACAAAGGGAAACCATAAACGCATGAAAACGTTCATCTAAACCAACCAGTTCACCAACTACATCAATGAACGTGCAATCTAAACAACAAGGAACACATATACGCATGAAACGTGCAATCTAAACCCACCAAGTTCACAATACATGCATGAAAACGTTCAATCTAAACAACAAAGAACACATACACGCATAAAACTGCATCTAAACCAACCAAGTGCACAAATACACCAGGAAACGTGCAATCGAAACTAACAAGGAACACATACTATACATGCATGAAAACGTGCAATCTAAACCAACCAAGTTCACAAATACACGTATGAAAACGTGCAATCTAAACCAACAAAGGAAACACATACACGCATGAAAACGTGCAATCTAAACCAACCAAGTTCACAAATACACACATGAAAACGTGCAATCTAAACCAACCAAGTTCACAAATACACGCATGAAAACGTGCAATCTAAACCAACCAAGTTCACAAATACACACATGAAAACGTGCAATCTAAACCAACCAAGTTCACAAATACACACATGAAAACGTGCAATCTAAACCAACAAAGGAAACACATACACGCATGAAAACGTGCAATCTAAACCAACCAAGTTCACAAATACATGCATGAAAACGTGCAATCTAAACCAACCAAGTTCACAAATACATGCATGAAAACGTGCAATCTAAACCAACTAAGTTCACAAATACATGCATGAAAACGTGCAATCTAAACCAACCATGTAAACAAATACATGCATGTAAACATGCAATCTAAACCGAAAAAAGGAAACAAATGCACACATGAAAACGTGCAATCCGAACCAACCAAGTACACAAATACAGGCATGAAAACGTGCAATCTAAACCAACAAAGTAAACAAATACATGCATGTAAACATGCAATCTAAACCAACAAAGGAAACAAATACACGCATGAAAACGTGCAATCTAACAAGAACAAGGTACAGAAATACGCGCATGAAAAGCTGCAAAATAAACCAGGAAAGCAAACAAATAAACGCATGAAAACGTGGAACTCACGATAACGTCACCTGGCTTTAGCAGCGCTCGCATCGTGAGGTATACGCCTGGGGAACAGAATAAAGAGAGGGGGATCGCGTACAATATTACCACTTTTGAATTAAGAGATGAGGATCCGGAAACGTAGTCATCTTTATCGTGCCATGTTTAGAATGTCATGTTTAAAGTGTCATGTTTAGAGCGTCATTATTGTGTCAGATGTATAATGCCATCTTTACCGTGGCATATTTAGAAGGTCATGTTCCGAGTGCCATCTTTATCGTGTCATATTTATAATGTCATCATTATTGTGTCATATTTATCGTGTCATGTTTATCGTGTCCTACTTATAATGTCATGTTTAGATTGTCATGTTCATCGTGTCATGTTTAGAGTGTCATCTTTATCGTGTCATATTTATAATGTCATCATTATTGTGTCATATTTATCGTGTCATGTTAAGAGTGTCATGTTTATCGTGTCATATTTACAATGTCATGTTTAGAGCGTCATGTTGATCGTGTCATGTTTAGAGTGTCATCTTTATCGTGCCATATTTATAATGTGATGTTTAGAGCGTCATGTTTATCTTGAGATATCAGGCCACCCCAATACCCTACACTGCACTACACTACAACACCACACTCTGTTTAAATACATTTGAATTTGAATTTGAATTTAAATTTAGCTCACCTTCTTCTGGAGCCAGCACAACTATCTGATCTTTGTTTACTGAACTGAAAAGTTGCTTGGCTGCCTCTTCTCGCAAAGCCTGCAGTTGGGTGAGTCATGTGTTGTGTGTGTGTGTGTGCGGTGAGCTGTGTGTGTGTGGTGAGGTGTGTGTGTGTGTGTGCGGTGAGCTGTGTGTGTGTGGTGAGGTGGGTGTGTGTGCGCGGTGAGCTGTGTGTGTGTGGTGAGGTGGGTGTGTTTACTGAACTGAAAAGTTGCTTGGCTGCCTCGTCACGCAAAGCCTGGAGTTGGGTGAGTAATGTGTTGTGAAGGTGTGTGTGTGTGTGGGGTGGGTGGGTGGGTGGGGGGGGGGGGATGGAGGGCTTGTTCATGGTGTTGGTGTTGGTGTGGTAGATCCAGACTTTCTCCATCAAACCAGTCACAGTGCACTAAGTTCTTTGTTTTGGGAAGGAGGTGTGTCCAGGTTTGGCTCAAGGACAGTAAAGGGGAGCTGCCTAGAAGCTGCTACGTGTAGCCCCAAAATAAACAGTGAACCTCACCACCACCTCACCACTCACCACCAACTCCCCGCCCCCCCCCCCCCCCCCCCCCCCCCCCTCATCCCACCCTCACCACCAACTTACCCTTCACCACCACCCTCTCATCCCACCCTCACCACCACCACCTCATCCAAAACCTCCCCCCCCCCCTCACCACTCACTACCAACTCACCAACTCCCCCCCCCCCCCCCCCCCTCATCCCAACCTCACCACCACTCACGGCTCACCACCAACTCCCCCCCCCCCCCCCCCCTCATCCCAACCTCACCACCAACTCACGGCTCACCACCAACTCCCCCCCCCCCCCCCCTCATCCCAACCTCACCACCATCTCACCACTCACCACCAACTCACCACCACCAACTCATCCTCACCACCATCTCACGGCTCCCCCCCAACTCCCCCCCCCCCCCCCCCCCCCCCCCCCCTCATCCCAACCTCACCACCATCTCACCACTCACCACCAACTCATCCTCACCGCCAACTCCCCCCCCCCCCCCCCCCCCACCCCTCATCCCAACCTCCTCCCCCCCCACCCCTCACCAGCAGACCAGGAGTCTCTGTATAACCCAAGGATAGATCCTCCCACATGCTAGCTGTCTCTTGGTCCGCCATTGACAACAGCTCTTTCATCTTTAACGGCTGGCAGTCGCTGCAGCACATGAGGTACGGTGCGGTGAACTCGTACTTCGCAAAGTAGCGCTGCAGTACAGGTTGGGATAGAGTTGGGGTGGGGGTGTGTGTGGTGTGTGTGGTGTGTGTGTGGTGTGTGTGTGGTGTGTGTGTGGTGTGTGTGTGGTGTGTGTGTGTGGGGGGGGGGGGGGGGGGGGGGGGGGAGGCGTTACAGGTGTGACTTGTTTTGGGGGGTTGGTGTGGTGTGGTGTGATGTAGTGTATGTTGTGGTGTGGTGGTGGTGTGGAGCGTGGTGTGGTGGTGCTGTGGTGGTGGTCGTGGTGGGAAGGGGGACCGGGTACATGGGTGAGTGTGTGTGTCCTGGGGTTTCTGTTTTTGCTCTCTATGTGTGTTCCTACATTGTGCGCATGTGTGTTTTGTGCATGTGTGCATGTGTTGTGTGTGTAGCACTCTCTTTTGATACATCATCTCATAATCACCTCTAGTTTGAAGGGAGGTAGGGGACATGGTGAAGGTGCTGACGAGGAGGACATGCTTGTGTCGTTCACGACTTGCCAAGCGGGTCAGGGACAAGAGGATGGGGACACTGGCATCAAAATTGGTTCTTCAGTGCAAAAGTGCTGGAGGACCCCTCGGATACTGTGGAGTGGCCTCGCCTTGGGTCAACTATTGTCTGCCTGTGACAAGGTGCTGAACTATAATTTTAGCGGCTTGGGTGCCCTTGAATGTCCTTGAAGGGCGAGACGAATCCGCTTCGTTGCTGCAGATCATGCGCAGACAAGAATGCGCTGTCTCCGATGAGTGGAGGGAGGAATATCTGGATGTATATCTGATCGACAGTTAGGGCTAACACGGCGAGGGCGAACGCAAGCAGCAGGGCGAACCCAAGCGCCCAGCATCTGAATCCATCCCATTCCTTCCCATCCCGTTTGCCGAGCCACCCCATGCGCTCGCAACCCATCTAGTACCCAAACGAATCAATATTAACGGTATCTTCTTACTTAAAGAACCGGACGCATCCCACGCTCAACACAGCGACACAGTTTCGACCCTCGCAACCAACACCTTGAGCGCCCGCCGTTAACGTCGAGTCGGACCCACCTCCAGACAACCAGTCCCCCACCCTACCCCCCACGCGCACCAGCCCGAGCCTCCCAGAATGCAGCAACTGCCAATGTTGGGCGAGGCGTTTGTGCACGTCACGGCTCACAGACCAGCAGCTGCCCAGGGCGATTTGCCGATGGCCGTGAAAGCCACCAAGTCTGGCGAGTCCGGTAAGTTCACCCAGTCAAAGATTGAATTATTGCATGGATTTCGCAAGTTATGTCGATTTGGCTTAACGCTGTTCCTCTTTCCTTTTCTTTTGGGCGAGTTGGATTGTTACATGTTTACAGCAAAATATGCGCTGCTCATTGTCTGCTAATTCCAAGGCCCTCCGTGGGGATGCGATACCCCGGAAACCAGGGAGCTCACTAAGCGGATTTGAACCCACTACGTAACCACTACGCAAAGCTGGTTGGAGAGGTTGTTATCCAACCTACGACACGATAGTCTGTCCGTGTGAACGGACACTAGCCAAAGAAATGTAGCCTCTCTGGTTGAAGACCCTCGATAACGATAACTTGACCCGCAGTGCGAACGACCTCAAGCGTGCCGCTGCTTTCGCCTCTGTCGCTCTCACTGCGCGAGTTTGCAAGTGCATGCCGCGCCCGCCTTTTTCTCTTGCTTCCACGTCAGCGTCATACCGTTATAGGTCGCGTTGAACATGGTTACAAGGGTCGAGACTTCAGCTGGTCGCAGAGCAATGCATGGCCTATCAGTAGTGACATGGCTATATGATCATGAGTAACGGGTATGAGTAACATGTAAGTGAGTGATGAGTATGAGTTGCATGGGTATGAGTAACGGGTATGAGTAACATGTGAGTGAGTGATGAGTATGAGTTGCATGGGTATGAGTAAGGGGAATGACTAACATGTAAGTGAGTTATGAGTAATGAGTAACACAGGTATGAGTATGACGAATGGGTATGAGTAACATGGGTATGAGTAACATGTAAGTGAGTTATGTATACGAGTGACATGGGTATGAGTATGAGTAAGGGGAATGACTAACATGTAAGTGAGTTATGAGTAATGAGTATGAGTTACATGAGTATGAGTAATGGGTATGAGTAGCATGTGAGTGAGTGATGTGTATGTGTAACATGTAAGTGAATTATGAGTACAAGTAATGAGTAAAATAAGTAGGAGTACACTACAGTGCACTTCTTAGAACATCATCCATCCATGTAGATGAAAACAGTTTATCTCATGCAATACCTGCCACAATCATATTGGGACTCATATGGGGTAACATGTAAGTGAGTGATGAGTAATGATTATGAGTAACATGAGTATGAATAATGGGTATGAGTAGCATGTAAGTGAGTTCTGTGTATGAGTAACTAAACTTGGGACTCATATGGGGTGCCTACCAGGCTTGTTCAGGACGCTGCATCCTGCGTCCCAGATGCAGCTTCAGTGGTTTGGTTACACCTCAGGACGCAGGCTATGGTTTGGTTCTGGGTCAGTTGCGTCTCAGGACGCAGGCTGTGCAATTGGTTGTGTCTCAGGATGCAGGCTGTACACTTGGTGTCGTCTCAGGCAGAGCCGGGGGTCCTTCTGGACAGCCCTGGTGCCCACTGAACAGGAGTTTCTTGAACGTGAACTTGACCTTGGTTACATGGCTCCAGCCTTTAAACATGAACCCAGTGTCCCCATGTCCCAAGTGCTACTGTCCCTTCCTACTTATTGCACCAAGGCCAACAAGAAGGGTAGGGTCTACAGGCTCCTGTCTGGTTAACAGTGTTAAACAATTATATTGCGGTCCAGCCGCACAGTAAAAACGAAAACATCTTAATTTAGGCCAAGAAATTTAGACCAAGAAATGATTAGCCAGCCAAAAAAAACTGTAATATATCAAATACAGTAAGTCATCTAGTTAGGGACTTGCCCTGTCTGTATTAAGCCACATCCTTGCTCCTGTCTATATCATGCCACATCAGCAGCCTGCTGTTTTCCTCCTGCGCCACCCATGGGCCTCCAGGTTTTTGAGGTGGTGGGGGGGGGAGGTCTCAGAAATTGTTGTAGCACCAGTGTGGCATGGCTCTAAAGAGGGCCAGGACATGGTGCCCCCCTGAGCTTGCATTGATATACACATATAATTAGGGATCGGCAATATGATATCATGTGATATTATGTCATCATATGATATCATATGATGCCGGCGGTCTGACTAGGTAACTTTGGCCTGGGGCATCAAATCATATGATTTGTGTATGATATCATACTTGTCTTTGGTCGACATCATATGATTTGCCGTTTCCTACATATAATATGTTTCTTCCAACAGATGTGCTATATTGCCGTCTTCAGGAAGGAATTTCAAGCAGAAATGTATTGAACTTGAACTTGGTTACATGGCTCCAGCCTTTAATAAGGCTTTGGAAACACACAAAACAATGGCAATGAGATCAAATCATGAAAT
This sequence comes from Chlamydomonas sp. ICE-L, assembly GCA_013435795.1. Taxonomy (NCBI): domain Eukaryota; kingdom Viridiplantae; phylum Chlorophyta; class Chlorophyceae; order Chlamydomonadales; family Chlamydomonadaceae; genus Chlamydomonas; species Chlamydomonas sp. ICE-L. The sequence continues at coordinate 54,838,109 of JACBWV010000610.1, forward strand.
CCATTCAAAGTATTCTTCTTCTGAATACAAAGATACAACCTCTGCCTACAATCCTGGTGGTTGGTCCAGTGCAAGCGAACGGTGCCGTTGGCTCCCTCAACCCTTGTGGTGCTTTTAACGCCAATGCTCCTAGAATGCTAACCACATCAGCCCCAAATTGGGCCTATTAATTGTCTACCCAATCTCGACCACACACACACACACACACACACCATGCAGCCACCCTCAGCTCCCTGGCTTCTACATACAAGGACATAGTGCAGGTGATAACAAACACTTTTGTGGTGCTGTCAACACCACTGATCCAAGAATGCTTACCAAATCTGCCCCAATTTGTGCCTATTAATTGTCTCCCCCTTCTCCCCCACCCCCACCCCCCCCAGGCAGCCGCTCTCAGCTCCCTGGCTTCTATCAACAAGGACATGACGTAGGTTGTAACCAACATATTTGCGGTGCTGTCAATGCCACTGATCCAAGAATGCTAACAAAATCAGCCCCAAATAGGGCCTATTAATTGTCTACCCTTCCCCGCCACACAACCCCCCCCCCCCCCCCCCCCCCCCCCCAGGCAGCCACTCTCAGCTCCCTGGCTTCTACCTACAAGAACATGAAGCAGGTTATTTCCAACATATTTGCGGTGCTGTCAACACCACTGCTCCAAGAAAGCTAACCAAATCAGCCCCGATAGGGCCTAATAAAAAGTCTTCCCCATCCTACCGACCCACACCCTTCCCACCCAACTCACCCCACCCCTCACACCCTTCCCACCCCACCTCTGCTGCAGGTGCTCTGAGCACCCTGGCCTCCACCTACAGAGACATGGAGCAGGTGACGACCAACGCGTTTGTGGTGATGCACAAGCTGTGTCACTTTGTTCTACCCTAAACAAAAAATCCAGCCAAACTTGATGCCTAGCCCAATGCCCGCCCACCCACCCACGCAGCCGCTCTCAGCACCCTGGCCTCCGCCTACAGAGACATGGAGCAAGTGATGACCAACGCGTTTGTGGTGATGCACAAGCTTGGTCACTCTTCCACCCCCTGGGGTGTGGCCAAGAATGCAGCTAGGGCCAGGCAAGCTGAGCAGGACATCAAAGCACAGATCCCAGCCATCAAGTCTTTCTTCTCAACAACAGTAAATGAGCAGAAGAAGGCCTTGCGTATAATCCAGATGCTCAAGTCACAGATAGTAGAAAAGTGCGTTAATTTAGATGTGTGTGTTTCTACATATGATCGCGTTTGTGGGGTTGAGGGGATGGTGAAGGATTTGTTGTTGTTGGGGTGTTGCATTAAAACTGTATTCTCTATGCCAGTAACTGGATTCTCTATGACAGTAACTGAGCAGAAAAAAAGCTTGAGTACAATCCAGATGCCCAAGTCGCAGAAAATAGAAAAGTGCGTCAATTTGGATGTGTGTGTTTCTACATGTGATTGCGTACATGTTTGTGTGTGTGTGGGGGGGGGGGGGGGTGTGTGTGTGGGGGGGGGGGGGGGGGGGGGGGGAAGGATGTGTTGTTGTTGTTGAGGTGCTGCAGCAAGACTTTCTTCTTAACAAAAATGAATGAGCAGAAGAAGGCCTTGAGTGCAATCCAGATACTCAAGTCACAGATTACAGAAAAGTACGTTAATTTGGATGTGTGTGTTTCCTTTATACTTTCTTCTCTGTAACAGTACCTGAGCATAAGCAGGCCTGGATTCCAATTCAGACACTCAAGTCAAAGACAATTGAAAAGTATGTTGTGGTTGTTGTTGGGCTGCTACATTACAAATTCTTCTCTATGATGTTCACTGAATAGAAGAAGGCCTTAGTTACAGTTCAAATGCTCTAGTCACAGATAATGGAAAAGTGGGTTCTTTTTGTTGTTGGAGTGCTTCCTTTATACTTTCTTCTCTATAACAGTAACTGAGCATAAGCAGGCCGGGATTCCAATTCAAACACGCAAGTAACAGACAATTGAAAAGTATCTTGTTGTTGTTGTCAGGGTTGTTGTTGCTGCTGGGGTGCTATTTTAAAATGTCTTATCTATGACAGTAACTGAATGACAGTAATGTCTTATCTATGACAGTAACTGAACAGAAGAATGATTCCTGTTCAGATGCCCAAGCCACAGATCATGGAAAAGTTGTTTTTTCTTTTTTTTGGGGGGGGGGGGGGGGGGGGGGGGGGGGCTACATCAAGACTTTTTTCTCAACAGTAGTCACTGAGCAGAAGAAGGTCTTGGGTACAGTTCTTACACTCAAGTCACAGATTTATTTGTATGGGGTGTTTGGTTTCGCTGTTGTTGTTGGGGTGCTACATCAAGGGTTTGGTAAAGCTGTTGTTGTTGAGGTGCTACATCAAGATTGTTTTCTCAGCACCAGTCACAGGACATAAGAGGGCCTGTGTGTTTGTTTGTGTGTAAAGGGGGGGGGGGGGGGGGGGGGGCTGAGGCCTGTGTGTGTATCCCCCCCCCCCCCCTCCCCACATCCACATCCCCCCCCCCCCCCCCCCTTCCCTACACAAACACACAGGCCTTCTTCTGTTCTGTGGCTGGTGCTGGGAAGAAAGTCTCAACGAAGAACCCCAACACCAAGAACAGCAAACCCTTCATCCCCTCCCCACCCCTCCCTACACAAACAGGCCTTCTTCTGTTCGGTGACTGGCATTGAAAAGAAAGCCTTGATGCAGCTCCCCCCCAACAACAACAATAACAAAGACAAAGACAACAATGCACACACCAGTTAGTTCTCATCTCCAACCCCCCATGGCTTCTACAGAGATTTGGCACTGTTTTCAGAGAAGGAGACCATCTGGGTGATGATGGAGGTTAAGGCCTCTTTCTCTCTCTCTCTCTCTCTCTCTCTCTCTCTCTCTCTCTCTCTCTCTCTCTCTCTCTCTCCTTCTTCCCATCTGCACTCACCTCCCACCTCCCATGGCTTCTGCAGAGAGTTGGCACTGTTTGCAGAGAAGGAGGCCAACCGGGTGATGATGGAGGCAAAGTCCAAGGAAATGGTGACCGCAGCAGCTGATTCAGAAAAGGTGGAGAAAGAGCTGCTGGAGAAGGTCCGTGGTGTCAGAAATGCAAATTTTTAGTTGTTTGGATAGTAGAAACAGTCAGGTGAGGGGGGTAGCAGGGTGGTGATGGAGGCAAAGGGGAAGACAAGTTATATGCAGTGTCACAAGCGATTGTAACTATCAAATATGTAATGTTGTAATGTAATGTAAGATTCGTGTAGTTGTACAAGTGGTAGTAGCAGTGCTGCTACCAAAACTTTCCTGATGTACAGCTATCATTCTTTTGACCTTGCTTCCTCAGGACCAGAGTCTTCTTTTTATCAGATGTCCTTTCTTTTTAGCTACGAGTGTAAGCTTAGCAGTTCATATTTTTGCTGCTGTTTATATGCGAGCGGATCCTCATTTCACTATTTTTATGAGTGTCTGGGCAGCTCCTTGAGCCAGACACTGAGCTAAACTAAAGTATGTCAGGAGTTATGGGCAGCTGATTGTGTCAGCCTCAAGGTGCACTAGGTCGCATTTGGTTTAGCTCAACATCCAGTCTGGGGAGCTACCTAGAAGCTGTTGCTCGTAGCTGAAAAGGAAAGCTACGACCAGGCTGTGCTTGGCACCCATGAGCCAGTGACAGAAATAGCATCCGTGGTGTCAGAAATGCATATAGTTTAGCCTGTCTGCCTGCCTACCATGACCCCCCCCCCACCCCTACCTACCTACTAACCAGGACCCCCCCACCACATACCTACCCCACCTATCAGGATCCCCCCATTCATTACCTACCTACCTACCTACCTACCTACCTAACCTACCTTACCTACCTACCAGGACCCCCCCCCACCCATACCTACGACCTACCGGACCTACCTACCTACCTACCTACCAGGACCCCCCCCCCCCCCCTTCCCCTACCCATACCTTAACGACCTTAACCATCCCATACCTACTACCTACCTACCAGGACCCCCACCCATAGCCTACAAGGACCTATCAGGACCCCCAATTCATACCTACCTACCACCTAGCCTATCCTAACTACATACCAACAGTGACCCCCCACAATACATACCTTACTACCAGGACACCCCCCAACCATACCTACCAACCGATCAGGAGTCCCACATTCATACCTACTACCTACCTACCTAAACTAACATCATGGACGCCCCCACCTACCTACCTACCTACCAGGACCCCCACCCTACTCCAACCTATCAGGATAACCCCCATTTCATACATGACCTATCCTGAGCATACCTACCGATCTGCTACCCATAACCTACCTACCTGTACCAACCCAGGGACCCCACCGTACCAATAGTCCTACCTACCTCCAGGACCCCAAACCATACCTACCATCTACCAGGACCCCCCCCACCCAGTTAACATACCAATCCTATCAGACCCCCCATTCATACCTACCTACCTACGGCAACAGGACCCCCCACCCAACTACCTACCTACCAGGACCCCCCCACCCATACCTATCGACCTACCAGGGACCCCCAACCTACCTACCTACCTACCTACCTACCTTACCCAGGACCCCCCACACACCCATACCTATCTACCTACCAGGACCCCCCATTCATACGTACCTACCTACCTACCTATTTACCTACCAGGACCCCCCACCCACACCTGCCTAGGAAAGCGCAGCCATTGTCAAGCGCATGTGCACCTGCACAGTTAGACGCATCTCCATGTATACAAAAAGATGTATCCATACACCCGTACACACGCAAACGCAAAACTTTCCCTCGACTATAGGTCAATGCACTGGCACTGGCCATGGAGGACATGGACAAGTTACTGAATAGCAGCAGCAGCAAGCAAGAAGGGCTAGAGCAGCTGCAAGACCACACATAGCTAAAAGTATACACCTGCTCATCCACCCTCCTACGTACCCACCTACCCACCCTTACATGCTCTACTTCCTCCCTACCTCTGCATCCACCCACAAACACACCAGTGCAGGCTGCTCGCCCCCACCCCGATGCACTGGCCCTGGCAGTGGAGGAGAAGGATGAGTTACTGATTGGCAGCAGCAGCAAGCAAGAAGCGCTAGAGCAGCTACAAGACCACACACAGCTAAAAGTATTCACCAACTGAACTACCCTCCTACCTTCACACCTATCTACCTACCCATCCACCTACCCATCCACCTATCTACCTACCCTTACATGCCCCGCTTCCTTTCTACCTCTGCATCCACCCACAAACACACTAGTACATGCTGCCCCCCAACTGCAGATCAATGCTTTGACACTGGCAATAGAGGACATGGATGAGTTGCTGAATAGCAGCAAGCAAGAAGGGCTAGAGCAGCTGCAAGATTACACACAGCTAAAAGTATAAACCCACTGAACTACCCTCCTTCACACCTATCTATCTACCTACCCATCCACCTACCTGTCTACCTACCCTTACATGCCCCACTTCCTTTCTACCTCTGCATCCACCCACAAACACACCAGTACATGCTGCTCCCCAAACTGTAGATCAATGCTCTGACACTGGCATTGGAGGACAAGGATGAGTTACTGAACTTCCTTCACACGTTAACATGCTGCTGCCCCCCCAACTGTAGATCAATGCTCTGACACTGGCAATGGATAACATGGATGAGTTACTGAATAGCAGCAGCAAGCAAGAAGAGTTTCAGCAGCTGCAGGATGAGCTAGAGAAGACGAAAGCAGGGCACAGTAAGAGGGTGAAGGAGCTGGTATCCGAGATTGATGCAAGAGACATTGAGATGAGGCGCATTCAGGTTGAAGTGAGACGCAGTAGCGGTGCAGCTTTCACCAGCCGTGCAAAGGGAGCTGACTATGCCAGCAGGCTAAATACAAGAGACACGGTGGGTATGGGTGGAATTGGTTGGTTGGTGTAAGGCACACTGGCAGTGACGCCTCCATGAGCCATATAAAAGGGAGCAGACTTTGTGTGTGTGAGCATACGTGTGGGTTGCAGTGGTGTTGCCGCTTTCATGAGCCGTGCAAAGGGAGCTGACTATGCCAGCAGGCTAAACACAAGAGACACGGTGGGTGTGGGTGGGACTGTGGGGTTGGTTGGTTGACGTGAGGTGAAGTAAAGTGCACTGGCAGTGCCGCCTCCATGAGCCTTGCAAAGGGAGCAGACTTTTTGTGTGTGTGCTTAACTGTTTTCTGTGTGTGTGCATATGTGTGCAGCTTGCAGAGGTAGTGGCGCCTCCATGAGCCATGCAAAGGGAGCATACTTTGTGTGTGTGTGTGCTTAATTGCTTTGTGTGTGCAAATGTGTGCATGTGTGTGGGTTGCAGTGCTGTTTTAATGATCCATGCAAAAGGAGCAGACTTTGTGTGTGTGTGCGTATGTGTGTTCGTGTGTGTGTGCTTAATTGTTTTGTGTGCATGTGTGTGGGTTGCAGTGCTGCTCTAATGAGCCATGCAAAAGGAGCATACTTTGTGTTTGTGCTCATGTGTTTGTCCTTAATTGTTGTGTGTGTGCATGTTTATGCATACATGTGTGGGTTGCACTGGCAGTACCACCACCATGAGTCATCCAAAGGGAGCAGACTTTGTGTGCGTATGTATGCTCGTGTGTGTACTTAATTGTTTTGCGTGTGCATATGTGTGTGGGTTGCAGTGCTGCCTTAATGAGCCATGCAAAGGGAGCAGACTTAGTGTTTGTGTGTGTGCATGCATTTGTGTGTTAGTGCATATGTGTGTAGGTTGAAGTTGCAGCCCCGCCCTTCACGCGCCATGCAAATGGAGAAAACTTTGTGTGTGTGTGTGTGTGTACATGTGTGTGTGGGTTGAAGTGGCAGTTCCTTCTTCACGGGCAATGCAAAGGGAGCAGACTTTGGTGATTCTGTGTCTGCCACCATAAGCCAAAGGGGCACATGGGAAGGTCTGGGTGGGGCTGTGGGGTTGGTTGGTTTGAAGGTAGAGGGGTATCTGTGTGGGTAATTCTAGTGAAGGAGCTCACACACACACACACCCAAACACACACATACCGCAGACGTCTGTCCAGCTGGCCAACCGCACTTCAGAGCTGAAGAACCTCCAGAGGCGGTTTGACAGCACAAAGACTGAACTAGAGTACACCAGGATCACACAAGCTGAGCTGACTAAGAGCTTTAATGAGGCAAACTCTAGTTTGAACTCCACACAGAAAGAGCTGACCACCACCCTGAAAAAGAAGGAAAGCCTGGAGAAGGAGCTGAAGCTAAGTAAGGAGCAGGCAGCTTCACTTAGAGCTGAGGTTGTGGACAGTTCAAGGCTCTTCTACGACGCACGTGGAATTTCCAGCAGGCTCCCCGACTACTTCAACGCTACCTTTGAGGCGTAGTGGAGAGTGGCATCTGATGCCTTTGAGGTGTAGAGGAGATTTGCCTTTGAGGCGTTGTGGAGAGTGGCCTCTGATGCATTTGAGGTGTAGTGGAAATTTTCCATTGAGGCGTAGTGGAGAGCGGCCTCTGATGCCTTTGAGGTGTAGTGGAGATTTGCCTTTGAGAAGTGCAATGGAGAGTTGCCTCGGATACTTTGAAGTGTAGTGGAGAGTTGCATTCATGCTGTTGATTACATTATCATGGTGCCCTACTGGACAACAAACGTGCCGGCAAACACCAGCCTGAGCTCCACCCAGGAGGAGCTGGCCTCCACCGTCCAGGCTGTCCACCAGCCTGAGCTCCACCCAGGAGGAGCTGGCCACCACTGTCCAGGCTGTCAATCACTATCCAGGACCACTACTGTCCAGGCTGTCCACCAGCCTGAGCTCCACCCTGGAGGAGCTGGCCACCACTGTCCAGGCTGTCAACCACTATCCAGGACCACTACTGTCCAGGCTGTCCACCAGCCTGAGCTCCACCCTGGAGGAGCTGGTCACTACCCTGAAAAGAAGGAGAGCCTGGAGCTGGAGCTGAAGTTAAGCAAGGAGCAGTTGGCATCACTTAACTTGAACTTGGTTACATGGCTCCAGCCAGCAATTTGGCTGTCCGCCGGGGTAGTGGACAGTTGAAGACACCACTCGCGGAGAATTCCCAGCAGGGGTGTTCAGGACGCTGCGTCCTCCGTCGCAGATGTAATGTCGAAGGGCCCATTGCATCACAGGACACAACGTGGGGAAGGTCCGTTGACCAGAACGAAGAGTCCGTTGCGTTGCAGGATGCAGGCTATAAATTAGTTGCGTCTCAGGCAGCAGAGCCAGTGGTCCCCCTGTAGTACCCTGATTCCCAGTAATGATAACGCCTGGTGGGGCGTGGTGTTAAGGGAACCCGTCGTACGCGGGTAGAGAGCGGTCTTCTACCTCAACTGGACAAGCTACCATCGCGGTTGACAACAACCTGCAACGCTAAGAGCGACCGTAGGGGGAATCGAACCCCCAACTCTTCGTCTTCAAAGTGATTTGGTCTACCACTAGACCAATAGATATCACTGAAAGGGGCTTTGATTCCCAGTAGTAGTTTTAGCCCTTCCTGCCACGGTTGATATGGGAGACATAGACCCGAGGAGATTTGGCTTGTGGGAACTAGCTTTGTGGGTACTAGCTTCCCCCCACCTTTCTGCCACGGTTGATATGTGAGACATGGCCAATAGTTGCATTCGTGTGGATCGCTACATTATCCTGCTGCCCTCCTGGACTCCAAATGTGCTTGCACATTGATGGAGTCGAGGAGGGTTTCCGCACCCAGCTAGCTGACGTTTTGTATATTACTAGCTTATTGTTTGTTGTTCCTGATGTTTCCATTCACACACACATACATCCACCCACCCTGCCCCCAACCCACCCCGAACATACAACATACACACACATGCAAAGAACACCACCTCCCCCGGCACCGACCCGACCCCTGAAATTCAGTGGGGGTCCCACTCGTACACTGTTTCTCATCACACTTTCTGAAGCCCACAACTATCCCTACATTTCTCGATTATTTATTGTATCATTCCTTCAGTTTGACTCGTCTTGACTGTTGCTAAGACACTGGACTGGCCATCTTTCTAAAAAGAAAGCGAGCCTACTCTTTTGTAGGAGTGGCAATGCCATTCAATGTGAATCCTCGGTGTCACTTGTTTGTGTTGGGAGAGCCACCTCCTGGGGTGAATTGTTTTTCACAACTTCAAAAAAAACTGTTTCGAGTACGGGTTCCCATTTCCTGAGGTGAAAATAATTTCAATAAAAATAAAGTTCGAACCCCAGTAAATCACTGTCTCGTAGTGTTGGCCTTTACATTTTACTGCACTGTTGTCCATGTTATGTCCCCTGTGCTGCACTGTTGTCCATATCCCCTGTTATTGTTGTTTGCATTTCTTGTCAGACCAGTGCGTGGCATGTCTTCTTATGCATGTGCGTGGCTTGTCTTGGCAGATATCATCTTGCTGTGTGGTGCTAGCTGGCTTATGTTGGTGCTACCTGTACTATACATGTTTGTGGCTTGTCTTGGCAGATATCATCTTGCTGTGTGGTGCTAGCTGGCTCATGTTGGTGCTAGCTGTACCATACATGTGTGGATTGTATTGGCAGACATCATCTTGCTGTGAATTGAAACAAATCAATCAAGTCATGTAACTTGAACTTGGTTACATAGCTTCAGCCAGCAATTTGGCCGCTCGCCGTCTGACGCAGTAAAAATACAATTTACTAGGAAAATGTAAACGCGAACAAATACCTATTTTGTAGTCGTGCAACTACCTGCAGTATGAACTTGGTTACATAGCTTCAGCCAGCCCTATAGCTTCAGCCAGCCGTCTTATATTTGGAGAGGGAAGAGGGAGATCAAGGCAGATCCATGTCTGAGGATCTCCGTCTCTTGGAGGAGGAAGCCGTGGAAGTTACTGGGAGATGGGTATTCAGGTGTGGGGAAGCTACAGGAAGTTGGCTTCCGGGTGTGGGGAAGCCGTGGAAACTGCTGGAGGGTTGGCTTCCGGGACAAAGGAAGGTTTCTTCTTTTGCTTGAAGGAGAAAGAGTAGGTTTGTAAAGCTGGCAGGGTTCCTGAATTTGGCTGGTTGCTGAAGATCTGCTTCAAAGGGAGCTGGATAAGGATCTTTTCTGGAATTTCTGGAGCCAGTCCATTAACCTTCAAGATGATGTCCGATGAAGGGATGATCTTGTCGCCAAGGACAATATAGTTGTACTGATCCAAGCTAGTTCGAAGAGAGCGGGTCCAGAGCTTATGCTTCTGACACATGCGATCCAGAAGGGGTTTTAGCAGGTCGAACAGGAGGGGTCCTTGCACCCTGATAGCGGAGAAGTCCGCCTCTCATTTCTGTCCAACCAAGGATCCCATGGAGGCATGGTAATCTATCGCGACTTGGACAGCAGGCGGCTGGCCGCTAACTGCTGCTGCATAAGAAGAGGCTGAGAGGAGACAGGCATGCTGGACTAGGTGGAGAGCCACCAAGTGGCAGCCTAACTCTACGCCATCCAGGTCAAGGGCAATATGGTAATTTGTCCCTTTAAACAATCCTCTAGCCGAGATGATGTGGGAGGAAGTAGTGCTGATCAAGTTGTCCCTCAGCCCAACCACTCTGGAATGGGCAATTGGGCATGCTCGATTTTTTCGCGCTAGAAACCCAAGGCTAACTTCACTAACTTCACCTTCCAACTCTGGATACATAAGCTCCTGTCTAAAACTGACACTCTTCTTTGGATCTATTGGTCAATCCCTGTCTTCAAATCCTCTGGCTCGCTCGTTGCTCCAAACTCTATTCTAACATAACCCTCTCCTTCAATGAATTATGCTCATCTTGTATAGCTCAATGGCTCTCCTCAGCCCAAGTCCTGCCTAGGGATTGTAACCCCAACATGTTAACCCCTGTCATTCTAATTAACCCCTCTTCTCATTCCATCACTTGGAATGGCCAACCCTTTAATCAATTTATTACCGCCCCTCCATGGGCCTAACACGAGGGTAGCAACTAGAGGTGACCGCCCTATCGGGCGATCACCTCTCGCACGGTCGTGGGTCTCGGTCTCGATCTGGGTCTCGGTCTGGGTCTCGGTCTCGATCTGGGTCTTGGTCTTCTGGGTCTCGAACCTTCCATGCGGTATCCGCAGGTGGCGTGTGACGTCTCGAACCTTCCAGCAGGTCATGCGCATGGCAACGCCGGCTGGCGTCGCCCGAGGGCGCGCACAGGCGCCGAACCCTTAGGTTAAATTGCTCCTCCTCCTCCTCCAGTGTGAGCGGTGTAACCGTGGTGTATCTGCTTAGTTGAGGGCGGTAACCAGAAGGCCGCCCCCTGCTTTCCCTGGTTCCTTGTGGGGTCTTCGGGGGTCTGTGGTCTCGGACCTGGGTCTCTATCTCGGACCTAGGTCTCGATCTCGGTCTGGGTCTCGATCTCGGACCTGGGTGTCAGTCTGGGTCTCGATCTCGGACCTGGGTCTCGGTCTCAGACCTGGGTCTCGATCTGGGACCTCGGTCTCGATCTCGATCTGGGTCTCGATCACGGACCTCGGTCTCGGTCTGGGTCTCGGTCACGGACCTCGACCTCGGTCTGGGTCTCGGACCTCGATCTCGGTCACGGACCTCGGTCTCGATCTCGGACCTCGGTCTCGGTCTCGGACCTTGGTTTCGACCTGCGTCTCGGTCTCGGACCTCGGTCTACGTCTAGGTCTCGCACCTCGGTCTCGGTCTCGGACCTCGGTCTCGAACCTGGGTCTCGGTCTCGGTCTCGCACCTCGGTCTCGGTCCCGGACCTCGGTCTCGGTCCCGAGCCGCTGAGTCACGCGAAACGCCGGCTGGCGTTTCCCGAGGGCCCTCCGAAACGCCGAACCCTTAGGGCTAACTCTTCCTCCGCCTCCACCCCCGCCGCTTCCTCCGGCAGTACGCCTGCCTGCCGTACTGGGTTTGCTCCCTAATACGGGGGCGGTAACAAGGTTACACACACCGCACACATAACAGCCCTAGTTACTGCCCCTCCATGGTCCAGCGGGGCTACCCATCCCCATCCCCAGCCACCAGCGGATCCCTTGGTCCAATTGGTCCAATCCAACACAAGGGCGGTCACGCCCTTGTTTCTTTACCCATCTCAGAACAATATTCAACCCTCTAAGGGAATTCAACGTGGTTACATAAACATTTATCTGAATACCCGCTTTCTTTTTCTAAACAGCCTTCCCCCCCTGTAGACTTCATCTTTCCCCTCTCCCTTGGAATTCTCATCCGAAGACTTTGTCCGGGAACAAGAATCGGTGAAAGTCATTGCTGAGCTCAAACTACGGGCTCACATCGAGTTGACAGTTACCTTATTACAAGGAAAGTGGCTTCGAACCTCTCCAGACATGCTAAAGACAGTAATCTTGGATGAGGCCTCTTTGTCTTGGAGATTCATAGCGTTGTATTGCTCCTTGTTCAGGCTCTGTCGCTTCATTGTCTGTTCTTCTCATTGCAACAATTCTAACCTATCATTACGTTCCTATATCCACTTTTAACTTCCTTAGTCGGCCCACGAGTCCACGACTCTCCAATTACCGCAGCGTCGTTTCAGAAATTCCCGAGACTCATCTGGCCACTGCACCCCTGCGTTTATTTGGCGAGTACAACCCGTGCGCTAACTTTCTTCCGGTGATGCTTGATACGGGTAGCACTTTTAAGGAGGCCATTCAGCTATCGTGACTGACTCCACCCTGATGGAGGCTGATACTAATTTATCCGAAACATGCAGACAACCGTCACCCTATGTTGTATGTATACAATCGCCTCTCGCCTTCCACGCATTATTCGCCTGTCCTACCCGCCTACGAAGTCAATTCATGCTCCTCTGGCCTAATCGCTTACTTTAACTTCGACACAGCCTGTGCTTGTGACCGTATCCCGACGGCACCCCTGCACCGTCTAGCCAAGCATAACCCATCATGTACCACACTCCTGTGACGTTTGATAGCATTTGTAGGAATGCCCCTCGCTCAGCCATCCTGACTGACTTCACCTTATTGGAGACGGATTCTCATTCGCCCTTTGATTTGGACTACATTATCACCCCTCTTAATCCTGGCTACAATTTACCTTATCCTCCTTTGCTCAACACCTACCACTGGAACCCTCAACCTCGGGTTCTTTATGTCGCAACCTTAAAATCCCCCCGAATCCAACTCCCTTTCACACGTCATCCTTTCTTTTGGACACGTCATTCCCCGCAACAACCTTGGTATGATCAGCGTGATTTGTTTCCCCCCCTCATTTCAAGCAAACAATAAAATTCTCCACTGCATTCTTTCGCCTTTCCCCTACCTGCTGGATCATGAATTACCTCCACTGTCTGACATTAACCTACACGACTTTCCGTCACTTCTATCTCCCCTCTTCCAACCTAATATCATGATTACTAGACCACACACATCCTTTGCTACCTTAAACATCAGATCCTTCTCCTCAAAAAAATATAAAAATTTCACGTTCCCATCCAGATATCCTCCTCCTCTCCGAAAATGGTCAAAATGCACAAGAGTCCAGTATTCCACAATTATTTCCCTCCAAAAGCTGCCTTCTTTTCAAGATTCCGTTTATATTCCTGCTCCCCACATAAATCATGGTATGCTACTACTTATTTTTAACTCCTCCATTCATCTTCTTACCTCCGCCACTGTAAGTGGTTGAGATATGGGTCCTGCTCTAGGGGGTTTAATACCTACGCCACCAAAACGGTGGTTGGGAGTTTGGTTTGTTTGTCCTCGACACACCCCTGGTGTAATGGGGTTTTTTGCTTTGTGGGTGCTTTTTCTTTTTGTTTAAAGCACAGAGTCTCATACACCCTCGCGGTGTCAAGTAGACTTTAACATGTAACGTAATGTAATGTTATCTTAATCCACTTGCAGGCTCTACCCGACGTTAGGCGTTAGTCACTTTGGACCATCATTCAGCCAATTTCCCAGAGATTCATCTATACTGCGTTTACGGATCATCACCAGCCTCTTCAGTATGGTGGGAATCATTTTCATCCTGCCGGCACTGTGTTCATACCACCCTCACTACCAGCATGCTCATTCTAGGTTAGCTGTTATCTTAACATTCACCTTTCACAAGTAGGTACAAGCTCTCCGATCTCTAATCTTGAAACATCCATTATTCCAGTCATTAGCCCACTTTTCTCATTATTTCTCATCATTAGCCCACTTTTCTCATCATTCAGTCATTAGCCCACTTTTCTCATTAGCCCGCTTTTCTCATCATTCAGTCCTCAGCCCACTTTTCTCATCACTCAGTCATTAGCCCACTTTTCTCATTAGCCCACTTTCTCATCATTAAGTCATTAGCCCACTTTTCTCATCATTCAGTCATTAGCCCACTTTTCTCTGATTTTAATACATATATCATGAGATTTTATTTCCCTGGCCAACCTATGTAAACCTTTTACAATCATCAATATGCTAGATTAGACTATTGTCCCTCTCTCTTAAAGATATCTCAGATCATTTCGTCTCCTCCTGGATAGAACCGTTAACAGCCTCAGATAACAGCCTCAGTTAACAGCCTCAGCTCAGATAACAGCCTCAGTTCAGCCTCAGCTCAGATAACAGCCTCAGCTCAGATAACAGCCTCAGTTAACAGCCTCAGTTAATAGCCTCAGTTAACAGCCATGATTCACCTCATGTTCTCATGGTTTAACATAATCATTATGAGCCTCCCCCAAATACCAAAAAGCATCCTCCGACCTGTTTTTTCTCACGTCGCAACGCCAAGCCACACTCCAACGCCAAGCCAAGCCAAGCCAAGCCACAGATCATCAACTTCACATACAATTATTTTCTTTCACACCCCTATAATAGCCTCAACAATAATCAACTTTGTCTTCATTGGGAAACTTTCACAATGCAACTAGCAATCTTCTGTCGCTCAAATATATGTCAACACAAAACATTACTATCCTCACAACCCGCTCACAACTGCTATAAATTACCTCATGTACTCTC
>JACBWV010000610.1:54857985-54889991 GCA_013435795.1 Chlamydomonas sp. ICE-L
TTTCTTTTTTTTTTTTTTTTTTTTTTTTTTTTTTTTTTTTTTTGTCTTTTTGGTTTTCTTCTTTTTTTCTTGTTTTTTTTATTGATTTTCTTTTTTTTTTTCTTTACTTCTTTTTTTTTTTTTTTTTTTTTTTCTTTTTTTATTTTTTTTTTTGTATTTTTTTTTTTTTTTTTATTTTCTGTTTCCTTTTCCTTTTCGTTCCCTTGTGGGAGGCCACGGCTGAAGCCCAAGAGAACTAGGTAGGGAAAAGAGTTGTGGCGTCTGTTGGGTGAAGGGGAGAAGGGGGTGAGCGTCGGCGGAGATGGCTGATATCTGACTGTGTGAAGGGAGAGAGTGGGGGGGGAAGGGGGGGAGGGGTTACCCATTCTGTAACCAGACCAGACCAGGACCCATGACATGGTTTCGGGGGGGGGGGGGGGGGGGGGGGATGGGTGTGCGGGGGGGGGGTGTGGTCGTGGGGGGGCGGGGGGGGGGGGGGGGGGGGGGTCTTTTTTATGATGTTTTGTTATTTTTGTGTGTTTTTTTTTTTTTTTTCTTTTCTTTACTATGTTTTTTGTTTTTTTTTTTTTTTTTTTTGTTTTTCTTTTTTTTTTTTTTTCGTTTTTTTTTTGTTCTTTTTTTTGTTTTTTTTTTCTTGTTTCTGGTTTTGTTTTTTCTTTTGTGTTGTTTTCTGTGTGGTTTTGTTTTGCGGGGGGGGGGTTTTATGTTTTTTTGTTTCTGTTTTTTTCTTTTTTGTGTTTTTTTGTTTTTTTTTTGTTTTTTTTTCTGTGTTTGTGGTTATGCGTGTTGTTGTGTGTTGTGTTTGCGGTGTGGTGGGGTTGGGTGGTTTTTTGTTTTTGTTGCGTTAGTTTTTTTTTTTTTTTTTTTTTTTTTTTTTCTTTTTTGTTTTTTTTTTTTGTTGTTTTTTTTTTTTTTTTCTTTTTTGTGGGGGTGTTGGGGGGGGGCGGTGTTGGGGGGTGTTTTGTGTTTTGGGGGCACAGGGGTGGCCTCACCTCCGTCCACCCTGAGCCCTTTACTAGTACATACATCACAGCTACACATACGTACATACCTACATCCATGCATACCTACATACCAACAAACCAAACAACATACATACATCCATCTATATATAAACTGCATCATGGTCGTAGGTCGTGGTGGGTTGTCATCATCGCGGACCCACGTGCCCATGGGGAGTGGCGGAGTGGTACCGCCTTTTGCAACCCGACTTTTGTTCATCCAACTAGCAACTCCCCGCCTAGCGAATTTTCAAATCCCACCAACTGTCAGATGCGCAAGCTAAGCGCTGCGCGCTCATAGCATGTCCACACTGCCTCTGCCTCCCATACTACTGACGAGACGACTTTAGATCAGACGATCCTCTCCTCGGAGGGTCACCAGCCGACCCTCATAGGCTGGCAGGCGCGCTGAATAATTCTTTCGTTCTTCACGGATTATGCGACCATGTGCATGGCAACCTCTCTGATGGCAACGGTCCCTAATGGACAGGAGGGCCTGCAACACCGCCAGCCAGCGCTCAAAGCGAGCTTGCCAGAGCAAGGAAGACAGGGAAATAGCCAACAAGCGTCGACGTGATGCCCGCGCTGCCCGATCCGAGGAGCTATGTCATGCTGGTAATCTCGCGAGGAGTCAGGAACGAGCTACCGTGCCTGAGGAGGAACACGAAGCTGCTAACCGATCCAGGCGCGAAGACTATGCTGCCCAGCCTGAGGATTTATGCCAGGATCATAATCAAGCCAGGCCTTCAGATCGTGATGCTTTTTTTCTCTGTCTGCGAGCGTTGCCACCATTCATCTCACGCATGCGCAATTTTGCCATGCCATCGCATCACATTCGTAGTGATTGGCATCCAGTTGCGATTAATTACCTTGGTTCAGATCGCTATGGCCATTCTGTCCCCCTGGACACTCTCGCGCTTGCCACGCTCATCCCATCTTTGCAAGCTCTTTTCGTTGTGTAGAATATGAAGTACGTTTCTGCGATTTTTGCTGTTCTGAGTTGACCGAGTATCGACTGGGGCACTGTACGAGAAGACGAAGCTGCAGGTTTGTAGCCATGCAATTGCACCGGTCCGGTGTTATTGGGGCGATCGGAATCTGAGTGTTCGCAATGTTGGTAGGTTCGAAGAACAGCGGGTCCCTCTTTCTGCACGATTGAATCCCACAGGGTGAAGTGAAGGGTACGAGGTAGGGAGAAGAAGATTGTGTGTGCGTGTTGGTGGAAGGGAGTGTGGTGGGGGGTAAGGTGAGAGAAAGAGAGTGCGTGTGGATGGGGTGGGGTGAGGGGTAGGGAGAGGTCAGGATGGGGGGGAGGGGGGGATGGTATGTGTGTATGACAGGGTGGGATGCCACACCTGAAGCAGAAGGGGAATAGGTAGGGAGAACAGGTGTGTGTATGTGTGTGTGTGTGTGTGGGGGGGGGGGGGGAGGGGACAGGCAGGGGAGCGTCGAGCAAGGGCTGAGATGGCTGATTTCTTGACTGTGTGTAAGGGAGAGGGAGGGGGGGGGGGGGGGGGGGGGGCATACAAGGGCGTTACCCGTTATGTAACCCAGACCAGACTAGGACCCATGACCTGGGTGGGGGGGGTGGGGGTGGCCACCGGCCACACAGGCTACCGTACTAGTACATACATACATACATACATACATACATACATACATACACACGTACATACATGCTTACATAAATACATACATACATACATACAAACATACATACATACATACATACATACATACATACATACATACATACATACAATCATACAATCATACAATCATACATACATACTATCATACTATCATACATACATACATACATACATACATACATACATACATACATACATACATACATACATACATACATACAAACATACAAACATACACACATACATACATACATACATACATACATACATACATACATACACACATACACACATACACACATACATACACACATACACACACAAACACGCATACTTGCTTACTTGCTTACTTACTTACTTACGTACTTACATACATACATACACACAGGCTACTACAATTACATCGATGATGATAGCCTGCCCGAAGATGAGCTACAGTTTGTTGGCAAGGCTGCCTTCAAGACCCACCATGGGGTCTTTGTATCTGTGTCTTGGCCTTTTGGCATCATCCGTGGCGAGGCAAGGAAGATTTTAGCATGGGAGTGGGTTTCTGTGTACTATGTTGAGTGTCGGATATGCTTTGCATTGAAGTCCCACCTTGGCCAGTGGTTGAGTGCCACGCCTTGGGGTACCTTGGAATTCCGAGGCAAGGTGCGAGAGTGGGAGCTCTTCCATGTTGAGATGAAGGGAGATGAAGAGATCGAGAAGGCCTGCATTAGAAGCCACCATCTCAAGTTCTTGTGCGCTGAGCCGGACGGACGCATAGTTGCCAACCGTGATGAGGCGCTTGATTTCGAAATGTTCGAAGTCCACTGGCAAAACGCTGTGGATGCTGGTGGTCTGCGCGAAGATCAGCTAAAGTTTGTCGGCGAGGCTGCCATCAAGACCCACCATGGGGTCTTTGTAACTGTGTTTCCAGATGGCAACATCCGTGGCCTTGCAAAGGACATGTTATCATGGGAGCGGGTTTCTGTTTATTTTGTTCAGTCGCTGGAGCGCTTTGCATTGAAGTCCCACCTTGGCGAGTGGTTGAGTGTCACGCCTAACGGTTCCTTGGAATTCCGAGGCAAGGTGCGAGAGTGGGAGCTCTTCCATGTTGATATGAAGGGAGATGAAGAGATCGAGAAGGCCTGCATTAGAGGCAGCCATGGCAAGTTCTTGTGCGCCGAGCAGGATGGACGCATTGTTGCCAACCGTGATGAGGCGCTTGATTTCGAACTGTTTGAAGTCCACTGGCAAAGTGGCCCACATTTTTGAGGAGGGAGCTGGTTCACTGGTTTTCCCACTCTTTCTTTTTGGCGCCTCGTGTAGCAGCTTCTAGGCAGCTCTTTCCCCCCATCCTTGGCTCAAACCTCAAGCTAGCTAGTGTGTCTGATAGCCAGCATGACAGGCAGCACAATGCAGCTCAAAGCTGCGGCCTGCCGGACCCAGTGGTTAGCTAACGGAGCTGGGCTGAAGCTGCTATGCGTAGCCAAACAAAAAAGTGGGTTTTCCATTGGAAACTGCTGGAGCTGCTGATCTTGACCCATCCCAGCAGCAACTGCCACAGTAACACTTGTTGACACAACGGTATTTGCACTGTTTCACTTTTGGGCTACGCGTAGCAAATTCTAGGCAGCTCCTTTCCTCCGTGCCTGGGCAAAACCCGAAGCTAGCTAGTGCGTCCAAAGGTTGACCTTCCGGGCATTTTAATGCAACTGAAAGCTTTTTGGCTGGATCCATTTGCTGGCTATTGGAGCTGGCTGGAAGCTGCCATGCGCAGACCAACAATGAAACATTGGGTATTTGGCATTGCAGTAGCAGTAGGCCTATGTATTTGTGGATGCTGGTGGTCTGTGCAAATCTGAGCTGAACAAGTCCCATGCAGCGTCGCAAGCGACGCAGAAAATTGGCGGAGTGTGTTGGCAATGAAACGAAAGGTGGCAACGATGGAGCTGGCCGAAGCGAGGTAGTTACACGACCGTTGGATGACGTGTCAGGCTTCAAGCAATTTTTCGGTCAGACGGGCAAATGGGTAAACATGGGGCCCCCACCCCCTTGAAGAGGGGGGCTCCGCCAAAAAACATACATCGTCATGGCTGCCTTCAAGACCTACCATATATTTGTCTGGATGATCGCATCTAAGTGATACTTGCTGTTGCTTTGGTCAGCTCTGCCTTCCATGCGACCTTGCAGCTGCTATTGGATTTGAATTTGAATTTGAATTTGAATTGTTACATCGTTTTTCAGCCAACCCTGGGCTGCTCACCGTCTTCCAATGCTAAGTCCCCCCACCCCCCCACCCCCCCCCCGTGCGATACCCACGGCACCCAGGGAGCATAATGTTCAGATTATACAGTTAAAAGACTTGTCCCGGTCCAAGGTCGCTCTGATTTCCATGCGACCTTCTAGTCAGTGTTTCTTTTTTGAGCTATTCGTGGCAGCTTCTAGCCAGCTCCATCAGCCTAATATGTGGTCAATCCCTAAGCTTTCAGCTGCATTATTGGAATGCCTGTCATGACAGGTTTCAGGTGCAGTAGCTAGCTTCTGGTTTGGCCCAAGGATGGGGAAAGGGAGCTGCCTAGAAGCTGCTACTTGCCGCCCCCAAAATAAACAGTGCTTGTAGTCACTCTTGGATCTACACCCTTAGGACCCCTAAAAATTGAAGTGTAGTTTCTCGGGGCCCAAGTTGCTCCGGACCCAAGGACCCCTAAAATTTAGAGTGTACTTTCTTAGGACCCAAGGACCCCTAAAAGCTAGAGTGTATTTTCTCAGCACCCAAGGACCCCTAAAAGCTAGAGTGTAGTTTCTCAGCACCCAAGGACCCCTAAAGGTTAGAATGTAGTCACAATTAGGGTTGTTTAGGTGGACACCAAGATCTGCATCTTAAGACGCACCCAGTTCCAAGATCTGCGTCTGAGATGCAACGGACCTTCCAAGATCTGTGTGTGAGATGCAAGATGCAGCGTGTTGAAAAAAAGGTAATGATAACGCCTAGTGGGGCGTGGTATTAAGGGAACCCGTTGTACGTGGGTAGAGAGCGGTCTTCTACCTCAACTGGACAAGCTACCATCGCTGTTGACAACGACCTGCAACGCTCAGGGCGACTGTAGGGGGAATCGAACCCCTGACCTTACATCCTCAAGGCGAGTTGGTGTACCACTAGACCAATTGATTCGCTGAAAAGGGCTAGCGTGTTGAACAACCCTGGTCACAATAGCAGCTACTTGCCAGGCTCACAAAATCTCAGATTTGCCGCCTTGGAAGAGGTTTAAAACTTCCCTCCTAGATGTAGCGCGGCATCCAAGCTCAGGCGCAGAGGGTTTGCGAAACCAAATACACCCAACATGGTAGCTATTCTCCAGTATGTACACATGCATGCAAACGGGAGGGCTCCCTCAATCTCGCGCCTGTGGCATGGTGCGCTATATTTCATTTTTCTGCAACTTGCAGCTGCAATGCATTTTTATTTTAAAGTGACCTAGAATAAGGGGCACCATCTTTCCGAATCCTCGGTGGCGCTGGTTTGTGTACTAGGGGTCCCACCTTGTGGGGTGAAAGTCCTTTCAATGTTGTATTTTGCTACAGTCCAAGAGAAGACCAAATAGGCTCAAGGGACGTACCCAACCATACACGATATTAAGAGGGGCTAAAACGAAAAAACAATGGCAAACTGAACCCCAAACCCTCAATAAAACAATATATTTTCATGACTGAATATGAGTGGCTGGAAGATTGACCTGGAGAACAAAGGCAATCGTTTGAATTTGAATTTGAATATGAAAAACACAAACAAGTGTGGGCAGAAGTGTTACGATTGTTCTTTAATGGTGACTTTCCCCAGCTGCGGTGTACGGGAGGGACCCTTAACACCACGCCCCTCCAGGCGTTTGTTTTTTACCTTTGTCCCCGTTGCTCATATCTTCCTCTGGTTCCTTCCTATCCTACTGTTGTTCCTTCCTATTCAAGCTCCCTTCGGACCTTGTCTACATTGTGTGTGAGACGAAATTGTCAGAAGCTGATTTCCCAAGTTGAGAACCAAATGATTCCCCTTCATTAGGTAATGATAAAGCCTGGTGGGCGTGGTGTTAAGGGAACCCATCGTACGCGGGTAGAGAACGGTGGACCATCTCGACTAGACAAGCTACCATCGCAGATGACAACGACCTGCAACACTGAGGGTGACCGTAGGGGGAATCGAACCCCCGACCCTTCGTTAAGCAATTTGGTGTACCACTAGACCAATCGAATCACCGAAACGGGCTATTCCCCTTCATTACTTGATGTGCGAAACAGAGTAGGAAGGCCGTGTTGCCTCTGTGTATTAATGTTTAGATAAAGAGATTGCTTGGATACAGTATTTGCTGGTTATAATGTTTTACATGATGCCGATACTACTGTGCCGATACTACTGTTTTACATACTGCCAAAGAGAGCGAGCAGTCTTCAAGGCTGGAGCCATGTAACCAAGATCAAGTAGTCTGAAAATGAATGTGTATGTATGTTACAGTCCAGGGGTAGGCCAAATAGGCTAAAGGGACTTGCCCAACCGTGAGGAAGGGCTTACAAAGAACAAGCACTGATGAACTGAACCCCAAACAATCGTTTTACCGACGGGGGCCCTGAGTTCGTGCTATAGTGATCATTTAATTCTACAATATATTAATGAATAATGGAAATAAGTACGAGCTGCCACGGGTTGTAATATTGAAGGGACCCTACCGTTTGGATGGCTGGCTGGATGGTGCTGGCTGGAAGCTGCCATTCGTAGTCCAAAAATTAAGCAGCGTTTGACCTACCGAGTCGGATGGCCTTGGGCAAGAAGCCTTTGTAGTGAGCCTTGAGATGAATGGTTAGTACGCCTTATTACGAGGCGCAAGGTTGAGGGTGCAGCCCGTTTGGTTGCACTGTCGCCAACCAATAATTATTGTGTTCGTGCCAAAACATGTCGCAGGAAGGGATGGAACCTCCGATTCCTCCCTTACTTACGAAGGGAGTACTCTACCACAGTACAACGGCATACTGTACCTAACACCAATAAACGCATTAGACTTGGCGCTCCAGTGGAAAGGAACCTCGTCGATACTTCGAGCCCAGTCTGGAGGGCGGTATGGTCCAGACCCGGTGGTTACGGCTTCGCCCACCGGAGTTCGAGCCCCGCTGCCGGAAGACGGCGGATGGTTTCTCGAGTCCGACTTTAAGGCGGTGTTGTTTCACTGCTAGGACATGAGCCCCTTGTAATCTTCTTCTACTTCGATGTTTGGTTGTTCTCCTAGGCACTCTTGTCCTTATTTGCAAGAAGGCGGTGCTGGGTTGAGTATCGCTTTTTCTGTTAGGGGCATTATCGCTGCATATTAAGGTGCTCATAGCGCGTGCCCTTGATTGGTCTGTAGCTCTTTTGGCTCAGCCCTCTTCTCTTGTGTTTGTTGGGCTTGGTGCTCTGGATTGCCTGCCTCAGCATCCCTCCCCTTCACGCTCCCCTTTCCGCTCTTCTTTCCGCCTCTAGTTTGTTTCCTTTTTGAGGACTTGACCTAGTTTGTTTTCAGGTTTGTGGGGGTGCCTTCAAAACCCTCGTGCTACCGTGTTATAAAATTGGATGGACGGCAGGCTGTTGTACTGTCCAGTCTCGGCAGTGATTTGCTGAGTTTATGTAACGAACCCTCTCTCACTTCGATCCAGATCCGGTCGTTAAACCCTAAACCCTAAACCCTCTTGGATCTAAACCCTAAGGCTTCGGCGACTGGAGTTCGAGCCCCGCGGCCGGAAGACGGCGGGTGGTTTCTCGAGTCCGACTTTAAGGCGGTGTTGTTTCACTGCTAGTACACGAGCCCCTTGTAATCTTTACTTCTGCCCTATGTGGTGGAGTCTCTTGCCCCTGTCAGGTGTGCCTGCTTGCGGAGTCTTGCTCGGATTGGTTTCTGGACTCTGTTTTTCGTCAGGACTCGCCCTTTTCTTCTTAGGGTGCCTATGGTTACTCTTCTTGGCACCCATGTCCTTCTCTGCTTGGTGGTTGTGCTGGGTTGACTTGCGCTTTTTTCTGTTAGGGGCATGATCGTCGCATATTAAGGTGCTTATAGCGTATGCCCTTGTTTAGTCTTCAGCTCTTTGGGTCCAGCCCTCTTCTTGTGTGTTTGTTGGGCCAGGTTCTCAGGGGTATTTTGCCCAAACCCTCACTGTGATCAAACTGTCCACCTGCTCCGGCGCTTTACGGTCTTAGCATTTATTTTTGCTCAGTACGGTATGGAATAATATCCAAAAGCGGTAAGCGGTATGGTCACCACAGCCGGTGGTCTCCGGTACGAATCTGCACTGCCATGTGCTCCAGATATCCCTGGTTTCCGTGGTTATTGCACGGGGGGTATTATTAACTGCAATGTGCAGACGGTTAGACGCCATACCTGGCGTATAGAACCTTGTAACAATTCTTATTATTTTCCAGCCTTAACTGGGCCTTGTTGGGCTGTCCTCCATGTCCTTCGGCATGCTGAATGTTGTGGGAGATCCCTACAATGTGTCACATATCGGTGACTATAGCTAGCTGTGGCTTACTCTGTGGTGTCCTTAACTTCACGTTCAGTGAGTACCGTAACTGTATAACACAAATGTAACAATTTCAATGTCACATATGCTGACCTCTCTGCTTTCTTCTCTTCCTCAAGGGTGGCCAATTAGGGTGAACTAAACAAAGGACAAGTCATATGCAGCGTCGCAAGCGACGTGGAAAATTGGCGGAGTGTGATGGCAACGGAACGAAAGGTGGCAACGATGGAGCTGAGTAGCTGAACGAAGCGAGTTAGTTTCGCAACCGTTGGCTGACGCGTCAGGCTTCAAGTTTTTCGGTCAAACGGACAAATGGGTAAACATGGGGGCTCCCGCCCCTTTGAAGAGGGGGCTCCGCCAAAAATTCATACGCCCTACCACGGGACATGTGTTAGGATGAACCCCCCCGGTCGCATGCACCGTATATACTGGAGAATGGCTACTATTATGGGTGTTGATTTCGCAGACAGCTACTGCGCCTGAGCATGGACAACGGAGACACAGCACGAAGGGAAGGTTTCCATCTTTTCCAAGGCGGCAGGTCTGAAATTTGGGAACCTAGCAAGGCCCAAACCGCAGACCTGTCAGTTATGCTGGTTTCCACTGACCCATACAGCCCGAGCTCGATAATTAGGCTAAACTACAATCTCCCGTTTCGACGATTGGCTCAATGGCTGAGCTCGTTGAAATCAGGCAGAGGTCAGGCCTACGGGTGCGCTCTGGTGTTCGTGGCCGGTGTCAACCACTTGTAGCTTTGTCCAGGGAAAGTAGCAGCTTGTTCCTACCGTTGTAAGACGGGGCCCCCTTAATCACATGCCCCACTAGGCATTATCATCACCTAGGGTGAACTACTTACATAAGAAGAATACTGTTTACACGGTGCTTCAGCCAACTCTGGGAAGTCAATTAAATGAATCATGCATATGAATAATGAATTAATGATATAATTTGCTCCATTGCTCTATTGCACTCTAATATTTCTGAAATGATGGTTGGAAGCAGGGTTGTTCAGAGGGTGTTGAACGACACGGAATGCGAGTGCATTCTTTACATCTTGCAAGATGTCCAGAAGCAGTCACAGCATGTATAGTTCAACAAGAGGACCCATCAGCTCTGCGTCCTGAGACGCAACCAATTTTACCAATTTCATAACCGCCCTGTGTGGTGCCTTGCGACATGATAGACACATAGCTCTCACCAATCTCTGACACGGCCAAGGAAACCTATTGTGGTTCACGCTACCTCATGTTTGTTCAAAGAGGGGCGACGGCTGTAGTGTGGTACTAGGGCGAGCCACCCTGTGTAGTGCCTTGCGACATGACAGACACCAAGCTTTTATCACCCTCTGTCACTGCCAAGGAGCATCATGACACGTCAGGAAACCTTTTGCTTGTTCTGTTGTTCTTGCAACCTCATGGTTGGTCAGAGTGGGGCAATGGCTGTAGTGTGGTAGTAGGGTGAGCTACCATGTGTGGTACCCAGTGTGGTGCCTTGTGACATGACAGAAACCAAGATCCCACCACCCTCTCGCCACAGCCAATGAACCCTCTGGTGGTTCACGCAACCACATGGTTGGTCAAAGAGGGGTGACGGCTGTAGTGTGGTGAGCAACCATGTGTGGTGCCTTGCGACATGACAGACATCAAGCTTTCATCACCCTCTGTCACTGCCAAGGAGCGCCATGGCACATCACGGATCCTAGCGCCTTTTCTGTTGTTCTTGCAACCTCGTGGTTTGTCAAAGTGGGGCGACAGCTGTAGTGTGGTACTTGGGTGAGCCATCCTGTGTGGTGCCTTGCGACGTGACAGACACCAAGCACTCACGTCCCTCTGCCATGGGGCCTCTTGGCAGTTCAGGAACCCTCGTGCTCGTGCTTGTCTATGCAACCTCGTGGTTTTTCAAAGAGGGGTGACGGCTGTAGTAGGGCGAGCCACCCTGTGTGGTGCCTTGTGACATGACAGACACCAAGCTCTCACGTCCCTCTGCAATGGGGCCTCATGGCAGTTCACGAACCCTCCTGCCCGTGCTTGTTTATGCAACCTCATGGTTGTTCAAAGAGGGGCGACAACTGTAGTGTGGTAGTAGGGTGAGTCACCCTGTGTGGTGCCTTGCAACATGACAGACACCAAGCTCTCACCACCCTCTCGCAACAGCCAAGGTACCCTATGGTGGTTCACGCAACCGCATAGTTGGTCAAAGAGGGGCAACCGCTGTAGTAAGGCGATCCACTCTGTGTGGCACCTTGCGACATGACATACACCTTGCAGCTCGTGCTTGTGCTTGTCTATGCAACCTCATGGTTGTTCAAAGAGGGGTGACGGCTGTAGTAGGGCGAGCCACCCTGTGTGGTGCCTTGTGACATGACAGACACCAAGCTCTCACGTCCCTCTGCAATGGGGCCTCATGGCAGTTCTCAAACCCTCGTGCTTGTGCTTGACTATGCAACCTCATGGTTGTTCAAAGAGGGGCGACGGCTGTAGTAGGGTGAGCCACCCTGTGTGGTGCCTTGTGACATCATGTACACAAGACTCCCACCTTCTTCTGCCATGGGGCGAACCCTCCTGCTCGTGCTTGTTTATGCCACGTCATGGTTGTTCAAAGAGGGGCGACAGCTGTAGTGTGGTACTAGGGTGAGCCATTCTGTGTGGTACCCAGCGTGGTACCTTGTGACATGACAGACACATAGCTCTCACCAATCTCTGACACAGCCAAGGAAACCTATGGTGGTTCATGAATCATGATACCACATGGCTGGTCAAATAGGGGCGACGGCTGTAGTGTGGTAGTAGGGTAAGCCACCCAGTGTGCTGCCTTGCAACATGACAGACACCAAGCTCTCACCACCCTCTCGCAACAGCCAAGGTACCCTATGGTGGTTCACGCAACCGCATGGTTGGTCAAAGAGGGGCGATGGCTGTAGTGTGGTAGTAGGGTGAGCCATTCTGTATGGTACCCCGTGTAGTGCCTTGCGACATGACAGACGCCAAGCTCCCACCACCCTCTCGCCACAGCCGAGGAACCCTATGGTGGTTAATGATCCCTCATGGTTGTTCAAAGAGGGGCGACGGCTGCAGTGTGGTACTAGGGTGAGCCACCTTGTGTGGTGCCTTGCGACATGACAGACGCCAAGATCCCACCACCCTCTCGCCACAGCCAATGAACCCTCTGGTGGTTCACGCAACCACATGGTTGGTCAAAGAGGAGCGACGGCTGTAGTGTGGTGAGCAACCATGTGTGGTGCCTTGCGACATGACAGACACCTTGCTTCTCGTGCTTGTGCTTGTCTATGCAACCTCATGGTTGTTCAAAGAGGGGCGACGGCTGTAGTAGGGTGAGCCACCCTGTGTGGTGCCTTGCGACGTGACAGACACCAAGCACTCACGTCCCTCTGCCATGGGGCCTCATGGCAGTTCACAAACCCTTGTGCTCGTGCTTGACTAAGCAACCTCATGGTTGTTCAAAGAGGGGCGACGGCTGTAGTAGGGCGAGCCACCCTGTGTGGTGCCTTGTGATATCATGGACACCAGACTCCCACCTTCCTCCGCCATGCGCTGTCCACCTTGCCCGGGGGAGGCGTACCCCTGGCCATCAGCAAAATCTGCAGGGGACATAGGAAGAGCTAGGCAATTAGATAGCAAGGGGGAGGAGCCAAGTAATTAGATATACAAGGGGGATGCGTATCCCTGGCCATCATGAGAAAAGTCTGCAGGGGACATCGGAGGAGCTAGGCAATTAGATAGATAAGGGGGATGCGTATCCCTGGCCATCATGAGAAAAGTCTGCAGGGGACATTGGAGGAGCTAGGCAATTAGATAGCAAGGGGGAGGCGTATCCCTGGCCGTCAGCAAAATCTGCAGGGGACATGGGAGGAGCTAGGCAATTAGATAGATAAGGGGGATGCGTATCCCTGGCCATCATGAGAAAAGTCTGCAGGGGCCATCGGAGGAGCTAAGCAAGTAGATAGATAATGGGGAGGCGTATCCTTGGCCATCAGCAAAATCTGCAGGGGATATGGGAGGAGAGAGGCAATTAGATACCAAGGGGGAGGCGCTAGGTAGGTAGATAGAAATTCTGAAGTTTGTATGTGTGTGTGTCTATGCCTAACATTCCTAATGCCCTGGGTGAATCCCCTTCAATGGATGTCGCTGTGAAATGCTCCTTGCCCTGGTGGGTTTGTGTCGTGTGTGTATTTGTGTGTGTTTGTATGTGTGTGTGTCTATGTTTAACACACCTGATAGCCTGGGTGGTTCCCCTTGTATGGACGCCAGCTGTGAAATGTTCCTTGGCATGGTGTCTATGTGTGTGAGTTTGTGTGTGTTTGCATGTCATGTATGTGTGTTTGTGTGTCTATGTCTAACACACCTGGTGCCCTGTGTGGATCCCCTTCCATGGACGGATGCCTGCTGTGAAATGTTCCTTGGCAAGGTCGGCGGGTGTGTGCGTCTATGTCTGTGTCTGTGTGTGTCTGCATGTGTGTCATGTGTGTGTCCGTATGTGTGCCATGTGTGTATGTGTGTGTGTCCGCATGTGTGTCATGTTTGTGTGTGTGTGTTTGTATGTGTGTATGTGTGTGTCTGCGTTTATGTGTTTATGTGTGATGTGTTTGTATGTTCGTGTGTGTTTATGTGTGTGCCTGTGTGTCATGTGTATGTGTGTTTATGTGTGTGTCAATGTGTTTGTGTTTGTCTATGTGTGTGTTTCTGTGCCTAGCATACCTGGTGCCCTGGGTAGGCTCCCTTCCGTGGAAGCCCGCTGTGACATGCTCCTTGACATAGTTGGCGGGTGTGTGTGTCTATGTGTGTGTGTCTGCATATGTCATGTGTGTTTTTGTGTATGTGCCATGTGTGTGTTTGTATGTGTGTA
Organism: Chlamydomonas sp. ICE-L; assembly: GCA_013435795.1. Lineage (NCBI taxonomy): Eukaryota > Viridiplantae > Chlorophyta > Chlorophyceae > Chlamydomonadales > Chlamydomonadaceae > Chlamydomonas > Chlamydomonas sp. ICE-L. The sequence goes on from JACBWV010000610.1 coordinate 54,872,021, forward strand.
TGTGTGATGTGTGTGTGTTTATGTGTCTGTGTATTTGTATGTGTGTATGTGTGTCATTTGTGTGTGTTTGTGTATTTGAATGTGTGTGCTTATGTGTGTGTTTATGTTTGTATGTGTCTACGTGTGTGCGTTTTTGTGTGTGTTTGTGTATGTTTTTCTATGTGTGTGTCTATGCCTAACACACCTGGTGCCCTAGGTAGGCTCCCTTCCATGGAAGCCCGCTGTGACATGTTCCTTGACATGGGGGGCGTGTGTGTGTGTCTATATGTGTGTTTGTGTTTGTATGTTTGTGTGCCTGCATGTGTGTCTATGTGTGTCCGCATGTGTGTCATGTGTGTTTGTTTGTATGTGCTTATGTGTGATGTGCGTGTTTGTATGCGTGTGTGTGTCTGTATGTGGGTCATGTGTGTGTATGCTTGTGTGCGTGTCTGTGTATGTGTCTGTGTGTGTGTCTAACACACCTGGTGCGCTGTATGGGTCCGCTTCCATGGATGGCAGCTGTGAAATGCTCCTTGACATAGTTGGTGGGTTTGTGCGTCTATGTGTGTGTTTGTGTCATGTGTGTGTGTTTGTGTGTGTTTGTGTGTGCTTGTGTATGTATGTGTGTGTCTATGTGTGTTCGTGTGTGTCCATGTGTGTGTGTCTATGTCTAACACACCTGGTGCCCTGGGTAGGCTCCCTTCCATGGAAGCCCGCTGTGACATGTTCCTTGACATAGTTGGTGGGTGCGGCATGTGCCCATCATGGTGAGGCCGCATGGTGCTGTTGAGAGATGTAGGACTTGAGCGGGGGTACCTGGAGGTGTTCAGGTGTGTGCGAGTGTGTGTTGTGTTGCTGTGTGTAAGTGTGTGTGTGTTGTGTGTGTGAGTGTGAGTGTGTGTTGTGTGTGTGAGTGTGAGTGTGTGTTGTGTGTGTGAGAGTGTGTGTGTGTTGTGTGTGTGAGTGTGAGTGTGTGTTGTGTGTGTGAGAGTGTGTGTGTGTTGTGTGTGTGTGTGAGTGTGTTGTGTTTTGGGTTTGTGAGGCCGCATGGTGCTGTTGAGGGATGTAGGACTTAAGCGTGGGTACCTGGAGGTGTACAGGCATGTGTGAGTGTGTGTGTTGTGTGTGTGTTGTGTTTAAGTTTGAGTGCGTTGTGTGTATGTGAGTGTGAGTGTGTTGTGTGTTGGGGTTGTGAGGCCGCATGGTGCTGTTGAGGGATGTAGGGATGGAGCGGGGGTACCTGGAGGTGTTCAGGTGTGTGTGAGTGTGAGTGTGTGTTGTGTGTAAGTGTGGGTGTGTTGTGAGTTGGGGTTGTGAGGCCTTCAGGTGCTGTTGAGAGATGTGAGGATTGAGCGTGGGTACCTGCAGGTGTTTAGGTGTGTTTGAGGGTTATGCTGCGTGTAATGTGTATGGGCTGTATGTAAGATTGTGTCCAGGTGTGTGTGAGTTTGGGTTGTGTGTGATGTGTGTGTGTTGTGTGTATGTGAGTGTTGTGTTGTGTGTATGTGAGTGTGTTGGGGTAGTGAGGCCGCATGGTGCTGTTGAGGGATGTAGGGATGGAGCGTGGGTACCAGGAGGTGCTCAGGTGTGTGTGAGTGTTGGGTTGTGTATGTGTTGTGTATGTGTTGTGTATGTGTTGTGTATGTGTTGTGTGTTGGGGTTGTGTGTGTGAGTGTGTTGTGTGTTGGGGTTGTGAGGCGTCAAGGTGCTGTTGAGGGACGTACGAATTGAGTGTGGGTACCTGAAGGTGTTCAGGTGTGTGTGAGTGTGTTATGTATATGTGTTGTGTATGTGTAAGTGTAAGTGTGTGTTTCGTGTTGTGTGTGTACGTGTACGTGTGTGTATTGTGTGTAAGTGTGAGTGTGTGTTGTGTGTATCTGTGTGTGTAAGTGTAAGTGTGTGTTGTGTGCTGTTTGTGTGTTACCTGTAAGTGTGAGTGTGTGTTGTGTGTGTACGTGTACGTGTGTGTATTGTGTGTAAGTATGAGTGTGTGTTGTGTGTGTTGAGTGTTGTGTGTGTACGTGTCGTGTGTGTAGTTGTGTAAGTGTGAGTGTGTTGTTGTGTGTGTTGAGTGTTGTGTGTGTGTACGTGTACGTGTGTGTATTGTGTGTAAGTGTGAGTGTGATGTTTTGTTTGTTGCTTTGTGTGTGTCCCGTGTACGTTGTGTCTTGGTGGTGTACGTGTGCGTGTGTGGTTTGTGTGGTTGCGTGTTGTGTGTGTCCGTGTCCGTGTGTGTCTTGTGTGTACGTCGTGCGTGTTTGTGTGTGTTGTGTCCGTGTCCGTGTGTGTCCTTGTGTGTCCGTGTGCGTGTGTGTTGTGGTGGTTTTGAGTGTTGTGTGTGTCGTGTCCTGTGTTTATTGTGTGTCAGTGTGAGTGTTGTTTGTGTGGTTTGAGTGTTTGTGTGTACGTTGTAGTGTGTGTCTTGTGGTGTCAGTGTGAGTGTTTGGTGTTGTGTGTGTTGAGTGTGTGGTGTGTAACGTGTTCCGTCTGTGTACTTTTTTGTGGTAACGGTGCGTGTGTGTTTGTGTGTGTTTGAGTGTTGTGTGTGTTTTCCACAAACCCGTGTACGTGTGTGTATTGTGTGTAAGTGTGAGTGTGTGTTGTGTGTGTTGAGTGTTGTGTGTGTACGTGTACGTGTGTGTATTGTGTGTAAGTGTGAGTGTGTGTTGTGTGTGTTGAGTGTTGTGTGTGTACGTGTACGTGTGTGTATTGTGTGGCCCGTGTGCGCTGTGTGTTGTGTGTGTTGCGGTTTTTGTGTGTGTCTGTCCGTGTCCCAGTGTGTGTCTTGGTGTGTCCGTTTGTGTGTGATTGTGTGTGTTGCGTGTTTTGTGTCCTTTGTCCTGTGTGTCTTTTGTAGTCCGTGTGCGTGTAGCTGTTATGGTGTGTCTTGCGTGTTGTGGTGGTAACCTTGTACGTGTGTTTCTTTTTGTGTCCGTGTGCGTGTGTGTTGTGTGTGTCCTTTTTGTCTTGTGTGTCCTTGTGCTCTGTGTTGTGTGTGTCTGTGGGTGTCCGTTGTTAGGTGTGCGTTGTGTGTGTTTGAGTGTTGTTTGGTGTATACGTGGTGTGTATTGTCGAAGTGTGAGTGTGTGTGTGTGTGTTGAGTGTGTTGTGTGTACGTGGTCTGTGTGTGTCTTGTGATGCCGTGTGCGGTGTGTTGTGTGTTGTGTGCCTGTGTGTTCTTGTGACGTCCGTGATGCGTGGTGTTGTGGTTTGGTTTCGTGTTGTGTGCGTGTTTTGTGTGTGTGCGTGTGCGGCCGGTGTTGGGTGTGTGTTGTGGGGGCGTGTTTTGTTGGGTGTGCTCTTTGTCGTCCGTGTGTGTTGATGTGTGACTTTGTGTTGTGTGCGTGTTTGTAGCTGTGTTGTCCGTGTGCGTGGAGTGTTGCTGCTGTCTGTTGTTGGGTGTCCCGTGTGTGTTGTAGGTGTCCCCGTGTGCGTGTGGTGTGTTTGCCCCCGCCCCCCCCTGCACCCCCCCCTCCCTCCCCCGTGGGCCCCGCCGCTTCCCCTGTGTCAGTCACCACCGAGATCCTGCCATTGATGCTATCACGACAAACACATACCGCTATCTTGCTCCATCCTTTGCCCCCCCCCCCCCAAAGTGCAGCCATCAACCCCACAAACTGTCGCACCCCCCCTACACCGCTCATCCTTTTGCCCCCCCCACCCCCCCCAGATGTCAACGCTATCAACCCCACAACTGTCCACCCGCCCCTACAAACCCCGGTCTATAAACCCACTAGCCCCCCCCCCCCCCCCCCCCCCCCCCCCTGAATTGCACCTATCAACCCCACAAACTGTCCACCCCCTACCCCTATCACAAACCGCTCCTCTTGGCCCCCCCCCCCCCCCCCCCCCCCCCCCCCCCCCCCCAGAAGTGCACCTATCACCCCCACAACTGTCCACCACCCCAGAACCCTCACCGGTCGACCCCTTGCCCCAGGTTGCCCCCCCCCCCCCCCCCCCCCCCCCCCCCCCCTAAGTGCACCTATCACCCCACAAACTGTCCACCACGCCCTACACGCTCCATCCTGCCCCCCCCCCCCCCCCCCCCCCCCCAGAAGTTCACCTATCAACCCCACAAACTGTCTACCTACCCGCCCCTACAACCGCTCCATCCTTGGCCCCCCCCCCCCCCCCCCGAAGTCACCTATCAACCCACAAACTGTCCACCGCCGCCCCTACACGCTCTCCATCCTTGTCCCCCCCCCCCCCCCCACCCCCCCCCCAGATGCACCTATCACCCCACAACTGTCCACCCTACCCTACACCGGTCGCCCTTGCCCCCCCCCCCCCCCCCCCAAAGTGCCCTCTCAACACCCACAAACTGTCCACCCTCCCCTACAAAAAACAAAAAAAACAAAAACCAGAAAGACAACCGCTCCATCCTTGGCCCCCCCCCCCCCCCCCCCCCGAAGGGCACGCTATCAACCCCCAAAAACTGTCTCACCCCGCCCCACACCGGTCCATCCTGCCCGCCCCCCCCCCCGCCCCCCCCCCCCCCCAGAAAGTGGGGCACCTATCAACACCCACAAACTGTCCACCCGCCCCTACAAACAACCGCTCCATCCTTGGCCCCCCCCCCCCCCCCCCCCCAGAAGTGCACCTATCAACCCCACAAACTGTCCACCCGCCCCTACACCCGCTCCATCCTTGCCCCCCACCCACCCCCACCCCCCAGAAGTGCACCTATCAACCCCACAAACCGTCCACCTGCCCCTACACCGGTCTACCCTTGCCCACTTGGCTCTCAAATGACAGCTTACCTGTTGTCTGTCACCACCGAGGTCATGTCAATGATGCTGTCACACAACCAACAATTTATAATGTAATGTAAAGTAATACAAAATACAGCAACATAAAAATGACAGCTTACCTATTGCCTGTCAACACCGAGGTCATGTCAATGATGCTGTCACACAACCAACAATTTATAATGTAATGTAAAGTAAAATAACGCAAAATACAACGACATACAAATGACAGCTTACCTATTGTCTGTCACCACCGAGGTCATGTCAATGATGCTGTCACACAACCAACAATTTATAATGTAATGCAAAGTAAAATAACGCAAAATACAACGACATACAAATGACAGCTTACCTATTGTCTGTCACCACCGAGGTCATGTCAATGATGCTGTCACACAACCAACAATTTATAATGTAAAGTAAAATAATACAAAATACAGCAACATAAAAATGACAGCTTACCTATTGTCTGACACCACCGAGGTCATGTCAATGATCCTGTCACTCAAGTAACAATTTATAATGTAATGTAAAATAAATAAAATAAAATAATGAAATACAAAATACAGCAACATACAAATGACAGCTTACATGTTGTCTGTCACCACCGAGGTCTTGTCCTTGATCCTGTCACTCAAGTAACAATTTATAATGTAATGCAAAGTAAAGAAAATAACATAAAAAAATACAGCAACAAACAAATGACTGCTTACATCGGCTTACATGTTGTCTGTCACCACCGAGGTCTTGTCCTTGATCCTGTCACTCAAGTAACAATTCATAATGTAATGCAAAATAAAGAAAAAGAAAATACAGCAATGTAATGTAAAAAAAAAAAGTACAACGACATACAAATGACAGCTTACGTGTTGTCCAGTGATTTTGTTTTCAAATCTGAAAATGGGTTTTTCCTAGCTTTATGGTTTTAGGCAGATGACAGCTTTTATATTGATAATTTTGCTGAAACAGGGTCAAAACTAGCGATCGCTATATATAGCGGAAATACAAATCGCTGATGTTGTCTGTCACCACCGAGGTCCTGTTATTCAGGCTGGTAAGTACACAATACACTTAACACACAATGCGCCCACACAGATGTGTCCCACGGCCGACCAACACCATTGCTGCCCACTGCGCCAACAACCAATGTGGCCCACTCGCCCACACCAGTGCGCCCCTCTCCAACACCAATGTCCCGCTTCGCCCACACCATTGCTGCCCACGCGCCACACCAAATGTGCCACGCGCCCACCAACATTGTCAGCCCCAAGCGCCAACACCATTGCCCACGCGCCACACCAGGGCGCCCACGCCGCCAACACCAATGTTCCCACGCTCCACACCAGTGCGCCCACGCTCCAACACAATGCTCCCACACCATTGCGCCCCGCGCCAAACCAATGTTCCCAACTCTCCCACACCGTGCGCCCCACCTCGCCACCACCCTGCGCCCCTCGCCAAACACCAATGTGCCACGCTCCCGCACCAGTTCTCCACGCGCCCCGCCCAGTTCTCCCACGCGCGCCGCACCCTTGCGCCCGTGCGCCCACTCGCCCACACATTCGCCCCGACTCGCCCACACCAGTGCGCCCACGCGCCAACACCAATGTGCCCACGCGCCCACACCAGTGCGCCCACGCGCCAAACACCACGTGCGGCCCCCGCCGAACCCTAATGTTCCCCACGCGCCCACAACCAGTGCGCCCACGTCGCCAACCCGCAATGTGCTCCCACGGCTCCCACACCAGTGCGCCCACGCGCCAACACCAATGTGCCCACGCGCCCACACCAGTGCACACACGCGCCAACACCTATGTGCCCACGCGCCCACACCAGTGCGCCCACACACCCACACCAACACCATACACACAATGCGCAGTGTAACCAACACATGACACACAATACACAATGCACAACACACAGCTCACCTCCGCACCACACCGCACACAAGAACCAACACACAGTGCGCACAGCTTACCTGTTGTGTGTAAGTGTGAGTGTTGTGTGTGTTGTGCACCAAACCGCATACAAGACCCAATACACAAGACCCAATACACGACACACAGTGCACACAGCTTACCTGTTGTGTGTCAGTGTGAGTGTTGTGTGTGTTGTGCACCAAACCGCATACAAGACCCAATGCACAAGACCCAATACACGACACACAGTGCACCAAACCGCATACAAGACCCAATGCACAACACACAGTGCATCAAACCGCATACAAGACCCAATGCACAAGACCCAATACACGACACACAGTGCACCAAACCGCATACAAGACCCAATGCACAACACACAGTGCACCCAGCTTACCTGTTGTCAGTCAACACCGAGGCCCTGTCATTGATACTGGGAAAGGAGTGCAGGCTGGGGGGCAGAGGCTGCCTGGGGGTGGTAGTGTGATGGTGGTGTGATGGTGGTGTGTTGGTGGTGTGTTGGTGGTGTGTTGGTGGTGTGATGGTGGTGTGTTGGTGGTGTGTTGGTGGTGTGATGGTGGTGTGTTGGTGGTGTGTTGGTGGTGTGTTTGTGGTGTGTTGGTGGTGTGTTGGTGGTGGGATGGTGGTGTGTTGGTGGTGTGTTGATGGTGTGATGGTGGTGTGTTGGTGGTGTGTTGGTGGTGTGATGGTGGTGTGTTGGTGGTGTGTTGGTGGTGTGCTGGTGGTGTGTTGGTGGTGTGTTGGTGGTGTGTTGGTGGTGTGTTGGTGGTGGGATGGTGGTGTGTTGGTGGTGTGTTGTTGGTGTGTTGTTGGTGTGCTGGTGGTGTGTTGTTGGTGTGTTGGTGGTGGGATGGTGGTGGGTTGGTGGTGTGTTGCTGTTGGTGTGTTGTTGGTGTGTTGGTGGTGGGATGGTGGTGTGTTGGTGGTGTGTTGTTAGTGGGTTGTTTGGATGTTGGTGGTGTGTTGGTGTGGTTTTAGGTGGTATGTAGGTGTTGTGTAGTTGTTGTGTTGTTGTTGTGTTGTTGGTGGTGGTTTGGCGTGTTGTTGGTGTTGGTGATTTATTGAGTTATTGTTGGTGTGTTGTTGGTGTGTAGGTGATGTGTTGTTGGTGTGTTGGTGTTTTTTAGGTGGTGTGTAGTTGATGTGTTGTTGGTGTGGTGTAGGTGTGTTGTTGGATTGTTGTTGGTGTATTGTTGGTGCGTTGGTGTTTTTGTAGGTGGTGAGTTGTGTTGTTGTTGTGTTGTTGTTTTTGTGTTTTTGTTGGTGGTGTGTTGTTGGCGTGCTGTTGGTGTTTTATTGGTGAGTTATTGGCGGTGAGTTGTTGTTGTGTTGTTGGTGTGCTGTTGTTGTGTTGTTGTTTTTGTGATTTTGTTGTTGGTGTGTTGTTGGTGTGCTGTTGGTGTGTTGTTGGTGTTTTGGTGGTGTGTTGTTGGTGTGATGTTGGTGTGTTGGTGGTGTGTTGTAGGTGTGTTGTTGGTGGTGCTTGCCTTGCATGAGTATCATTGGTATTGCATATTGTGGTGGTTTGATGGTGTGTAGGTGGTGTGTTGTTGGTGTGTTGTTGGTGTCTTGGTGGTGTGTTGTTGGTGTGTTGTAGGTGTGTTGTTGGTGGTGCTTGCCTTGCATGAGTATCATTGGTATTGCATATTGTGGTGGTTTGATGGTGTGTAGGTGGTGTGTTGTTGGTGTGTTATTGGTGGTTTGTTGGCGTGTTGTTGGTGTGTTGTTGGTGTGTTGTTGGTGTGTTATTGGTGTTTTGTTGGTGTTTTGGTGGTGTGTTGTGGGCTGTTGGTTTGGTGTGGTGTCTTGTGTTGTGCTTGGTGTGTTTGTTGTGTGTTGTTGGTGTGTTGCTTGGTGTGTTTTGTTTGGTGTGTTGTTGGTGTGTTATTGGTGTGTTGTTGTGTGTGTTGTTGGTGTGTGTTGGTGTGGTGGTGGTGTGTTGTTGGTGTGTTTGTTGGCTGTGTTGTTGGTGTGTTATTGGTGTGTTGTTGGTGTGTTGTTGGTGTGTTGTTGGTGTGTTATTGGTGGTTTGTTGGCGGGAGATGGTGGTTTGGTGGTGGGTTACCTCAGGGGCAACCTAGAGATTAAAAGGTGTTTGCCTTGCATGAGCATGGTTGGCTTGCATCATGGGATGAATAAATAACTATCACTCAGCTCCCCCCCCCCCGCCCCCCCCCCCCTCGCACCAGCTTCCACGCAGCTTAAAAGTTTAAAAGTGCTTGCCTTGCGTGAGCATCATTGTCGCGCATCATAGCATTCATCTATCGCTGCAACTCTTCCACCTCACCCCCCCCACACACACACCCACACAAACATCGCCCACCCACCCCAACCCCACCCCAGGTTGCACGCAGCTTAGCAGTATAAAAGTGGAGGCTAGGGGGCAATGCTTGCCTTGCATGAGCATCATTGGCGCGCATCATCGCATTCATCTGTCGCTGCAGCTCCTCCACCTCCTCCCCGCTTTGTAATTCCTGATGTTGTAGTTTCGCTACCTGCCTCCCCCCCACCCCCACCCCACACACACAAACATCACCCCCCACCCCCCACCACTCACACACTTGCCTTGCATGGGCATCATTAGCGCGCATCATAGCATTCGTCTGTCGCTGAAAGTCTTCCACCTCCTCTCCGCTTTGTAATTCCTGATCTTGGAGTTTCGCTACCTGCCTCCCCCCACCCCCACCCCACACACACAAACATCACCCCCCACCCCCCACCACTCACACACTTGCCTTGCATGGGCATCATTAGCGCGCATCATAGCATTCGTCTGTCGCTGAAAGTCTTCCACCTCCTCTCCGCTTTGTAATTCCTGATCTTGGAGTTTCGCTACCTGCCTCCCCCCAACCCCCACCCCACACACACAAACATCACCCCCACCCCCCACCACTCACACACTCTTGCCTTGCATGGGCATCATTAGCGCGCATCATAGCATTTGTCTGTCGCTGAAAGTCTTCCACCTCCTCTCCGCTTTGTAATTCCTGATCTTGGAGTTTCGCTACCTGCCTCCCCCCAACCCACCCCCACACACACAAAACATCACCCCCCCACCCCCCACCACTCACACACTTGCCTTGCATGGGCATCATTAGCGCGCATCATAGCATTTGTCTGTCGCTGAAAGTCTTCCACCTCCTCTCAACTTTGTAATTCCTGATCTTGGAGTTTCGCTACCTGCCCCTCCCCCCCCCCCCCACCTCACCTCCACAAACATCACCCCCCACTTCCCACCACACACACACTTGCCTTGCATGGGCATCAGTAGCGCGCATCATAGCATTCGTCTGTCGCTGAAAGTCTTCCACCTCCTCTCCGCTTTGTAATTCCTGATCTTGTAGTTTCGCTACCTGCCCCTCCCCCCCCCACCACCACCCCACCCCCACAAACATCATCCCCCACTTTCCACCACACACACACTTGCCTTGCATGGGCATCAGTAGCGCGCATCATCGCATTCATCTGTCGCTGCAACTCCTCTACCTCCTCCCCGCTTTGCAACTCCTGATCTTGTAGTGCCGCAACTTGCTGCTCTCTCTCAGTCAGGTACTCGCGGGTCTCGTCCAGCTCAGCAGACAGGTCAGCGATCTGGCGTTCCAGGGCGCCTCGGAACTGCGCCACCTCTTTCCGGAAGAAGGCCTTTAGCTGGGCCTGCCACATGATAGGTACACAAGTATGATGGATTACAGTGGATTAGCCTTCAGCTGGGCCTGCCATGTTGGCGATACAGAAGTGTGGTGGTTGGTTATTTCAGTTAGGTGGATTTGCTTAATTCTCAATAATATCCCACCTTTCTCAATAATATCCAAGTTGACAGTGATTCCTTCAGCCCACTTCTCAAAGATGGTGAGCAGGTTGGAGGCTAATAGAGCCTGTAATGAAAGCAACCCTCAGTTCACCCCCCTTTCAATTTCAAGCTAAAATTCAAGTTCAAGCGAGCAGTACAAGACAGACACACAATGCAAGTCAAGTCAAGTCACAATCACAATCCAAGTCAACTCATCTTACCTTTCTCAACAACATCCAAGTTGGAAGTGATTCCTTCAGCTCACTCATGATAGCCTTGCATGATGTATTAGTACGTGCATCCAAGTTTATCTTCAAAGTCAACCTCAAATTCAAACTCAAATTAATGTTGAAATGAGCAGTATAAGACAGATACACCATGCAAGTCGACTCATCTTACCTTCCTCAACAACATCCAAGTTTCAAGTGATTCCTTCAGCCCACTCATGAGAACCTTGCATGTCTTTGCATGTGCAACCAAGTTCAAGCCCAAGCCCAAGCTCAACTTTAAGTTCAAGCTCAAGGGAGCAGTAGAAGACATATACAGCATCTACTCAACAGGGTACTTCCATTGACCAAATTGGCCAGCGCTTTAGCGCACTTGAAAACAAAAAAACTGCGCTCTGTAGTGCAAAAATCACAAAAATTGCTTGCTGCGCCCACAGGGGGTTCCAAAAGACTGCGCAAAACGCGCAGTGGGGCTCAAAAATGCAGCGCGCCAGCGCGCGCGCTTAGAAGTACACTGGTACTCAACCAACATTAAATCAACTCCCCTTACCTTTCTCAACAACATCCAAGTTGGAAGTGATTCCTTCAGCCCAATCATGATGGCCTCATATGTATTTGCATGTGCAACCAAGTTCAAAGTCAAGCTCAAGTTCAAGCTCAAGTTCAATAACAAGCAAGCAGTAGTAGACAGATGCACCAGACACACGATGTAACACAATCAGCCCTCATTTCACTCCTCTTGCCTTTTTCAATAACATTCATGTAGGAAGTGATTCCTTCAGCCCACTATTGATAACCTCACACGTATTTGTAAGTCCTACCAAGTTCAAGCCAAAGCCAATTTCAAATTCAAGCTCGAATTCAAGTTCAAGCGAGCAGTACACACACCATGTACTCAAGTCGACTCATCTCACCTTCCTCAACAACATCCAAGTTGGAAGTGAATCCTTAAGCCCACTCACGATGGCCTCGCATGTCTTTGCATGCGCAACCAAGTTCAAAGTCAAGCTCAAATTCAATCTCAAGTGCAAGTGCAAGTGAGCAGTAGAAGACAGATACACTGCATATTCAAATCAATCGTAAATGAACTCATTTTACCTTTCTCAACAACATCTAAGTTGGAAGTGAATCCTTAAGCCCACTCATGATGGCCTCGCATGTCTTAGCATGCACAACCAAGTTCAAGCTCAAGCAAGCAGTAGAAGACTGATACACAATGTACTTAAATCAACGTTAAATCAACGTTAAATCAACCCCCCTTACCTTTCTCAACAAAATCCAAGTTGGAAGGGTTTCCTTAAGCCCTCTCATGATAACCTTACATGTCTTTGTATGTGCAACCAAGTCCAAAGTCAAGCTCAAGAAAGCAGTAAAAGACAGATGCACGATGTATCTAAATCAACCCCCCCTTACCTTCCTCAACATCCGAGTAGGCAGTGATTCCTTCAGCCCACTCATGATGGCCTCGCATGTCTTTGCACGCACAATCAAGTTCAAAGTCAAGCTCAAGAAAGCAGTAGAAGACAGATACATTATGTATTTAAATCAACCCCCCCTTACCTTCCTCAACAACATCCAAGTTGGCAGTGATTCCTTCAGCCCACTCATGATGGTTTGCATGTCTTTGTATGTGCAACCAAATTCAAATTCAAGTTCAAGCTCAAAATTTAAATTAGCTTGATTTTTTTTAATTCAATCTCAAGTGCAAGTGCAAGTGAGCAGTAGCAGACAGATACACGGCATATTCAAATCAATCGTAAATTAACTCATTTTACCTTTCTCAACAACATCCAAGTTGGCAGCGATTCCTTCAGCCCACTCATGATGGCCTCGCATGTCTTTGCATGCGCAACCAACTCTATGCTAACCTGGCGACAGCGGCTGATGTCAGCAAACAGCTTGGAGACGTCCGAAGGCTGTTGCTCTGCTGCCTTAGTAATACTATGGCTGCCATAGCGAGGGGGGGCTAGGCCCCCCCTTGTGGGGGTCATGTAGGGAGGGGAGGGGGGGGCGGTCATAAAACCACTAGGGTTTGTGGTTTGGTGGCTGCCACTTGCGAAACCAAAACCAGGGCTGTGGGGGGAGGGCTGCGTGGTGCTGAAGTAAGATATGGTCTGGTTTTGGGGTGGGGTGCCCTTGTCTGCCAGCCTGGATGTTGCAGATGTGGGTGAGTCTAGAAGATTGACCACTTCACCAAGAAGGAGCTACAGGGTAGGTGGGTTGGTGGTTGGTGGGTGAGTGGGTGGGTGGGAGGGTGGGAGGGAGCTGGGTGGTTGGTGGGTGGGTGGGAGGTGGGTGGTTGGGTTGGAGGTTTGGTGGTTGTTGGTGGTGAGTGGGTGGGTGGGAGGGTAGGAGGGAGCTGGGTGGTTGGTGGTGGGTGGGAGGTGGGTGGTTGGGTGGTTGTGGTAGGAGGATTGGTGGTTGGTGGGTGAGTGGGTGGGTGGGAGGGTGGGAGGGAGCTGGGTGGTTGGTGGGTGGGTGGTAGGATGGTGTGTTGGGTGGTTGGTGTAGGAGGGTTGGTTGGTGGTTGAGTGGGTTGGTGGAGGGATGGAGGTAGCTTTGTGTGGTGGTGGGTAAGTTTGTGGGTTGAGGGATGCTGTTGGTTGGTTGGGTGAGTGGGAGAGAGTAGAGAGGGGGGGGGGGGGGGTGGGTGGGAGGGAGCTGGGTGGGTGGTGGAGGGTGGGAGGTAGCTGGGTGGGAGGTGGGATGCAGCTAGTGGGTGGGTGGGAGGGTGGGAGGGAGCTGGGTCGGTAAGGGGGGGGTGTGGTAGGTATCTGGTGAGAAGGGTGGGAGGGTTGGGGGATCTGGGTGGGTGGGTGGGAGGGTGGGAGGGAGCGGGGTGGGAGGGTGGAGCGCTAGGTGGGTGGTGGAGGGTGGGAGGGCTGGTGGAAGGGAGGGAGGAAGCTGGGTGGGTGGAGGGAGCTTGGTGGTTGGTGGGTGAGTGGGTGGTTGGAGGAGCTGGGTGTTGGTGGGTGAGTGGGTGGGTGGGAGGGATCTGGGTGTGATGGTGGGATGTTGGAGGAAGCGGGGTGGGTGTGAGGTTGGGAGGGAGCTGGGTGGGAGAGTGGAGGGTTGGTTGGAGCGGGGTGGGTGTTTTGATGGGTGGGAGGGAGCTGGTGGGAGGGTGGGTGGGTGGTGGGAGGGTGGGGGGAGCTCGGTGGGTGGGTGGGTGGGTTGGTGGGTGGGAGGGAGCTGGGTGGGCGGGAGGGAGGGAGCTGGTGGTCTGGTGGGGAGGGAAGCTGGGTGTTTTTGGCGTGTGGTGGAGGTGGGTTGGTTGGGTTGGAGTTTGGTGGTTGGTGGGAGTGGGGGAGTTTGGAGGGTAGGAGGGAGCTGGGTGTTGGTGGGTGGGTGGACGTGGGTGGTTGGGTGGTTGGGTAGGAGGGTTGGTGGGTTGGTGGGTAGTGGGGTGGGTGGGAGGGTGGGAGGGTGGAGGAGCTGGGTGGTTGGTGGGTGGGTTGGGAGGTGGGTGGTTGGGTGGTTGGGTAGGAGGTTGGTGGTTGGTGGTGGTGGGTGGGTGGGATGGAGGGGGGAGCTGGTTGGTTGGTGGGTGAGTGGGTGGTGGGAGGGAGTCTGGGTGGTTTGGTGGGTGAGTTGGTGGGTGGGAGGGGCTTGGTGGGAGGGTGGGAGGGTTGGAGGGAAGCGGGGTGGGTGGGTGGGGAGGGTGGAGGGAGCTGGTGGGAGAGTGGGGGGTTTGGGGGAGCGGGGTGGGTGGGTTTGGAGGGTGGGGAGGGAGCTGGTGGGATGGTTGGTGGGTGGGTTGTGGGAGTGGTGGAGTGAGCTAGGTGGGTGGTGGCTGGTGGGATGGAGCGGGGTTGGAGGGAGGTAGGGAGCTGGGTGGGAGGGTTGACGGGAGCTGGGTGATTGGTGTGTGAGTGGGTGGAGGTGGGTGGTTGGTTTGTAGGTTTGGTGGTTGGTGGGTGCGTGGTGGGGTGGGAGGGTAGAGGGACTGGGTGGGTGGTGGGTGGATGGGGGTGGTTGGTTGGGTGGGTGGTAGAGGGTTGGTGTTCTTTGGTGAGTTGGTTGTGTGGGAGGGTGGAGGGAGCTGGTGTTGGTGGGTGGGTTGAGTTTGGGTGGTTGGGGTGGTTGTGGTGGGGGTTGGTGGTTGGTGGGTGAGTGGGTGGGTGGACAGGTAGGGCAGGTGATCTGGGTGGTTGGTGTTGAGTGGGTGGTGGGAGGGAGCCTGGGTGGTTGGTGGGTGATTGGGTGGTGGTAGGGAGCTGGGTGGGATAGTGGGAGGGTTGGAGAAGCGGGTGGGTGGGTGGAGGGTGGGCGGGAGCTGGTGGAGAGTGTTTAGGGTTGGTGGGAGCGGGGTGGTTGGTGGGAGGGTGGGAGTAGCTTGGTGGTAGGGTGGGTGGGTGGATGGTAGCTAGGTGGGTGGGTGGGTGGTGGGAGGGAGGCTGGGTGGGAGGGAGGGAGGAGCTGGGTGGAGGGTGGGAGGGATCTGGTGGTTGGTGAGGTGAGTGGGTGGGTGGAGGGAGCTGGTTGTGGGGGTGGGAGGGTTGGATGAGGCGTGGTGGATATGTGGGAGGGTCCTGGTGTTTGTGGGTGAGTTGGTGGGTGGGAGGGACGGGTGGAGGTGGGAGGGTTGGAGGGAGCTTGGATGGGTTAGTGGAGGTTGAGGTGGGAGGGGAGCTGGTGGATGGTGGGAGGCACTAGGTTGGGGGTGGGAGGGTTGGAGGAGCTGTTGGGAGGAGGGAGGAGATAGTGGGTGGGTGTGAGGGAAGCTGGGTGGGAGTGGGAGGGTTGCAGGAGCTGGTGGGAGGTGGGTGGGAGCTGGGTGGTTGGTGGGTTAGTGGGTGGTGGGAGGGAAGCTGGGTGGGAGGGTGGGAGGGTTTTGGGAGGGAGCGGGGGATAGGTGGGAGGGTGCTGGTGCGTGGTGGGTGAGTGGTGGGTGGGAGGGAGCCTGGGTTGGCGGGTGGGAGGGTTGGAGGGAGCTGGGTTGGAGGGTGGGATGGTGGGGAGGGAGCTGGTTGTGTAGGGTGGAGGTTGGAGGGAGCTGGGTGGGTGGGTGGGAGGGTGAAAGGGAGCTGGGTGGGGAGGGTGGAGGCAGATAGTTGGGTGGGTGGGAGGGGGTGCTGTGTTTGTAGGTTGGGAGGGTTGGAGGAGCTGGTGGGAGGGTGGGGAGGCAGGGAAGGTTAAGTGGGTGGGTGGGAGGGTGGGTGGGAGGGAGGCTGGTGGTTGGTTGGTGAGTGGTGGGTGGGATGGAGCTGGTTGGGAGGGTGTGAGGGTTGGAGGGATCGGTGGGTAGTGGAGGGTTGGAGGAGCTGGGTGGTGGTGGTGAGGTGGGTGGTGGAGGGAGCTGGGTGGGAGGGCGGTAGGTTTGGAGGGAGCGGGTGTGTGGGTGGGGAGGGTGGGATGCAGCTAGGTGGGTGGGTGGGAGGGTGGGAGGAGCTTGGGTTGGTATGGAAGGTAGGGAGCTGGGTGGGTGGGAGGTAGGCTGGGTGGGAGTGTGGGATGGTTGGGAGGTAGCTGGTGGGAGGGGGGAGGGTTGGGGTAGCTGGGTGGGTGGGTGGGAGGGTGGGAGGGAGCTGTGTGGGATTGGTGGAGGCAGCTATGTGGATGGGTGGGAGGGTGGAGGGAGCTGGGTGTAGGAGGGAGGGAATGCTGGTGGGTGGGGAGGGAGCTGGGGTTGTTGGTGGGTTAGTGGGTGGGTGGGAGGAACGGGTGGGAGGGTGGGAGGGTGGGAGAGCGGGTGGGTAGGTGGGAGGGTGGGAGGGAGCTGGGTGAGAGGTGGGAGGCATCTAGGTGGATGGGTGGGAGGTGGGGAGGGAGCTGGTGAGGGAGGGAGGGAGAATAGGTGGGTGGGTGGAGGGAGCGGGGTGGGAGGGGGGATGGTGGGAGGGTGGAGGGAGCTGGGTGGGAGGTGGGAGGAGCTTGGTGGTGGGTGGGTGGTTGGTGGGTGAGTGGTTGGGTGGGAGGAGCTGTTGGAGGGTTGGAGGGTTGGAGGGAGCGGTGGTAGGTGGAGGGTGCTGGTGGGTGGTGGTGTGGGTAGTGGGTGAGTGGGAGAGGAGCTGTGGGAGGATGTGGGGAGTTTGGATGGAGCTGTTGGTAGGGTGGGATGGTGGGGGGAGCTGGGTGGGAGGTGGGATGGTGGTGATGGAGCTGGGTGGTGGGTGCGGGTGTGAGGGAGCTGGGTGTGAAGGGTGGGAGGGCAGATAGGTGTGTGTGGGAGGAGCTGGGTGGGAGGGTGGGAGGGTTGGAGGGAGCTGGGTGGGAGGGTGGGAGGCAGATTGGTGTTGGGTGGGAGGGTGGGAGGGAGCGGGTGGTTGGTGGGTAAGTGGGGTGGGTGGGAGGGAGCTGGTTGGGAGGGTGTGAGGTTGGAGGGAGCGGGTGGTAGTTTGAGGGTTGGAGGGAGCTGGTGTGGGTGGTGGGTGAGTGGGTGGGTGGGAGGGAGCTGGGTGGAGGGTGGTAGGGTTGAGGGAGCTGGGTGTGTGGGTGGGAGGGGGAGGGAGCTGGGTGGGATGGTGGGAGGCAGCTAGGTGGGTGGGTGGGGGTGGAGGGAGCTGGGTGGAGGAGGGAGGGGCTGGGTGGGTGGGAGGGAGCTGGTGTGAGGTGGTATGGTGGGAGGTAGCTGGGGTGGGAGGTGGGAGGGTGGGGAGTGGTTGGGAGCTGGTGGGTGGGTGGGTGTGGGGTGGGAGGTAGCTGGGTGGGAGGGTTGTGGCGCTAGGGGGTTGGTGGTAGGGTGGGAGGGAGCTGGGTGGAGGGAGGGATGGAGCTGGTGGGTTGGATGTATCTGGGTGGTTTGGTGGGTGAGTGGGTGGTGGGAGGGCTCTGGGTGGGAGGGTGGGAGGGTTTGAGGGCGCGGGTGGGTAGGTGGGAGGGTGGCAGGGAGCTGGTGGGTGGTGGTGAGTGGGTGGGTGGAGGAGCTGGGTGGGAGGGTGGAAGGGTTGAGGGAGCTGGGTGGGTGGTGGGAGGTGGAGGCAGCTAGTGGGTGGGTGGGAGGGTGGGATGGCTGGGTGGAGGGAGGGAGGTAGGCTGGGTGGGAGGGTGGGATGTGTGGGAGGTAGCTGGGTGGGAGGGGGGAGGGTTGGGAGGGACTGGGTGGGTGGGTGGGTGGGAAGGGTGGGAGGGACTGGGGGGATGTGGGAGGCAGCTATGTGGGTGGGTGGGAGGGTTGGAGGGAGCTGGGTGCGGAGGGATGTGAGGGAAGCTGGTGGGTTTTTTGGCGGGGGGAGGAGCTGGGTGGTTGGTGGTGGTGAGTGGGTGGGGGAAATGGGAGGGAGCCTCTTTGGTGGCGGTCGTAAGGGCGGTGTGTGAGGGCGCCCGGGTGGGGTCTCTTTCCGGTCT
>JACBWV010000610.1:54890860-55093194 GCA_013435795.1 Chlamydomonas sp. ICE-L
CATTGGAGATGTGGGCGAGTCTAGAAGATTTACCACCTCACCAAGAAGGAGCTGTAGGTGAGGTGGGTGGGTGGGGTGGGTATGTGTAGGTGTTGGCGGATGTGTGTGTGTGGATGGCGGGGATGTGTGGGTGGGTGGGAGGGGGGTTGGGGGTACTGGGTTGCAGGGTTGGTGATGATGATGATGAGGAGGAGGATAGTAATGGTGATGGGAAAGGCGTTTGGGCTGGGGGTATGGTTTGTTTTGATCTAGTTCGCCAGGTTGCAGGAAGTCAGGGGGGGGTGATTGGGAAGTTTTAATTCAATTTAATTAAACTGTATTCCATTCCATTCAATGAACAAAAATACAGCAACATACTTACGTGTGCAATTGATGAGCGGCCTGCCATCATCTCCCGCTTAAGAGCTCCAAGATGTGCTTGTGCAGCCTGCAAGCCAAGCTAGCCATGCTCAATATCACCAGTGCACTAATTCACTCTGACGAGCCTGGTGGATACAAAAATCTGGCATCGGGTGGGGTTTGGTGTTGGGGTGGGCGTTGTTTGGCGTGTTGGGTTTGGGTTGGGTGTTTGGGTTGGGTGTTGGGTGTTTGGTTGGGGGTTTGGTCTGGGTGTTGGGTGTTTGGTGTTGGGGTGGGTCTTGGGGTGGTAGGGTTGGTGTTGGGTTGTTGGGGTTGGGTGTGTGTTGGGTGGGGTGGGTGTTTGGGTGGGGTGGGTGGTCGGGTGTTTGGTTGGTGTTGGGTGGTGGGGTGTGTGTTGGTGTTTGGTTGGGTGTGGTTGGGTGTTATTGTTTGGGTTGGGGTTGGATGTTTGGTGGGGGCTGGTTGGGTTTTCGGTATGGGTGGGGGTGGGTGTTTTGGGTGGGTGTTGGGTGTTGAGTTGGTGTTGGGTGTTTGGGGTGGTGTGGGTGTTTGGGTTGGGTGTGGGTGTTGGGTGTTTGGTGGTTGTTGGGTTTTGGGTGGGTGTGGGTCGTTGTGTGTTTGGTTGGGTTGGGTGTTTGGGTTGGGTTATGCTGGCGATGTTTGGGTTGGGGTAGGGGGTTGGGTGTTTGGGTTTGGGTTGGGTGTTGGGGTTGGGTGTTGAGGTTGGGTGTTGGGTGTTTGGGTTGGGTTGGGTGTTTGGGTTGGGTGTTGGGTGTTTGGGTGGGTTTTGGTATTGGGGTTGGGTTGGTGTTGGGTGGGTGTTGGCGTGTTGGTTGGGTGTTGGGTTGGGTGTGGGTGTGGGTGGGTCGGGTGGGTGTTGGGGTTGGGGGTGGGTGTTTGGGGTTGGGTGTTGGATGGTTTGGGTGGGGTAGGGGGTGGGTAGGGGGTTGGGATGTTTGGGTTTGGGTGGGTGTTGGGTGGCGTGTTGATGTTGGGTGTTGGGCTTGTTGGGTTGGGTGGGTGTTTGGGTTGGGTGTGGTGTATTGGTTGGGGTGGATGTTTGGGTGGGTGTGTTGAGGTGGTGTGGGGTGTTTGGGGTGGGGTTGGGGTGTTGGTGGGTGTTGGGTATGTTGTGTTGGGTTTGGGGTGGGGGTGGGATGGCTTTGGGTTTGGGTTGGGTGTTGGTGGGGTTGGAGTTGGGTGGTTGGGGTTGGGTGTTGAGGTGTTTGGGTGGGTGTAGGGTGTTGGCGTTGGATGGGTGTGGGGTTTGGTTGGGTGGGGGTTGGAGTGGGTGGGGTGGGTGTTTGGGTTGGGTTGGGTGTTTGGGTTGGGTGGGGTGTTTGGGTTTGGGTGTTGGGTGTTTGGGTTGGGTTGGGTGTTGGGGTTGGGTGTTGGGTGTTTGGGTTGGGTTGGGTATTTGTGTTGGGTTGGTTGTTGGGGTTGGTTGTTGGTTGTTGGTTGTTGGGGTTGGTTGTTGGGTGGTTGGTCAGTGGGTGGTGTGTGGTTTAGGTTGGGTGTAGGGGTTGGGTTGGGTGTTTGGGTTGGGTGTTTGGGTTGGGTTGGTTGTTGGGGTTGGTTGTTGGTTGTTGGGGTTGGTTGTTGGGTGGTTGGTCAGTGGGTGGTGTGTGGTATGGGTTGGGTGTTGGTGTTGGGTTGGGTTGGGTGTTTGGGTTGGGTTGGTTGTTGGGGTTGGTTGTTGGTTGTTGGTTGGTTGTTGGTTGGGTGGTTGGTCAGTGGGTGGTGTGTGGTTTGGGTTGGGTGTTTGTGGGTGTCGGGTGGGTGTTGGGTTGGGGGTGTGTTGGGGTTGGTTGTTGGTTGTTGGGGTTGGTTGTTGGGTGGGTGGTCAGTGGGTGGTGTGTGTGGTTGGGTGTTGGGGTTTGGGATGGGGTTGGGGACGTCGGGTGGTTGTTGGTGTTGGGGTTGGTTGTTGGGTGGGTGGTCAGTGGGTGGTGTGTGGTTTGGGTTGGGTGTTTGGGTTGGGTTGGGTGGTGGGTTGGGTGGTCAGATGTTGGTGTGTGGTGAGCTAGGTGTTGAGGTGTGTGGTGTCACATGGTGTGGTTGCAGGGCCCGTAAGCCAGCTAGCCCTTGCTCCATCTCCCAGTGCCGTGCTTCAATCATGTCAAGCCTAGATACCAAAATCTGCATCACGGGATGGGGTTGGGTGTTGGGTGTTGGGTGTTTGGGTTGGGTGTTGGTTTGGGTGTTTGGTTTTGGTGTTGGTGTTGGTTTGGGTGTTGGTGTTGGTGTTGGTTTGGGTGTTGGGGTTGGGTGTTGGGGTTGAGTGATCAGTTGTTGGCTTGTGGTGACCCATGACCATTGTCGCAGTCCCCCCCCCCCCCCCCCCCCCCCCCCCCCCCACCACCACCACCACCACACATACACATACACCAACTTCCTGCCACCCACTTGCATCTGCCCAAGCCCCACGCACTGGATCTCCAGCGTGCCAAGTCCACCTTCTCCCATGCCGACGCCCCCTTAGTGCTCCCCCGCCACAATCCAGCCGACAGAATGCCCAATGAAGCAATGGTCGCAGTCCCCACACCCCCCCCCCCCCCCCCCCCCCCCCCCCCCTCCCCCCACCCCCCCCCCCCCCCCCCCCCCCCCCCCTTCCCCCAACACACACCCATCCCCACCCCCCCCCACACACCACACACCCACACACTCCCCCACACCTGATCGGCCCATAGCCCCAGCCACTGCATCCTCCAGCTGCAAGTAATCCGCTACATATCCGTTCCTCCTAGCACCATCCCCACAACCCCCCCACACACACTCTACCCACCACCCCACCAGCCTTCCCCCCAACAACTCCACCAAAAAACCCTGACCTCACCACACAAGCACCCCACCATCCCCTCCCAACCACCTGCATCTGGCACATAGCCTCAGCCACTGCATCCTCCAGCTGCAAGTCAACTTGCTCCATGTCCGCACCCCCTAGTCCCCCCCCCCCCCACCCACCTCCACCTGCACCTCCACCCCTGCCCTCCTCACACAATTACCCCCACCCCCTTCCCAGCCACTGCATCCTCCAGCTGCAAGTCCACCTGCTCCATGTCCGCTCCCCCTAGTCCCCCCCCACCCACCCACCTCCACCTCCACCCCTGCCCTCCTCACACAACCACCACCACCCCCTCCCCCCCACCTGCATCTGGCCCATAGCCCCAGCCACTGCATCCTCCAGCTGCAAATCCACCTGCTCCATGTCCGCTCCCCCTAGTGCTTCCACCGCACGCTCCAGCGACGCGCGGCCCATGAGCATGGTCGCAGCCTCATCACCATCAGCCAACAGAGCATTGATAATGGTCTGTAGGTCAGCACTAACCCCTGCCCCACCACCGGGGCTGCCGCTGATGTTGCTGTTACGGAGATTCTGGGTACCCAGGATGGGGTAACCAGTGCCAGCAACTGCGTTGCTGGCGAGCGCAGTCAGGTTGTGGGGTAGGATGATGATGGGGTGGGTCTGTACTTCGGACAGGATGTTGCTTAGCCTCTCTTTGAGGGTGTCCACCTGTTGCGGGGGGCAGAGGGGATAAAGGTGTTTGTGTGGGTGTGTGGGGGTGGGGGGGTGGGGGGGGCTTGCCTTGACGTGTGTGTGGTGGGGGGGGGGAGGGCGGGGGAGGATGTTTGTGTGTGTGTGTAGGTGGCAGGGTAGGACGATGATGGGGTGGGTCTGTACTTCGGACATGATGTTGCTCAGCCACTCTTTGAGGGTGTCCACCTGTTGCGGGGGGCAGAGGAGATGAAGGTGTTTGTGTAGGTGGGTGGTGGGTGGTGGGTGGGTGGTGGGTGGGTGGGGGCCTTGAAGTGTGTGTGTATGTGTTTGTGTTTGTGTGTGTGTGTGTGTGTGTGGGGGGGGGGGGGGGGGGGGGGCGTGAAGTGTGTGTGTGTGCAGGTTAAGGGGCAGGGCAATGATAGCGTGGGTCTGTACTTTGGACATGATGTTGCTCAGCCGCTCTCTGAGGGTGTCCACATGTAGCCGGGGGGGGGGGGGGGGGGGGGGGGGCTTGTGTGTGTGTGTATGTGTGGTGGTGGTGGTGGCATTGATGTTATGGGGATTGTGGGTACAACACATGTAGTGGGGGGCAGAGGAGGGGATGGAGGGGATGGAGGGGATGAAGGTGTTTGTGTGTATGGTTGGTGTGGTGGTGGTGAGGGGGGGGGGGGGGGGGGGGGGGGGGGGGGGGGGGGGGGGGGCGTGTGTGTGTATCTGTATGTGTGTGTGTGTGTGTCTGTATTTGTGTGTGTGTCTGTATTTGTGTGTGCGTGTCTGTATTTGCATGTGAGTGTGTCTGTATTTGTGTGTGTGTGTGTATTTGTGTGTGTATGTGTCTGTATTTGTGTGTGTGCGTGTGTGAATTATGAGCGCACCTCTTGGAGTGTGCCCTGCTGGTGCTCAATACGTTGGTGCAGCAATTCCACATTCGCTTGATGTATGTGTGTGTGTGTGTGTGTGCGTGCATGTGTGTGCATGCATGTGTGTGTGTTTATGTGTGTTGAAGAGTGTGTGTGTCTGTGTGTATTGAAATGTGTGTTTGTATGTTGATGTGTGTGTGAAGTATGAGCGCACCTCTTGGAGTGTGCCCTGCTGGTGCTCAAGACGTTAGTGCAGTAATTCCTCGTTTGCTTGATGTGTGTGCGTGTGTGCATGCGTGTGTATGTGTGTATTTGTGTTGAAGTGTGTGTGTGTGTCTGTGTGTATTGAAGTGTGTGTGCGTGTGTGTAAATTATGAGCGCACCTCTTGGAGTGTGCCCTGTTGGTGCTCAATCCGTTGGTGCAGCAATTCCACATTCGCTTGAAGGTCCTCTATTTGGTTTTGATGACGCTTCAACTCTTGCTCCTTACTCAAGAACACAAATCCGGTGTCAGCCTGAACAGTGAGAAGGACAAGGCAGCGATTAGTCATTGGAAATGAATTTGAATTGGTTACATGGATCCATTTTTTGAACCTCACACATGTGTTTTGATGACGCTGTACCTCTTGCTCCTTACGCAAGAACACGAATCTGGTGACAGCCTGAACAGTGAGAAGGACAAGGCAGCGATTAGTCATTAAGAATGAATTTGAGCTTGGTTACATGGATTCATTTTTTGAACCTCACACGTGTTTTTTGATGACGCTTTACCTCTTGCTCCTTACTGTAGAACACAAATCTGGTGTCAGCCTGAGCAGTGAGAAGGACAAGGCAGCGATTAGTTATTGAGAATGAATTTGAACTTGGTTACATGGATTCATTTTTTGAACCTCACACATGTTTTTTGATGACGCTTTACCTTGCTTCTTCTTGCTCCTTACTGCAGAACACAAATCTGGTGTCAGCCTGAACAGTGAGAAGGACAAGGCAGCGATTAGTGATTAAGAATGAATTTGAGCTTGGTTACACGGATTCATTTTTTGAACCTCACATATGTTTTTTGATGACGCTTTACCTTGCTTCTTCTTGCTCCTTACTGCAGAACACAAATCTGGTGTCAGCCTGAACAGTGAGAAGGACAAGGCAGCAATTAGTCTTTGGATATAAATTTGAATTGCTTACATGGATTCATTTTTGAACCTCATACATGTTTTGTTATGACGCTTTACCTTGCTCCTTCTTGCTCCTTACTGCAGAACACAAATCTGGTGTCAGCCTGAAGAGTGAGAAGGACAGGGCAGCAATTAGTCATTGAGAATGAATTTGAATTTCGTTACATGGATCCATTTTTTGAACCTCATACATGTTCTTGGATGAAGTTTTACCTCTTGCTCCTTACTCAAGAACACAAATCCGGTGCCAGCCTGGACAGTGAGAAGGACAAGGCAGCGATTAGTTATTTAACTTAAATTTGAACTTGGTTACATGGATCCATTGTATGAACCTCACACATATTTTTGAACCTCACACACGGCTCACACATATTTTTGACCCAAACACACACAAACACTGCACATTGGTCGCACCATCGCAGTGCATACCTCAATAAGTCCACGTGCACAACTATCAATCCCAGTCACACACATGCATCAATCCCAGCCACACACACATGCATGCATGCGTGCACCTCCCTCTACCCATACACACACAAACACTGCACATTGGTCGCATTATCGCAGTGCATACCTCAATAAGTCGACATGCACAACTATCAATCCCAGTCACACACATGCATCAATCCCAGCCACACACACACGCATGCATGCGTGCACCTCCCTCCACCCATACACACACAAACACTGCACATTGGTCGCACCATCACAGTGCATACCTCAGTTAGTCCACGTGCACAACTATCAATCCCAGTCACACACATGCATCAATCCCAGCCACACACACGCATGCATGCATGCACCTCCCTCCACCCATACACACACAAACACTGCACATTGGTCGCACCATCGCAGTGCATACCTCAGTTAGTCCACGTGCACAATTATCAATCCCAGTCACACACATGCATCAATCCCAGCCACACACATGCATGCATGCGTGCACCTCCCTCCACCCATACACACACAAACACTGCACATTGGTCGCACCATCGCAGTGTGTATCTCAGTAAGTCCACGTGCACAACTATCAATCCCTGTCACACACATGCATCAATCCCAGCCACACACACATGCATGCATGCATGCACCTCCCTCCACCCATACACACACAAACACTGCACATTGGTCGCACCATCGCAGTGCATACCTCAGTAAGTCCACGTGCACAACTATCAATCCCTGTCACACACATGCATCAATCCCAGCCACACACACACGCATGCATGCGTGCAACTCCCTCCACCCATACACACACAAACACTGCACATTGGTCGCACCATCGCAGTGCATACCTCAGTTAGTCCACGTGCACAACTATCAATCCCAGTCACACACATGCATCAATCCCAGCCACACACACACGCATGCATGCGTGCACCTCCCTCCACCCATACACACACAAACACTGCACATTGGTCGCACCATTGCAGTACATGCATCAGTAATTCCACGTACACAACTATCAATCCCAGTCACACACATGCATCAATCCCAGCCACACACACACGCATGCATGTGTGCACCTCCCTCCACCCATACACACACAAACACTGCACATTGGTCGCACCATTGCAGTGCATACCTCAGTTAGTCCACGTGCACAACTATCAATCCCAGTCACACACATGCATCAATCCCAGCCACACACATGCATGCATGCGTGCACCTCCCTCCACCCATACACACACAAACACTGCACATTGGTCGCACCATCGCAGTGTGTATCTCAGTAAGTCCACGTGCACAACTATCAATCCCAGTCACACACATGCAGCAATCCCAGCCAAACAAACACACATGCATGCACCAAACCTTCGCATTGGTCGCACCATCGCAGTGTGTATCTCAGCAAGACCACGTGCACAACTATCAATCCCAGTCACACACATGCATCAATCCCAGCCAAACAAACACACATGCATGCACCAAACCTTCGCATTGGTCGCACCATCGCAGTGTGTATCTCAGCAAGACCACGTGCACAACTATCAATCCCAGTCACACACATGCATCAATCCCAGCCAAACAAACACACATGCATGCACCAAACCTTCGCATTGGTCGCACCATCGCAGTGCGTATCTCAGCAAGACCATGTGCACAACTATCAATCCCAGTCACACACATGCATCAATCCCAGCCAAACAAACACACATGCATGCACCAAACCTTCGCATTGGTCGCACCATCGCAGTGTGTATCTCAGCAAGACCACGTGCACAACTATCAATCCCAGTCACACACATGCAGCAATCCCAGCCAAACAAACACACATGCATGCACCAAACCTTCGCATTGGTCGCACCATCGCAGTGTGTATCTCAGCAAGACCACGTGCACAATAATCAATCCCAGTCACACACACGATCAATCCCAGCCAAACAAACACACATGCATGCACCAAACCTTTGCATTGGTCGCACCATTGCAGTGCGTATCTCAGGTAGTCCATGTGCACAACTATCAAT
Source organism: Chlamydomonas sp. ICE-L (assembly GCA_013435795.1). Taxonomy (NCBI): domain Eukaryota; kingdom Viridiplantae; phylum Chlorophyta; class Chlorophyceae; order Chlamydomonadales; family Chlamydomonadaceae; genus Chlamydomonas; species Chlamydomonas sp. ICE-L. The sequence goes on from JACBWV010000610.1 coordinate 54,899,223, forward strand.
CCCAGCCACACACACACATGCTTGCAACTCTCTCCACCGGTACACACACATGCATGCACCTCCCTCCACCGGTACACACACATACGAGGGATTTGTTTTTCACTACATATAGCGAGCGCTAGTTTTGACCCCGTTTTAGCGAAATTGTTGTTATAAAAACGAAGGAAAAACAGTTTTTATTTTTGCCCTAAATGGCCCTAAAAAGCTACAAAAGGCTATAAAAGGCACTAAAACGCTGTTCCTGGAGGAGGCCTAAATCCATACATCTAACACGGCAGTCTGGCTAGGCTAAAGTTACCATTTATATACAATATCATATGATGCAATTTGTATGATATCATGTGCTATCATACTCGCCTTTGGTCAAAATCGTATGATATGCCGGTCCCTACTTATAAGCCATAGATCTTATATCCAGTGCATAGCCATGTAATATACAGGCTTTATATTATATTGTTTGTTGTTTAAAGTTTATCTTATTATTTACATGCTACATCACTCACCTAGATTGCGTTATAAGCCATGGAATGTATACCCAGTACATAGCCATGGAATATACAGGCTGTACATAATATTGTTTGTTGTTTGTAGTTTTATCTTATTATTTGCATGCTACATATCTCAAGCAACGTTTTTGGTGATCGAGTGTCGTGAAGGTTGACTCTCCCCCACCCTGGCCTGCCTCTTACTGTTTGCTCACCCAACGTTTTTGGTGATCAGGTGTCGTGAAGGTTGACCCTCCCCCACCCTGGCCTGTCTCTAATTGTATGCTCACCCAACGATTTTGGTGATCAGGTGCCGTGAAGGTTGACCCTCCCCCACCCTTGCCTGCCTCTAACTGTATGCTGAGCTGTCGGTTCTCGCTCTCCAGCTCTTGAATCTTTTGCTTCAGCTCTAGCACCTCTACAATCCTGCTCCCACCACCGGGCGAGGACCCTGTGTGGTACATGAGGAAAACGTAGTGTCCGATTGGTGAATAAATTGGGTCATATGCGTCATACACCACACTCTGTAGAGTGGGCGGGGAGATGAATGGAGATAGAAGAATACATGGGAGCATTGAGGGGGGAGAAAGGGAGGGTGGAAGATGGAGATGGGAGAGAGAAGGGGGGAGGGGGGAGAGAAGGAGGAGGGAGAAAAGGAGGGGGGACGGGGGAGGGGGGTGTTGTGGAGGGAGGGGGGGGGGGGGGGTATGTTGTGCAGTGGGGTGGGGCGTTGTGGGGTGGAGGGCGTTCAGCCATGCGAAAAATATTCTGACATATGCTGGGACTGATCACAAACCTGTTGGAGTGGAGACATATGTAGTGGCAGCGGATCCTTGAGTTGCCAGCAGCAGCCCCCCATGACGTTCATGGAGGTCAGCCAGCTCTTTGGTTCTCTCAGCCAACTCCCTCTTAACCGATTCCAACTGCTCATGCACCAAACCCAGGGTCGAATCCATTGTGCTGTGCTGATTCCCCAGCCCATGCAGCTGCCCCTCGGCTGCTCGCCATGCTGCTTCTGCTCGGGATGTCTTCTGCTCCAATAGCGCAGCGCGAGTCGCTTCTCTCTCAAGCTCATTTCGCATGATAGCGTTTTCGTGCTGCGCAGAGCCTAGCTCTCGTCTGCAGGAGTTAAGCTCCCTTGTGCATTGGTTCAGCTGAGCGGATAATTCTGAAGCTTCTTGCCCCTTGGCGGATAGACGAGACTGTAGGTCTTCAATCCTCCTTACCATCTCTTTGAAGAGCGTATCTGTCGCGCGCTGGTCCATTTCTTCGATGTTGCAGAATCCTCACCTACTGGCGTTTTCACTGCTTTCCTTCCTGCTTTCTGAACGTCTCTAACGCACCTTTGTCGCTGACTTGCTCTTTCTTACATGCGTTGACGATCGCGACATTTCACCATCCGCTGTCCTGGGTGTAAAGGCGGGCTGTCACAAATTGGAGTCGTGGGCTGGTGCAGAAAGCTTGCCCAACACTAGAGACGAATAAAGGCTCTTACAAAGTCATCGTCTCTGACATAAAAGGGTAGAGGAAGCAACCACGCTGAAGAGGAAGTTCTCAAGGAGAAGAAAAACTGTAGGGGTGTGTTGCGATAAGCGATGGTATATGTTTGGCGGAGCCCCCCCCCCCCCCCTGCCCCCCCCCTTCTTGCCAATGTCACCCCATGGGCGCCCCCCCGGCGCCCCCTGGTGCCTTCCCGTTGACCGACGTGCGCGTGCGCGTGTGACCGGGCGCGGGCGACCGACCGAAGAGCGACCGAGACGAAGCCTGACACGACAGCCAACTGTCTCGTAACTAGAGCCACCTGTCGCCTGTCGTTCCTGCCAGCCAACACTCTCCGCCCATTTTCCGCGTCGCTTGCGACGCTGCCTAGGACTTGGCAGTCCGCTCAAGGGGAACGACGCCACGACGGAGCCGTGGATGATCACCAGTTGAAGCGAGAGCGCTTGCTATGGTTGCCCTTTCTGCGGCATGCGCATTTCACCCCGTGGATATGTTTCCTTAACGAACAATCAGTTCAGCACATCTAGTTGGCGTGGTCTCGCAGGTGGGTCCCACGTGAACAACTGAATACGCTGACCACTTGACCTGGACCTGTCTTCTGATCACTTAGCCTGTCTATCTGCACGTATTATGTATTTATTTATGTTACATTGTTGCAGTCCAGGGGGTAGCCAATTGGGCTCGAGAGACTTGCCCGTCCTCAATTGAGTTGATTCTAGACTACCCTTAGGGGCAATAAATAAGTCATATTCAGGTTTATGATGTGTCTATCTGCACGAACTTGATTATAGTCTGTCTTTCACGGTTAACTCCGCCGATCACCCCTAATCCTTCGAGATTGGGGCTGGCAGAAGAGAGAGCCAGTCAATCTGGGGGGTGGGGGTGGGGGTAGGGGGGTGAGGGGGATCGCATATGGTAGTGGATAACTTTGGTAGGACTTGCGACTCGTGATGGCATGGTCCTGGCAGAAACTGAGACGCCTGCATCCTGAGCGGATGAAAGGGTGGGCCATACTACTCTTCGCAACGAAGTCCCGGCAGTTACCATATGTTTATTTTTCTAATATAAATAGGCCGGTTAGTTTGCATGCTAATTTCCGTTATTGGGTACCATACAGACTAGAGATACTTGGCATTGGAAGATGGTGAGCAGCCCCGAGTTGGCTGGAAACACAATTATTAATCCAATCCACTAGTGATATCCATCCCCATCGGAGCTAAACTGCACTCCAGCAGGGCTAGAAGAGCCTGATACCAATGATTACATTTCCCCCTGGTGCCCTAATGGACTCCAAATGCGCCCAAGGCTTGAAGTAGTCAAAGGGAGTTAAGAAAATCACGAAACATTAAAAAGTTGTGCAGATCGAATCAGGCACGGACATCACAGCTCATTATGACATGTACTGTACACGCATGTGAATTAGCAGTCAAGCAGTACTATGCCATATCCTTTGGTGAAGTTGTTGATACGGAATGTGAATGATGCTTCCTAAGTGGTGGTGGTCTGCATTGATGCCCCCTGAATGGTGGTGGTTAGAATTAAGATGTTCAAGTATGAATGAAGTGGCACTACAACAATCAGGAGGGACATAACAGCATATGGCAGTGCACATAACAACTTAAAATGTATTTTACTGCCTAGATCAGCGAGCAGCAAAATTGCTGGCTGAAGCTATGTAACCAGGTTCAATTACATAACAGCTTTAGGCAATGGGGTCCCAAGCCGATCCATGTGTACCACCACCACCAACTCAAACTACCTTATTGTATACATTGGGTATGGCAGTGTATACAACGACTTCAGGGAATGAGGTACTGGCTGGTGTGGAAGAGACTATAGCTAGTTCAAGTTCAAGTATGTAAGAGAGTAGAGCTCAGTTCGTTTTTGCTGTCTTCAGATAGTCTCCCGACTAAGGGAGATTGTGCAGACAAAGCATTGTATTGTGACATAACTGCGCTAGTTATGATGTTCTGCATTATGCAAGGCAAGTAGAATAGAGCTCAGTTTAGGTTTGCTGTTTTCAGATAGTCTCCCCACAAAGGGAGATTGCGCAGACAAAGCATTGTATTGTAACATCACAGCGCATGCTATGCATTGTACCATATAATGCATATATTGCAGTGAACACAACAAGGAATGAAGGACTAGTGTGCAAGAGAGTATACCTAGTTCAAGTTCGCAACCAAGTTCAAGTATGTAAAGAGTAGAGCTCAGTTCGTTTTTGCTGTCTTCAGATAGTCTCCCGACGAAGGGAGATTGTACAGACAAAGCATTGTATTTTAACATCACAGCGCATCTCATGCATTAGGCGGGAGTTGGCGAGGAGGTGCCATGTACCCAAGATCAAGGTCAAGTTATGCTTTATGCCAGGTAAACAGAATAGAGCTCAGTTTGTTTTGGCTGTCTTCAGATAGTCTCCCGACAAAGGGAGATTGTGCAGACAAAGCATTGTATTGTAACATCACAGCGCATGTTATGATGATGTGCATTACGCAAGGCAAGCAAATTAGAGCTCAGTTAAGTTTGCTGTCTTCAGATAGTCTCCCGACGAAGGGAGATTGTGCAGACAAAGCATTGTATTGTAACATCACAGCGCATGCTATGCATTCGGCCGGAGATTGCGAGCAGCCTGAACGGCTGGAGCCATGTAACCCAGATCAAGGTCAAGTTATGCATTATGCCAGGTAAACAAAATAGAGCTCAGTTTATGTTTGCTGTCTCCATGTAGTCTCCCGACGAAGGGAGATTGTGCAGACAAAGCATTGTATTGTAACATCACAGCACATGTTATGCATTAGGCTGGAGACCATAAGCAGCCTTGTAACCAAGATCAAGGTCAAGTTATGCATTATGCCAGGTGAACAGAATATAGCTCAGTTTATTTTTGCTGTCTTCAGATAGTCTCCCGACGAAGGGAGATTGTGCAGACAAAGCATTGTATTGTAACATCACTGCCTTGCTGATGTTTGGCAACTGATCACTTCAGCAAACGAAAAAAGGATGACAATGCTAGAGTGCTCTGTTATCTGGGGAGCCATGCAGGCTGACAAACTGAAGTGCAAGCTAGGTACGACATGCCAAATGGAACGCACGATTTGACGATCATGCGCTTAGGTTTATACGATTGTCTTCAGATAGGCTCCGGGTGAAGTGAGATTGAGCAGACAAAGCAATGTATTGTGATCATCACTTGGTGATAAATGCCCTATGCTTCAGCTTCAAGAATAAGGCGTGTAGATGCAGGCTAAGGATAGCTCAGTTGGTATTTGCTGTCTTCATGTAGCCTCCCGACGAAGGGAGGTTGTGCAGACAAAGCATTGTGTTGTTAACATCATGGCTTGAGTGATTAACTGACAGACCCAGAGGCTGGACAATGGAACAAGCATCTTGACATATTCAGGTGAACAGGAGACTGGTTGGGTGGGTAATAGGTCGGGTATACATTGCACACACTGATGAATCATGAACGTCGAGGCGATACAGAGAACAGGGACCTGAGCTAGATGGAAGACCCCACTTGTTCTCTGGAACCATGCAACCGATTCGGACTTATTCAAGCGGAACGATGACTCGCTAAGTTGAAGCTGACCATTTCAAATTATCGACTCCTTTGATGGGATTAATGACCACAGCTTTCCAGCCGGCATTTAGAACAAAGGGTGGATAGCGGCTGAGCGTTGATCCGATGTGGACTTGGGCAATGCCGGCCTAAGTGTGGAAGCGATCGAAATTGCCATCAAACTGCGAGCATAGTTGAGAAGCAAGCGTCCTGCGAAACGTCAAAGCAAGAGTTGTTTCTAGGCGAAAGGTACATCAAGAGATCAAGAGAACAAGTTATCAAAAAACTGCCATGAGCGCAAGAGGCGGCGTAAATTAAGTACATCAGTAGAACTGGGTCAGAAATACTAGCCACGCATGGTCGAGGAAGGGCAGCGAGATGAGATCCATGTTTGCCAGGGATCCTCTCATCAGTCGAATCGAAGCATATCAGGCATCTAGATATCCTAGAATGTGATCAAAGCACAAGCACCAGAAAGAATCACCTTAGCCAGTCATCAGAGATGTATAATGAGATATCAATCTAGGATGGCAAGATCATTAAGGAAGAGCTTGTACTGCCCACAGTACAAGTTCTCCGAAAAGTTCATTCGCGTGCGCATGTGGGGCCAGGAGTTGGCCAGGTGTGCAAAATTTTCGAGCAAAATTTTGCAATTATACAGCTTCATTTTATGATCTTTTTCGACCCGAGAGCTTGGTAGCAATATTGGTCTTGTCTCAGAAAACTTTACAGTGCCACCCAGCACGTACTTAACAAACTTCTAGTGAACGGTAGAAATGAGCGACGGGGAAGGAGAAGGTCAAGCTAGGGAGCAGGACAGGTAACGCTGGCCGCTCGTAAGATTGCGCGAATCTTGTCTGACTAAGATTGCCCCCTTCGCAGATTCTTGCCCATAGCTAACATCAGTCGGATCATGAAGAAAGCCCTTCCGTCTAATGCCAAGATAGCAAAAGACGCAAAAGAGGTAGGTTGTGCAAGTGCCTGCCAGCGTTGCATTGTGGGTCTGACCTGCACGTTAGTGATCTTTAAGGGGGGGAGCCTAGGGAGAAGGAGAGATTTATTGACTGGGAGACAGAGAGAGAAAGGGGGGGGGGGGAGGGTAATGAGGGAAGAAACAAGCATGGCTCAGCTAGTGAAGGTCAACCAGCATTTGACCTCGGACTGTATAAGTATGAGGGAAACAAGCATTCTCTTGCCTTCTGTCTGGGGAATTTTTGATCGTATGGTCTATCTGCTTTTAGGCTGCTCACCATCTGTGGAGTGAGTATACATGGGAAGTCTAAACACTCCTGAGTGCTGAATGAACCCCCATGGGTAGGACATTATGTTGTCATCGATAGGCCATTATTGGGCTAAGATAAGCCCGCTCCACGACATCCGGGAGGGGTCTTCCAACAATTCCTCAGAAATAGAAAGGCAATATTGCAGCAAGCAAGCATTATTATCAGCACTAACTCCATATGATATGTATAATTTGCTTTGTATTGACAGTTGAAATATATCTCCAGGTCCAGTCTGTCTGCACTCTTGTGAAACTCAGAGCAACCCAAGGGACCCGCCAATTTGTATCCAAACAATATTGCTATGTAAGCTACCAATATTAAGCAGTTGGTTTGATGATATGGCCTGTCAGCATCTGTCAGGATGGAAACTGCACCGTCTGCGGGCAGATGAAACATGGGTAGTGTAAACACTTCTACACCACACTCCTGATGATTGAATGAAACTCCATGTATGGTATGTATGGTATGGTATTGGCAGTTTAAAAACGACTGCTAGTCCAGTCTGTCAGTATTCCTGTGAAAATCAGAGCGACCCAAGGTACCTGCCAATATGTATCCAGATAAGATTGCTATATAAGAAACCAATATTAAGCAGTTGGTCTGATAATTATTCTCCAAGCCATATATGGCCTTTCCTGTTTACAAGATTAGGCAAGTCCCTCCAGCTTATTTAGTTATTTGGCTACCCCTGGACTGTAAAATACGTACAGGCATAAAATATGTACATACATGAATACATATATGCGTAAAATACCTGTAAAATACATGCAAAATGCATATCTACGTTAAGTACATGTAAAATTCGTACATACATACATATATTGATATATAAAAAAACATACATGCTCCCTTCATGACTGCAGACTGTACAAGAATGTGTGTCAGAGTTCATATCCTTCGTAACAAGCGAGTAAGTGTCGTTGGTGATCTGATGCATGCGTGAAAAGTTTTAAAAAATACGTGTGTACAAATTTAACAATATTAATGCGTTTGTACAAAAGTTAACAATATTAATGCATTTGTACAAAAGTTAACAATATTAATGCATTTGTACAAAAGTTAACAATATTAATGCGTTTGTACAAAAGTTAACAATATTAATGTATGCGTACAAAAGTTAACAATGTAAATGCAAGTGTACAATTTTTTAAAAAGTTAACAAGCGAGTCAGTGTCATTGGTGATCTGATTCATGCGTGCATCGGGTTGCATTGCCCGTTGTAGCTGAAACAGAGTAGGTGTAGCTGTAGATGTAGCTGAATGTGTCCTTGTTGATCTGATGCATGCGTGCCCCAGCTTATTGCCCGTTGTAGCTGAAAGACAGTTGGTGTAGCTGAAGATGTAGCTGAAAGAGGGGGGGATCAAGGCCGGTTGGATGTAATTGGTGGTGTTGGTGCTTTTGTTTGTGCTTCTGTATGTGGTGATGTTGGTCATACTACTGATGCTTATACTGATGCTAATACTGATGCTTTATTTTTGTTCTCAGAGCAAGTGATAAGTGCCAGCGAGAAAAGCCAAAGACAATTAACGGCGATGACGTGTTGTGGGTTATTAGAATACTGTAATTTGGAATTAATTTGTGTTGTGGGTAATTAGAATACTGTAATTTGGAATTAATTTGTGTTGTGGGTAATTAGAATACTGTAATTTGGAATTAATTTGTGTTGTGGGTAATTAGAATACTGTGATTTGGAATTAATTTGTGTTGTGGGTAATTAGAATACTGTAATTTGGAATTAATTTGTGTTGTGGGTAATTAGAATACTGTAATTTGGAATTAATTTGTGTTGTGGGTTATTAGAATACTGTAATTTGGAATTAATTTGTGTTGCGGGTTATTAGAATACTGTAATTTGGAATTAATTTGTGTTGTGGGTTATTAGAATACTGTAATTTGGAATTAATGTTCTCATTTGAAATTAACGTTCTCTTTTAAAATTAATGTTCTCTTTTGAAATTAATGTTCTCATTTGAATTTCATGTTCTCAGGGCGAGTGACAAGTGCCAGCGAGAAAAGCGAAAGACAATTAACGGCGATGACCTGCTGTGGGCCATGAGCACACTGGGCTTTGAAGAATATGTAGAGCCCCTCAAGCTATATCTCCAAAAATACCGAGAGGCCGAGGTAAGTGCGGGTGGGGATTTATATGATGAGTTGGGGTGAGGGGGTGGGGGGGGGGGGGGGGGGGGGGTCGATAGTGGTGGCCTGGTAGACTCCAAATGTGCCTGCAGCTTGGCTGGGTCAAGGGGGGCTCGTGAAAGTCATGATCATTGCGAAAGAGAGTACAGTTATCCCAGCTTTCCCACACTACCAGGGTATCTGAGGTATACTTGCATATGTCACATCTACTTTGTGCGGTACACCTGCCTACCTGTCGTACCTTACCCTACCACCCCTACCTATCTCTCTGACTCTCCTATGCAATTGAAGCTTCCACCCAGCTTCTACCCACTCTTTCACAAAATGTGCACCAGGCATATATATGATAGGAAACCTACCTATCATCCCCCCCCAAGACACACACACCCCAGCTTCCACCCAGCTTCCACCCACTGTTTTACAAAATGTTCACCATGCATATATATGATATGTGACCTACCTCTCATCCCCCCCCCCCCCCCCCCCCCTAAGACACACATACACCAGCTTCCACCCAGCTTCCACCCACTCATTCTCAAATTGCGCACCATGCATGTATATGATATGTAACCTGCGTCTCCCCCCCCCCCCCCCCCCCCCCCCCCCAAGACACACACACACCAGCTTCCACCCAGCTTCCACCCACTGTTTCACAAAATGTTCACCAGGCATATATATGATATGTAATCTACCTACCCTGCACATGTACCTACCTCTCATCCCCCCCCCCGCCCCCCCCCCCCCCCCCAACACACACACTCCCAGCTTCCACCCTGCTTCCACCCACTGTTTCACAAAATGTGCACGAGGCATATATATGATATGTAACCTACCTCTCATCCCCCCCCCCTAAGACACACACACCCCAGCTTCCACCCACTCATTCTCAAAATGTGCACCAGGCATATATATGATATGTAACCTACCTCTCATCCCCCCCCCCCCCTAAGACACACACACCAGCTTCCACCCAGCTTCCACCCACTGTTTCACAAAATGTGCACCAGGCTAAGGAAAATGGAGCGGCTGGAAGGAAACAAGAAATCCAAGTAAGGCTGGGAGGTCACCGTGTGGGCCAGGTGGGTTGGTGGTGTGGGTGGTGTGTGAGGGGGGGGGGGGGGCAGGTGGGTTGGGGGGTGTGGGTGGTGTGTGAGGGGGGGGGCAGGTGGGTTGGTGGTGGTGTGGGTGTGTGAGAGGGGGGTGGAGGGGTGGAGATCACCCTGTGGGCCAGGTGTGTGTGTGGGGGGGGGGGGGGGGGGGGAGGGGGGGGGGGGGGGGTACATACGTGGAAGGGGAGGGGAGGGGTTATGAAGATGGGCTGGTAATGAAGGGAGGGAACTAACTGGCTTCGGTCCGTGACTGACTTGTTTGATCACTGCCCTGCAGGCCCCACCTGGTATGACTCACTGTGTGACTTCTGTGACCACTGCCCTGCAAGGCCAACCACCAACCACCATCCATGACTCACTTTTTGACTTGTTTGACCACTGCCCTGCAGGCCCCACCTGGTATGACTCACTGTCTGACCTGTGTGACCACTGCCCTGCAAGGCCAAACACCAACCACCATCCATGGCTTACTTTTTGACTTGTTTGACTACTGCCCTGCAGGCCCCACCTGGTATGATTCACTTTCTAACTTGTGTGACCACTGCCCTGCAGGCCCCACCTGGTATGATTCACTTCGTGACTTGTGTGACCACTGCCCTGCAAAGCCAACCACCATCCACCATCCATGGCTTACTTTTTGACTTGTTTGACCACTGCCCTGCAGGCCCCACCTGGTATGCCCATGCCTGGCTATAATATGCAGGTAGGTCTCACCTATGAACTCATGCATGGTCGTTCAGTTTGTGGGGTGGGTTGATATGGGGTGGTGTGGGGCCTGGCTATAATATGCAGGTCGGTCTCACCTATGAATTCATGAATGGTCATTCAGTGTGTAGGGTGGGTTGATATGGGTGGTGTGGGGCCTGGCTATAATATGCAGGTAGGCCTTGCCTACTTTTTCATGCAGGGGGGGGGGGGGGGGGGGGGGGGGTCATTCAGTGTGGTGCTTGGGTTGGTGGTGGGGTGTGTGTGGTGGTGGTGGGCTGGCTTTAGCATGCAGGTAGCTGCAACAGGGGATGGTGCTCATGTGCAGTGTGTGGTGGTGGGGTGGTGGGGTGGTGCCTGGCTTCAATGTGCAGGTAGGCCTCACCTATTGATTCATGCAACAGGAAAATGGTGATCATTAAGATCTGCCAACCACCAACCATGCAACAAGGAGATCATGGTGATCATTAAGATCTGCCAACCACCAACCATGCAACAAGGAGATCATGGTGATCATTAAGATCTGCCTCCTGTAACCTGGCCTGGGAGCTAACCCGGGGATCTCCACCCCACTCTCCTTATATTTGATTTATATACGTGTCATAAAATGAGTGTATGGTAATCATCAAATGAATCTAATCATTCAATGGATAAAATTATGAAGCGAATAAATCACAAATGGATAAAATCATGAAGTGAATATAATCATAAATTGATAAAATCATTAAGTGAAAGTAATCATAAAATGAGGATACGGTAATCAAAAATTGAATATGATCATAAATGTTCATGTGGTAATCATGAAGTGAATATAATAATAATATTAGTATACGGTAGTCACAAAGTGAATTTAATCATAAAATGGATCAAATCATAAATATGTAAGGCTCATAACCATATGCATACCTCATGATGTAAAATAAAGAAGTGCAGAACATACTGCAACACAAGAAAACTACATATATATGTATATTATTTATTTATGTATTTATTTGAATTGCTCATGTGCACAGGGTGGTGGAGCACCATGCATATCTCTCATGATGTAAAATAAAGAAGTGCACAACATACCGCAACACAAAAACTACAAATATTTAAATATACAAATTGCTCATGTGCATAGGCTGGCGTAGCACCGGGCAGCATGATGCAGGCCAACATATTAAAATGTCATGTAAATGGTCAGCTGTCCTAGTAGCTAAAAAATTAATATAAAGCAGACCTAGGCACTAAACAGCATGTGTTGCTCATGTGCACAGGGTGGCAGAGCACCCGGAAGCATGATGCAGGCCAACATGTTGCAAAAGATAATACAAACGCCATGCACATTATAAGATGTCCTGATACAGGCCTGATAGCTGCGGCATAAATATAAAGCAGACCTAGACACTTGTATTTGTGGCTCATGTGCACAGGTTGGCAGAGCACCGGGCAGCATGATGCGGGTCAACATATTAAAAATAACATGTAAATGATAAGATGTCCTGGTAGCTAAGAAATTAATATAAAGCAGACCTAGACCAGCCTAGACACTAAACAGCATGTATTGCTCATCAGCACAGGGTGGCGGAGCACCAGGAAGCATGATGCAGGCCAACATGTTGCAAAGGATAATAGAAACACCATGCACATTATAAGATGTCCTGATACAGGCCTGATAGCTACGGCCTAAATATAAAGCAGACCTAGACCAGCCTAGACAATAAACAGCATGTGTTGCTCATCAGCACAGGGTGGCGGAGCACCAGGAAGCATGATGCAGGCCAACATGTTGCCAAGGATGTTTAAAATGTCATGTAAATGATAAGATGTCCTGGTAGCTAAGAAATTAATATAAGCTGACCTAGACCAGCCGAGACACTAACCAACATATGTTGCTCATGTGCACAGGGTGGCGGAGCACCAGGAAGCATGATGCAGGCCAACATGTTGCAAGGCATGCAAGCAAGCATGCTGCAAGGGTTCCCACCTCATCAGGGAAACTAGAGCTTTTTTAATATATTTTCTGGAAATCTTGAAATCTGGAGTCTAATATTAGTTGCCGTGTCTTACATATGATTAGGGAACAGCAATATGATATCATACGATATCACGTCATCATATGATATCATATGATGCCGGCAGTCTGACTAGGCTAAAGCTACCATTTATATACAATATCATATGATGCAATTTGTATGACATCGTATGATATTATACTCACCTTTGGCCAACATTATATGATATGCCGTTCCTTACCTATGATGACATGATATCATATGATATCATATTGCTGTTCCCTAGTAATAAGGCATCCTATTTATTTATGTATTGACAAGGACATGAATAAATGCAAGCCAGCATGCTGCAAGGCTTCCAACCTCACCATTGAAACTAAAGCTGTAGCCAGCTGGGGCCAGTTGGGGCCATCTGGAGTTGGAGCCAGGTGGGGCCAGTTGGGGCCAGCTGGAGTGGAGCCAGTTGGGGCCAGCTGCTGTTGGAGCCAGTTGGGGCCAGCTGTAGTTGGAGCCAGCTGGGGGCAGTTGTTTGTTTTGACAACAACGCGTCGCCATTCCAGCGTTGCATGGCGACACATAGGTTTAGCTAAACTTGTCATAATTGGCCTTCCGTTGCCCACTGAGATACTGAAAGCCATTCCGCCATTGCATGGTGACGCATGGGTTTGGCTAAACTAGCCAGAATTGGCCTTCCGTTGCCCACTGAGGTACTGAAAGCCATTCCGCCATTGCATGGTGACGCATGGGTTTGGCTAAACTAGTCAGAATTGGCCTTCCGTTGCCCACTGAGGTACTGAAAGCCATTCCGCCGTTGCATGGTGACGCATGGGTTTGGCTAAACTAGCCAGAATTTGCCTTCCGTTGCCCACTGAGGTACTGAAAGCCATTCCGCCATTGCCTGGTGATGCATGGGTTTGGCTAAACTAGCCAGAATTGGCCTTCCGTTGCCCACTGAGGTACTGAAAGCCATTCCGCCATTGCCATTGGTGAAGCAATGGGTCTGGCAACTGTCAAGAATTGCCTTCAGTGACCACTGAGGGTACTGAAAGCCATTCCGCCGTTGCATGGTGATGCATGGGTTTGCCTAAACTAGCCAGAATTGGCCTTCCGTTACCCACTGAGATACTGAAAGCCATTCCGCCATTGCATGGTGATGCATGGGTTTGGCTAAACTAGCCAGAATTGGCCTTCCGTTGCCCACTGAGGTACTGAAAGCCATTCCGCCATTGCATGGTGACGCATGGGTTTGGCTAAACTAGCCAGAATTGGCCTTCCGTTGCCCACTGAGGTACTGAAAGCCATTCCGCCATTGCATGGTGATGCATGGGTTTGGCTAAACTAGTCAGAATTGGCCTTCCGTTGCCCACTGAGGTACTGAAAACGCCTTCCGCCATTGACATCTGGTGACGCATTGGGTTTGGCTTAAAAAACTGCCGAAAAATGGCCTTCCGTTGCCCACCTGAGTATGCAAGCATTCCCATTGAATGGTGACGCAAATGGGTTTGGCACTAAAACTAGACAGAATTGGACTTTCCGTTTTGCACAATGACCCCCTCACCGGGAAGGAAAAGCAAGGCGAAGAAAGGGAAGTGGCGGGGACAGACGCGGGGGGGGGCCCCTCCTTCACCCCGAGGTTGCAAGAAAAGGGGAAGTGCAAGGGGACTATAATCTCGCCCCTTTCCATCTGTTCCTTCTATATATTCTGTCACCCCTAACCTTGATCAATTCCTGCCCACTTTCTTCGCCTCCTATCCTACCCTCCCTACCTTAAGGGGAACATATGACCCGGTTTAATGAAAGAAAGTAAGCACATTGAATGCGGTTGAAGAAGGGCGTTTGGCTAAACTAGCCAGAATTGGCCTTCCGTTGCCCACTGAGGTACTGAAAGCCGTTCCGCCATTGCATGGTGACGCATGGGTTTGCCTAAACTTGTCAGAATTGGCCTTCCGTTGCCCACTGAGGTACTGAAAGCCATTCCGCCATTGCATGGTGACGCTACCGCCATAGGCCTCCCCCAAGCTAACTTAAGCCACATTTTACACCCTGCTAGTGGAAAAAGCTTTGCCTGCACCCAGAAGTGATACGCATTCAAGCTACCGCCACAGGCCTCCCCGAAGCTAACTTGAGCCACTTGAGCCACTTTTTACACCCTGATAGTGGAAAAAAGCTTTGCCTGCGCCCTCAATCGCTAAGCATTCAAGCTACTGCCATAGGCTTCCCCCAAGCCAACATGAGCCATGGTCAGGAAGTGCTCAGATTGACCTGGAAAATGGCTCAAAACATCGCCACGAATCATGCCATTATAGCCCCATTCTCAGAATAAATTGAGCGGGAGAAGTAAATATGTGGAGGCCTTCGCGCCTCCTGCCCTGGTAGTGGAAAAAAAAGCTTTGCCTGCGCCCTATATCCATAAGCATTCGAGCTACTGCCATAGGCCTCCCTCAAGCTAACTTGAGCCACTTTTTACACTGTTTACACCCTGGTAGTGGAAAAATAGCTTTGAGCAGGTCCCTTGAGGACAATACCCTAAACCCTTGTACTGCTAGCTTTATGGTGCCCTGAACCCTTAAGTATGATGACCTAAAGCTTTGTACTGCAAGCTATATGATACTGTTAACATTTAGGTATGGTTCCCTAAAACATTTAGTACGGTGCCCTAAACCCTTGTACTGCAAGCTCTATGGTGCCCTGAACCCATTAGTATGGTGACCTAAAGCTTTGTACTGCAAGCTATATGGTACCTTAAATCCTTGTACTGCAAGCTATATGGTGCCCTGAACCCATTAGTATGGTGACCTAAAGCTTTGTACTGCAAGCTCTATGGTACCCTAAACCCTTGCACTGCAAGCCATATGGTTTCCTGAACCCTTAAGTATGGTACCCCAAACCCTTGAACTGCAAGCTACATGGTACCCCAAACCCTTGTACTGCAAGCTCTATGGTACCCTAAACCCTTGCACTGCAAGCTACATGGTACCCTAAACCCTTGTACTGCAAGCTACATGGTACCCTAAACCCTTGCACTGCAAGCTATATGGTACCCTAAACCCTTGTACTGCAAGCTCTATGGTGTCCTGTACCCTTTAGTATGGTGACCTAGACCCTTGTACTGCAAGCTATATGGTACCCTAAACCCTTGTACTGCAAGCTCTATGGTGCCCTGTACCCTTTAGTATGGTGACCTAAACCCTTGTACTGCAAGCTCTATGGTGCCTTGAACCCTTTAGCATGGCGACTTAAACCCTTGTACTGCAAGCTATATGGTACCCTAAAGCTTTGTACTGCAAGCTATATGGTACCCTAAACCCTTGTACTGCAAGCTATATGGTGCCCTGAACCCTTATGTATGGTGACCAAAAGCTTTGTACTGCATGCTTTATTAAACCTTGAACACTTAGGCATGGTACCCTGGACCCTAAACCCTAGCGAAGAAAAAACATAGTGAACACTTCGATACGGTACCCTAAACTATATACCCTAACGAATAATTATGCAGTAGGCCTGAGGACACCAATACAAGACATGATTGTAGCAAAAATAGCAAGAAGAGTTCAAGGGACACCACCACTGGTGGTCCACCAAGGGTACCTGTCAGGCTTGGCCTGTCAGTTTCCTATGGACTTGAATTGGATTGTTAGTCAGTTTCCTTTGGATTCGTATTGGATTTGATTTTCAGCCAACTCTGGCCCGCTCACTGTCTTCAAATCCCGCCCCCGCCCCCGCGCAATACCCACGGAAACCAAGGCGCATACCCCCCCCCCCCACACACACACACACACACACAACACACAACACACAAAAACACGCACACACATCCACACAAACACAAACACCCCATACCCCCCCGCAGAAGCCAAGGCGCATACCCCCCCCCCCACACACACACACACACGCACACACATCACACACACACACATACATACCCCCCACAGAAGCCAAGGCGCATACCCACCACCATCACCACACACACACACACATCCCACACACACACACCACACACACACACACATACCCCCTGCAGAAGCCATGGCGCATACTAAGTGGATTAGACATATTAAAGACTTGTCTAGGTTCTATGGGTTTGATAGGAAACCCGTTCGAAGCTGCTTTCATACGGATTTTTGATGCGGGCAGACTAATAAACATAGGGAGTGGGTAAATGTTTTATACTTTATCCGGGAGAAAGCTTGAGTGATGCTTTTAGAGTGAGATGACTAAAACAGGGCTTTTCTTCTCAGCTTTTCTTGGCAGCTTCTAGCCAGCTCCTTGAGCCAGCCGCTGAGCCAAGCCCCTTTATTTCAGCTGAGTATGTCAGCTTCCTGGTGCACTAGGCTGCTTTATATTTGGCCGGATAGCCAGTCAGAGGGGCAGCCTAGAAGCTGCTGGAAAAATCCGAAAAAAGAAGGCATGGGTTGATAGCACGCAGTTACATAAGATACAAAAAAGTCCCGCTTATAATTTTGTACATTGGGTGCAGAGCTGGGGGTCCACCAGAACAACCCTGGCTACAACCTCTTGACAAAAGCCAGAAGGATATCTTACTGAATATCTGACCTTGAACTTGAACCTGGTTACATAGCTTCAGCCAGCAATTTGGCAGCTCACTGTCTTTGGCAGCAACCTCTTATTTTGACGTATTTCTGTTTTTGTTGCCGTGTTGGCTGCGATGTGTTGAAATTGAGATTGTTACATCCGTGTAATACATTCACTCACAGGACGTGAAGGTAAGGACACCATCACACCATAGCTTAAGCCGGAGCTAGCTGTAGTCACCGTTGACTGAGATATACTTCCTATGTTATTATTTAGGTAGACTTTAACATGTAATGTAATTTCATTTTGTTGCATCTACCGGTATTACCTTCTTACGTTTTTAAAGTTTCGTTTCGAAGTCATTGAAGTTTTTAGTCACTGAAGGCAGACCATTAGGAAGCCGATCTAGTACCTGCGTTATCACCCACTATACTCCCTATGTTATTGCGTCTATCACCACTTGACGTTTTGACGTTGTTCACGTTTTAGTTCTCTAAATCGCCGAAGTTTCAAAGTCCCTGAAGTCACTGCGGGCAGATCATTGTAAATTCGATTTTCTTCCTATATTATTGCTGCTTTATAGACACCTCCGTCTTTACGTCTTTTCGTTTTTTATAGCTATTGGATTCATGGAATTGTCTTCTCATTTCCTTACAACTCAAATCAACTCAAATCAACAGGGTATCAAACCTATATTATTGCTGCTTCATGGCTCTTCTATGATACCATATCGAATGTGGTACAAGGGGCAATAAACTGTTTTGCGGGACCTTTGGCCCCGTGTTTTGCCCTGTGTCTCTTTCTGTTCGTATCCTTGGTGGGTGAAAGTGGGAGAGTAGTGTATGTATGTTACAGTCCAGGGGTAGGCCAAATAGGCTAAAGGGACTTGCCCAACCGTATAGGAAGGGCTTGAAAGAAGAAACACGTATGAACTGAGCCCCAAACAATCGTTTAACCGACGGGGGCCCTGAGTTCGTGCTGCAGTGATAATTGGAGATCAGTAGATGGATGAAATGCACTATGTAATGGAATGCCACTTGAACTCTGAGGAGAGCGATGTTTTTTTAATATACATTACATTACATTACATTACATTACATTACATTACATTACATTACATTACATTACATTACATTACATTACATTACATTACATTACATTACATTACATTACATGTTAAAGTCTACTTGACACCGCGAGGGTGTATGAGACTCTGTGCTTTAAACAAAAAGAAAAGCACCCACAAAGCAAAAAACCCCATTACATCAGGTGTGTGTCGAGGACAAACAAACCAAACTCCCAACCACCGTTTTGGTGGCGTAGGTATTAAACCCCCTAGAGCAGGACCCAGATCTCAACCACTTACAGTGGCGGAGGTAAGAAGCTAACAAATGAGAAGTCACAAGAAGAAAAAAAGGGATTCTTAAATTACGGTGCCACTAAGCAGTCCAGGGCTTCCTGTCTTGCTCTTCTACAAGTAGAAAGATAGTCGGCTAGGTTGCTCCAAAAATACTTAGTGCCATTTCCATTCATAAAGGTTCTGAATGTGGAATCGCAGAATTCCACATTCCATACGGTTAAGTCGGTATCCTCATGGACATGCCTATAAATATCTGTAAACAGCTTCTGGTAGCGAAGGCGAATATCATTATAAAAAGGGCACTCAAACATATGCATTTCATCCTCAGGTTTTTGGAACCCACACATTTGACAGTGTCTCATTGAGCGAGGGATGTGTGCTCTATCCACCACCCTCATTCTTTCTGTGTTCAGCCAATGGGAACCCATTCTAAACTGTGCTATAGAACGAATCTGATCCTGCTCATGTAAGGCGGATGTAAAGGGAATCAAGCCATTCTCATCATTGCTGTTGGCTGCGAACCATTTTTGGTATCGGAGGCGTTTAAAGCCAACCCTTCTCTCATCAGGGATGTCTCTAACTGCATTGGTGTCACTTGGGTACTTAAACCTCCATGACTAAAAAAATTCAGACATAATACCTTCGACATCGACAGCCTCCAAAATGTTGATGTTTTTACTGGATACATTAGGAGTCCGCATGATTTAGTTGACAAAAACTTTGATATGAAAATGTTATGGGCCCTTGTCGTTTTCGATCTGTTGGGGTTCAATTCACCATTGCTTGTTTTTAAACAGCCTTTCCCGTTATTGGGCATGTCCCTTTGGCCTATCCGGCTGCCCCTGCACTGTAAATATAACACTCTAAACATAAACTCTGCCCCTAGCCGAGAGGTTCCAAACCCTGTCATAGGCCCCCACTCCTAGGATTCTACGTAAATGGCCTGGGATCCTACGTAACCAACGTAGGATCCTACCACTCCTACGTCAACAGCCTGGGACCCTACGCAACCAACGTAGGATCCTACTTTAACGGAGTGCTACCAAGTCACCAACCTATCCAGGGCCAGCAGCTATAAGCGAGGTTATAGTGAGCGCATGCGAACGGTGCATCTTCCGCAAAGCTCTGCCTAAATCTCAAGGCAGTTGTCATTGTCAGCAACATACAAGGCGAGAGATCCATGTCAGAGCTCAACCGACTATGAACCGAAAAATGACAGACTATCACCACTCGCCGCTCGCAACTGTCCCTTTCAGACACGGTGTTCTTGAACTTCTGCTGTCACGGGTTCTCCGATTTATCTCCGGTGGGTGCAGCATGGGAACAGCAGCTCGATAGCATATCCCCCGCTTGGCCTTCCGCATTTGCAACCGTCCGATTAGTTGCGACTTTTACATAATCATCTCAAGGGTGTGGCCGCATCGGAGCACGCGTGATGGGGCATCTTCAGCGAAGTGCTTTGGAGCCGGTTGCTTCGAGCAGCTCCTCGCTTCCTTTCTCTTACATCGGGCCTGGGCGGGCCGGTTATCTGCGAGGAGGGAGGCACTCCAAGAACAACAGCGTGCTGGTTGCGATGAGCCCTATCAACGCATCTCCCACTACGACTGTTGCTCCTAATTTCCGCGGCCTTGATAGCCCATGCTTCACTCCCAGGCCAGACCTTCAGACTCGGCATCAGCACCTCTCGGGGTTCGAGAGCGCCAAAAGATGTCCAAAATCAGCGAGATATGTTGTGCCATGCTGCAGCTCAAATCCAGCGAGTCGAGAGGATCAACCAAAGCAGGCCGAGCCACGCTTCGAGGAGTATGACTACATGAATGAAGTGCCAACTAAGTTCGAGCTCAGCCAGCGACCGGACAAGGGGAAGCCTTTGGTGCGAGTGAGATTAAGCGTGCAGTATCGAGTGCACTCAAGGCAGATGCTATGCATCGGTGGATCGCAGATTCCCATGGGATGGAGCTTCCTCTCAATATCTAGAGTACCGATGACATGGAATACTGGGGACATTTGGACCGTCGAGGTGAGCAGCCAGATCTTTTACCCTATCTGGAAATCAATGCATGCCATTGGCATATTATAGGAAAATCACTGTATACCATTGGCATGCCATAGGGAATCACTACATGCTATAAGTATGCCACAAGGAATCACTAAATGCCATAGGAAGTTACCACAAGCCATAGGTATGCCACAAGGAATCTCTACATGCCATTATTGTAGGCTTGAACCAATACAAGCACACTCCAAATCATCATGAGTGGGTCTTCCAACCATCCTCTGGGTCAAACCTTCCCATATCCTTGCACAACCCATATACCTCTTGCCTAGGGTCAGTTTTTTTCTTTGCTACCATTGGCAATCGCTTTGTAGGGCCCCGTGTTGGCCCAACCTTTTGCTACCCTGAGACTTGCCCGCCCCGCCCCTTGCTGGCCCCCCTCGGGCCACCTACCCAAATCGCTACCAGGAGCCTAAACTTGAAAGACAACAAATCCATGATCGCTACCAGAAGACCCCCTTTCTGAAACGGCAAATAAAGCTCTGCCTAGGATCCTCTGGTCGCTGAATAATGCTGGCCAAATGTGACATGAGACTTATGACAATTTGCTTGCTTGCTTGCTTGCTTGTTTGCTTGCTTGCTTAGTGGGTCTTTCTTTGGTTGTGTCTTTAACGTGGTCCAGTCCCCAGAGAAATCGTTGGTGGATTTGTCGCGGGTGGTTAAATTGGCACAACTTGTTATTCCGTCCTTGCCTGAAAGAAACTGCTTCTCGACTGACCTATGTTGTGCTCATCTGTCACGTAGGTTGAGCTCCAGGCTGGTCAGGTCGTCGAGTATAAGTATGTCATTCTTGAGGAGCAGGTATGAACTGCACAGCGAGTGTGGATGCATGTGTGTGGGTGTATGTGGTGTGTGGTTGGGTGGGTGGTTGGGTGGGTGTGTTTGTGGGAGTGGGTGGTTGGTTGGGTGTGTATGTGTGTATGTGTGTGTGTGTGTTTGGGGACCTGCCGGTTGAACTTGGTTACATGGATCCATTTCTTGAACCTCTCACGCTTGTTTTTGAACCTCACACATTTTTGAACGGTACATGGCTCGGCATTAAAAAAAGAATTACCAGGAAAAATGTAAACGCGAACCAATCGCTCAGCCATCTGTAGAGACCGGCATATCATATGATATCATACAAAATGCATCATATGATATTGTATTTAAATGGTAACTTAAGCCTTGTCAGACTGCCGGCATCATATGATATCATATTATGACATGATATCATATTATGACATGATATCATATGAAATCATATTTCCGTTCCCTATTCATATGTATTTGATAGGTCTGAACGGTAGTGTGTGCGGATGAGTGGTAAAGGGTGGTATGGGCGTGTGTGTAGGTGTGTAAGCGTTTCTCTGCAAGTGCATGCCTCTTTGTGCACATTTGGATCGTGTGTGTGTTTGTGCCTGCGTGCACGTTTGTGTACATGTGTGTGCATGTGTGTGCATGTGCATTTGTGGCAACCTTTGATAGGTAGGCAGCAATGTGGGGGGCTGACCCCCCTCCCCCCCCACCCAACCCCTCCCCCAACAAACCAACCATCCCCCCCACAACACAGCATATAAACCCCAAACCCCACTCAAAACAACAACACACACCAAAACCCTCAACACAACCCCAACCACAGACCACCAAGAAAAACCTCTAACCAAAACAACAACCCCACACCCAACAAACACCCCCAAAGACCACACCGAACCCCAACACTTCAACACAAACACATCACACTCAACCCTCCCCCACAAACAACCACCGACATCAACCCCCCCACATATCACCCCACCCACCAATAAACACCCACTACCCAACAGCACCACAAAAAAACCACAACAAAAACAAACCAAACAACTCACAAACACAAATCATTAAAACAAAAAAACCCCAACAACCAACACCTACCACCGTCTTTTTTTACTGTATTACAACCCAACAACCCATCCCACCAACACCACCCCCCCCCAAAAAACCAACACACACACCCCCCCACCACACAACCACACAAACCCCCCACCCCCCAAAACCAGACACAACCCAAACACCAACTTAACTACACCACACCACAAAAACACAAACCCCACCCACCACTCGACCCAACAAATCCCCAACCCCCACCCCCAATCCACAAAAACCACCCACCACAAGCCACCCCCCGCACCTAATTGAAACACCCCAACTAACAACATACACCAACCCAAACCATCAAAACCATTCTTCATTTGTTTTAGCTTCTCTTCAAATTTTTAGTTCCCTTTTTCCTTACATGTTTGGTTCCGTTCCTTTTGCTTGAAATACCACAACTCAATACCCTAAAAAAAAACACACCCATAACCAAAACCAAAAAACAAAATAAATAACTCCCACAAAAAAACAACTATAAAAACATCACAAATTAAAAAACAAAATAAAAAACGAACCCTACCACTAACCCAAAACCCAAACAACCAATCTACAAAAAAAAAACAAACGCCCCCCACTAAAAACACCACACGCACCGACCCCCAAAAACAATAATAAAACACAAAACAACAACAAAAAAGAAAAAAAAAAAACCAAGACAAGACTAAAAAAAAAACACAAAATAAAACAAAAAAAACCAGACACAAAAAAAAAAAGCCAAAAAAAAAAAGAAAAAAACGAAAGAAAAAAACAACAATAAAAAAGGAAAAACAAACTAAAACAAAACAAAAAAAATAACAAAAAAAAATAAAAAAAAAAGAAATAAGAAAAAAAAAACAAAAAAAAAAACATAGCAAATAAAAAAAAAAAAAAAAAAAAACAAACTACCAAAAACAAAACAAAAAACAAAACACACAACAACCAACCTCAACAAAAACCAAACCAAGAAACAAAATAAAAAAACAACTAACACAAAAAACAAAAAAAAAAAGAAAAAAAAAAACAATACATAAAAAAACAAAAACAAAAAACAAAAAAAAAAAAAAACCAAAAAAAAAAAAAACCAAAAAACGAACAAAAAGCAAAAAACAATAACAAAAAAAAAAAAATAAAAAAAAAAAAAAAAAAACAAAAAAACATAAAAAGAAAAAAACTAAAAAACAAAACCAACAAAAAGAAAAAAAAAAAAAAAGAAAAAAAAAACAAAAAAAAAACAAAAAATAAAAAAGAGAAAAAAAAAAAAAAAAAAACCCCACAAACCCACCAAACCTCACCACCAAAGCCACAAAAACTCACTCAAACAAACCAAAAACCTACAAAACCCTACACATACAACCCCCACACCAACACACCCAACAACACAAACAACACTCAACAAAAAAAAAACACGACCACACAAAAAAAAAATCTCAAAAACCAAAAACCACACACAAAAAAACAACTAAAAAATAAAAACCCAAAAAAAAAAAAAGAACAAAAACCAAAAAAAAAAATAAAGACAAAAAAAAAAAAAAAAAAACCAAAAAAGAAAAAAAAAAAAGAACAGAAAAAGAAAAACGAAGAAACGAAACAAGAAAAAAACCAACGACAAACAAGAGAAGAATCAAGAAAAAAAAAAAGGATACAACAAACCCCCCCCACACACCCCCCCCCCGCCCCCCCCCCACTACCTCCCCCCCCCCCCCCCCCCCCCCCCCCCCTCACCCCCATCCCCACCAACCACCACCACACACCCAAACCACAAGCACCACACAAAACACCCCAATAACAACACACCACACCACATGTACCACCACGAACACAACAGGCACCACACACAAATTCATACACCACCTACACACTACACCAACGCGTCCCACCTCCTCCCTCCAACAGTAATTTGGACTGCACTTCACACCACAAATGCCTGTTAGCGACGGGCCGCAAGGATGTTTTCCCCTGCTCGCACACTTCTGCTATAGCACTGCAATGGCTGAGAATGGTACCACGAGCAACCCCCCCCCCCCCCCCCCCCCCCCCCCCCCCCCCCCCCCCCCCCCACCCCCCCCCCCCCCCCCCCCCCCCCCCCCCCCCCCCCCCCCCAAAATGTACTTCCACTTGGAGTAGATGCCCGGCATCTTTTGCCTGAGCTGAGGTGGGAGGTGATGTACCGGAGACTGACGCAAACTGTTTTCTTTGTGCGACGTGTCGCCATTCCGTAGCTGCATGGCGACGCTTGGGTCCGGCTAAACTAGTCAGGAATACCCCCCACAACCCTCCGCGGGTTCAGGGGGGCAGCACGTCACACTGAGGTTGATCAAGTCGCTTAATTTGAAGTTTGTTTTTGCTGACTCAGAGAAGTTAGAGGCTTTCTGAGAGGCTGTGGTGCTATTGTTGAGTATCAGACTATAACCAGTGCTCATGACACTACAACTCAGGCGCTGCTTTTGCAGAAGGCAACGGCATACACGTGCCTTCTAGTAGGTTTGAAGGCAAAGGCACGAGAAAGCTTTGAAACAAATGTTTGAAGGCAAAGGCAAAGTCTCCTTTAAATATATTGCAAACCACTCCTCAGTTTCCTGTCACATTTTCTGATATTCTCAATCTACAGAAGGCCGAATGGGAAGACTGGACCTGTGTGGGATTCTGCATTAGTCACGGGTAATGATTGATCACGCCTGGTGGGGCGTGGTATTAAGGGAGCCCCGTCTTACGGCCATAGGGAACGGGCTGCTACTTTACCTGGACAAAGCTACCATGGTGGTTGACAGCGACCGCAAACACTAAATCACACCCGTTGGGATTGAACCCGGCAACTTCTTCGTTCTTTCTAGGAGCTCAACCATTGAGCCAATTCGTCGGAATGGGGATGTCACGGGTAACATAGTCGGAATGGGGACGTCATAGGTAACATAGAACAAGAAAGCAATGGAGTGTTCACATTACAAGAAACAAACAAGAAAGCATGCACTGTTCACAATCAAGAAACAAACAAGAATTCACATTTCATGAAACAAACAAGAAAGCATGCGCTGGTCACATTTAAGAAACAAACAAAAAAGCATGCAATGTTGACATTTTAAGAAACAAACAAGAAAGCATACCCTGTTCACATTTCAAGAAACAAACAAGAGAGCATGGACTATTCACATTTCAAGAAACAAGCAAGAAATCATGCATTGTTAATACTTCAAGAAACTAACAAGAAAGCATGCACTATTCGCATGTCAAGCAGTGCATAACGAAATAGCTTCTGGTGGTCTAGCTGAGTCAAATGCTGCATCCGCCATTTTTACATTCTTGATTATTTTTTTGAAGTGTCCAGTAAGTCCTGCGCTTGTCTCCGCAGGACTGGACAAAAATCGAGGACCAAGAGCATCAGGGATGTGTTGACATTTCGTACTGCTCTGGCAATTCTCCTGGGCGCTAATAAATATTTGAAGCTCTTTTGCCCACTCAGTACTGCGCTTGTCTCCACAGGACTGGACAAAAATCGAGGACCAAGAGCACCAGGGATACGTTGACATTTCATACCGCTCTGACAATTCTTCTGGGCGCTTTTTTGTTTGAGCTTTTGCCCACTAAGTCCTGCGCTTGTCTCCACAGGACTGGACAAAAATCGAGGACCAAGAGCACCAGGGATGCGTTGACATCTCGTACCGCTCTGGCAATTCTCCTGGGGAGCCCCCTGACGTTAAGGTGATTGAGAAGCAGATGGCGATCGTGGCCTGGCAGCCTGGTCCAAATCGAGTGATGCAAGTGCCAACAGAGGTGTGTTATAGCGGAGAAATTTGTTTTTATGGGGGATCTTGAGTTTTTTCGGTTTAAGAAGGGGGGTCTCCTGAGGAGCCCCCTTCTTAAATGTGATCAAAAAGCAGGTGGTGATCGTGGCTTGGCAGCCTGGTCCAAATTGAGTGATGCAAGTGCCAACAGAGGTGTTTTAGCGGAGAAATTTGTTTTTTATGGGGGATCTTGAGTTATTTCGTTTAAGAAAGGGGGTCTCCTGGGGATCCCCCTAAGTTGAATGTGATCAAAAAGCAGGTGGTGATTGTGGCTTGGCAGCCTGGTTCAAATCGAGTGGTGCAAGTGCCAACAGAGGTGCGTTATAGCTAGGGGTCGGCTATGTTATATAATATTAGTGAAAAAATGATATTATATAATATTAGTCGGACGAGCCGCCTCACCAGAATTTCGAATTTATTTGAAAAACTAAGATTATTGTGACACAATAATAATATTAGTTAATATTAGTTTTTCAAACACTTATATTAGTTGCCGTTCCCTATCCATAGGTTGCAGGGACACGAGAGTGCAGGGGACAGGGCAGACAGGGGTGTGAGGAGGGGACAGGGGTGAGAGGAGGAGACAGGGGTGTGAGGAGGGGACAGGGATTGTAACACCATGCGCTGTAGATTGTAACACCATGCGCTGTAGATCGTAACACCATGCGCTGTAGATTGTTACACCATGCGCTGTAGATTGTTACACCATGCGCTGTAGATTGTTACACCATGCGCTATAGATTGTTACACCATGCGCTGTAGATTGTAACACCATGCGCTGTAGATTGTTACACCATGTGCTGTAGATTGTTACACC
Organism: Chlamydomonas sp. ICE-L; assembly: GCA_013435795.1. Taxonomy (NCBI): domain Eukaryota; kingdom Viridiplantae; phylum Chlorophyta; class Chlorophyceae; order Chlamydomonadales; family Chlamydomonadaceae; genus Chlamydomonas; species Chlamydomonas sp. ICE-L. Next base: position 54,926,417 of record JACBWV010000610.1, read on the forward strand.
ATGCAATGTAGATTGTAACACCATGCGCTGTAGACTGTTACACCATGCGCTGTAGATTGTTACACCATGTGTGTAGATTGTACACCATCGCTGTAGTGTAGATTGTAAACACCATGCGAGTGATGTTACACCATGCGCTGTAGAATTGTTACAAATGCGCTGATAGATTGTTAACCATGGGCTGTAGATTGAAACACCTTGTGCGTAGATTGTACACCATGAGTTTAGCTTGTTACACCATGCGCTGTAGATGTTACACCATGCGCTTGATAGATGTTACACCTGCGCTTGTAGATTTTACCACCATGCGATGTTAGATTGTTACACATGGGCTGTAGTTGTAGATTGTTAAACCATACGATGTAGATTGTAAAACCATGCGCTGTAGATTGGTACACCATTCGCGGTAGATTGTAACCACCATGCGCTGTAGATTGTGACACCAGCGCTGTAGAGTGTTACACCTGAGCTGTAGTGAAGATGTGTTACCACCATGCGCTGTAGGATTGTAACACCCATTGCGCTGTCGGAGTTGCTACCACCATGCGCTTGTTAGATTGTTAACCAGCGCTTGTAGATTTTACCACCATGTGCTGTAGATTGTTACACCATGCGCTGTAGATTATTACACCATGCGCTGTAGATTGTTACACCATGCGCTGTAGATTGTTACACCATGCGATGTAGATTGTTGCACCATGCGCTGTAGATCGTTACACCATGCGCTGTAGATTGTTACACCATGCGCTGTAGATTGTTACACCATGCGCTGTAGATTGTAACACCATGCGCTGTAGATTGTTACACCATGCGCTGTAGATTGTTACACCATGCGCTGTAGATTGTTACACATGCGCGGCAAGATTGTACCACCATGCGTTGGTAGATGTAACACCATGCGCTGTAGATTGCTTATACACCATGCGCTGTGGATTACACCATTGTGCTGGAGATTGTTACACCATGCGCTGTAGATTATTACACCATGCGCTGTAGATTGTTACACCATGCGCTGTAGATTGTTACACCATGCGCTGTAGATTGTTACACCATGCGATGTAGATTGTAACACCATGCGATGTAGCTTCTAACACCATGCGATGTAGATTGTTACACCATGCGTTGTAGATAGTTACACCATACCTAAAGAAAAATGCTTCCTATGGGGGTATGTGCAGGGGGATGTTGAGTTCAGTGGATGATATCTCGTAATTACTGTGTATACTTCTTTGTTGGAATTATTATTGTTCCCTTGTGCTGCCAGGGACCACAAGACTGCGTGCGAACTCTAATATTCACTCTGTAGTAACAGGAAGTTATAAGAGCAGGAAAAGGCTGGCACCCAGGGTGCATTACCAGAGATAGTGCAATGCAGATCTATCCTGTATGTATGTTACAGTCCAGGGGTAGGCCAAATAGGCTTAAGAGACTTGCCCGACCGTGTAAGAAGGGCAAAACAAAAGTTGCAAAAAATATGATTGAGGAGGCATTTGATATCAGGGCTCGTACATGCCTCCTCTAGTCATTGCTCTTTTTCTCGCTCGTGCTTTCCTGGTCGCCTTAATATGCAACCAGAACAGTAGAACTCTCAAACACCTCACCCCTTGCCATTTGCCCTCTGTCGAATGACTTAAGCTGGCACCCATTTTCGGCAGAGCTCCCCTTCTGGGGAGCGGGAGCACCCATTGTCACCCCGCCGTCCGTTTGTTTGTGCGACCAACCAAGGGAGAGACAAAGCCTGATACGTCAGCCAACTGCCTGGTAACTAACTGGCTTCGGTCCGCTCCATTCCGTTGCCACCTATCGTTCCGATAGCCAACACTCTCCGCCAATTTTCAGCATTGCTAGCGACGCTGACTAGGACTTGTTGCAGTAAGATTTGTTTACAATCTGCATTTTCCATTTTGTGCATTAACTACTCCTAAGTTGAATTTCCTTACACTAACTAACTAACTAACTTACCAACTAACTAACAACTAAGAACCAAGAAAAGAAAACAAATTGATTTTTATCTGCTTTCTGCCTTGCAGGCCGAGCTCCTACGTCTGAAGCTTGGTGAAATCGTCACGCGCATACCCGCCCCGCCAGATACGCCCATGTCTTCACCAAATGTTGAGAAGGTATGGAAGCCTCCCCCCCTCTCAAATCCGTGTACATTGGAAGTGCTCACTACCGACGCAATCGGGAACCCTTTGTTGGATCGGCATGATAATTGGGGCACCCCCTCTACCAAGTCCCCTAATGCGGACCGGCAGCTTAAGTTCGGCAATCTTTGAGACCAGGGGCAAAGTTTCCTTGATCGGCAGCTCCTTTCCGACTTCCCGGGCCAGTCACTGGGCCTTCACTTTGCAAGAGTGCTAGGTAGCTGGTGATTCCATCTTCCAGGTGCACTAGGTAGCTTTAGTTTTGGCCCAGCAATTTAGTGATAGGATGGCAGGAGCTGGCTAGAAGCCGCCCTTCAAGGCAGATACCAAGACCCTGTTTTGAGACGAGCATTCTTGCCAGCATGGCTAAGGGCCAGCAACTGTGCCAGCATGGCTAAGGGCCTGCAACTGTGCCAGCATGGCTAAGGGCCTGCAACTGTGCCAGCATGGCTAAGGGCCTGCAACTGTGCCAGCATGGCTGAGGGCCTGCAACTGTGCCAGCATGGCTGAGGGCCTGCAACTGTGCCAGTAGCAAGACTGTGAGCCGTGCTCTGCTTTTATTCCGCTATGATTCGTGCACATAAGAGAGCAACAGTACTAGGGTACCAGTGTACTAGGGCATGGAAATTCTCCTCCTGTAGCCTGCAATTTTGGTGAGAGCGAGGGGCATTGTTGTTGAACAACATGGGTCTTTCGTTCAGCACAAGCAAGCATTAATGGGCATAGATCTTGCCTAAACATAATAAACAGTACGTGTTATTACGAGGGGCGAGGTTGAGAGGGCCAGCCCTTTTGCTTGCACCAGGGCCAACCCCCAATAGATCTCGCCCACTTGAGTATTGAAAGGCAAAGGATGGCTGCGGTCATTGGCTCTTGCTAACGCATGCAAATTTTGAGGAAATATTGGTAGTGTGCACTGATCAGGTACAAGGCTGCCAAGGCTGCAGCTTTAGACCTCCATTTTCCATGCTCACTGCGAGTATGTCACATGGAGTTCTAATGCTACACAATGCTGAAACTAGGGAATATCATCCCTGATCAGTTGTACTCCTCCTCTTCTCAGTGGAGTTTTTGAGCAGGTGCTAGTTTTTTACAATTTTGCTGTCAGATTTCCTGATTCACTAGCAAATGCCTGATGCATTTTCAGTAGAAGGATGTATTTTCCTGTCAGTGCCACGTCCCATCTCATTTGGCATAATTTTGAGTTCATTGATACTCGGCAGATAGGTGCTTTGTAAAGATATGGTTATTGGAAGACGCTGTGATATGGCTTGTGTACAAAGTTGCAAGTCGCAAGTTCAGCGCACTTCCAGGCGAAGGCATTAGCATGAAACCTTTTGAAAACATAACATTGTCATCAACAAGCCATTGACTACCCAAGACAAGCCCGCTCCACAACATCCGGGAGGGGTCCTCCGTCTAATCCGAAAAATTAGAAAGGCAGTATGGCAGCAAGCAAGTACGAGCAGATCTGTCTCGGGGCCCGCAGCATAACAATATCGATACTCTGCTGCAGGAATCAAGTTGGGGGCACCTAGCCCAGGTGGGAATGAAGGCCTCAGCCTCAACAGCGAAGCCTGTCGATCAACGGAGAGCGGAGATCGGAGAGCCTCTCGGCTGATCGAAACTCGCTATGTACGTTTGTACCGCCACCACTGCGGGGTCTGTGGCCCTATTTTGTTTTGTCCACCTGGTAGTAAGAGCTGCCCCCTCGCTTCATAACACTACAGCTGCTCTTGAGGTGAGCTTCCTCTCATAGAATCACCTTCACAAACTCCGTGCCTGCGATGCCTAAGGAAGGTTCGTCAGAGGACACCGGCCAGTGCTTAAGGGTGCGCTTTATCATGACGGGGTTACGAAACGCGGGTTAGGAGATGCTGCGACCTAGGTCTGATGCTAGCAAACGACATGCTCTAGTAGTTTTCCTTGCCCGCATTGCTTGTAACCACCCGTAACAGTAGTTAGATTTACCAGGCCATCCCTTTACCAGGCAGGGTTTTTACCTGCTTGTAGGGTGTAGACCTGCTACATGTTTTTTCAGCCATCTCTGGGCTACTCACTGTCTTCCAGGTCCTCCTGTGCATACACATGGAAACCAGGGTGCATACTAACCTTGCTAATTCTTACAACCCACATCTTCACAATGCACACGCTCCTTTGTGTCTAGACTAAATTTTTGTGCCGGCCCTTACATGCATTTACCACCTGATACTACATTTAGGTTGATCAGGTCATCACTTCAAGCAACTTTCCAAGCAGGCTATGCAACCTCATAGATGCTTGCCTCCCACTTCTCCACTACGCACGCACACCCTCTTGTCTAGACCCCCCCAAATGCCCATACAGGCATTCAACACCTGATACTACATTTAGGTTGAGCAGGTCATCACTCCACCAAGCAGGCTATGTAACCTCATAGATGCTTACCACCCACCTCTCCACTGTGCACGCACACCCTCTTGTCTAGACCCCCCAGATGCCCATACATGCCTTTACCACCTGATGCTAAATTTAGGTTGATCAGGTCATCACTCCACCAAGCAGGCTATATTAACTCGTAGATGCTTACCACCCACCTCTCCACTGCACGCACATCCCCTTGCCTAGACCCCCCCCCCAGATGCCCATTCAACACCTCATACTAAATTTAGGTTAATCAGGTCACCACTTCACCCAGCAGGCTATGTTACCTCATAGATGCTTACCACCCACCTCTCCACTGTACACGCACACCCTCTTGTCTAGACCCCCCCCAGATGCCCATACATGCATTTACCACCTCATACTTCATTTATGTTGATCAGGTCACCACTCCACCAAGCAGGGTATGTTACCTCATAGATTCTTACCACCCACCTCTCCACTGTGCACGTACACCCTCTTGTCTAGACCCCCCCCCAGATGCCCATACAAGCATTTACCACCTGATGCTACATTTAGGTTGATCAGGTCACCACTTCACCCAGCAGGCTATGTAACCTCATAGATGCTTACCACCCACCTCTCCACTACCCACGCACACCCTCTTGTCTAGACCCCCCAGATGCCCATACATGCATTTACCACCTCATACTTCATTTAGGTTGATCAGGTCACCACTTCACCCAGCAGGCTATGTAACCTCGTAGATGCTTACCACCCACCTCTCCACTGTGCACGCACACCCTCTTGTCTAGACCCCCCAAAATGCCCATACAGGCTTTCAACACCTCATTCTATATTTAGGTTGATCAAGTCATCACTTCACCAAGCAGGCTATGTAACCTCGTAGACGCTAACCACCCACCTCTCCACTGTGCACGCACACCCTCTTGTCTAGACCCCCCAAAATGCCCTTACAGGCTTTCAACACCTCATTCTACATTTAGGTTGATCAGGTCATAGCTTCACCAAGCAGGCTATGTAACCTCATAGACGCTTACCACCCACCTCTCCACTGTGCACATCCTCCCTCCTGTCTAGACTTTAATGTTTGCAGCCCCTGTATGCTGTTACAGTCCAGGGCTAGACCAAATAGGCTTAAGGGACTTGGCCAACCCTGACAGGAGGGGCTACATTGAAAAAGCTTTCATGAGGTGACTCCCAAAATCGTTTTACCAACGGGGGGGCTAATTTTGCACTGGTGTTTAACGCAGTCGGATACTACGGTTAGAGCGATTAGGTCTTACTGTAGTATCATCACTTATTCTGGGTTTGCTGGTGGTTCCCCCAGCATGCCTTTTTGATTCATACATGCTGGGGGTGCTGATGTTACCCCCAGAAGAATGCTCACTTTGGATACCATCGGCACCTCTAAGCCCCTTTCAGTGATGTTCATTGGTCTATTGGTAGACCAAATCGCTTGAGGATGAAGAGTCGGGGGTTCAATCCCCCCTTCGGTCGCTCTTGGCGTTGCAGGTCGTCGTCAACCGCGATGGTAGCTTGTCTAGTTGAGGTAGGAGACCGCTCTCCACATGCGTACGACGGGCTCCCTTAACACCACGCCCCACCAGGCGTTATCAGTACCTCAGGACCCCTAGCATTCATGATTCAAATAGGCATGCTGGAGGTACAAGCAGCATCCCCAGCATGCATGGTTCAAATAGACATGCTGGAGGTACAAGCAGCATCCCCAGCATGCATGATTCAAATAGGCATGCTGGAGGTACAAGCAGCACCCCTAGCATTCATGATTCAAATAGGCATGCTGGAGGTACAAGCAGCATCCCCAGCATGCATGGTTCAAATAGGCATGCTGGAGGTACAAGCAGCATCCCCAGCATGCATGATTCAAATAGGCATGCTGGAGGTACAAGCAGCATCCCCAGCATGCATGGTTCAAATAGGCATGCTGGAGGTACAAGCAGCATCCCCAGCATGCATGGTTCAAATAGGCATGCTGGAGGTACAAGCAGCATCCCCAGCATGCATGGTTCAAGTAGGCATGCTGGAGGTACAAGCAGCATCCCCAGCATGCATGGTTCAAATAGGCATGCTGGAGGTACAAGCAGCATCCCCAGCATGCATGATTCAAATAGGCATGCTGGAGGTACAAGCAGCATCCCCAGCATGCATGATTCAAATAGGCATGCTGGAGGTACAAGCAGCATCCCCAGCATGCATGATTCAAATAGGCATGCTGGAGGTACAAGCAGCATCCCCAGCATGCATGATTCAAATAGGCATGCTGGAGGTACAAGCAGCATCCCCAGCATGCATGATTCAAATAGGCATGCTGGAGGTACAAGCAGCATCCCCAGCATGCATGATACAAATTGGCATGCTGGGGGTGTTAATGGTACCCCCAGAAAAAGGCTCGCTTGGGGTACCATCAGCACCCGTAGCATGCATGATTCAATTAGGCTTGCTGGGGGTGCTGATGGAATTCATCACCTGCTGGTGACTGAATGGATTAATGGATTTATTATTGAATGATTAAATGAATTGAAATTGAAATTGTTACATCCGTGTAATGCAGTCACTTACAGGACGTGAAATTAAGGACACCACTGCGTAAGCCGGAGCTAGCAGTAGTCACCGTTTAACACTACGTCACTCCGGGTTCCCAGGGGATCACTCAACCCAGTACTGACGGAGCTCACTTTTAGTTCCCAGTTCTGATGAGAGGGGCTGCTTTCGCATTGAATGGTTGAATGAATGCATCTGCTAACCAAAGCTTGCCTTTGCATATGCTCCAAGCAGCTTAACGCCTCCACACACACCACACATACACCATAACCACACACACGCCACGCGCACACACCACACCACCACCACCACAAACCCTCCCTACCTTGTACAAAGAGGTGTTCAGGTCAATGGCCGGGTCCAAGCAGCTTAACGCCTCCTCACTCTCCACACATACACCATACATCCCCCCCACCACCACCACCACCACTACCACCAACACCACCACAAACCCTCCCTACCTTGTACGAAGAGGTGTTCAGGTCAATGGCCAGGTCCAAGCAGCTTATCCCCTCCACACACTCCACACATACACCATAAACACACACACGCCACGCACACACACCACACCACCATCACCACAAACCCTCCCTACCTTGTACGAAGAGGTGTTCAAGTCAATGGCCAGGTCCAAGCAGCTTATCGTCTCCACGCACTCCACACATACACCATAAACACACACATACCACACACACCGCACCACCACCACCACCACCACCACCACCACAAACCCTCCCTACCTTGTACAAAGAGGTGTTCAGGTCAATGGCCAGGTCCATGCAGCTTAATGCCTCAACTTTTTTTTAACATCCAGGAGGCGCTTGTCCAAGGTGGCATTGCCGCTTTAGTGTCAGCAGGTGTTGCTGGTGGCCTGTACGCACTGACGTGGAAGCACTCACATACCTTCAGGCATGGCTTAAGCGTGAGCGCCCGCACAGCAATCACTGTGCTGCCCATCTTCGTAAGTTCCTTTCAGCACGTTTTTTATTCTGGTAGTGGCTGATCGTAGTTTATTTTCTTCTTCTGGTAGTGGCTTAAGCATGAGAGCTCGAACAACAATCACCATCCTGCCCATCTTAGTAAGTTCCTTTCACCATGTTTTTTCTGTTGGTAGTGGCTGATCGTGGCTCCCTGTGCAAGCACTGACACACCTGCATGCTTAAGCATGAGAGCTCAAACAGCAATAACCATGCTACCCATCTACGTAAGTTCCTTTCTTTATGTTTTTTCTTCAATCTGGTAGTGGCTGATCGTGGTTCCCTCAGCAAGCAATCACACACCTTCAGACATGCTTAAGCGTTAGCGCCCGCACAGCATGTTTTTTCTTCTGGTAGTGGTAGTGGTGATCGAGGTTCTTTGTGCAAGCACTCACACACTTGCATGCTTAAGCATGAGAGCTCAAACAGCAATCACAGTGCTGCCCATCTTCGTAAGTTCCTTCCATTATGTTTTTTCTTCTGGTAGTGGCTGATCGTGGTTCCCTCAGCAAGCACTCACACACATCCATGCTTTAGTGTGAGTGCTCAAACAGCAATCACCATCTTGCCCATCTTCTTAAGTTCATCTCATCATGTTTTTTCTTCTGGCAGTGGTAGTGGTGATCGTGGTTCCCTCAGCAAGCACTCACACACCTGCATGCTTAAGCATGAGTGCTCGAACAGCAATCACCATCCTGCCCATCTTCTTAAGTTCATCTCATCATGGTTTTTCTTCTGGTAGTGGTAGTGGTAATCGTGGTTCCATGTGCAAGCACTCATACACCTCCATGCTTAAGTGTGAGCACTCAAACAGCAATCACCGTGTTGCCTATCTTTGTAAGTTTCTTCCTGCATTGAGTTTCCTTTTCTGTCATTGTATTTCTTTCTGCTCGATTTGCGATTCTTCTGTGGCCACTGTGATTTGATTTACCTTCTCTGTGTTTCTTCTTTCTCACAGTGTTTTGATCTCCTTCTTCGTTTGCATTGCATTGTATTTATTTCTTCTTGCTTAGTGATTCTTCTGTGGCCACTGTGATTTGATCTCCTACTTTGTGTCTCTTCGGTTTCATTGTATTACATCCTTCTTGCTTTGTGTTCCTTCTGTCTCATTGCATATATTTCTGCTTGCTTTGCCTTCCTTCTGTCTCACGGTGGTTAGATCTCCTTCTTTGTCTTCTTCTCTGTTATCGTATTTCTTTCTGCTTGATTTGCTATTCTTCTGTGGCCAATGTGTTTTTATCTTCTTTTTTGTGTTTTATCTTCTTTTTTGTGTTTTTTCTTCTCTTTGTGTTTTATCTTTTTTTTTTTTTTTTTTTCTTTTCTTCTTTTTTGTGTTTTTTTTTTTTTTTTTTACCTTTTTTTCTTTTTCTTCATTTTTTTTTCTTTTTTTTGTGTGTTTTTATCTTCTTTTTTGTGTTTCTATCTTTCTTTTTTTCTTCTGTTTCTTTATATCTTGCTTCTTCCTTTTTGTTCATCCTGCCTCACAGTGGTTTGATCTCCTTCTTTGTATTTTTTCTGTTTCACTGTATTTCTTTCTGCTTGCTTTTTGTTCATTCTGTCTAACAGTGTTTTGATCCCCTTCTTTGTGTTTCTTCGGTTTCATTATATTTCATTATTCTTGCTTTGTGTTCCTTGTTGTAGTACACTGAATGGCTGACTACCGAGCTGACCATGCATGAGTGCTGTCAGAAGCATGCTCCAGTTATGTTTTAGGAGCTTGATTTACTAGCCATATTAATGCCAGATCAGCTACAACTGCAAAAGCCTATGGCCTTTTTGAACATAATCTTTGACCCTTTGCATTCCGTGTTGCATTACACTGGATGACTGACTACCGAGCTGTCCATGCGTTTGAATACAAATTGTGGACCTTTACATGGCTTGTCGTATGTTGTTACAGTCCAGGGGTATCCAAATAGACTAAAGAGACCTGCACAACCATGATATCCCGCCCCCACCCACCCGTTCCCACCCATTCACTTCACATTCCTTGTTGCAGTACACTGGATGGCTGACTACCGAGCTGTCCATGCATGAGTGCTGTCAGAAGCATGCCCCTCAATATGAACTTATCCAGGACACAGAGGAGGACTTGGAGCATATGAGGGTCTTCGAAGCCAACAGAATACAGCAGCAGCAGGAGCAGCGATAGTCGCAGAAGCTACAGCAGCAGCAGAAGCAGCAGAAGCGATATTAGCAAAAGCTGTAGCAGCAGCTGCATATGAAGGTCTTCAAAGCTAAAACAATACAGCAGCAGCAGCGATAGTCGCAGCAGCAAAAGCAGATGTAGCATCAGCAGCAATAATAGCTGTAGAAGCGATAGTCGCAGAAGCGATAGCAGCAGCAGCAGCAGCAGCAGTGATAGTCGCAGAAGCTATAGCAGCAGCAGCAGCAGCAGCAGCAGTGATAGTCGCAGAAGCTATAGCAGCAGCAGCAGCAGCAGCAGCAGCAGTGATAGTCGCAGAAGCTATAGCAGCAGCAGCAGCAGCAGCAGCAGCAGTGATAGTCGCAGAAGCTATAGCAGCAGCAGCAGCAGCAGCAGCAGTGATAGTCGCAGAAGCTATAGCAGCAGCAGCAGCAGCAGCAGCAGCAGTGATAGTCGCAGAAGCTATAGCAGCAGCAGCAGCAGCAGTGATAGTCGCAGAAGCTATAGCAGCAGCAGCAGCAGCAGCAGCAGCAGTGATAGTCGCAGAAGCTATAGCAGCAGCAGCAGCAGCAGCAGCAGTGATAGTCGCAGAAGCTATAGCAGCAGCAGCAGCAGCAGCAGCAGTGATAGTCGCAGAAGCTATAGCAGCAGCAGCAGCAGCAGCAGCAAAAAGGAGGAATGGTGGTCTGTACCCACATGGTGGCATGTGATTTTGTCACACGTAGGGGTGCACAAGCACTTTTGTTTTTGAACACCAAGCTTATTTTTTGAAATTTAGCGACTAGGTGCGACCCCAGAGCGACGCCCCAACCCCCCCAAACACTGCAGAGCGCGGAGCCTGGGGGGTTCGGGGGGGGGGGGGGGGGGGGGGGGGGGGGGCATTTCTAACTACTTTAGCAGGACCAATGCGTCGCTACGCAGTGACAGAATGACGGGGGAAAATCGGTGTCCAGCACAAGTGCACCTTATCTCAGCAGAACACACCCTCAACATTTGTTCGTTTTTCACCGTGGTTGTGGACAGGGTCAAACCCAATGCTTGAAGTTGCGTTGGAATGCTTTTCATGACAGCTTTCAGATGCACTAGCTAGCTTCAGGCTTGGCCAAAGGACAGGAGAAGGCAGCTGCCTAGAAGCTGCTACGCGTAGCTAAAAAGAGAAACAGTGACACTGGACACCTTATCTCGGCAGATCACACCCACGGCATTTGCTGAAGAATAATTGTTACAAGGTTATATACTTCAGGTTTGGCGTCTAACCATCTGCACATCGTAGCGAACAATTATATACCCCCTGTGCGAGAACCACAGACACCATGGACTTCTAGTGCAGTGGGGTGTAGATTCGAACCGGGGACTTCTCCGGTTGTGGTGGCAATTTAAACCCGCACACAACTTTCAACATGTATTGGCCGTGGCGGTGGAAAGGAGTGTGCCAAGCTCTGGCTTAGTGTGTTTGCTGGTCATAGATAAACATTCTTGCCCCCGACACAGCATGCACACGTCTTGGCCGTGGCCGCGGACAGGAGTGCGCCAAGCCCTGGCTTCGTGTGTTTGCTGGTCATAGATGAACATTCTTGCCCCCGACACAGTATGCACATGTCTTGGCTGTTTTAGCGGAATGACAGGAGTGTGCCAAGCCCTGGCTTAGTGTGTTTGCTGGTCACAGATGAACATTCTTGCCCCCGACACAGCATGCACATGCCTCAACCCAACCAAACCTAACCCAACCCAACCCAACCCAACCCAACCCAACCCAACCCAACCCAACCCAACCCGACTCGACTTGACTCAACCCAACCCAACCCAACCCAGCAGAGAGCAGCACTGTTTCCTTTTTGGGATACTCTTAGCAGCTTCTAGGCAGCTCCCTCAGCCAGCCACTGAGCTACGCCAAAATATTTCAGCAGTTCTAGACAGCAGAGTGTGTCAGCTTCAAGGTGCACTAGGTTGTTTTATGCTTAGGGGTCGGCAATATGATATCATATGATATCATGTCATCATATGATATCAGATGATGCCGGCGGTCTGACTAGGTAACTTTGGCCTGGGGCATCATATCATATGATATTACATCATATGATTTTTGTATGATATCAAATGATGTCATACTCGTCTTTGGTCAACATCATATGATTTGCCGTTCCCTTGTTATGCTTGTCTGAATAGCCATTCTGAGCAGGGGGAGCTGCCTAGTCACTTTTGTTCGTATCTGAAAAGAAAAGCTGTGCTTCTCAGGGCACTCTGGGGCATTGGACACACGTAGGGAACGGCAATATGATGGCATACAATATCATGTCCTCATATGGTGCCGGCAATCTGACTAGGCTAATGTTACTATTTATGTACAATATGATGTGATACAGTTTGTATTATATTATATGGTGTCATACTCGCCTTTGGTCATCATCATATGATATGCCGGTCCCTACTTAAATATTATTATCAAGTACCCCAAGCGGAAAAGTTGTGGGGTAATCGTTTTGCGTTGAGTGTCGTACTGTTACAACTACAGTGACAGAGACATTTTTTGTTGAATGTTGTACAGATACTGTTGGATGTCGTACCAAACAGTCAGTGGGTATGGCTTGATGGGCCAAGAGCGTCTCGCTCATAGCTGAAAATAAAAGCTATGCTAATAATAAGGAGTCAACCAGCTGCAAACTAGATAGAGGAGCCTGATATATAGATGTCCTTTGCTGGAGACCAAGCCAGCCTATTCCACCAACTCAAGAGACCCCACCCCCACCGCTCCCCACCGCTCCCCACCCCATCCCACCCTCCTGGCAGAATCAGCTGTCTGGTAATGTTGAAATCCCAGGGCTTAGTCCAGTAACTGGCTCAGGGAGCTGCTTAGAAGCTGCTGCTCGTAGCCGAAGCCAGCTGAAAACTAGATAGGGGAGCCAGGGTACTTCAGGAGGAACCCCAGCTCTGCTGCCTGAGACGCAACCAATTGTATAGCCTGCGTCCTACGACGCAACAGACCCTTCCTTTCGGTCAACGGTACCTTCGACGTTGCGTCTACAACGGAGTACGCAGCGTCCTGAACAACCCTGAGGGGTGCAAGATCTGTAGGTGTCCTTTGCTGGAGACCTAGCCAGCCTATTCCACCGACTCAAGGACACCACCCCCACCGCTCCCCACCCCACCCTCCTTCAAGCCCTCACGTTGTAGGGGGTCCAAACAGACAGGTTTCCAATTTCCCCTCAACAGGACCCCCAACATGGATTTCCAATTCATCTCCGAGTAGCAGCTTCTAGGCAGCTGCCTGAGCCAGTCACTGGCCTAAGCCCTGGGATTTCAACATGACCAGAAAGCTGATTCTGCCAGCTTCCAGGTGCACTCCTTTGCTTCAGTTTTGGCTGGGTAGCAAGCCAGGGAAACTGCTTAGAAGCTGCTGCTCGTAGCCGAAAAGGAAAGCTGTGTGACCCCGAAGCAATTGTTTACCGTGGGACTGTTTCAATTGTATGGCAGCCTCGAGCTACCTCTGGATTGGAATAGGAATTTGTATGCATAAATATAAATAAACATTACGCCTTATTACGAGGGGTGTGGTTTAGGGGGGCCAGCCCGTTGGCTTGCACTGCGGCCAAGCACAAAAACAATTATGTGGTTCTGCACGCCTTAAAGCGTCTAGGCGTCTGTAGAATGCAATTTGCCCATGTGCGATACCTAAGGAAAACATGGAGTACAACCAGCAGGAATAATAATGATAACGCCTGGTGGGGCGTGGTATTAAGGGAGCCCGTCGTACGCGGGTGGGGAGCGGTCTCCTACCTCAACTGGACAAGCTACCATCGCAGACCAGCAGGAATATAACCCAGCAGTTTTTTGTGTGGCTGTACCGGGCTGTGGAGATCTTTTGTATACCCCGCTCCGCTACCACGAGAATAAACTACGTGCGACAATAAAAGGAATTTCACCCCAGGAGGTGACAGCGACTGGGCAGCACCAAGGATTCAGTTGGAATGGCGTTGCCCCTCCTACAAAAGAGTGGGCGCACCAGAAGTAAAAACAGTCCCGCTAATGCAGGAGTAAAGAAATTGACCCCTAATGCAGGAGGATGCCAAACACCATAGAAAGTCAGGCACGGTCCAGGTTGGGATATCATAGTGGTTTCCGTCAGGGGGGCGGATGATATATGGATACCCCCGGGTCCGATGACATTCTGTGGACCTTGTCAGCCCCCCCCCCCCCCTCCCCCCGGGACCCTTTTCAACTTGTATCTACCTTTTTCACCTTTGGAGAAGTGCAATGACTTCGTCTTGATGCAAACGTGTTTATCACATAGTTTTCAGACACCTCCTATGTTATTCAAGTTCGAGTTCGAAACCTTGTTGTGCCGGTGATCTGCTGCTGTTATAGTACGACTTATAGGTCGTACCTAGAGTGGCAAAGAGCGCACAGGTCCGAGTCCCTACTGGGCTTGGTACCGCCTGCTGCACAGTGCTGATGCCAGCTATGGCTGCTTGCACTACTATGCAGTACTTGTTGTACTGCCTGCCATCTCCTTTCTTGATTGCGCTGCGGCGCCATTAAGCTATCTTTAGCTTTACCGTGTAACAACGTGAGTCTGGCCGATTGATGCCTGCAGTATCTGCTTCCATTATAAAAGCTGCTTGCCCTGGACTGAGTTCGGCATGGATGCATCCGAGTCCAATAGCACTGCAGAGTCGAATCCGACCATTGAAGAGTCTTTTCACGACGAAAGTCCACCCCAGTGGCAGTATGTAGATCCGCCGGATATCCGCCTGTTGCCTGAGGTAGTTTCTTTTATGATGTATTGATGTGGACATTGGGGACCAGAGCAAGTTCATGGCATGGCCTAACCAACCTAACAAAAGCTTATTCTTGTATATGTTACAACAGCTAGGCTACGAGGGCTGTTAGGACATCTGATCAGATGTCCTGACAGCCCTCGTAGCCTAGCTGCTGTGACAGTATATTTAGAGCAGATCAATGTGTGGACCCATACAATGATTCGAGACATAGTTTTCTTTCAGACAACAAGCAGCAGCTTCTAGGCAGCTCCCCTGGCTAGCTATTCAGCCGTAACTAAAGCAAGCTAGTGCATCTTGCAGCTGACATAATCAAGGTGGGCGCAAGTGGGAGTTACATTTAGACTTTTTGGTGGGCTCCATGCAGCAAGTCCATGCAGTTTTCAGGCCAATACTACGCAAGTTAGTTATAAAGGATGTTGAAGAAAGGCAAGGAACTATAAGGATGCTCCGGGGAGCTGAAGTGTTGAGTTATCTAGGGTGCATATTAAATTTAGTTGTAATCGTGTTTAAAAACAATCCACAACATTCTCTGGGGTTCAAAAAATGCAGGGTATCGTACCATACTTGCCAAATTGGTCAGCGCCTTAAGCGCAGAAATGTCAAATTGGTCAGCGCTTTTTAGTGCAAAAAGCGCAAAAACTGCACGCAGCGCCCACAGGGGGTTGAAAAAACTGCGCGAAATGGCAGCACTGCACCGCGCTGCCGCGTGTGCTTAGTAGTACCCTGTACCGTACTAAATGAGATTATTTGCCACAATGTGGACTAAGTTCTACCTACTTGTGCCCCCCCCCTCCCCCCCATTTCTTTTTCCCCTGCCAAGTTTTCTGGGGGGGTACCAGATATTTTTCTTTTGTCATCCTCCTTTCTAATGCATAACAGACCTGAGGAGAATTGCCCCCCCCATCCCCCCCCCACCCCCCTAAATAGAAATGAGGTATGAATAAAAATTATTCCGGTACATGGATTATGGATATTTACACTATGGCACACACTGTGGAATCCTCAGGATTACCAAACAGGGATTGTGTGATAGTCGAAATAATCACCCATTATCCCACCCACCCATCTTTACCACCCATACTCACCCATCTATAACCATATATACCACCCATACCCACCCACACAATCCACCCAATCACCCACCAATACACCCACCCCGGGTCTTCCCCCCCCCCCCCCCCCCCCCCCCTCCACACATACACAGTCACACACACACCACACAGTCACACACCCAAATCAAGGCTCATACAAGCCTCCCACCGTCCAGCCAGGGAATCACTGTCCCCCACAAAAAACACTTTTTTGAAGCTAGTCACTCCACTTGGCACACGATTGGGGATTGGAGGAGCACTTTTGGGCGGAGCCCCCCCCTTTTGGAGGCGGTAGCGCCCAGGGTTACCCATTTGTATCCGTCCGACTGGGGTCCGACCGAAAAATTGAAGCCTGACACGTCAGCCAACTGTCTCACAACTGATTGGCTTCGGTCAGCTCCATCGTTGCCACCTGTCGTTCCGTTGCCAACACACTCCGCCAATTTTCCACGTCGCTTGCGACGCTGCATAGGACTTGTCCCTTTCAAACCTTCAAGGTTGGGGCCCAGTCCAACAGCCATGCAAGTTCTTATCACGTGTAATCCGAACCCATCCATGGGTGGGGTGAGGGTGTGGTGGTGGTGGGGTGGGGTGGGGGGTGGGGGCTCGGGCACGGCACGTCCCGAAAAGGCTGCGCAAGTGCGCTACCCCGCGCTAGCCCTGGGCGCTACCCGACGCTACCCCCCGGCGCTACGCCGAGGCCATGCCATGGTGAGCCCTGATGGTGAGGGCGGGCGAGGGCAAGATGAAGTTGTTACATTAGCTGACGTCAGCAGCCCTAAGTATTCTATGGACAAATTTTCAACCACGAACAGAGCCACCCCCCGAAGCCACCCCCCAACATCTCCCGCATCCCGATTGCTCCCAACTCCCACCACCTGCTTTCCTTTAACTACGTCATTCATATCTTAGAGAGCAGTTCACTTTCTCCATGTTGAATGCGCGCGCAGTAAAAATGCATCTTGGGAGTGCGGTCCGCGCACCAGGCCATGCTTCGTCTTTGCGCCACCCAGCAGCTACTTATTCCAAGCGGGCTCGATCGATCGGCTGCCAGGCCCAATCGGATGAGATTAAGCTGTACCTGCGCTCGGGCTGGAATTCTGGCTTTGCGCATGGCGCGGCTGGAGCGGAAGCCTGGTCAGATTATCCCCTTAAGAAGGTGAGCCAAGAGATGAGTGGAGCGCATCGAACTTTGTGCGATGTTGTTCGGAGGTGGGGATCGGTTAGAAATTGAAGAAGGAACTGATGGTTACGCATGCCACTTCCGGTACACTGTTTGTGTGTGTGTGTGGTGGTGGTGGTGGGGGCTTCTGATGGATATCCCAGACCCATACAAATTTAAAGGCATGGTAAGGTGGATGGCGTGGTGAGGTGGATGGCGTGATGGTGGTGGTGGAAGTGGATGGTATGGTGAGGTGGAGGTGGGTGGTGGTGGATGGCGTAATGATGGTGGTGGAGGTGGATGGCATGGTGAGGTGGATGGCTTGGTGAGGTGGAGGTGGGTGGTGGTGGATGGCATGGTGAGGTGGAGGTGGGTGGTGGTGGATGGCGTAATGGTGGTGGTGGAGGTGGATGGTATGGTGAGGTGGATGGCGTAATCAAGTATTTTACACAGAGTGTTGTCAATTTGTTCACTTGTTAAAGTCTCCGTACTGCTGTGACGATAAGGTCCATGGTATAGAGCTGCAATGTACAGCAGTCAATATTCCATGTTCGACCAGGTACTAATGTACTATCAGCATCAGGCTGGAATGTTAGTAAGGTATACGGTAAACAGGTACAGGGTGAAATCGCGGATCCTCCCATCGTTGATTCTTTGGTTTTGCCGTTTTCTCATTTTTCTTTCAGTGTGAAGACTTATCCGATCCCCACCAAGTCAACCCTCCGGAAACTCAATATATTAGGGTGTAATGGTATTAAGCTGCAATGTAGAGGCGGCAACATTCCATTTGAGATCAGGTACGATCAGGTATATAGTATAAAACTGCATTGTACTGAAATAACAAAGCTGCAATCAGGCTGCCATGCACAGAAATGATGTAATTGTATAAAACTGCATTAAACAGAAATATAAAGCTACAATCAGGCTACAATGTACAGAAAGGATGTAATAATAATATAAAACTGCGATGTACAGAAGTGATGTAATTATATAAAGCTCCAATGTACAGAAATGATGTAATTATATGAAACTGCGATGTACAGAAATTATGTAATTATATAAAACTGCAAGTTACAGAAATTATGTAATTTTATAAAACTGCAATTCAAAGAAATACAATAGCTGCAATCAGGCTCCAATGTGTTGAAAATGTGTAGTTATATAAACCTGCATTGTACAGAAATACAAAGTTGTGATCAGGCTGCAATGGAGAAATGATGTAATTATATAAAACTGCAACGCACATAAATAAAAAAGCTGCACTCAGGCTGCAATGCAAAGAAATAAAAGAGCTGCAATCAGGCTACAATGTACAGAAATGATCTAATTATATACAACTGCAGCGCACATAAATAAAAAAGCTGCAATCAGGCTCCAATGTACTGAAATGGTGTAATGATATAAACTGCAATGTATAGAAATAAAAGAGCTGCAATCAGGCTCCAATGTACAGAAAATATGTAATTATATAAAACTGCAATGCAAAGAAATAAAAGAGCTGCGATCAGGCTGCAATGTACAGAAATGATATAATTATATACAATTGCAATGCAAAGAAATTGAAAAGCTGCAATCAGGCTTCAATGTACTGAAAATATGTAATTATATAAAACTGCATTGTACAGAAACTGAAAGCTGCGATCAGTCTGTAATGTCCAGAAATGATGTAATTTCATAAAACTGCAACGCACATAAATAAGAAAGCTGCAATCAGGCTCCAATGCACAGAAATGATGTAACTATATAAAAATGCAAAGCAAAGAAATAAAAGAGCTGCAATCAGGCTGCAATATACTGAAATGGTGTAATGATATAAACTGCAATGTATAGAAATAAAAGAGCTGCAATCAGGCTCCAATGTACAAAAATGATATATTTTTATAAAACTGCAATGCAAAGAAATAAAAGAGCTGCAATCAGGCTGCAATATACTGAAATGGTGTTATGATATAAACTGCAATGTATAGAAATAAATGAGCTGCAATCAGGCTCCAATGTACAGAAATCATGTAATTATATAAAACTGCAATGCAAAGAAATAAAAAAGATGCAATCAGGCTTCAATGTACTGAAAATTTGTAATTATATAAACCTGCATTGTACAGAAATAAAAAGCTGTGATCAGTCTGTAATGTCCAGAAATGTTGTAATTATATCAAACTGCTATGTACAGAAATTATGTAATTATATACAACTCCAAGGTACAGAAGTAAAAAGCTGCAATCAGGCTGCAATGCACAGAAATGGTGTAATTATATGAACTGCAATGTACACAAGTCAAAGAGCTGCAATCAGGCTGCAATGTACAGAAATGGTGTAATTATATAAATCTGCAATGTACAGAAATGATGTAATTAAATAAAGCTGCAATGTACAGAAATGGTGTAATTATATAAAACTGCAATGTACAGAAATGATGTAATTAAATAAAGCTGCAATGGGCAGAAATGATGTAATTATATGAAACTGCAATGTACATAAATGGTGTAATTATATAAACTGCAATGCACAGATATTATTTAATTATACAAAGCTGCAATGTACAGAAATAAAAAAGCTGCAATCAGGCTGCAATGTGCATAAATGGTGTAATTATATAAACTGCAATGCAAAGAAATTAAAAAGCTGCAATCAGGCTTCAATGTACAGAAATTATTTAATTATATGCAACTCCAATGTACAGAAGTAAAAAGCTGCGATCAGTCTGCAATGTTCAGAAATGTTGTAATTATATCAAACTGCAATGTACAGAAATTATTTAATTATATACAACTCCAATGTACAGAAGTAAAAAGCTGCATTCAGGCTGCTATGTACAGAAATGGAGTAATTGCATAAAGCTGAAACGTACAGAAATGAAGTAATTATATTAAATATCAATGTCAAGAAATGATGTAATTATATAAAGCTGCAATGGACAGAAAGTATTTAATTTTATAAAGCTGCGATGTATCTCCATGATTGCGTAAGTCCGACCCTGAGTGGTACGGATGGTTTTCACCTATTACCTCAAGTCCAAAGAAAACTTTTTTTTGCAAATAAGTTACCTAACCACATCAGCTCAACATATAAATTCTCAGAGTTGGGTTCTCTCAGGTTGTGGGAAGCAGGCAAAGCAAAACATGTGATTTTTTTCACTATGGGGCTCCCTAAGTCGGTGCGAATTTTACGAAGAAGTGGAACGGAGCCTATCGCTATCAAAAACAAGTTTTCGTAAAATAAAAAGTAGGTAGCCCTATTGTGCACATCTTTCCTCATAAGAAATTGTTACAACAGGTTTTGGATGGCAGTACATGGGCAGTACAGGTGAATATGGACCCCCAAAATACTGATTTTTACATATTGTGGGTGCCCTAAGTGTGGTACAACGCTGCACAGCCTGAATTGCTGCAATGTTCAGAAGCTTAATTAAGCTGCAATGTTCAGAAAGTATGTTATTATATAATGCTGAAATGTAAAGAAATGTAAAGAAATATAAATAAAGTATGTAATTATATAATGCTGAAATGTAAAGAAATGTAAAGAAAGTATGTAATTATATAATGCTGCAATGTAAATAAATATAAATAAAGTATGTAATTATATAATGCTGCAATGTGAAGAAATATATATAAAGTATGTAATTATATAATTCTGCAATGTGAAGAAATATATATAAAGTATGTAATTATATAATGCTGCAATGTGAAGAAATATATATAAAGTATGTCATTATATAATGCCGCAATGTAAAGAAATTAAAAGAAAGTATGCAATTATATAATGCTGCAATGTAAAGAAATATAAAGAAAGTATGTAATTACATAAAGCTGCAATGTAAAGAAATATCAAGAAAGTCCGTAATTGTATAATGCTTCAATGTAAAGAAATATACATAAATTTTATAAAGCTGCAACCAAAATAAATCAAACAAAGCTGCGAATGCAAAGAAGTGTTTAGTTATGACAACGCCTGGTGGGGCTTGGTATTAAGGGAGCCTTGTCTTACGGCGGTGGATAATGGGCTGCTACTGTATCTGGACAGTGCTACCATGGCGGTTGACAGCGGACGCGAACACTAGAGCGCACCCGTAGGGATTCGAACCCCGCACCTTCTTGTTTCAAGGAGCTCTACCATTGAGCCATTTGTCGAAACGATGCAAAGAAGTGCATGTTCCTTGTGTACCCTGGTCACAAATTTTTCCAGCTCAGAAAGTCTTTTTTTTTATTGCTTTATGGGTTCAGGCCTCCTGCAGGGACTGCGTCCTTGCAGCTTTGTACAGTGTTTTATAGCTTTTTAGGGCCATTTAGGGCCATAGATTTGGGTTCTTTATTGCGGCATTTTGGGCCAAAACGGGGTCAAACGTAGCCAAGGCGGGAATAGCGGGGAAAGAAATCTCTGGGTCAGACCGTGTCAGAGATTGTTTTTCCCGCTACCTATCCCGATCGCTACCTGATACCCCGATTTGACCGAAATGTTCGCTACCTGGAACCCTGGGGTCCCCCAGCTCTCAGGGGTTTAGGGTTTAGGGTTTTACCTGGGACTCCTGAGTCCCCCAGCTCTCAGGGGTTTAGGGTTTAGGGTTTTACCTGGGACTCCTGAGTCCCCCAGCTCTCAGGGGTTTAGGGTTTAGGGTTTTACCTGGGACCCCTGAGTCCCCCAGCTCAGGGGTTTAGGGTTTTACCCGGGACTCCTGAGTCCCCCAGCTCTCAGGGGTTTTGGGTTTAGGGTTTTACCTGAGACCCCTGAGTCCCCCAGATCTCAGGGGTTTAGGGTGTAGGGTTTTACCTGGGACTCCTGAGTCCCCCTGCTCTGAGGGGTGCTGTCCCCCGAACATCCCGGGGCGACCCTACTAAAGCTACCAGCACCCAGTCCCTGGAGGAGGCCAAAACCCATGAAGCCTCCAGGTAAACCACTTTCTAAACTGTGAAATGGAAGCCTGACACAGCCAAACACCGCTCACAAAGGGGTTTAATTGGCTCACAGGAGAGGGTATTAGGGGTGTAACCTATATGCTGAGAAGCATAGCTTTAGGGCGGAGCCCCCCCTTCTGGGGGGCGGGAGCCCCCAGGGTTACCCTGTTGTCCGTTTGTGAACCAAAAAATTGAAGCCTGACACGTCAGCCAACTGTCTCATAACTAACTGGCTTCGGTCAGCTCCATTTCAGTTGCCACCTTTCCTTCCGTTGCCAACACACTCCGCCAATTTTGCGACGCTGCATATGACTTTTCCCTTTCAAACCTGAAAAACAAACTCTTACCCAGGTAACAGCACTCTGTCCCTTCTGGGGGGCGGGAGCCCCCAGGGTTACCCTGTTGTCCGTTTGTGAACCGAAAAATTGAAGCCTGACACGTCAGCCAACTGTCTCATAACTAACTGGCTTCGGTCAGCTCCATTTCAGTTGCCACCTTTCCTTCCGTTGCCAACACACTCCGCCAATTTTGCGACGCTGCATATGACTTTTCCCTTTCAAACCTGAAAAACAAACTCTTACCCAGGTAACAGCACTCTGTCCCTTCTGGGGGGCGGGAGCCCCCAGGGTTACCCTGTTGTCCGTTTGTGAACCAAAAAATTGAAGCCTGACACGTCAGCCAACTGTCTCATAACTAACTGGCTTCGGTCAGCTCCATTTCAGTTGCCACCTTTCCTTCCGTTGCCAACACACTCCGCCAATTTTGCGACGCTGCATATGACTTTTCCCTTTCAAACCTGAAAAACAAACTCTTACCCAGGTAACAGCACTCTGTCCCTGGAGGAGGCCTAAACCCATGAAGCTACCAGGTAACCCACGTTCTAAACTGAAAATCAACCCTGATAAAGACACCCCGGGCAGCCCTACCAAAGCCCTACTCCGTCCCTGGAGGAGGCCTAAACCCATGAAGCTATCAGGAAACCCACTTTCTGAACTGAAAACAAACTCCTACCCAGGTACCAGCATCATCTGGGAAGTGGCTGACTGGTATTATCCCACTACCGGCGGGAAAGGGTGGATTTGAGTTCGTAATTGCGAGCCACGACAAGAATGAATGGAACAAGCCGGAATCAGGGAACTACTCCATTTCTGGGGCAGGACTCCTCTCTCTGTATCTCTATACCACAACTTGACACTGATCTCTATCTCAATCTCTACACTGCAACTGAGCACCGATCTCTATCTGTATCTCTATACTACCCAGGTACCAGCATCATCAGGGAAGTGGCTGTCTGGTATCATTCCACTTCCAGCGGGAAGCAATGGATTTGAATTCGTCATTGCAAGCCACGACAAGAATGAATGGAACAAGCCGGATTCAGGGAACTACTTCATTCCAGGGGCAGGAGCGTACACCCTAGAAGGCGGCTTGGTCAAAAAGGTGGAGGGGTGAGTTGGGTGGGGTGGGGGGGCTGGCCCAGTGGTGTGTGTGATCTCCAGGCGGCTTGCTCAATAAGGTGGAGGGGTGAGTGAGGGGTTGAGGTGGGGGGAAGAGATATGGTGGTGGGGGTGGAGGTGGGTGTGTGTTTGGGGGGGTTGAGCCAGTGGTGTGTGTGGTCTCCAGGTGGAAGTACACTATTCCTGGGGCAGGATTGTACACACTAGAACACGAGAGGGCGGCTCTGTCAGAAAGGTGGAGGGGTGAGTGAGAGGGGGTGAGGTTGGGTGGGGGGAAGAGATTCGGTGGGGGGTTTGGGGGTGGGGTGGGGGCTGATCCAGTGGTGTATGTGGTCTCCAGGTGGAAGTACTCCATTCCTGGACCAGGAACTTGCACCCGGGAGGGCGGCTCAGTCAAAAAGGTGGAGGGGTGTGTGAGGTTGGGGTGGGGAGGGGGGAAGAGATACGGTGGTGGGGGAGGGGTTGGGTGGGGGGGGGGCTGACCCAGTGGTGGGGGTGGTCTCCAGGTGGAAGCAGGGTACTACATTTTGTCCAATCGGTCAGCGCTTAAAGCGCACACACGTCAAATTGGTCAGCGCTTTGTAGTAAAAAAAACGCAAAAACTGCGCGCTGCGCCCACAGGGGGTTGAAAACACTGCGTGAAACGCGCAGGGAGGCTCAAAAAGCGTGCGCTGAATCGCGCTGCCGTGCGCGCATTGTAGTACCCTGGGTTGAAGTGCACTATTCCTGGGGCAGGAGCGTACACCCTAGAGGGCGGCTCGTTCAAAAAGGTGGAGGGGTGAGTGGAGTTGAGGTTGGGGTGGAGGGAAGAGATATGGTGGTGAGGGAGGGGGGGGCTGACCCAGTGGTGTGTGTGGTCTCCAGGTGGAGTACTCCATTCCTGGGGCAGGAGCGTACACCTGGGAAGTTGGGTCAGTCAAGAAGGTGGAGGGGTGAGTGAGGGGTTGAGGTTGGGGTGGGGGGTAGAGATACAGTGGCGGGGGGGGGGATTGGGGCTGATCTGGGATACAACCTACAGCCTGAATCCCCTGACTCCTGATTGTCCTGTATAGGAAGTCTGTGATGGTGGTGTCTGACCTGGACGTGACCATGGTGGGAGACAGCAGCACAACAGACTTTTCTCTTTTCGGTACCTTAAGCCATCAGCCCCAAGCCATAATAAGCCACGCAATCTAAAACCTAAAACCTCAATCCTTTGACTCCTGGTCTTCCTGTTTAGGAAGCCTGTGATGGTGGTGTCTGATCTGGACGGGACCATGTTGGGAGACAGCAGCACAACAGACTTTTCTCTTTTCGGTACCTTGAGCCATCAGCCCCAAGCCATAATAAGCCACGCAATCTAAAACCTAAAACCTCAATCCTTTGACTCCTGGTCGTCCTGTTTAGGAAACCTGTGATGGTGGTGTCTGATCTGGACGGGACTATGGTGGGAGACGATAGCGCAACTGCTGAATTCAAAACGTTCTGGGAAGATACGGCTATGCAGCGTGGTGGCATGCTGGTGTACAACACGGGACGGTGAGTGGAACCAGTTTTGGGTTTGAATTTGAATTTGAATCTGCAACATTTGTGATTTGAATTTGGTCATGCAGACAGTATCTAAACACAGATGTAACAGCGGAGTGCTGATGAACAACACGTCTTTGTGACCAAAAGCAGTTTGAATTCAAATTTGACTTTATATATGCATAATATGCATTTGAAACTGTTCCTCTTTTATACAGCAGGGGACAGTGAGCAAAAGCAGTTTTGAATTTGATTTGAATTTGAAACTGCCAATATTGTGATTTGAATCCAACACGGGGCAGTGAGCGGAACCAGTTTTAATTAAACACAAATTTGAAGTTTCAAGACTTCACTTTTGTCATTTGAATTTGGTATCATAGAGACTAAATATACACAGACGCAGTCGCAGTCACAGACGCAAAACAGACGCATACGCAAACACAGGCACAGACACAAACACAGATACAGACACAAATGCAGACACAAACATGTATACAGATGCAGACACGGGCACAAACACAGACACAAACACAGACACAGAACAAACAGACACAAACACAGATACAAACACAGACACAGGCACAAACACAGACACAGAACACAGACAAAAACACAGGCACAAACACAGACACAGACACAAGCACAAAACAGACGCAGCCACAAACACAAAACAGACGCAGCCACAAACACAGACACAGACAAGGGCCCAGACACAGACGCAAAACAGACGCATACGCAAACACATATACAGATGCAGACACAGACACAAAAACAGACACAGACAGAAACGCAGACAAAAACATAGACACAGACACAAACACATATACAGATGCAGACTCAGTCACAAAAACAGACACAGGCACAAACATAAACACAGATGCAGACACAGGCACAAACATAGACACAAACACAGACTCAGACAACTGCCTTCCAACCCCCTTCCATCCTTCTTCTCCATCAGAGCCTTGGACTCATTCCTGGTGCTAATGAACGAAAAGAGACATTGCATGGCTCACCCGGATGCGCTTATCAGTGCCGTTGGGACCAAGGTAGGCCTGATGACTTGTAATTGTACTTTTAGTTGTTTTTGTACTTTTCGTAACAACAATATGGTCGAGCAAATATCACCCGGATGCGCTCATCAGTGCCGTTGGGACGAAGGTAGGGCTGCAGAGTTTTTCTTATTCTTTTTCTTTTCTTTTTCTTTTACTTGTTTTACTCTTCCTTCTTTTTCTTTTCTTTTGCTTGTTCTTTTTATTTTCCTAACATCAATATAGTCGAGCAAATAAGAGGCAAAGCATTTTTTGAAGGTAGGCCTGCTGACTTATTCTTTTACTTTTCCTAACAGCAATATGGTCGAGCAAATATAACCCGGATGCGTTCATCAGTGCTGTTGGGACAAAGGAAGGCCTGCTGACTTGTTCTTTTACTTTTACTTTCTTTTAATTTCTTTTACTATTTACTTTCTATTACTGATTTCTTTTTATTTTTAACTAACAAAAATATGGTCGAGCAAATATGAGGCAAAGTATTTTTTGAAGGTAGGCCTGCCGCCCTATCCTTTTACTTTTCCTAATAGCAATATGGTCGAGCAAATACCACCCGGATGCGCTCATCAGCGCCGTTGGGACAAAGGTATGCCTGCTGACTTGTTGTCGCATGTGATGCTGCCTAGGACCTTTTCTTTTACTTTTCCTAACAACAATATTGTCTAGCAAACGAGTGGCTACAATTTGTTTTTTAGTTTATGCACACAGCCAGAGAGTTTGATGTACGCCTGCCAGAGATTTTGATGTACAACTGCCAGCAAGTTTGATGTACACCTGCCAGCAAGTTTGAAGTACACCTGCCAGATAGTTTGATGTACACCTAACAGAGAGTTTGATGTACACCTGCCAGAGAGTTTGATGTACACATACATGCATCTATGATCTGTAAGGACGCTAGGGTTGAATATCATACCACTCATTCCATTCATACCACATACACATGTACACATTCATGCATGCACATACCCATGCATGCATACACATACATGCATGCACACACATATATGCGTACATACATGCATGCATGATCTATAAGGACGGCAGGGGGTGACTTTCATACCTCTCATTCAACTCCTTGTAAAGAAAGCAACTGCCTGCTGAGCAAAGCTTATTGCCACATACCACATACACATATACACAGGCTTCCTGCAAGTTCGTTGGTAGCACGTGGACCAAAGCTTATTGCCACATACCACATACACATATACACAGGCTTCCTGCAAGTTCGTTGGTAGCAAGTGGACCAAAGCTTATTGCCACATACCAAATACACATATACACAGGCTTCCTGCAAGTTCGTTGGTAGCAAGTGGACCAAAGCTTATTGCCACATACCACATACACATATACACAGGCTTCCTGCAAGTTCGTTGGTAGCAAGTGGACCAAAGCTTATTGCCACATACCACATACACATATACACAGGCTTCCTGCAAGTTCGTTGGTAGCAAGTGGAACAAAGACAAGGGGTGGACTCATATCTTTGATGTCTCTCAACACACCTTATCATTCATTCTTTGCTGTGATCTACCACGTATGTCTGGTATATATATTTTCTATTTGGTCCTTGACTATAACACACGTACATGCATACACATGTTCACAGGTCTACAAGTTGGACGGCATCAAGTGGAACAAACACAAGGGGCGATTTGTAATTTTGATGTCTCTCGACACACCTTATCATTCATACTTTGCTATGATCTACCACTTATGTATGGTATATCTATTTGGCTATTTGGTCCTGGAATGTAACACACATACATGCATACACATACATGCATACACATACATGCAGATACATGTTCACAGCTCTACGAGTTCGATGGCAGTGAGTGGAACTGAGACAAGGATTGGACGCGAATCTTTGATGCCACTCAACATGTCGTATCATTCGTACTTTGTTATCATTCATATTTCGCTATGTTCTGCCACTTATTCGTGGCGGGTACCCCTGGACTGTAACACACATACATGCATACACATACATGCATACACATACATGCATACACCTGTACACAGGTCTACGAGTTCGATGGCAGTGAGTGGAGAGAAGACAAGGAGTGGTCTCGACTCCTGAATGGAAACCAGTGGGATATTGAGGTGGTGTGTGAGGCTGGCTACAAGGCTCTAGACACACTCGGGAAAGAGTCGATGCACTTCCGTCCTGCATCAGAGATGAATGAGCACAAGGTGGGGGCTTATTGTAAATTGTAATATTATTATCATAATAATAGTATACGGTAATAATAATAATAATTATTATTATAATTATAATTATAAAAAAAAAAAAAAAAATCTATATATACAAAGAAATCATGGCGGTCGTCGTGGTGGTGTCACACTCGCGTTCAACCGACGTTCAACCCGGCCAGCTTCGCAAAATTGGAGAACCCAAAGAGCCGATTCGCGAAGCCATAAGCGCGCGCTAATTTTGTGTAGACATCTGCCTCCCATCACATGTTATGACTGGAAGATATCTGAATGACCTCTCCTCCGAGGTCATCTGCTGACCCTTGGATCGCTTTGCATGGCGCTATGTTTAATAGTTTCCAATATTTTGCTTCTTGATGCGGCCTGCGGCTCATGCTCCATGATGCAAGCTAGCGGTCGTTATGGACACGCAGAGGAACAGGTTGCGGCTGCCCGGAGGGCCAGCAACACCGCCAGTCAGCGCTCAAGGCGAGCTTGCATGAGCAAGGAAGAACTGGACAGAGCCGGGCAGAGCCAACAAGCGTCGACGTGATACCCACGCTGCCCGACCCGAGGAGTTATGCCAGGCTCATAATCAAGCCGGACGTGAACAACGCCCCAGGATGAACGCGATGCTGCTAAGCTGCTCTTAACCAAGCCAGGCGTGGAGGCTTTGCTTTCCAACCTCAGGAGTTACGCCAGACTCATAATCAAGCCAGACCGTCAGTTTGTCGTGTGTTTTTTCTCCGCCTGCGAGCGTTGCCGCCATTCATCTCACGCATGCGCACTTTCGCCATGCCATCGCATCGCCTTCGTCGTGGTTGGCTGGTTGTTGCGATTAATTCGACTTTGTTCAGATCGCCACGGCCATTCCGTCCCTCTGCAAACTCTCGCGCTTGCACCTATCATCCCATATCTGAAAGCTCTTTTCGTTGTATCGAATAACGTGAAATATGATTTGTGCTGTTCCGAGAGTTGACCGAGTATCAACTGGGGCACTGCACGAGAAGATGAATTTGCAGGTTTGTAGCTTTGGAATTGCAACGGTCCGGTGTGCTCGGGGTGATCGGGATCTGAGCGTTCGCAAGTTGTCGGTCTGCACTTTCCCCTCTTCCTGCAAGATTAAATTCCACAGCCGGAGTGAAGGGTATGAGGTAGGGAGGAGGAGAGTGTGTGTGTGTGTTGGTGGTTGGGGGAAGGGAGGCTGTTGGGGGCGAAGGTGAGAGAAAGAGGGTGTGTGTGGATTGGGTAGGAAGAGGCCGGGGGAAGTAGAGGATACTGTGGGTCTGTATGTCTATGTGTGTGTGTGTGGGAGGGGGAGGGGGGGGGGGGGGGGGGGGGGGATACGTGTATGACAGGGGGGGAAGCCACAGCTGAAGCAGAAGGGGAAAAGGTAGAGAGAAGAGGTGTGCGTCTGAGGGTGCAGGGGGAGAGGGAGTGTAGGTGTGGCCACCGGCCACACGGGCTACTGTAGTAGTAATAATAATAATAATAATAACATATTATACTCAAGAAAGAGTCAATGCACTTCTGGCCTGCCTCAGAGATGAATGAGCGCAAGGTGGGGGCTTATGGTATATTGCAATCTTATTATATTGTTTTCGTAATAATAATATAACAATATCATAATAAATTATACTCGGGAAAGAGGCAATGCATTTCCGGCCTGCCTCAGACATGAATGAGCACAGGGTGGGGGCTAGTCGTACATTGTAATCTTAACATATTATTATCGTCCCCAAGCCTCTCGTCCAGAACAGACCCTTTGGTCCAGATCACGGCCCTTGCCCTTGTCCAGATCACACCCATTGGTCCAGATCACACCCTTGCCCTTGTCCAGATCACAACCATTGGTTCAGATCACACCCTTGCCCTTGTCCAGATCACACCCATTGGTCCAGATCACACCCTTGCCCTTGTCCAGATCACACCCATTGGTCCGTATCACACCCATTGGTCCAGATCACACTTATTGGTCCACATCACACCCATTGGTCCAGATCACACCCATTGGTCCAGATCACGGCCCTTGCCCCCTGTCCAGATCACATCAATTGGTCCAGATCACACCCTTGTCCTTGTCCAGATCACACCCTGGCCCTTGTCCAGATCACACCCTTTGTTCCAGATCACACCCATTGGTCCAGATCACACCCTTGTCCTTGTCCAGATCACACCCTGGCTCTTGTCCAGATCACACCCTTTGTTCCTGATCACACCCATTTGTCCACATCACACCCTTGCCCTTGTCCAGATCACACCCTTTGTTCCAGATCACATCAATTGGTCCAGATCACACCCTTTGTTCCAGATCACACCCATTGGTCCAGATCACACCCTTGTCCCTGTCCAGATGACACCCTGGCTCTTGTCCAGATCACACCCTTTGTTCCAGATCACACCCATTTGTCTAGATCACACCCTTGCCCTTGTCCAGATCACACCCTTTGTTCCAGATCACACCCTTGCCCCTGCCCAGATCACACTTGGAGTGAATGTAGCAGTACTGGATAGAGCTGTGGCATCCTTTGAGGAAGATCTTGCCAAGGCAAATGTGAAGGCCAATATCATCACCAGTGGGCATGGGGACTGGAGGTGCGCCCTGTGTGTGTGTGTGTGTGTGGTGTGTGTGCTGGTGGTGGTGTGTGTGTGTAGGGGGGGGGGGGGGGGGGGGGGGGGGGTGGGGTAGGTAACGAATGTGAAGGTGAATATCATCACCAGTGGGCATGGGGACTGGAGGTGCGCCCTGTGTGTGTGTGTGTGCTGGTGGTGGTGTGTGTGTGTTAGGGGGGGGAGGGGGGGGGGGGGGGGGGAGAGTAACGAATGTGAAGGTGAATATCATCACCAGTGGGCATGGGACTGGAGGTGCGCCCTGTGTGTGTGTGTGTGTGCTGGTGGTGGTGTGTGTGTGTAGGGGGGGGGGGGGGGGGGGGGGAGTAACGAATGTGAAGGTGAATATCATCACCAGTGGCATGGGGACTGGAGGTTGCGCCCTGTGTGTGTGTGTGTGTGCTGGTGGTGGTGTGTGTGTGTAGGGGGGGGGGGGGGGGGGGGGGGGGGGGAGTAACGAATGTGAAGGTGAATATCATCACCAGTGGGCATGGGGACTGGAGGTGCGCCCTGTGTGTGTGTGTGGGGGGGGGGGGGTACGGTGGGGGGGGGGAGCAGGTGGGGGGGGGGGGGGGGGGGGAGGGGAGAGTAACGAATGTGAAGGTGAATATCATCACCAGTGGGCATGGAGACTGGAGGTGCGCCCTGTGTGCGGTGTGTGGTGGTGGTGGGTGGGGGGGTAGGGGGGGGGGGGGGTGGGGGGGGGGGGTCAGGGTAGAGTAACGAATGTGAATGTTATATCATGACCAGTGGGCATGGAGACTGGAGGTGTCCCTGTGTGTGGGGGTGTGGGTGAGTGGGTTGTGGTGGTTGTTGGGGGGGGGGGGGGGGGGGGGGGGGGCTCAGGTGGAGTAACGAATGTGAAGGCGAATATCATTAGTAGGCATGGAGGAATGGAGGTGCGCCCCATGGGGGGGGGGGGGGGGGGGGGCAGGTAGAGTAACATATGTGAAGGCTAAAATCATCACTAGTGGGCATGGATACTGGAGGTGCGCCCTGTGGGTGGGTGGATGGGTGTGGGGGCAGGTAGAGTAACGAATGTGAAGGTGAACATCATCACTAGTAAGCATGGAGAATGGAGGTGCGCCCTGTGTGTGTGTGTGGAGGGGGGGGGGGGGGGCAGGTAAAGTAACGAATGTGAAAGCTAACATCATCACCAGTGGGCATGGAGACTGGAGGTGCGTCCACCCCACCGACCACCCCACACACCACACACACACACACACACACACATATACACACGCTCACGCACACCCACAGGCACAGGCGCACCCACACAGGCACAGGCACACACACACTCACAAACCCACACATAAACATGCACACACACACCCATGCATAAGCACATACACACTCATGCACTCACCTACCCACGCACCCACTCACTCACCCATGCTCCCAGCCACCCACCCAGCCACCCACTCACCCATGCACCCACGCCTCCACGCACCCACCCATGCACCCACGCACCCACCCACCCATGCACCTGCCCACCCAGCCACCCACGCAACCACCCATGCACCCACGCACCCACTCACGCACCCACCCACCCACCCATGCACCCACCCATCCATGCATCCACCCACGTACCCACCCACCCATGCACCCACGGAGCCACCCATGCACCCACACACCCATGCAACCCCTCACAGGCATCCATGCATCCACCCACGCACCCATTCACCCATCCAGGCACCCACGCACCCACCCACCCATGCACCCAAGCACCCACCCATCCATGCACCCACACACCCACTCATGCACCCACACACCCACCCATCCATGCACCCACACAACCATGCAACCACGCACCCACCCGTGCACCCACCCATGTACCCACCTATCCATGCACCCGCGCACCCACCCATCCATGCACCCACCCCACCCACCCATGCACCTAACCCATCCGTGCACCCACCCATGCACACACACCCACGCACCCACCCACATGCACACACCCATGCGCCCACGCACCAACCACCCATGCACGCACAATCCCATTGACCCTCTCACGCACCCACCCACGGAATTGCACCCCACCCACCCATGCAATCACCCCTGCAATCACCATCCATTGCACCCATGCACCCACGGCACCCACCCCCCTCAAAGTGCACCCTCTCCGCACCCACCCACACATTGCACCCCGCCCCCGCCCCCACCCACACCACACCTCCATGCACCAGCACCCACCCTGCACCACACACCTGCACTCACCCACAGGCAACCACCATGCTATCACATTCCATACACCCATGCACCCAAAACCTTACCCACCCAGACTCACCATCCATGCACCCAACCCATGAACCACGCACCCACCGTGCAACCACTCACGCCCCCACCCACCCATGCACCATCTCACGCACTCACCCTCCAGGCACCCACCCTTGCAACCAGCACCCACCCGTGCTGCACCCCACGCACCACCCACCCACATGCACCCACCATGCAACCACGCACCCACCCAGTGCACCCACTCAACACCCACCCACCCATGCACCATTCTCACGCACTCACCCATCCATGCACCCACCCATGCAACCACGCACCCACCCGTGCACCCACTCACGCACCCACCCCACCCATGCACCATTCTCACGCACTTCACCCATCCATGCCCCCACCAGTGCACCCACTCACGCACCCACCCACCCATGCACCATCTTA
This sequence comes from Chlamydomonas sp. ICE-L, assembly GCA_013435795.1. Lineage (NCBI taxonomy): Eukaryota > Viridiplantae > Chlorophyta > Chlorophyceae > Chlamydomonadales > Chlamydomonadaceae > Chlamydomonas > Chlamydomonas sp. ICE-L. The sequence goes on from JACBWV010000610.1 coordinate 54,960,039, forward strand.
CGCACTCACCCATCCATGCACCCATGCACCCCACCCACCCATGCAACCCTCCCAATTACATGGACATAGTTCCCCTGGGTGCTGGAAAATCCACATGCACACACACACACATATAAACACACACACACACAGGTATGAACACACACACCCATTCGCACGCACACACCTAAACAACACCCCTCTAAACACCACCCACACCCATACTCACCCCCCCCCCCCCCCCCCCCCCCCCCCCCCCCCCCCCCCCCCCCCCCCCCCCCCCCCCCACACACACATTCACTCACCCACACACCTTCCCAGGTACATGGACATTGTTCCCCTGGGCGCTGGAAAGTTGGAGGCTCTGAACTACGTGCGAGAAAAACACAACTTCCCAACCAACTCAACTGTGGCATGCGGTGACTCCGGCAATGACATCCTCATGTTGGCAGGTACACATTGTCTGTCTGCCTGTCTGTCTATCTGCCTGCCTGCCTGTCTGTCAGTTTCACTTCAGAACATTGCTTTGCTTAATACATGCATGCATCCACCCACCCACCCATGCACCAATTAAACAGTGGCATGCGGTGACTTCGGCAGCGACATCCTCATGTTGGCAGGTGCACATTATCTGTCTGTCTGTCTGTCTGTCTGTCTGTCTGCCAGCCAGCCTGTCTGTCTGTCTGTCTATCTGTCGGTCGGTCGGTCGGTCGGTTGGTCTGTCTGTCGGTCTGTCTGCCAGCCAGCCTGTCTGTCTATCTGTCTATGTCTGTCTGTCTGCTTATTTCACTTAAGAACATTGCTTTGCCTTATACATGCACCGACCCACCCACCCATGCACCCACTCAACAGTGGCATGCGGTGACTCTGGCAAAGACATCCACAAGTTGACATGTACACAATGTCTGTCTGTCTGTCTGTCTGTCTGTCTGTCTGTCTGCCTGCCTGCCTGCCTGTCTGTCTGTCTGTCTCTTTCTGTGTGTCTGTCTGTCTGTCTGTCTGTCTGTCTGTCTGTCTGTCTGTCTGTCTGTCTGTCTGTCTGTCTGTCTGTCTGTCTGTCTGTCTGTCTGTCTGTCTGTCTGTCATATGATGTTGACCAAAGGCGAGTATGATATCATATGCGATCATACAAATTGCATCATATGACATTGTATATAAATGGTCGCTTTAGCCTAGTCAGACTGCAGGCATCATATGATATCATACTGCCGTTCCATACCCATGTGTGTATGTTTGTTATACCCCACCTGAGGACACGTTGGGCACTTTCTTTAAGGCCGTTGTCTGCTGGTGAACCGGGACCCTACGTCAGCAGATAAGTCAACCAGGCCTGATTGATACGTGCGCCTTGGGCACATACCTGCATTTTTCATTGTGTGTTGCATTGCCTTAGCTTGCTTGCAACCTGACATATAAATGTATGTTGTAGTCCAGGAGGTACCCAAATAGGCCCTACCTCAAATAATCAAATATAATAAACAATAATCAAATATAATAACAATAATCAAATATAATAACAAATAATATAACAATAATCAAATATAATAACAAATAATATAACAATAATAAAATATAAAAACAAATAATATAACAATAATCAAATATAATAACAAATAATCAAATAGGCTAAAGAGACTTGCCCTACCTCAAATAATCAAGATAAATATATACTATCCTGAAAGCAGGGATTTTTATTTCTGCTATATATAGCGATCGCTAGTTTTGAACCCATTTTAGCATAAACAATCGCTATAAAAAAAGTAAAAACATTTTTGTGTGTTTGCCTTAAATGTCTCTTAAAGGCTATAAAAAGCTATAGAAAGGTATAGAAAGCTCTAAATCGCTGTCCCTCGAGGAAGCCTAATACCATTAAGCTAGGGAAAACCCACTTTCAGATTTGAAAAAGAAATCACTGTCTGGAAGGCTATTAACGAGCACTAAAAGGTTTGGTCCCCCATTAAATGATACACTATTTGGGGTTCAGTTCATGAGTGTTTTTTCTGTTTAACCCCCTATTCATGGGGGTGGGAGCCCCCAGGGTTACCCATATGTCCGTCTGACCGACTAACCGACCATCCGTCTGACCGAGACGAAGCCTGACACGTCAGCTAACGGTCTCGTAACGAACTCGCTTCCGTTGCCACCTGTCGCCCCGTCGCGAACACTCTCCGCCAATTTGTAGCGTCGCTTGTGTCGCTGCATAGAACTAGTTTTATCTAGCCCCTCTTCATATCATGGTAGGGCAAGTCCCTGTAGCCTATTTGGCTACCCCTGGACTGTATCAAGATACACACACCCTTATATCCTGCAGGTGAGAACCCCGCCATCGTCGTTGGAAATGCGCAGCCCGACCTTGTGAAGTGGGTAGAGGAACGGCGCAAAATTGAGCCCCCTTCCTCTGATGGCACCCCCCAGAGATTGTTCGTTGCTCAGGGCTTTGAGGCACGGGGCATCTTGGAGGGTTTGGCACACATGGGCTTCTTTTAAATTCTATATCGCTGCAGATTGCTGGCTAGATTATATATTGCTGGCTGAAGCTATGAGACAAAGTTCGATTTTATATTATATATTAGTTCGTGATCTCAGGAACTCTGATGCGCTCTTGCATTTTGACACTTTAGCCCAATAAATAAATTCATAAATTAATAGTACGCCTTATTACGAGGCGTGAGGTCTAACTTTGGCCAAATATATACAGTTGTCTTGATTTATAAATAATAATTATAATTGTTACAAGGTTATATATGCCAGGTATGGCGTCTAACCGTCTGCACATTGCAGTTGACAATACCCCCCATGCGATAACCACGGAAACCAGGGATTTCTAGAGCACACGTCAGCGCAGATTCGAACCGGAGACCCCCGGCTGTGGTGACCATATTTGGCCAACTATACACAATAACTTTGGCCAAATATCAATCATGCCAAATATATACAATAATCTTGAAGTCGAGGCTGAGAAAGTCCCTTTAGCCTTTGTAGGCTACCCCCGGACTGTAACATGGTCCACATTCCCCCATCTCAATTCCGCCGATGTTGTATTGCCGTTGTCGGCCATATACCGGTATGCATTACCATATTCATACATTACTGTATCCCTGGACTGTAACAAACATACAGTGCGTGTCACTGCTTGGCAAGCGTGTGAGGTGTAGCCACGCAATGATTTAATTTACTGCCGATGCAAGTTCTGTGGACAGGTGAGCGTTGTGAACATGCGTATCAAAGGACGGTCTGAAGTCTAAACCCTCAATCTCGATTTTTAAAATTTACCAGGGGTACGACATCGAGGCTTGAAGATCTCCCGCCCAATACTTGAATTTGAACTTGAACTTGTTTATATAGCCTCAGCCAGCAATTTGGCTGCTCGCCGTCTTTGGCAGTAAAAACATTGTTACAAAGAAAATGAAAACGCGAACCAACCACTTTTTCATTTCCCCCCTCTTCTTCTAAACGATAAAAACAGTACAAAAACGAATCATATTTAGAGCGAGGATGATTATGAGATGGAGGGGAGGGAGGAAGAGGAGAAAGCACGCACACCCTAGACCCTCTAGTGCGTGTTGCATGCACATCCTATACCTTCTAGTGCGTGCTGCACGCACATCCCAACCATTATAGTTCAACACTTACGGAGGAGGGAGAAGGAGGATGTCAGCTATACTGGCGGCTGAACAGATGAGTAGATGACTGCATAAAGCTTTAAAATACGCCTATCCTATTTAAAGGCAAAGGCAAAGGCAAAGGCAAGTGGATTTTATTGAGGCCAGTGTAGCTGACTGTAGAAGAGAAGAAATCACATGAATTAGTTGACCTCTGGGGCACGTAGTGTTGACTGTTGTTCTATAATTCCTGGCCAAATAAGCTAGTGTTTGGTTTTTTATTTATTGTTTTTCAATGTTTGGAGCACGCCCACTTTGCGGATCGGACAATTAAGATACATATCCAGGCAGTCGCATTGGTCGCATCCATGTAAAGAGTATTAATTCTGGCGACCCTTGTATTACCGGCACCTGTTTAAGTCTTGCTGTGTCGTTGCACACAATTTTAGGATAGAAAAATGTTGGAGACGTGTTTGGTAAACTGAAAAGTACCCTGATGTTACATATGACTCGCGAATCACAACTATGTAAGAAGCATCGTGCAGGAAGGTCGGCTTGGGGGGCGAATAAGAGGTTTCAGGCGACTTACAAAGGGTCAAGGGAGGCACCAGTCAAGAAGGCCAGTATATTGGAAAAACAAGTTACATACACATTTTGACAGAGCTGTGCGTGTCCACACGCTCAAATCAACATGGGCGTGCGTGTTGACACGCTCAAATTAACATGGGCGTGCGTGTTGACACGCTCAAATTAACATGGGCGTGCGTGTCCACACGCTCAAATTAACATGGGCGTGCGTGTTCACACGCTCAAATTAACATGGGCGTGCGTGTTCACCAGCAAGTTGACAGGCTCGTGTGTGTTAACACCCCACCCAACACAAATCTTAAAAACAACGTTCGTCTATGACAACCCTATTTGTACACCAGCAAGTCAGCTCCAATGTAATTACCACTCCAATTATCGAAGGATATTCTGATGCGGGAGGTACCAATATCACATGAGGTCATAACGTACACAGTATCGAGGAAAGGTAGCGTATAACCGGCCTCCAACCTCTTTCTATTTAAGATACGCATGGAAGTACCGGTATACAAGTGACCAAAATTTAACCTAAGTGGCTACCCATGGACTGTAACGAACATGCATTAAGTGACAAAAAGCTGTCCCAGAACAATATTATGGTACTTGAAAAGTTTGTTTGCACGCGATATAATTATCTTCCAGTTCATATAATTATCTGCCAGCTCATATAATTCTCTGTCAGATCATATAATTCTCAGACAGATTGGGTCAGATAATTTTAATCTTAGACAGATCGGGTCAGATCATACAATTCTCTGTCAGATCAAATAATTCTCTGTCAGATCATATAATCCCCTGTCAGATCATATAATTTTCTTTCAGATGAATTCAGTATGTGCTATACTGCTAGAACAACCTCCTCATGTTACCAAGTTCAAGTTCAAGTGCTAGAACAAAGCTCTTGCTGTGTGTGGGGGGGGGAGGGGGAGGAGGGTGACTGTGCTCAATAGTTCTACCCAGGCCATATGCTGGCACGCAGGGTAGGGTAGGGGAGGAGTGTGTGGGTGTGTGGGGGGGTAAATACTGATTGAACGAGGTCCAAAGTGGTGCCAATAGACTACCCTTACCAAGGCGTACTCATGGGTGGTATCAGAATGTAATTTTTAGGTCTGAGTAAGAAGGTAGCAAACAAGGCTCTGGCTGAACTGGGAGAAATTAGCAGGCAGCCCGTGGCACCCTCAAGTTCAGCCCTGCTGCGTGCATGGTGGGACTTCAGGGGTGCTGGCGCGTGATTATCAAGACCAAGACCAAGCTGGGTAACAGAATGTTTTACGCTTGTCCTCACCCCCAACCCCCACATGAACACACAGCCATGATGTTACCCCAACTCCTCAGGGTACCTACCCAAGATATCAGGTGGCATTTGCATAAGCGGCCGGCATCAGGTGACAGCTGCACATGCGGCCGGCATGACAACTGCACATGCAATAGATACCGTGACAACAACCTTAACCATTTTAACACCACCTAAGGAACTAGGATTGTTGGTAGCATTGCATTACTCGGCCAGGGCCGACCAACAATAACTTGTATCCCTCTTTCCACTATCCTGAGACTCGCTCTGGTAATTATAGATGGTATATATATTTATAAATATAAGTTGGTTCTGACTACATGAAGGCTTAGACCTCTCCTGCTGCCTTTTTCAAAAGCACCAACTTCTTCTTCACCTCCTCTCATTGCACGGCTATGTCCTTGCTCTCAAGCTGGTGAATTGTTGGTCACTCCATGCTTTAGTTGTGACAGGTTGTGCAAGGACTTTCAACCCAGGAGGTGGGTCTACATGAAGGCTGAGACCTCTCCTGCTGCCTTTTTCAAAAGCACCAACTTCTTCTTCACCTCCTCTTGTTGCACGGCTGCCCTCCCTCTGTGAAGCGGGTGAATTGTTGATCACTACATTTTTGTTTGTAGTTGTGACAGGTTGTGAAAGGACTTTCACCCCAGGGGGTGGGTCTACATGAAGGCTGAGACCTCTCCCGCTGCCTTTTTCAAGAGCACCAACTTCTTCTTCACCTCCTCTCGTTGCACGGCTATGTCCTCGCTCTCATTAATCAATCGCCTCAGCTGTGTTTCATCCTTTCCAGCGACCATGGCCTGGAACTCCTCCAGAAGAGTAGACTTGGCCGGAGATACCTTATTGGGTTTAAAAGAAGGGAACGGTGGGGTGGGGTGGGATAGGGTGTGGTGGAGTGGGTGGGGGTTAGGGGGGTGTTGCCTGCTTGGCATCATCCACTGCATGGAACTCCTCCACAAGTGTAGACTTGGTCGAAGAAAACTAATTGGGTATACAATTGGGGTGTGTGAGTGAGTGGGTGGGTGGGGAGAAATTCCAGAAGAGTCGACTGGGCAGGAGAAACCTAATTGGGTATACAAATGGGTGAGTGAGTGAGTTGGTGGACGGCTATGTCCTCGCTCTCATTGGTCAGACGCCTCAGCTGCGTTTCATCCTTTCCAACGACCATGGCCTGGAACTCCTCCAGTAGAGTAGACTTGGCAGGAGAAACCGAATTGGGTATACAAATGAGTGAGTGAGTGAGTGAGTGAGTGAGTGAGTGAGAGTGGGTGGGTGGGTTGGTGGGTGGGGAGAAGTTCCAGTAGAGTAGACTTGGCAGGAGAAACCGAATTGGGTATACAAATGGGTGAATGAGTGAGAGTGGGTGGGTGGGTCGGTTGATGGGTGGGGAGAAGTTCCAGAAGAGTAGACTTGGCAGGGGAAACCTAATTGGGTGTTAAAAATGTTGATTGGGTCTGATTGGGTATACATTTTTGTTAATTGGGTATAAAGAAAGGTTGAATGGTGGGCGGGGTGGGTGGCTGGGGGGCCTTGGGGGAGGGGGGTGGGGGGGAGGGTTGAATGGTGGGCGGGTGGGTGGCTGGGGGGCCTTGGGGGGTGGGGGGGTGGGGGGGAGGGGTTTGAATGGTGGGCGGGTGGGTGGCTGGGGGGCCTTGGGGGTGGGGGGGGGGGGGGAGGGGTTGAATGGTGGGCGGGTGGGTGGCTGGGGGGCCTTGGGGGTGGGGGGTGGGGGGGAGGGGTTGAATGGTGGGAGGCCTTGTAGGACTACGAATATGGCCTCTTCATTGCATTCTTCCCTCACCAATGGAGCTGACCGAAGCGAGTTAGTTACGCGACCGTTGGCTGACGTGTCAGGCTTCAAGTTTTTTTTCAGTCGGACGGACAAATGGGTAAACATGGCGGCTCCCGCCCCCTTGAAGAGGGGGCTGCGCCAAAAAATGACACAGTGACAAAATCCTTTTGGAACCGTGGATACAAGCCAGCTGCAGACGATCTGAAGGTACGAGCTGACATGGTCGTCAGTTTCAAATATGCATTCACAAGTTTCTCCCGAACATTCTTCACTCACCATCTGGTGCACAATAGCCTTTGGCACAGTGGCTAGCAGCTGGCTGCGAACTATTTGTAGTTACGACTTACGAGCTGACATGGTCACCAATTTCAAATTTGATTTCAAAAGGTTCTCCTGAACATTCTTCACTCACCATCTGGAGCACAGTAGCTGTTGGCACAGTGGCTAGTAGCTGGCTGCGAACAATATGTAGGTCCGAGCTGACATGGATCGGCAATTTCAAATTTGAATCCAAAAGTCCAGACTCCTAAAACATATTTCACTCACCATCTGGAGCACAATAGCCTTTGGCACAGTGGCTAGCAGCTGGCTGCAAACAATATGTAGGTACCAGCTGACATGGTCGTCAGTTTCAAATTTGAATTCATAAGTTTCTCCTGAACATTCTTCACTCACCATCTGGTGCACAATAGCCTTTGGCACAGTGGCTAGCAGCTGGCTGCGAACGATCTGCAGGTACGAGCTGACATGGTCGGCAATCCTCTGAAGATGAGCATCGGTGGGTGCCAAGTTTTCATACCTGTAACCAGGGGTTGGGTGCGGTGGGGGGTCGTGGGGGTGGGTGGGTGGGGTGGGGGTCGTGGGGTGGGCAGATGGGTGGGGTGGGGTGGGGGTCGTGGGGTGTGTGGGTCGGGGGGTGGGCGGTGGGGTGGGTGGGGTGGGGGCAGAATACCGGAAAGAGTTAAGTAAAGAATAGAGTAAAGAGTAAAGTAAAGAATAAAGTTAAGAGCAAAGTGGGTGGGTGGGGTGGGGGTCGGGGGGTGGGACGGGGGGCAGAATACAGTAAAGAATAAAGTTAAGAGCAAAGTGGGGTGGGGGGTGGGTGGGTGGGAGGCAAGAATAAAGTAGGGTTTTTTAGTTGAGTAGATGAAACTGTCTTACAAACATTTCAATATTTTATATACAATATACAATTCAAGCATTGCCCCCTTCGACTTCGAATGCCGCCAGGATTCCGTACCTCATCTCAAACAATAGTTCCCCATTGAGGATGACACCCCCTCCACCCCCATCACCACCAACCACCCCCACCATCCATAATCACCAGCAACCCACCCACCAACCACACCCAGCAGCCCCCACACCCACCCACCCACCAACTTCAGAACCTCTTCTCAAAGAGTAGTTCCCCATTGTGGGTAACCCACCCACCACCACAAGATCCACCAGCAACACCACCAATCAAGCAACCCCACCCACCACTACCACCAACCCACCACCATCCACCAACTGACCAACTTCCACACCTCTTCCCAAACAGCTGTTCCCCATTGAGGGTAACGACCCCCCCACAAAAGCAGGCTTGGCCCTTGTGGGGTCACCCACCCCCACCCGCCACCAGTTACCACCACCCCCACCAGCAAACATCCCCCACCCCCACCCATCACCATCCACCACCACCAGCAAACATCCCCCACCCCCAACCCACCCCCAACCATCACCATCCCCCACCACCACACATCCCCCACCCATCACCAGCACACATCCCCCACCCCCACCCATCACCATCCCCCCCCACCACACATCCCCCACCCCCACCCATGACCATCCACCACCAGCACACATCCCCCACCCCCACCCATCACCATCCACCCACCACCACCAGCACACATCCCCCACCCCCCACCCCACCCATCACCAGCACACATCCCCCACCCCCACCCATCACCATCCACCACCAGCACACATCCCCCACCCCCACCCCACCCATCACCATCCACCACCAGCACACATCCCCCACCCCCACCCCCCCACCACCAACTTCCGCACCTCTTCTCAAACAGCAGTTCTCCATTGGGAGTAACGCCCCCCCCCCCCTTCCCCCCTCCCACACACCCACCCACCAGCACCATCCACCACCAACTTCCACACCTCTTCTCAAACAGCAGTTCCCCATTGAGAGTAACAAAAGCAGGCTTGGCCCTTGTGGGGTCGAAGGAATAACTCTCAGCGGCCACAATCTCCCGAAAGAACGAAGCGGAAAGGTAAGCAGCCTCCATGTCGACCAGATTCCGAACCATCTTGTCTGCATCCTTCCTTAGCTTCTCTGCAATAGTGTATGTATGCATGTATGTATGTATGTATGTATGCATGTATGTATGCATGTATGTACGTATGTATGTCTGTGTGTGTGTGTGTGTGTGTCTGTGTGTATGTATGTACGTATGTATGTACTAGTACATTGCCCGTGTGGCCGGAGGCCACCCCCCACCCCACCCACCCTGGTCCTGGGTCCTGTTCTTGCCTGGGTTACATAACGTGCAACGCCCTTGAACGTACACCCTCTCCCCCCCCCCCCCCCCCCCCCCCCCCCCCCCCCCCCCCCCTACTCACATGCACACAGTCAAGATATTTACCCCTTTGCAAAATATCGAACACATGCCCCCTTCCTTTCCCTACTATAAATATACCCCCCCACCCCCAGGCCCCAGGACCTACATGATCCCTGTTTCCCCCTAAATCTTTCTGCCCCCCATCCCCACACACTCTGTTTATGCCCCTTGCACCACACCTACCCCCCAGTCATCTCCACACCACCCAAATATACCCCCCTACCCCCCAGTCATCTCCACACCACCCAAATATACCCCCCTACCCCCCAGTCATCTCCACACCACCCAAATATACCCCCCTACCCCCCAGTCATCTCCACACCACCCAAATTTACCCCCGTACCCCGGTGGCCACCCCCCACCCAGGCCCTGGGTTCTGGTCTGGGGTACATAACGGGTTACGTCCTTGCATGTACCCCCCCTACCCATATGTATCACACACATACCATTCCAACTCAACCCAAGCCAGACCCACAGCCTCCACACATTTCTGGACCCCTCCTTGCCCCTCACCCCACCCCATGTACACACTTTCTCTTTCTCCCCCCTCCCCTCACCCCAAGCATCCCCACCCAGGGTGGGTCAACCTCCACCCTCGCCCCCCACTTTCTTTTTCCCCAACCACCGGCACAGACGCGTAATCCCCTTCCCCCTACTTCATCCATTTCACTCCAGCTGTGGGCCTAGATCATGCACAAATACGCAGTGGATAAAGAGCAGGCTGCGGATCCAATCTGCGAACAACTTGCGAAAGCCGACCCCACTGACAATACCGGGCGTGCGCAATCGCGATTCGCAAAGCGACATACCTGCAGCTTCTTCTTTGCGCGTGACATAGTTCGGTTTGCAGCTGTTGCTTTGACCAGTTCGTTCCAGCCAGTCTTCTATTGCAACATGCTAAGAAACCGATGTATCAATGCTTGAAACAATGAAAAGAGATTGGATGAGGGGCGCAAGGGCCATATCGCGCATGAGGTTCACGTCTTGTCTGATTATTAACCTGGTGTTGATTTTCAGGACTGGTTGCATGAGCTTCTCGCCTGGCCAGGTTGTAAGTCGCGCGCTGCTGTGGGTTAGCAGCATATGCCAATCGACGTCGCTGATTTGTATCGCTCCTATCCTCGTCTGTCTGAAGAGCTTGCCTTTCGCTGTTGCGAAGAGCTCGCTGGGTGGCTGTATTCGCCGCCCTTCTGCCTATATTTGATTGGTTGTGCGCATGCATGGTTGCATCGAGGAGCAAAAGATTATAGACGATGAGTTTGAGCGACATAACTGGTCTGCAATGGGCGCCCAGAACGAAATTGCGCTCAGAACGAAACGCGGAAAAAGAAAGAATACAGATGCTTATTTAGCGCATGTGCTCTGTCATTTTGAAATTCAGGTCGGGTGGGAAGTCGGTACAGTTGGATTCGCGTGGTTCCCTGAACCCTAACCCGTAAAACGATAGCCAGCTCCTATAGCCAGCTAGCGCTACCTCGATAATCCATGTATGTCTACATATATGTAGATGTATGCGTGTCTGTGTGTATGTATGTCTGTGTATGTATGTATGTGTGTGTTTGTCAGTTGTATGTAATGTCTGTTGTAACAGTCCAGGGGCAGCCAAGTAGATGTAAGGAAACATGGCAATGCCTCATGAGTCATGACTAAGGATAGGCTGCCCCATGACAACCAGGTTGTGAACAAGATGGTCAGCATCTCTACAAGACCGTCAATAGAAAAGCCACCAATACAATAAGAGGAGTACATCCACTTACCAAATATTTCTGCTGCACGAACCAGGGTACTACAAAGTGCGCGCGGCAGCGCGATTTTGCGCACGTTTTTTGAGCCCCACTGCGCATTTCGCGCAGTTTTTTCAGCGCCCTGTGAGCGCAGCGCGCAGTTTTTGCGCTTTTTGCACTACAAAGCGCTGACCAATTTGACGTTTGTGCACTTTCAGTGCTGACCAATTTGACACAATGTAGTACCCTGGCACAAACCATGTCATCTGCTCAACTCAAGTACGCCCCCCCCCCCCCCCCCCCCCCCCCCCCCCCCGATATGGATCACCCATTTTAGTAATCCCACTCATCCAGCAATAGGAACCAAGTCCAAGACTACCAATGGAAGAACCACGAATACAATAAGGGGAGTACACACTCTCACCCAATGCCCACCATGAACCACCAATAGAAGGGGATGACACCCAGAAGTACACCCACCCACTTACCCAATGCTTCTGCTGTTTGCACCATTTCATCAGCCCAACTTAAATATTAACCCTTTTCAACTGTCTTAACAATACAATACAACCACCAATAAAATAAGGGGAGTACACCCTCTTACCCAATGCCCACCATGAACCACCAATAGAAGGGAATGACACCCAGAAGTACACCCACACACCAGGGATGTTTTTTCAAATCAAAAAGAGGAAGTCTAATTCCTTTTTATTTTTCTCCTCCCTTTACCCTCCCAAAACAGGATCCTTATTCCGATTTGGGTCGATTTGGGTCATTTTTAGTCAATCTCAGTAAAAAAATAAATGAAATGTATTGCGGCAAAAATAAATCCCTGCCACCCACCCAATGCTTCTGCTGTGTGCACCATTTTATCTGCCCAACTCAAATACTGACCCATTTCAACAGTAACAATACAATACAACCACCAAGAGAGCCTCCCACACACCCACCCACCCATACAATACAATACAATACAATTCAATACAACCACCCACTTACCCAATGTTTCTGCTGCATGGTTGATGATTTCATTTGCCCAACTAAAATATCGACCCATTTCAACAATAACAATACAATACAATGCCCATCTCAACAATACAATACCCCCCACCCACCCCCCACACACACCCAGTCACCCAATGTGTCTGCTGCATGGTTACCCACTGACCCATTCCAACCACCACCAATAGTACCACCCACTTCCCCATACAATACACCCACCCATATAACAATACAATACACCCACCCACTCACCCAATGTTTCTGCTGCATGGTTGATGATTTCATTTGCCCAACTCAAATACTGACCCATTCCAACAGTAGCAATACAATACAATACAATGCCCATTTCAACAATAAAACACACACACAGACACACTCACCCAATGTTTCTGCTGCATGGTTGATGATTTCATTTGCCCAACTCAAATACTGATCCATTCCAACAGTAGCAATACAATACAATACAATGCCCATTTCAACAATAAAATACACACACACACACACTCACCCAATGTTTCTGCTGCATGGTTGATGATTTCAGCCTTCAAGTTGCCAAACCTTGCCAGATCATTACACTCAGGCTGGTTGATTGACATGGTCACTATCTGCTTCAGGATCTGGTGTACCTGTTTTGGTTTTGGCAGGAGGGGGGAGGTGAGAGGGGTGTGGGGTGTGGGGTGTGTGGGGTGTGTGTGTGTGTGTGTGTGGGGTGGGGTGGGGGGGGTGGGGGGGGGGGGGGGTGGGGTAGGATAGGAGGGGGAAGTGGGAGTTGGGGGGGGGGGATGGAGGGGGAGGGGGGGACGGGGGAAGGGGGGGGGAAGGATAGGAGGGGGAGTAAAATGACCAAACCTTGCCAGGTCACTGCACTCAGGCTGGTTGATGACACTACCTGTGTGTTCGAGGGGGGGGGGGGGGGGGGGGGGGGGGCGGTGGGTAGTATTAGGAGGGAGGGTAAATGACCAAATCTTGCCAGGTCCACTACACTCAGGCTGGTTGATGAACATGGTCACTATATGCTTCAGGATCTGGTGTACCTGTTTGGTTTTTGGCAGGAGGGGGAAGTGTGTGTGTGGTGGGGGTGGTGGGAGGTAGGATGGAGGGTAAAATTGCCAAAGCTTGCCAGATCACTACATGCAGGCTGGTTGATGTCACTACCTGCTTCAAGATCTGGTGTACCTGTTTTGGTTTTGGCAGGAGGGGGGAGGTGAGGGTATTTGTGTGTGTGGGGGGTGGGTGGGGTGGGGTGGGGTGGGTGGGTGTGTCTGTGGGGGGGGGTAGGATAGAAGGGATGGTAAAATGACCAAACCTTGCCTGGTCACTACACTCAGTCTGGTTGATGGACATGGTCCCTATCTGTTTCAGGATCTTGTGTACCTGATTTGGTTTTGGCAGGAGGAGTGAGTGTGAGTGTGTGTGTGTGTTGGGGGGGTGGGTGTTGGGGGGGGGGGGGGGGAGGATAGGAGGGAGGGTAAAACGACCAAATCTTGCCAGATAACTGCACAAAAGGCTGGTTGGTTGGTGTCACTATCTGCTTTAGGATCTGGTGCACCTGTTTTGGTTTTGGCGGGAGGGGGAAGTGAGTGTGTGTGTGGGGTGTGGGGGGGGGGTGGGGGTAGGATAGGAGGGGGAAGTGAGTGTGTGTGTGTGTGTGTGTGTGTGTGTGGGGGGGGGGGGGGGATAGGTGGGAGGGTAAAATGACCAAATCTTGCCAGATAACTGCACGAAGGCTGGTTGGTTGGTGTCACTATCTGCTTTAGGATCTGGTGCACCTTGTTTGGTTTTGGCAGGAGGGGGAAGTGTGTGTGTGTGTGTGTGTGTGTGTGTGTGTGTGTGTGTGTGTGGGGGGGGGGGGGGGGGGGGGGGGGTAGGATAGGAGGGGGAAGTGAGGGTGGGGTTGAGTGGTGTGTGTGTGTGTTGGGGGGGGAGAGGGGGGGGGGATAAGATAGGAGGGGGAGTAAAAACTGCCAAACATTGCCAGGTCATTACACTCAGGCTGGTTGATGAACATGGTCACTATCTGCTTCAGGATCTGGTGTACCTGTTTTGGTTTTGGCGGGAGGGGGAAGTGTGTGTGTGTGTGTGGTGGGGGTGGTGGGGGGTAGGATGGAGGGTAAAATTGCCAAAGCTTGCCAGATCACCACATGTAGGCTGGTTGGTGTCACTACCTGCTTTAGGATTGGGTGTACCTGTTTTGTTTTTGGCATGAGGGGGGAGGGAGGAGGGGGGGGGGTGGGGGGTAGGATATATTGTTAGGGACTCTGTGCCGGGTGACCTGCTAAAATTGAAAAAAAATACGTCGTGCCACAGGCGTGAGATTGAGGGAACCCTCCTGTTTACATGCTTGCGTACATACTGGAGAATGGCTACCATGCTGGGTTTATTTGGTTTCGCAGACCCTCTGCGCCTGAGCTTGGACTACCGCAGGACAGCAGGGAGGGAAGTTCTCTACCTCTTCCAAGGCGGCGAGTCTGAGATTTGTATGAACCTGGCCAGGGCTCGGACCTCAGACCGTCTGATCGTTGGCTGGGTAATACTATACCATGCAGCCCACAGCTTGAAACTTGTGACCTGCTATCTAAGTATGAGTTACCTTTTGAGTCGAGTCGCCTTTAGATTTGAGTTGCCTTTTTACCACTTGTGTTTTTGTACCTGTTTTGGTTTTGGCAGGAGGGGGGAGGGAGGAGGGGGGCATGATAGGAGGGAGAAGGTATGAGTTTCCTTTTGATTCGCCCAACAGCCTAGCACTATATTACAAACAAACACTTACTGATTCAGCGGCTTGTAGGGAGGGGTCCCTCAACATGCTGAGTCCGTCCTCAATGAGGCGCCTGTTCCCATTCCCTGGAGCTATGATGTGAAGAGCAATGGAAGTAATGCATCAAGCACTCAGCTACACACACTTACTGATTCTACAGCGTGGAAGGAGGGGTCCCTCAGCAGGCTGAGTCCGTCCTCAATGAGGCGCCTGTATCCATTCTCTGGAGCTATGATGTGGGGCTGGTAGCCATCAGCCTCATTGACTACCATGCGGACGTTCTTCAGGGTCAGAATTTTCTGGAAGGGCAGCTTTTGTATGGCGTCCTTAAGCTTGAGCTCAAAGATGTCCAGGATTTTTTCACCACCTGAAACAGCGAGTGCCAGGGTTTTGGGTTTAGGTTAGCATGCGTTAGGAAGCAAATATTATGAAACAAGCTTCTGGGCAGTTCTTGGATGGCGTCCATGAGCTCGAGCTCAAAGATGTCCAGGATGTTTTCACCACCTGAAACAGCGAGTGCCAGGTTTTTGGGTTTAGGGTAGCATGCGTTAGGAAGCAAATATTATGAAACAAGCTATACCTTCAAGCTATAACTGGATTTTTTTCTGGGCAGTTCTTGGATGGCGTCCATGAGCTCGAGCTCAAAGATGTCCAGGATGTTTTCACCACCTGAAACAGCGAGTGCCAGGTTTTTGGGTTTAGGGTAGCATGCGTTAGGAAGCAAATATTATGAAACAAGCTATACCTTAAAGCTATAACTGGATTTTTTTCTGGGCAGTTCTTGGATGGCGTCCATGAGCTCGAGCTCAAAGATGTCCAGGATGTTTTCTCAACCTGAAACAGCGAGTGCCAGGGTTTAGGGTAGCACGCGCTAGGAAGCAACAAATAAAAAACAAGCCATAGGTTTATAAATGGACTTTTTTCTGGGCAGCTTTTGGATGGCATCCTTCAGCTTGGAGCTCAAAGAAGTCCAGGATGTTTTCACCACCTGAAACAGCGAGTGCCAGGGTTTAGGGTTTAGGGTAGCATGCGTTAGAAAACAAATATTATGAAACAAGCTATACCTTCAGCTATAAATGGATTTTTTTCTGGGTAGCTTTTGGATGGCATCCTTGAGCTTGGGCTCAAAGAAGTCCAGGATGTTTTCACCACCTGAAACAGAGAGTGCCAGGGTTTAGGGTAGCGTGCGTTAGAAAACAGTAATTAGAAAACAAGCTATAGCTTAAGTATATAAAATGACCTCCTTTTCTGCGCAGCTTTTGGATTTGGCGTCCTCTCCTTGAGCTGGGCTCAGTAAGTCAGGAGTTGTCACCACATGAAAAACAGGAGTGCCCAGGAGTTTAGTTCCCCTGGTGAAGCGTGGCGTTAGAAACAGTTAATTAGAAAACAAGCTAAGCTTAAGCTATACCCAATGGGACTTTTTAGGAGCAGCTTTTGGATGGCCCCTTGAGCTTGGGCCAAAGAAAGTCCACCGGATGTTTTCAACAATCATGAAACAGGCGAGTGCCAGGGTTTAGGGGTTACGCGGATGTAAGAAAACAGTTAATTAGAAAACAAGCCTATAGCTCTAAGCTATAATGGACTTTTTTGGGACAGCTTTTGGATGGCGCCCTTGAGCTTGGGCTCAAAGAAGTCCAGGATGTTTTCACCACCTGAAACAGAGAGTGCAGGGTTTAGGGTAGCGTGCGTTAGAAAACAGTAATAGAAAAACAAGCTATAGCTTAAGCTATAAATGGACTTTTTCTGGGCAGCTTTGGATGGCGCCCTTGAGCTTGGGCTCAAAGAAGGTCCAAGGATGTTTTTCACCCACCTGAAACAGAGAGTGCCAGGGTTTAGGGTTAGCGTGCGTTAGAAAAACAGTAATTAGAAAACAAGCGAGAGCTTCTAAGCTACGAAATGGACCTTTTCTGGCAGGCTTTTGATGGCGCACTGCGCTTGGGCTTCAAAGAAGTCAGGATGTTGTCACCACCGGACACAGACGCGTGCCCAGGGTTTAGAGGTAGCGTGCGTTAGAAACAAAGTAATTAGAAAAAAAGCTATAGCTTAAGCGATAAATGGACTTGTACTGGGAGCTTTGGATTGGTGCCCTTTTGACCGTTCCTGGCTCAAAGAGTCCAGGAGTTTCACACCACCTGAAACAGACGAGTGGCCAGGGTTTAGGGTAAGCGCGTTTGAAAACAGTAATAGAAACAAGCTATAGATTAAGACTATAATAATGGACTTTTTCTGGGCCATTGCTTCTTGGATTTGGCTTGCTGAGATGGGTATTTCACCTAAGAAGTCCAGGGATGTTTTCACACCTGAAAACAGAGAGGCAGTGGTTTTTAGCTCCGGTCGCGTTGCGTTAGAACAACAGTAATTAGAAAACCAAAGCTATAGTCCTTTAAGATATCAATGGACTTTTTTGGCAGCTTTTGGAGGCTCCATTCGAGCTTGGGCTCAAAGAAGTCCAGGATGTGTTCACCACTGAAAAAGAAGGAGGGCCAGGTTTAGGCCCGGTAGCTGCGTTAGAAAACAGTAATTAGGAAAACGATATTAGTAAGCTTATAAATGGAGTTTTCTGGGTCTCCCCAGCTTGGATGGCCGCCACTTGAGGCTTGGGCTTCTAAAGAAGTACAGGATGTTTTCATCACCTGAAATCGAGAGTGCCAGGTTTAGCGCTCTCCCCCCCGGGGTCCTCGGTAGCGGTGCGTTAGAAAACAGTAATAGAAAACAAGCTTTATAGCTTAATGCTCGAAAGGGAATTTTTCTGGGCAGCTCTGGATGGCCCGACCATAGCCCTGGGCTCAACACGAAGTCCAGGATGTTGTTACAAATTTGAAACAGCGAGTGCCAGGTCTACGGGGTAGCGGGCGTAGGAAAGTAATTTAGAAAACAAGCTAAGCTTAAGCGCATAATGGGCCCAATTTTGGGCAGCTTTGGGATGGTGCCCTTGAGTAAGCTCGAAAGAAAGATGCCAGGATGTGTTCACAACATTGAAAAAGAGAGTGCCAGGGTTTAAGCGGTTAGCGTGAGTCTAGAAAAAAGTAATTAGAAAACAATCTATAGCTTAACGCTAACCAATGGGACTTTTCTGAGGCAGCTTTGCGATAGGCCGCCCTCTGAGTTGGGCGCAACGAAGTAAAGGATGTTTTTCACCACCTGAAACAGAGCTAGCCAGGGTTTAGGGCTAGGGTCTTGCGTTAAGAAAACAGTAATTAGAAAAAACAAGCTATACTTACTATAATGGACTGTTTTCCTGGGCAGCCTTTTGGATGGCGCCCCTTGAGCTAGAGCTCCGTAAGACGTCCAGGATGTGTCTCACCACCGTGAAACACGACGCAGTGCCAGGGATTAGCCCCTCTCCGGGTTCGAGCGGGCGTTTAGAAAACAGATAAATTAGAAACAAGCTATAGCTTAAGCTATAAATGGACTTTTTCTGGGCAGCTTTTGGATGGCGCCCTTGAGCTTGGGCTCAAAGAAGTCCAGGATGTTTTCACCACCTGAAACAGAGAGTGCCAGGGTTTAGGGTAGCGTGCGTTAGAAAACAGTAATTAGAAAACAAGCTATAGCTTAAGCTATAAATGGACTTTTCGGGCAGCTTTTGGATGGCGCCCTTGAGCTTGGGCTCAAAGAAGTCCAGGATGTGTTCACCACCGGAACAGAGAGGCCAGGGGGTTAGGTCGGGAGCGTGGTTAGAAAACAGTGTAATTAGAAAAACAAGCATAGCTTAAGCTATAAAATGGACTTTTTTGGGCAGCTTTGGATGGAGCCTTGAGCTAGAGCTCGAAGATGTCCAGGATGCTGTTACCACTGAAACAGAGAGTGCCAGGGTTTAGGGTAGAGTGAGTTAGAAACAGTAATTAGAAAAACAAGCTATTAGCTTAAAGCTATTAATAAAATGGACTTTTTCTGGGGAGGCTTTGGCAACCTGGCCGCCCTTGAGCTAGAGCTCGAAGATGTCCAGGATGTGTTCACCACCTGAAAACAGAGAGTTGCCAGGGTTAGGGATAGCGTGGTTAGAAAACAGTAATTAGAAAACAACGCTACTAGATTAAAGTCATAAAATGGATCTTTCGGGGTAGCTTTGGACTGGACGCCCTTGAGCTAGAGCTCGAAAGAGGTCCAGGATGTGTTAACCACCTGAAAACAGAGAGTGCCAGGGTTATTGGTTAGCGGTGCGTTTTTAGAAAACATGAAGTAATTAGAAAAACAAGCTATAGCTAAGCTATAAATGTGATTTTTCTGGGCAGCTTTTGGATGGCGCCCTGAGCTAGAGCTCGAAGATGTCCAGGAGTGTTCACACCGAAACAGAGAGGGGCCCAGGGTTTAGGGTCTAGCGTGAGTGAGAAAAACAGTAATTAGAAAAAACAAGCTATAGCTTTTAAGCTATAAATGACTTTTCTGGGGCAGCTTTTGGATGGTTGCCCTTGAGCTAGAGCTCGAAGATGGCAAGGAGTGTTCACCACCTGAAAAAGAGCGTGCCAGTGTTTAGGGTATAGAGTGAGTGAGAAAACAGTATAATTAGAAAACAAGCTTAGATTAAGTATAATGGACCTTTTTTTGGGCAGGGCTTTGGATGGCGCCCTTGAGCTTGGGCTCAAAGAAGTCCAGGATGTTTTCACCACCTGAAACAGAGAGTGCCAGGGTTTAGGGTAGCGTGCGTTAGAAAACAGTAATTAGAAAACAAGCTATAGCTTAGCGATAAGGACTTTTCTGGGCGCTTTTGGATGGAGCCCGTGAGCTAGAGCCGAAAGATGGCCAGGAGTGTCACCCAAAACTGAAACAGAGAGTGCCAGGGTTTAGGGTAGCGTGCGTTAGAAAACAGTAATTAGAAAACAAGCTATAGTTAAGCTATAAAGTTGGAATTTTTCTGGGCAGCTTGGTGGCGCACCTTGAGCTAGAGCATTCGAAGTGTCCAGGATGTGTCACCACCTGAAAAACAGAGAGTGCAGGTTTAGCGGTTTATTTAGGGTAGCGTGCCGTTAGGAAAAAACCGTAATTAGAAAACAAGCTACTAGCTTAAGCCTATAAATGTACTTTTTCTGGGCAGATTTTGGAGGCCGACCTTGAGCTAGAGCCCCCTTTCGACATGCTACTGTTCTTATGGATGTGTTTCCAATACCGGAAATCTTAGCAGAGTTTTGCCCCCATGCGGCTTTTTAGTTTTTTTTTCGCTTTTTTTGTCCCTTTTTATTTGTGTTGTAGCCGCGTGACCCGCTCTTTAGATTTTCAAACAGTAATTATTGTCAAACATAGCTTATCGCTAAATGCTCGTTACCTCAATTTTCTTTTTTTATTTGGCCAATTTTTCTGGGCAGCTTTTGTGTGTACTGTTTTCCTTTATGCCCGTGTAGCACTACCGAGCTTCTTTGATAGTTAGCGTCACTTTCCACAAGCTTTGACTTTGCTATTTTGCCTCCACACTTACACATAGAATATTTACGACTTCGTACCGTTGCCATAGGCGTGCCCCCTTTTACGTCTCGCCCGTCTCCCCTTCCTATTTGTCATGCGTTAGAAAACAGTAATTTAGAAACAAAGCTATAGCTTAAGGCTTTACGATCTTTTATTTAGTTGTAGATTTTCACCTTTTTTGGTTTGGCGTATTATGTCTGTTGGGATGGCGCCCTTGAGCTAGATTTTGGCACTCGAATTGATCGTGTTCCTTAGTGTTATGTTGTTGTTTGTCTGTTTCTCCTCAACACGCCATTTTAATTTTCAACGATGTTCAGTGTTCCCCTCCCCTCTTTTTCTTCCTTTTCTTCCCTTTTCCCCTTATCGGCCCCGTTTCTATTGTTTCTTTTTTTTCTTTTCCTGGGACCTCCTTCAGCTCTGTTGCGTTAGAAACAGCACGTGGTGTACTTAGAACACCCCCATACCGCCTTACTAGCTTAATTGCCTTTTCCCGCCAAATGTTACTTCTTGTTTTACTCGGGCCATCACTTTGCTGTTGTTGCGATGGTTCGTGTCACTTCTGTCGTCACGTCCCAACGATGTCTCTCGCGACACTGTGTGTCCAGGATGTGTTCACCACCTGAAACAGTATGAGTGGCCAGGGTTTAGGGTGGGTAGCGTGTTTCCCCTTCTTCCCTTTTTTGTTGTTTTTTTTTCTTTTCTGTGCGTTGGAGAACATTAATTGAGCAACAATTATATAGCCTCCCTTTAGATGTTCTATGACCGCTTTACATGATGGCATCTTTTTGCCTTCCCTTTCTTTGTTTGTGCCAAGTGTTTTGTCTTTTTGTGTCGGATGGCTTGCCTTGGCGCTTCCCCTGGCGCTTTTGCCCGCCCCCCTACGCGACCCGCTTTGCGCAGATGCTCCCTAGTTTGTATGTGGTGTCTGTCACAACTGACAACAGATGAGGCCTAGGTGGTTTTACGTTGGTAGGTGCGTAGGAAAACTTGTGTAATTTAGAGAAACAGCCCCGTATTATGCCCCCTTAAGCATACATGCACCTCACCCACCGTGGACCTTTACAGTCCCCCTTGGCCCGCAGCACCTTTCCGGCGTAGTGAGTCCCTTGTATGTAGGTCAGACTGTTCTTCGTTAAGTTGTCCTTAGCCGACTCTGCTGCCTTCCTGTACACTACCGAAACACAGAGAGTGCCCATGGGTTAGGGTAGCGGGCCCGTCGTACGAACCCCAGAACTACTTTACCTGTCCAGTAATTTCAGAAACACCCAGATCCTATAGTCTTGTACAAGCCGTCTTATAACCATGTGCACACATTTTCCTTTCCTCGGGAGTGGCTTTTGGATGGCCCCTTGAGCTAGAGCTCGAAGATGTCCAGGTATGGTGTTTCTACCACATTACCAGTTGATTATTCCCCAAAGAGCTTCCTTTACGTGTTCCCTTTCAGGGCCCTTTTTCCCCTTTTACCGTCGCTCATTTCTTTTTTCCCCCCTTCTTTCCTTTCCTCTTTTTCCCCCCCCCCACCCCTTTTTCCCTCCTTCTTTTTGTTTTTTCCTCTTTCCTTTTTTTAGCCGTCCCTGCCTTCCTAGAAAACACCCCCCTCTTTCAGTATATGTTAGACAACCCCCACCCAAGCATACCTTTACCCGTTTTCCCCGACTTAAGACTTTTTATACTTCTATTATGTTGTACTTTTTCTCCCTTCCTTCTCTGGGCCTTTCTCTCCCCCCAGCTTTTGGCTGGCGCCGTTTGATGCTACACCCGACTCGAGATGTCCACCTAAGCTGTATTTTTGTTGTTCACCACGGAAACAGAGTCTTGAGTGCTCAGTTGCTGGTCCCTACGCGTTTCCCCTCTTTGGTTATGGTAGCGTGCGTAGAAAACAGTAATTAGAAAACAAGCTATTTAGCTGAAGATATAAAGGTACTTTTTCATGCGGAGGCCCCGTTTTCCCCCCCCGGATTTTGGGTCCCTTGTGACGCTTCTATTTTGACCTTCCCGATCTCCCGCCCACTGCCTTCACAGTAATTAGAGATGTTTGTTTCACCACCTGACATACTCACGAGAGGGCCAGGGGTTTAGGTTAGCGTTGCGTTTTAGAAACCAGTAACTTTAGAATTATACACACCGCCTATCTACCGTGTTTAAGCTTTATTTGTATGTCATTTTCCGGGTACGCGTTTTGTTGTAGCATTCCTTTTGGCCATCTCTGGGGGCCCACTTTGTTACGCTATGCCAGCCTCATTCCTACGTGAAGATGTCCAGGATGTGTTACACCTATCGCACACCCCCACA
Source organism: Chlamydomonas sp. ICE-L (assembly GCA_013435795.1). Taxonomy (NCBI): domain Eukaryota; kingdom Viridiplantae; phylum Chlorophyta; class Chlorophyceae; order Chlamydomonadales; family Chlamydomonadaceae; genus Chlamydomonas; species Chlamydomonas sp. ICE-L. The sequence continues at coordinate 54,983,073 of JACBWV010000610.1, forward strand.
TTGCAGAAGTTGTGTTGGTTTTGCCGCGGCCGTAGCGCCGCCTCCCCTTCCCCTTTCTACTGTTTCTTTCCGGGTAGCTTGGTGGGTAGAAAAACAGTAATTAGAAAACAAGCATACTTAGATATAAATGGACTTTTTCTGGGCAGCTTTTGGATGGCGCCCCCTTGAGCTAGAGCTCGAAGATGTACCAGGATGTGTTCACACCTGAAACAGAGGTGCAGGGTTTTAGGGTAGCGTTCCCTTCTTCTTCCTTTTTTCCTTTTTTTTTTTTTTTTTGGCGTTAGAAAACAGTAATTAGAATTACACTTACGGCTTATAGTGTCCAACTTAAAGCTATAAAGGGACTTTTCTGGCAGGCTTTTGGATGGCGCCCTGAGCTAGAGTGAAGATGTCCAGGATGTGTTTCACCACCTGAAACAGAGAAGTGCCAGGGTTAGGGTTTTAGGGTAGGTGCGTTAGAAAAACAGTATTAGAAACAAGCTATAGCTTAGTTTATAAAGGGCTTTTCTGGGGCAGCTTTTGGATGGCGCCCTTGAGCTAGAGCTCGAAAGGATGTCCAGGATGTGTTTCACCACCTGAAACCAGAGAGGACAGGGTTAGGGTGGTAGCGTGCGTTCGAAACAGTTAAAAATTAGAAAACAAGCTATAGCTGAAGCTTATAAATGGACTTTTTATGGGCGCTTTTGGAGATGGAGCCCTTGAGTAGAGCTACGAAGATGCCAGGATGTGTCACCACCTGAAACAGAGAGAGTGCAGGGTTTAGGGTAGCGTGCGTTAGTAGGGAAAGAAAACCTTAATTAGAAAAAAGCTATTAGCTTATTAAGCGTATAAATGGACTTTTTCTGGGCAGCTTTTGGATGGCGCCCTTGAGCTAGAGCTCGAAGATGTCCAGGATGTGTTCACCACCTGAAACAGAGAGTGCCAGGGTTTAGGGTTAGCGTGCGTTAGAAAACAGTAATTAGAAAACAAGCTAGCTTAAGCTATAAATGGACTTTTTCTGGGCAGCTTTTGGATGGCGCCCTTGAGCTAGAGCTCGAAGATGTCCAGGATGTGTTCACCACCTGAACAGAGGTGCCAGGGTTTAGGGGTAGCGTGCGTTAGAAAACAGTAATTAGAAACAAGCTATAGCTTAAGCTATAAATGGACTTTTTCTGGGCAGCTTTTGGATGGCGCCCTTGAGCTAGAGCTCGAAGATGTCCAGGATGTGTTCACCACCTGAAACAGAGAGTGCCAGGGTTTAGGGTAGCGTGCGTTAGAAAACAGTAATTAGAAAACAAGCTATAGCTTAAGCTATAAATGGACTTTTTCTGGGCAGCTTTTGGATGGCGCCCTTGAGCTAGAGCTCGAAGATGTCCAGGATGTGTTCACCACCTGAAACAGAGAGTGCCAGGGTTTAGGGTAGCGTGCGTTAGAAAACAGTAATTAGAAAACAAGCTATAGCTTAAGCTATAAATGGACTTTTTCTGGGCAGCTTTTGGATGGCGCCCTTGAGCTAGAGCTCGAAGATGTCCAGGATGTGTTCACCACCTGAAACAGAGAGTGCCAGGGTTTAGGGTAGCGTGCGTTAGAAAACAGTAATTAGAAAACAAGCTATAGCTTAAGCTATAAATGGACTTTTTCTGGGCAGCTTTTGGATGGCGCCCTTGAGCTAGAGCTCGAAGATGTCCAGGATGTGTTCACCACCTGAAACAGAGAGTGCCAGGGTTTAGGGTAGCGTGCGTTAGAAAACAGTAATTAGAAAACAAGCTATAGCTTAAGCTATAAATGGACTTTTTCTGGGCAGCTTTTGGATGGCGCCCTTGAGCTAGAGCTCGAAGATGTCCAGGATGTGTTCACCACCTGAAACAGAGAGTGCCAGGGTTTAGGGTAGCGTGCGTTAGAAAACAGTAATTAGAAAACAAGCTATAGCTTAAGCTATAAATGGACTTTTTCTGGGCAGCTTTTGGATGGCGCCCTTGAGCTAGAGCTCGAAGATGTCCAGGATGTGTTCACCACCTGAAACAGAGAGTGCCAGGGTTTAGGGTAGCGTGCGTTAGAAAACAGTAATTAGAAAACAAGCTATAGCTTAAGCTATAAATGGACTTTTTCTGGGCAGCTTTTGGATGGCGCCCTTGAGCTAGAGCTCGAAGATGTCCAGGATGTGTTCACCACCTGAAACCAGAGAGTGCCAGGGTTAGGGTAGCGTGCGTTAGAAAACAGTAATTAGAAAACAAGCTATAGCTTAAGCTATAATGGACTTTTATGGGCAGCCTTTTGGATGGGCCCTTGAGATAGAGCTCGAAGAGTCCGGATGTGTTCACCACCTGAAACAGAGTAGGGCCAAGGGTTTAGAGGTTTAGTAGGGTTTAGAGTGCGTTTTAGAAAACAGTAATTAGAAAAAAAAGCTATAGCTTAAGTATATAAAGGGACTTTTGCGCCCTTGAGCTAGGCTCGAAGATGTCGCAGGATGAGGTTCACCACCTGACACAGAGACGTGCCAGGGGTTAGGGTACATGCATGCCTTTAGAAAAACTAATAGAAAACAAGACTAGTAGCGTTAGCTATAAATGGCTGACTGTTTTTCTGGGGCACTTTGGATGCGCCCTTGACTAGAGACATCGAAGATGCCAGTGATGTCGTTTCACCCACCTAGTACACAGCAAGGTGGCTTCGGTGTAACATTGCGTCAGAAAACAAAAAAGATAAACCAATCTATACCTCAACCTATAAATAGACTTTTTCTGGACAGCTTTTGACTGGCGTCCTTGAGCGTGTGCCCCCGGGTATCATGATGCCGGGTGGATTTTTATTTATATCAAACAAGCTTTAGCATTTTATACACTCTACAACATCTCTTAAACGTATTTATTTTGTGTTACTATTCCCTCGTCGAATTGTATGTATAACGGGTGTCCCAAAAGACACAATCTGAACACTCGTAGCTTTTTAAAAGATTAACATGTAATTTACATTTAATTTACACATTTTCGTATAGCTTGGGACCACCCAAAGAAAGGACACACCATCTTTTCCTCCGTCCACAATTCGCATGAAAGCCTCTTCCACCTTGCGACAGAGCTTGAGGATGAGGTGGAGCATGGAACCTCGGCCGAAGTTCACATCTCCACCCAACGCCTTCAAGTCACGCTCGAGCTTAGCGATGCTGGAGTGAGGTGGTGGTGGTGGTGGCCAGTGGTGAGTGTGGTTGATCTTAGGTTGGGGAGGTGGAGAGGGAACGGTGGGTGGTGGTGTATGGTGAGCGGACCGGGCGGCCGAAGTTGACAATCAATACCCCCACGCCTTCAAGTCGACGCCTCAACTTCGTCAATAGTCTGGAGTGAGGTGGTGGTGGTGGTGGTGGTGGTGGAGGTGGTGGTGGAAGTGGAAATGGGGTGAGAAAATGAGACAGTTGGGCTTATCAAAAGCTTTCACTCAAGCTATATAAATCAAAAATTAACCAGAACAAGTCTAACACCCTAAGTTTTTTGTTTCACTTTTCACCACTGAAGATCAATGAGTTGTGAGTTTTCGACTCTGCTGATATGTAAGTTTGTCGTACAGGCAACATACTTTGCGATGCTCGAGTGAGAAGGAAATGAGGTAGTGAACTAGTGAGGCAGTTGGAAATACCTTATGCGTGTTAGTGAGACAGTTGGCAATACATTATGAGTGATTGTTGCTGATATGTAGTGTCGCAGGCAACATGCTTCGCGATGCTGGAGTGAGAAGGAAATGAGGTGGTGAGCTAGTGAGACAATCGGCACTACTTCAAAACCCTACAAGTCGAGAAAAGCCCTCACACTTGTCATAAGCTTTCACTCAAGCTATAAAAAAATAAAATTCACAAAATCCCCTGAAGTTTTTTGTTTTCACTTTTCACTTGAAGTTGAAAAATGATTGTTGCCGATTTTTAGTGTCGCAGACAGCACACTTAGGATGCTGGAGTGAGAAGGAAAAGTTTGAGGTGCTGATGGAGCCTAGTGAGACCGTTTCGCGATCAAATACGCGACATGTTGCAGACAGTTAATGATGGAGACAGTTGCGCACATATTTTTTAATCAGTGATCCGTTGCCGATTTTGTAGTCGCCGCGATAACATACACACATCAGCGGAACAACTTTACTTTCAGGAATTAGCCCAGTCTGAGATGAGTACAAGGACATATGCGGACATGGACTGAGTCTACCTGAGGTAAGGATCAGAGTCAATAACCCTTTTTAGCCATGTTAGTGGGTGAAGACAGATATGTGGAAATCCCTTATACCATCGCATGTTGGCTTAGCACAAGTTTGTGGACAATAATTCATGGAGATATAATAATATTATGAATGATTGTGCGTCGAATAGAGTAATATTGCGTATATTGCCCAATCGTCGATCCTTGTGGCCCAAACCTGAGCTCAAACGCTCTCTGCTTCGACATAAAGCTGCCATAAAAACTCCTTTCCAATGACACGATTTCTTCCACCTGCTAGGCTGGCGCGGACACAAACTCAATGTGTCGTGATCGAGTACATTCATTGTAGTGGCCAGTAGTAAGAGGCGTACCCCCTTATAATCATGTGCCCAACCTGAGGTAGCCTAGGTGCTATAGTAGCGACATGACAAGCATTCCAAGGCAGTTGAACCCTGTGGTCACATCCGACACTACATTGGTCTGGCAATTAATGGAAGCGATATGTACTAGTTCATCTGTCTACCCGCTGCATCAGCGAGACCCGAAAAATAGTTTTTCCACTGCATTCAGCGCCAAGCGACATATCAAAAAAGCAGTATGCGGCGAGTGTTTCAGCGGCCAATACAGTACAGAAGAGCGACAGGTGATCAACACGAACAGCGTGTAAATCTATTGTATCTCGGTCAGAAGCAGGATGTTCTGGATGGTTTCTTGGCTCGGGTCGGAGATCCCGGAGTTCTGAACACAACAATTGGGTAACATGGGACTCACGAATCCCGCCCCCCTGAAGAGGGCTCCGCACAAACAAACGATACACAATAACTCCATAGTGGTTCAACAAACGCATGCTAAGGACGGCTTTCTGAAGACATCTAATTCGCGAAGCTGCGGATCCCAGCTTCACCAATTACCTTATGCCAGCGTCATACTAGCCAGTGCACGTATAAAATTGGCGGATGAGAATGGTCCGCCACGGAGCGACAGGTGGCAAACTAAGCCGAGTAGTTACAAGTGGACCAGTGGCTAGGAACGATCGTGTTTCGGCTGCGATACTCAGGTTCCAGATACCGGGATTGTCACGGATGGTCAGCATGGTCCTACAGCTCCGGACAGTGGACCAAATATGGTACCCTGGGGCTCCCACTCCCCTTTGACAAGGGGCGCGCTGCTACACACCGAAACATTGGTCAACATATCAACATGCATCAGGCAGACCTCTTTGATCGTGATTCGAAGATGCGTGGGTTAGTCGTCTAAGGGTCTAGCCATTTATCATCACCTACCATAAATATTTGGTCAGACCACAAGCCCGAGTTTCAGCACCGAACTACGTCTCTTCGTTATCCTGAAGAAGGGGCAAAGTCCCTTCCGCATATGAATTCGTGGCTATTCCCCCTGGCCTGTAACATAACCACTCCATCAAGACAAGTCTTCGCTGTCACAGATACGAGTGTATGTGTCAACCCATCCCCAATGCTGATACGTAAGTCTTAAAAACTCTACATCATCCACCTTACAGAGCTTACATGACTTCGCGGAATTGGAGAACACACCCTGAAGCCAAGTATAGGTGGCTAACCCCTCAGTTGGTGCGGTTGCTATCTGTACTGTGACAGTATGTAGGTGGTAGGGCTGGGTGTTACGAGTGCTGGCCGTCTCGTCCCGCATGCCAACAGACATCGCTCACGCATCTCATAGCAACTCACTTCTGGTCAATGTAGCACTCACTTCTGGTCAGCATGCTGAGATGCGTCCAGTCCGCATGAAAGAGGAGCCAACTACCTACCCTACCAAGTGATCCACGGATAAGCACAGCATAAGCAATTGCAAAACACTCAGCTCAGGCCACACAATAGGTGGATATTGCGTGGTTACAGACATTCATCAGACTCACATGGCAACAGCAGCTACAGCTCAGCTACAGTGTGGAGGTGGTGAAATCACAAATTCACTCAGCCACAGCATGCCAGCAGCTCAGCTCAGCTAAATGTGTTGGAGGTGTTGAGCAGCATTCAGCTCAGCATGCAAGCAGCTCAGCTCAGCTACATTGTGGAGTGTGATCAGCATCTCAGCTCAGCATGCAAGCAGCTCAGCTCAGCTACATTGTGGATGTGATCCACACATCAGCCATCCATGAAGCAGCTTGCACCAGCCAACTACATTTGTGGAGTGTGATCGGCAATCCCTCAATCATGCTCAGCTACAATCGTGGATATGATCACTGATCATATACTCCACAAGACCCCACTTACTGTCAATTGATAGGATGAGAGTGGCAGGGCAGGTTCATCTTCTTAATCTTGTTCGATCAGATGTTTAACAAACAGTTCCTCGGGACAAGGACTAGAGTGGTGGGGTTGAGCGGCGTGGGTGTGGAAGTAGATCGTGAGGGTAGGTGTGAGGTAGGTTTCCGGAGAAGATGTCGGTTAGTGTGGGCCTCAGATGCAAGCACGCAGGCATATCAGTTCAGCACTCACTTCTGGTCAATGTAGGATGAGATGGAGGGCAGGTTCTTCATAATCTCGTTGATCAGATGTGTGGATAGCTTCTCGGACAGGTAGGTGATGTGACCACAAGTGGTGTGAGGGTACGTATGCCTGGATTGCGTTTGAAGAATTCCCAATCTCCGGGCAACCCTTGGCATCCATTCATAGAGACCATGATGGTTGTGGGTAGGCATGTTGCTAGTTGTGGTGGAAGAATCTATATCTCTGTGGCCCTTGCATCCTTCATAGGGACCTGATGGGTGTGGGTAGGTGTGGGAAGGTGTTGGAAGGTGTGGGAAGAAATTCATCTCTGTGGTGCTCGAATCCTTCATAGAGACCTGATGCCAAGGAGTGTGTTGAGCAGGGATTATTGAGTCCAGGGGTAGCCCAGATAGACTGGTGGTAGTGATGGTGGGTAGTGATGGTGGTTGGCCAAATAGGCTGGTAGTGGTGATGGTGGGTAGTGATGGTGGTAGTGATAGGGGTAGGCACATAGGTTGTGGTGGTGATGGTTTTGGTGGGGGATAGTGCTAAGGGTAGGCCACATGGGCTTGGTGGTGGTGATTTATGGTGGTGCGTGGTTATAATGATAGGGGTAGGCCGGAATAGGCTGTGGTGGTGAATGGTGGATGGTGTGGTGTTGATAGTGTGGGTGCATTCCAAATAGCTGGTGGTGGTGATGGTGGGTAGTGATGGTGGTAGTGATAGGGGTAGGCCAAATAGGCTGGTGGTGGTGATGGTTGTGGTGGTGATAGTGATAGGGGTAGGCCGAATAGGCTGGTGGTGGTGATGGTGGGTAGTGATGGTGGTAGTGATAGGGGTAGGCCAAATAGGCTGGTGGTGTGATTGTTTTGTGGTGATATTGTAGGGGTATGCGAATCTCGGGTGTGGTGATGTGGTAGTTATGGGTCATTGAGAGGGGTAGGCACCGATAGTCTGTGTTGGTAATGTGGTTAGTGATGGTGGTAGTGATAGGGGTAGGCCAAATAGGCTGGTGGTGGTGGTGGTGGTGGTGGTGGTGGTGGTGGTGATAGTGATAGGGGTAGGCCGAGTAGGCTGGTGGTGGTAATGGTGGGTAGTGATGGTGGTAGTGATAGGTGTAAGCCAATTGGCTGTGGTGGTGATGTGGTGTTGGTGATCGTGATAGGGGTCTGCCAATAGGCTGGTGGGGTGATGGTGATGGTGTGATAGTGATACGGGGTATGCCAAATACTGGTGGTGGTGATGGTGTGGTGGTGATAGTGTTAGGGTAGGCCCAACTACTGGTGTGGTAATGGTGGGGTAGTGACGGTGTTATTGATATGGGTAGGCCGAATAGGCTGGTGGTGGTTATGTGGGTGTGATGGTGGTAGTATAGGGTAGCCAATGGGCTGGTGGTGGTAATGGTGGGTAGTGATGGTGGTAGTGATAGGGGTAGGCCAAATAGGCTGGTGGTGGTGGTGATGGTGGTGGTGGTGATAGTGATAGGGGTAGGCCGAAATAGGCTGGTGGTGGTGATGGTGGGTAGTGATGGTGGTAGCGATAGGTAGGCCCCCAATTAGGGCTGGTGGTGTGATGGTGGTGGATTGTGATCAGTGATCGGGTAGGAGGCCGAATATGCGTTGGTGGGTGTAATGGGGGTAAGTGATGGGTTGTAGTGATAGGGTAGCCATAGTCTGGTGATGGTGGGTGGTGGTGGTGGTTGGTGTGTGGTGGTTGTGGTGGTGGTGATAGTGGTGGTGGTGGTGGATGATGATGGTATGGGGTGTGGTGATGATGGTGGGATGTCGTGGTGGTGGTGGTGGTGGTGGTGGGGTGGTGGTGCTCGTGCCGGGGTCCGGCCGCGTCTGCGGGTGGTGGTTCCATGTGGTCGTTCTGGTGGGTCGTTGCTGGTGTTCCGTGCTCGGGTTCGGCCACCTCGGCTAGTGGGATGTTACTGTGGTGTGTTTTTGTCTCGTGCTCGGGTAGCCACTCCGGCTGGTTGGTGGTGATTGGTTTGGTGGTGATTTAGTGATAGGGGATCTTCGCTCGGCGGGTGGTGGTATGGTGGTGGTGTGCTAATGGGAAGAAGTCCATCGTTGTGCATTTGCCAGCCTTCTTAGAGACCTATGGCCAAGGAGTGTGTTGTGCAGGGGGATTATTGAGTCCAGTGTAGCCAATCGCTGGGTGGTGGTGTTGTTGTGGTGTTGGGAGGTGACTGGCGGTTGGCCAGTGAATGGTGTTGTGGGGATGCGGGTTGTAATGTGGTGGTGGGGGTGTGGTGTAACTGGCCGTGATGGTGTTGGTGGTTATGGTGGTGGTGGTGATGGTGGTGGTGGTGATGGCATGCAGAGATGGTGTGTGTGTTTGGTGGTGCGGTGGTGTATTCGTTGTGCGTATACGGTGCACGTCTTCACGCATATGTGATCTATTTATGTATCTGCAATGTTGTTTTTACACATCCGGGGGTAAACCAATATCGGGCGTGGTGGTGGTGGGGGGGTTACTGGGTGCCGTGTATGTGCACGTGAGTGTACGCTAGGTGTATGCCCATTGGGTGCTGCATGTAATGTTTGTCCAGTGGAAGACCTCCCCGGGGGTAGACCACATAGGCTGCTTGTGGGTGAAGGGTTACGGTGGTTGGTGGGTGATGGCGGTGGCGGTGTTGGTATATGGGTTGCGCGTGTATGTGCATGTGTGTGCACGCATATGAGTATGCAATTTGTTATGCTGCCCGTTTGTTTTACGTCCGGGGGTAAGACCAAAGAGCTGGGGTGGGTGATGTTTGTGTGGGGTGGTGTGGGGGGGGGTGTGGGGGGGGGGTAAAATGGGTTACGCATGTATGTGCACACATGTGGTATGCATAAACATTTTGTGGTGCTCTTCATGTATGTTGTTACAGTCCAGGGTGACCCGGGGTAGACCCCAGGGGTATACCAATAGGCTCTTGTGTTGAAGGTGACGGTGGTGGTGGTTGGCGTTGCGGTGCGTTGGTGGTATACTGGTTGCGCGTATTGTGCATGGTGGCACTCATATGAGGATGCAGCTTTGTGTATGCTGCATGTATGTTTTTACAGTCCTGGGGTAAACCAAATATGCTGGCGGTGGTGGTGGGTGATGTGTGTGGGGGGGGGTGGGGGGTGTGGGGGGGTGGGGTGGGTGGGGGGGTATATGGGTTGCGCATGTATGTGCATGTGTGTGCACGCATGTGTGTATGCACATTTGTGTGTGCTGCATGTATGTTGTTACAGTCCAGGGGTAGGCCCCGGGGGTAGACCAAATAGGCTGCTTGTGGTGAAGGTGACGGTGGTGGTGGTGATGGCGGTGGCGGTGGCGGTGGTGGTATATGGGTTTTTCGTGTGTATGGGCCATTGTTTGCACGCAAGAGATGCGATTTGTGTATGCTGCATGTCTGTTTTTACAGTCCTGGGGTAGACCAAATATGCTGGCGGTGGTGGTGGTGATGTGTGTGTGTGGGTGTGTGTGTGTGTGTGTGGGTGGGTGGGGGGGGTAATGGGTTTGCCGCCTGTATTCATGTGTGTCCGCATTGTGTAGGCACATTTTGTGTGCTGCATGTTGTTACAGTCCATTGTAGAACCCCGGGGTTGACCAAATAGGCTTGCTTGTGGTTAAGTGGACGGTGGTGGTGGTGATGGCGGTGGCGTGGTGGGATATGGGAGTGGTGCGCGTAGTGTTGCATGTTGTGCACGCAATGAGTATGCGATTTGTGTATCTGCATGTCTGTTTTTACAGTCCCTGGGGTTCGAAAACCAAGTATGCTGGCGGGTGGTGGTGGTGATGTGTGTGTGGGGGGGGGGGGGTGGGGGGGGGGGGGGGGGGGGGGGTGGGGGGGGGGGGGGGGGGGGGGGGTGGGGGGGGGGGGGGGGGGGGGGGGGGGGGGGGGGGGGGGGGGGGGGGGGGGGGGGGGGGGGGGGGGGGGGGGGGGGGGGTGGGGGGGGGTGTTGGGTAACTGGTTGCGCATATATGGCATGTGTGGTGCACGCATTGGTTTAATCACATTTGTGTGTGCTGCATGTATGTTTTTTCAGGTCCGGTTAGGCCCCGGGGGTAGAACCAAATAGGCTTCTGTGGTAAGGTGACGGTGGTGGTGGTGATGTCGGTGCGTGGTCGGTGGTGGTATATGGTTTCGCGTGTATTGCATGTGTGTGCACGCATATGATTATGCAGAGTTGTGTATGCTTCATGTCTGTTTTTACATCCTGGGGTAGCCCAAATTGCTGGCGGTGGTGGTGGTGGTTGTGATGTGGTGTGTGGTGGGGGTGGGGGGGGGGGGGTGGGGGGGGGGGGGGGGGGGGGGGGGGTGGGGGGGGGGGGTGGGGGGGGGGGGGGGGGTGGGGGGGGGGGGTGGGTTGGGGGGGGGGGGGGGGGGGGGTGGGGGGGGTGGGTGTGGTGGGGTGGGGGGGTTTGGGGGGGGGTAATATTGGTTTGCGCATGTATGGTCACGGGTGTGCACTCCTGTTTATAATGCACATTTGGTGTGTGCGGCATGTATGTTGTGCAGTCCCCTTAGGCTGGTTGTGGTGATGGTGCCGATGGTGACGGTGGTGTGATGGCATGCCGGTGGTTGTATTTGGTTGTGGCGTGGCTTTGCAACGTGTTGGCACAGCATTTGTGTATGGACATTTGTGTGTGCTGCATGTACGTTGTTACAGTCCAAATAGGCTGGTTGTGGTGATGGTGACGGTGGTGACGGTGGTGGTGATGGCAGTGGCGGTGGTGGTATTTGGGGGTTGCGTGCATATTTTGCAACTTGTAGTTCAACCGCCTTTTGTGTATGGACTTTGTGTTGCTGCATGGTTGTTGTTTCAGTCCAGGGTCAACCAAAGGCTACAGGGACTTGTCCCACTCCTGCCAGGAGGGGGCTAAAAACGAAAAAGCACGGATGAACTAAACGCCAACCACAGCGTACACATAACAAACCACAACCGACCCAATCCTTTTTCCTCCTCCCCTCTTCTTCTTTTTCCTCCTCCTCCCCGCCCCCACCCCCAGCCCCACAAACACACTCATCTCCCCACCCACCATCACCCCACCACCACCAGCAACACATACATACACCCCACACACACACTGTACAAACTCACCTTTACTAATGGCAGCCTGACCGCAGTTCACGAAAGCCACCATCCGTTTTCCTCCCATCTCCCCCCCCCCCCCCCCCCCCCCCCCACACACACACCCACACCCACACACCACACACACCCCACATACCCACACACAACACTGAAACAAACTCACCTTATAATTTATGTCAGCCTGCCCTCGGTTCAAGACAGCCACCCATCCGTTTTCCTCCTCATCTCCCCCCCCCCCCCCCCCCCCCCCCCCCCCCCCCCACAAACACACACACACACACACACCCACACCACACACATACCCACACACAACACGAAACAAACTCACCTTATAATTTATGTCAGCCTTCCCTCGTTTCAAGACAGCCACCATCCGTTTACCTCCTCCTCCCCCCCCCCCCCCCCCCACACACACACACACACACACAACGGTGAAACAAACTCACCTTAGAATTAATGTCAGCCTGACCTCGGTTAACGACAGCCACCCATCCGTTCCTCAGTTTCAAAGTCTTCCCAAGAAGCACATCCCGGCAGTCGGTGCCACGGTCCATAATGTCAACTTTGGTCAGCACTCCAATGGTACGCTCACAAGTAGGGTCCACCTGTGTGTGTGTGTGTGTGAGGGGTGGGTGGGGTGGAGTCGGTGGTGGTGGTGTGGGGGGGGGGATGATAGTGGTGCACATCCCGGCAGTCGGTGCCACGGTCCGTAATGTCAACTTTGGTCAGCACTCCAATGGTGCGCTCACCGGTAGGGTCCACCTGTGTGTGTGTGTGTGTGTGTGGTGGTGGTGGGGGGGGGGATGATTGTGGTGTGCAGATGTGGGTGTGGGTTATGGGGGTGGAGTGGGGGGTGGGGTGATTGTGGTATGCAGGTGTGGGTGTGCGCCTTGATCCATAATGTCAACTTTGGTCAACACTCCAATAGTGCGCTCACCGGTAGGGTCCACCTGTGCGTGTGTGTATCAGGAGGATGGGGGGGGGGGGGGGGGGGGGGGGGTAGTGTGCAGGTGTGGGTATGGGTGCCTTGATCCATAATGTATACTTTGGTCAGCACTCCAATGGTACGCTCACCGGTAGGGATGACCTTAGGCAGCAGTGCACTTCATTTTAATGAAATAAATAAACAAATAAATAAACAAACAAATAAATAGTACGCCTTATTACGAGGCGTGAGGTCGAGGGGGCCAACCACCAAGCAGTTCTTTTTCTTCGGCAGTTTAATTGTTTCCCAGCAGAGTAACTGTTTTTAAGGAATGGCAAACAAACCTTTGCCAAAGGGGTTTCGGCTCGAACATTAGCAGCGTTGCTTGCAGGTTTGGTGCTCTAGGGTGCATTCTTTAAGGCAGAGCAGAGAATACCTCACGGGCCATTCGAAGGGCGTCAGATGTCTTAGAAGCTTTAGCTTAGCTCTAGCAGCGTTGCTGGTAGGTTTGGTGCTCTAGAGTGTCTTCTTTAAGCCAGTGCAAGGCGGAGCAACGTATATCCCACGGGCCATACAAAGGGCGTCAGATGTCGCCAAATCAGCATTAGCTGGGGTAGTGGGGTCACGGCCAGGATGATGACATGTCCCCCTAGAGGTATCCATGAAAGGTTGGGATGCGTGACATCTTGCTAATTAAACCCTTTCGGTTCGTTCCCTTCTCCTGCCACACGAATACTACTTGAGGGAGCAGCCGCATGGACATAATTGCGTTGGGGGGTCTGGGGCGCACTTCAGCACCGCTGTTTTAGCAGCTTTGTTAATAGGTTTGGTGCTTTAGGGTGTATTCTTTAAGCCAGAGCAAGGCAGAGCAGAGCTTACCTCACGGGCCATACGAAGGGCGTCAGATGTTGCCAAATCAGCATTAGCTGGGGTCACGGCCAGGATGATGGCATTGTCCCCCTTGATGTACTGCCTTACCATGTCATCAAGTTCTTGCACAATGCTCAAGGGCTGACCATCAATGGGCACCTTGGTGAGTCCTGCAGTGTGTGTGTGTGTGTGTGTGTGCATTAGCTGGGGTCGCGGCCAGGATGATGGCATTGTCCCCCTTAATGTACTGCCGTACCATGTCATCAAGTTCTTGCACAATGCTCAAGGGCTGACCATCAATGGGCACCTTGGTGAGTCCTGCAGTGTGTAGTGTGTGCGTTTATGCGTGTGTGGGGGGGGGTGGGGGGGGGTGGGGGGGTATGTGTGTGCGTGCGTGTGTGTGTGTGTGTGTGGGGGGGGGGGGGGGGGGATATTAACGGCCATGAGGGTGCATGAATGAATGAATGAATGAATGAATGAATGAATGAATGAATGAATGAATGAATGAATGAATGAATGAATGCATGAATGAATGAATGCATGAATGAATGAATGAATGATTGAATGGATGGATGGATGGATGGATGGATGGATGAATACATGAATGGATGAATACCTGAATGGATGAATTAATTAATTGGTGAATGAATTATTGGATGAATGGATGCCAGGTGTAAGCAAGCAACAGCTAGCTGAAGGCAGAAACTGCGACAGAGCTGGTTTGACTGCAGGCCAGACCAGGTTGATGTTCTCACATTGAATGTACAATCTTGGGACAAGTGGGATATTTTTTCGGAAATATATTCCGATCGGAATGCAAGACCCCGTTTTGGCCCAAATTGCCTGAATAAGAAACCTAAAATAAATAAATAAACTGAAATTGACTAAAAATTACCCAAATCGACCCAAATCCGAATAAGGATCCTGTTTTTTTTGGGGGGGGGGGGGGGGGGGGGGGGAGAAAAAAAGGAAAAATAATAAGATTTCCTCTTCTTGATTTGAAAAACATATCCCTGGACAAGTCCCCAATTAAAGTGTGGGCACAGATATTTGGGGTGCAAGGACTGTAGGGAAAGGGCTGGAAGGACTGAGGGGAAACGTAGGTAAACACATCTGGGTAAAAAGACAGGAAGGACAGGGGGGATATCTAGGATAATAAATGTGGGTAAAAAGACAGGAGGGACAGGGGGGATATCTGGGGGGAAAAGGGCTTGAGAAAAAAAGCTGTGGGATATGCTGGAAGGCATGAATACCCTCACGTAGGCCTGCCCTGCTCTAACCCTTGCCTCTGCCCGCCTGCCCTGCCTGTCCCTGCCCTCCTACCTTGCCCTACCCTACCCTACCCTTGCCTCTGCCCGCCTGCCCCGCCCTGCCTGTCCCCCTCCCCTGCCCTTGCCCTACCCTACCCTTGCCTCTGCCCGCCTGCCCCGCCCTGCCTGCCCCTCTCCCCTGCCCTCCTACCCTGCTCTTGCCCTGCCCTCCTACCTTGCCTTGCCCTCCTACCTTGCCCTACCCTACCCTTGCCTCTGCTCGTCTGCCCCGCCCTGCGTGCCCCTCTCCCCTGCCCTGCCCTCCTACCCTGCCCTTGCCCTGCCATCCTACCTTGCCTTACCCTCCTACCTTGCCCTACCCTACCCTTGCCTCTGCCCGCCTGCCCCGCCCTGCCTATTCCTCTCCCCTGCCCTTGCCCGGCCCTCCTACCCTGCCCTTGCCCTGCCCTCCTGCCCTACCCTACCCTTGCCTCTGCCCGCCTGCCCTGCCTGTCCCTCCTACCCTGCCCTACCCTTGCCTCTGCCCGCCTGCCCTGCCTGTCCCTCTTCCCTGCCCTGCCCTTGCCCTGCTCTTGCCCCGCCCTTCTACCCTGCCCTACCCTTGATCTACCCACCTGCCCCTCTCCCCTGCCCTTGCCCTGCCCTCCTACTAAGCCCTGCCTATCCCTCTGCCCTGCCCTAAAGGGCTTCACAGCAACAAATTACCAGGCATATCAACCATGGTCAGGTTGGGCACGTTAGGGGAGTAGACTGTCAGGTAAATAGGATCTGGGGAGATAGTGCTCGTCCCTCCGATCTTGGCCAAATGACGTTCAGTCTCATCCTCAATCTCCTGTTGGATTTGCACTGTAAGGGAGCGACAGCAGATTTGACGTAACGAGCAGTGGCTTTAGTAATGAAGGAATGAATAAATACATAAATCGGCATAAATGAGTGAATAAATAAATAGTATGTCTTATTACGAGGCGTGAGGTTGAGAGGGGCAGCCTGTTTGCTTGCTCTGGGGCCACCAAGCTTTAGTAATGCAATTAATCCTGCGTCAACTGTCAAACTTGCTTTATGGCCATTCAGCAGATCATTTGGAAACCGAGGTTGGAGGTCATACTCCGTCCCTCAACTTGTTCAGGCAAAAAAAAATACATTTCTCCCAAAATTCTCATAATTCTCGGATTTTCAGGCCAAATATGAGGTAAAAATTGCGAACGACGACCTGCTTCGAAAATCGATTTCAAATGATCCGCTAAATGGCTCCAGAGAAACCCCTGGTTGCATGGGAAGACATCAGAAAAGATCAGTTTTTTTTCTCCACGCCACTTTGTCGCCATTCTGTTGTTGCATGGTGCAGCATGAACCCCCCTCACCCTTTCAAACCTGCTACGATTGCAAACTTTAAGCTGATTGCAGGATGAGGGGCAGAAATGATATGATTTAGCCATTCAGGGGATGATTTGGATTTGGGTATCATAATTCGTAGTCAGTAACTCCACTTTTTCAGGCCGAATTTCCGACAATTCTCAGAATTCCCGACATTCTTATAATTCTCGATTCGCAGGACAAATTGTCATAATTGTTCGGCAAAATTCTCAAGGAAAAAGCTACAAACTACTAAGTATTTGAAAACCCAAATCCAAATCAGCCGCTACATGGCTAGAAGCATCCACCTATCAAAAAGAAAGAGACAGAATGAAAGAAGTGATGTGATGTGTTCAGGGAACGGCAGTATGATATTATATGATACCATGTCATGTCACCATATGATGCCGGCAGTCCGACTAGGCTGAAGTTTCCATTTATATACAATATCACATGATGCAGTGTGTATGATATCATTTGATATCATACTTGCCTTTGGTCAGCATCATCTGATATGACGGTCCCTAGATATGATGCTGGCATTGACCTGCCGGCAACTGGGTACCGGCTACTGGCTCTTCCCTGGGGTTGGCTGATCAATAGGAGGTATGGGGGCCATAGCTTTTCTTTTCGGCTACAAGCAGCAGCTTCCAGGCAGCTCTCTGAGCCAGCTACTGGACGAAGTACCATGTCAACAGCACTGGAGAGCTGATTCTGTCAGCTTCCAGATGCATTTCATTGCTTTAGGTTTAGCTGGGTAGCAAGCCAGAGGAGCTGTATAGAAGCTGCTGCTCATAGCTGAAAAGGAAAGCTATGATGGGGGCTAGATATGCAGACAGTGAGATTGATGTAGGTGGTAGGCTAGAGACATGCAGATGAAGCATCACCCCCCCACACACACACACCTACCCCCCCCCCACACACACACACACACGCCCACACACACACACGCCCCCCCCACCCACCCCACCCCACACACACACATCCCCACACCCACACAAACACACACACGGACACACCCACACACCTCCACACCCACCCACACACACACAATGCATTGAAAGATAAATACAATTTGCTTGTAATGTGCTAGACTGTCACATGAGATAAGGCTCAGCCATCCACAAAACACACATGTTTGTCAACGGAAGGGATGTCAGCAAGCAATTTTTCGACTCATATTTCAAATGTTAAGACTCCAATTGTAGGCATGATTTTTCATGTCAAACAAGGGGACGACAGCAAGCAAATTTAGACTCGAATTTTTAAATGTCAGACTCAAATGTTCAAATGTTAGACTAAAATTGTATACTCAAATTTTCAAAATGTGTATGCAAATTTTCATGTCAAAGGAGGGGACGTCAGCAAGCAAGGCAGCAAGCAAGTCCAAAGATGTTGAGCTAAAATGAAACAGCAGATTTACAGCATACCACTTACAGAAGTCTGACCATTTCTTCCCAGCTGTGTGCACAAACTCTCCGTATTCAGCTGCATTTGGATCCCCATCCACTTTGACCAGCTGCATTTGCAAATGAAAGTGCTTTCAGAAACCATACAACAGATTGTAAAAGTAATGATAACGCCTGGTGGGGCGTGGTATTAAGGGAACCCGTCGTACGCAGGCAGAGAACGGTCTACCACCTCGACTGGACAAGCTACCATCGCGGTTGACAATGACCTGCAACACTCAGGGTGACCGTAGGGGGAATCGAACCCCCAACCCCGCTATGTTTCAGCGATTTGGTGTACCACAAGACCGTTTGTATCAGTGAAACGGGCTTTCAGTAACCATTCAACAGATTCTAAGCCATCCACTGCAATTGGTGCAATTTACCAAGGGCATCTGGAATGTTTTCTAGGCCGCCCCTATCTGAGCTAGGTCTCCACGTCCAAAATATGGGAGGAACGAGAATATAGAGAGGAAGCCCACCCCAAACAAACCCATGAAAAGTAAGCATGATCCAAGACATAATGAAACCCATCATTTTTAACCATCTTGAATGAAATCAATACACCATCAAAAGCATAGGTGCTGGAAATGGTTCAGAAAATTAACTGAGAATGTCATATTTAATGGGCCATCTTTGGGATGGGCGAATGAGCCCATTCATTGTGCAGCATTCATGTGCAATAATAGCCATCAAGTACCGGATAGTTGGTATGGCTACGCTCCATCACAATTATAACGCCCAGGTACCACCCTGAAATAACCAAAGTTGGAACATAGATATTAATCCGATCAGTTGAGACAGCTCAACATATCTCCCATGGAAGACACACCTGCAACACCAGGGGTCTCTTAGTGACAATTCCAGCTCCTCGGGGCAAGAAATCTCTGCCCACAACTGCTTCAAGGACAGAAGACTTTCCAGAACTCTGCAAGAGGGTAGAGATGATTGCTGAATACTCCTTGGGCCAGATTGAGGAATGCTCTTGGCTGGAGTAGAAGATTATCAGGCTCTACCTGTCCTCCGACGACCACGATCGTTGTTAGCTTGTTCCAGAGGACAGCATTCTCACTCAACGCAGTTTCTCCCAAAGACGAACAGATCTGTTGAAGCCTGTTGACGAGACCTACGACTCGATCGAGTCCTCCGCCCGGAACAGCCATTTGCTACAAATGTGGGTATGTAGTATGGAAGTTTGAAGGTGCAGGAATGTGGACCGTGCAGAATGAGATCGCTTCGTAAAGGATTTTGCAGCCTGCGATGAAGTTAGGAAGCTGGTGCCTGCTCGCATAAGCTCTTGCGCGATTGTTCGCATCGATCAACAATTGGGCAGTGGAAGCTGGAATGCAGTACAATGGTACCAAAGGAAGCTGCCGATAAAATCGGGAGCTGGGCCGAGCTAGGGCTCAAAGGACGTCTGTTGGTTTCTCAAGTCGCTCACTCAAGGGCGCGCAGGGCTTAAACTCATGGTGCCACTTTTACGTAAGCTTACTGACGCTTTCGGCGAATTTCCTCTTCCTTACTGCATCATAGCAAGAGTACTTCGGCTTAACTTCAATTGTGTCGAAGACATCTCCATGTCTAAGGCCAGGCTTAGAGATCGAGCGAGATCGGCACTCCGGTTGGACCCCGGTTGGTGATCTATTCCCGGTATGCGACGTTCAAATGGTGAAGTCATAGGGCCAAGTTGTAAGTTTGCAACCTTTGTCTAGGTTGCCACGAGGCACACGTAAGGGATGCATAGGGTACACTTACATGTGGGGGATAAGGTCTGGCTGGGCCTTATGGGCACCATGCGTACTCCCTCCCTAGGCATGCTTGAATAGGGGTGCCTAGGCAGTCAGTGTGATGTTGCATCTGTTTGCAAGTATGTGGCCAGTGGTGCACTCCTAGCAGCTCTACCTCCCATGGATGTGTACTCCATGCATCCCCCAAACATGCTACATGGATACTCAAACATAGCTTGAAACTTGGTCCATTCACTTTCATGTTTTAAAGTTCCAGCCTAGATGTGTGTGTGGAATTAACATTTTACTGCATCAAATTTGAGGCATGGGAACAGGGTACCTCAGGAGGATCCCCAGCTCTGCTGCATAAGACGCAACAAATTGTATAACCTGCATCCTGCGAGTCTGCGACGGAGGACGCAGCGTCCTAAGCAACCCTGCCTGGGAATACAAGGAGCAGCTAGCAGAAGGATGGCCATGCACCACATCATTAAATTCCTTGGGAAAGTTACCAACTGCAACCCATATCCAAGGAGATTCATCCATTTCACACAAAGTATATAGAACATGCATACATGGGCTTACCTTGGGAACCCTAGTTCACCATGTGACTCTGTCCAGAAACCCTTTGCGCTGTCGTAGTCAGATCCCAGTCCAGGCAGGCAGGCAAACAGACAGACAGACAGACAGACAGACAGACAGACAGACAGACAGACAGTCGGAGAGACAGACAGACAGACAAACAGACAAGTAAGTAAATACCAAAATCATGGTGTAGTGACTACGTATTCAAATCATGCAGGAGCAAGTATTCAAATGGAAATCGAGATGAGGTCAACCACTGCATAGTGCATACAGCACACATTCAAATCATGGGAGACGAGTCAAGGTTACAAGAGAGAGTTGTTCAGGAGGACCCCCAAATCTGCTTCTCGAGACACAGGCACGCAGCCTGTTTCAAAATCTGCTTCTTACGATAAAATCTGCTTCTTAATCTGTGTCTGAGACTCAAAAGCCCCTCCGCCCAGCATCCCAGCCGTTTGAGATGCAACAGAACCTCCAGAATATGTTTCTGCAACGCAAACGCCCCCCTGGATCTGCGTCTGTGAAACAGCTGACCCTTCAACATTGCATCTGCGACGCATGAAGCAGCATTCTGAACAAACCTGTTGGTCACCCCCAAGTTTTGAATTTATGATTCGTAATGAGGAGAGGATGATCAGCCTGCCACAGTCTGCTCCCGAAAAACCTGATATGCCTTGTAACCAAAAGAAGCAACAACACTATTGTGTCAATATACCGTAGATTGGAGATTGAAGGTTAGGGCCACATACACTGTACATGAGATAAGGATGTCATGCAGTACATGAATCCTCATAAGAGCTTCAAAAAAGTGTACCAGTGAGGAAACAGCATTCGCACAGAGCGTTTGCATTTTCCTGAGTAACTAATTGTACCGCCGAAAACGGTGAGCAGTAAAATTACTGGATAGAGCTATGTAACCAAGTTCCAGACTTCTAGGTCGCCTATAGCTGTCGAAGAGGAGGCTAGAGACGCCCAGTGGAATTGGATGATAGTACATGATCCAGTCAGGGTTGCTATTTTGCTAAAAGCGTCACATCCTAATCACATATTTTGAGGGTCCTCGCAAGTATACAGTGGGGCCCATGGAAGGCAGTTTCTGACTTGCGATGCACAAGATATTATGGTCATGAAAAATAAAAACTGGGGAGTTTTTCTCAACTGTTCTTTACATTTACATCGTCAACAGCGCATCAGTTTGACACTCACAAGGGGTAGGAAACGCTCAATTAAACATAGTATAAATTTTCTGTTCAGGAATCAATTTCTCTGGACCTGGATATGTATGGCCGAAAGTTTAAGCATTGACGATTCCAGGTCTTTTACAGGGTTGTTTAGGATGCTGCCTTCAGGCGCAACGTCTAGGGTCCGTTGCGTTGCAGAAGAAGTCATCGGAGTCAAAACTCAACGCTCTAGTACAGGCCAATGACCTTCCACCAAGCTCCTCCAATTCCAAGCCATACAGTCAAGTAGAAGATTGACAGGATGAATCCATTCTTCAGCCAGGTTCCCTGCAATCAAAGGAGCAGCATGCTAAGACAACTAAGCACAACAGTTTGGCCGCCCTTGCAACGAGCAGGCCATGCGCATTCCAACAGAGGAGTTGATGGGCGATGGATTGGAGAGAAACAGCCCCCATGGAGGGACAGTTTCAAGTGGAAACAAGGTTATTTCCTAGGGCCTCCAATGCTGACAGCGACAGCACCCATGCTTTGCATGTAGGGTCTGAACATTGTCCCTACCCTCTGAATTGCCAATTGTACAACATGGTCAGTGCCACTGAGAGGGCACTGCCGCACGTACAATTTGATAGCTAGACCCCCCCCCCCCCCCCCCCCATCTACACCCCAGCCCCTGCCTCCCAGGACAACTATGATTCAGGCAGCCTCACCTGACAGGCTCAACCATTCGAGGCAGAAACTACCTCCACTATCCATATCATAACCTCACACTTGAACAGAAATGGATTGCAGACGGAGAATGGGCGTAATTGCAGATACCCCCCCACACACAAGGCTTTTGAGATCATGGGCAGTAGTAGCACTCCCCTGTTGGACGCCATTTCCTTATAAGGCTGCGCGTAGCAGCTTTCAGGTAGCTCCCTTTCCCTATCCTTGGGCCAAACCCAATCTGAATGCTGACAAACTAACATTCCTATGCAGCTGCAGGCTTTAGGTTTGACCCCGTGGCTTGCTATTGGAGCTGACGGGAAGCTGCCATGGGTAACCCAGAAAATAAACAGCAATCTTACCTGAGGAACGTAACCGGCTCCGAAGTAGGGGGGGGCAGATCCAATGCCGTAGGTGGTCAAGCAACCCATCAAGTTGGAGAGCTGTCCCAGGGCCAAGGCGGCAACGATAGCGGGGGTGCCACAAGCGATAGAAACGGCCAAGAAAGCAGTGTACATGGCACCAATGTGGGCAGCACCTGATCAACCGAGGAGAGAGGGGGGGGGGAAATAAGACAAAAAGAGCAGCAGCCATAGGAACAGGGGGCAGTGGTTTAAGCGAAAGTGATCTCAGCATGCTACAGGGCTGTGGTGGCTGTTTTCCTGGTGCGCTGCACTCGATTCCAACGACACCTGTTTGTCAAATAGCCAACACTCCCCCCGCCAATGTTTTTACTTTTCCAAGTACTTCTCACCCCCCAAATATCTTGGGTGCAGGAAGTAACATATTATGATATACATGAAAATCACAGTGCTTAAAGTCCCCAGTTGTCGCCAACCTCGGTCTTTGATTAAGCTAGAACACAAGGAACATGATGAAACAATGAGATGAGGCACCTACGGGCTTTGATTCAGATAGGACACTAAGGAACAGGATGAGACAATGAGATGAGGCACCTACCTGAGGCAAAGAAGTAGTGAGAGTAGAAGTACAGCAGCACTACAATGCCAAACGCTGGCTGCCATGCAAGTCCCAGGCTACCCACCATGCCGACAACGCTGTCAGAGAACCAGGGGATGAAGCCAAACTGCAATCAGGTTGGGAAAACACAAGGATTAACAAGATATAGAGGATTTTAACTGGATCCATGAAGACAGCAATTTGGTTGAGATAACATACAGACAATCAAGTTAGGAAAACACAAGGATTAGTAAGATAGAGAGGATTTCAACTGGATCCCTCAAAACAGCAACCAGGTTAAGATAATATACGAGCAATCAGGTTTGGAGAACATATAGATGAACAAGGTAGAGAGGATTTCAACTGGATCCCTGGAGACAGCACTCAGAATGATATCACATTTTGGCAATCAGCTTGTGAGAACATTCGGATTAACAAGATAGAGAGGATTTAAACTAGATCCCTGAAGACAGCTCTCAGTTTGAGGTAACATATGAGAAATCGGGTTAGGAGAACAAATGGATTAAGAAGATGAGGACTGGATTCTTGGCTTCTCTCCATGCTCTCATCAGCCACACCCGCGATTCAGACCAGGTCACCAGATAACACACTGTTCCTTTTTTGGGCAACATGCAGCAGCTTATAGGCAGCTCCCATTCCCTGTCATTGGGCCAAACCCTGAAGCTAGCTACTGTGTCTGAAAACTATCACGATAGGCAATCTTATGCAGGCGAAAGCTACGTGTTAGACTCAGTAGCTGGCTGGAAGCTGCCACCCAAAAACATTTCCATCACCTTGGACCAGAATATCAAATGACCCGAAATGTTATGAAGGGTGGCCGCTGAAGTGTGCATGTACCTCACCAGTCAAGCTTGCACCCCACCATTACTTTTCTGGAATTCATAATTTTACACCCGCACTTGACATTGATGCACATATGTTGTGTTCCCTCATCAATCGTAGTACCAACACAGTTAATACATCTGATTCACGTGCGGCCTGCATCTAACTGAATTTTCAAACTACGTACCTTGTTCAAGTAGGCAGCCATGGCGATGAGGGCAGCGAACCAGGTCAGGGTATCCCAAGCGGGGCCGTTAGCCAGGCACTCCTGCATGGCACAAGAGGCAGCAAGGCTTGAGGCAACTGAATACATTATAGTCTAGCATGTAAATCAGACTCCGCCCAGCATGAAAATCAGATGACTCTTGAAACAAATAGCCAATTAATCAACTTCGCTCTGTTTGACAAGCTAAGGCACGTGTCAATTGTAAATCACGTGTCAAGAAATGAGATGCATTAAGCAAACATACATAACCTATAACCCTGTTCCTCCCAGTCCCTGGACCACATACAGTCAATAATATTCAAACCGATCTAGCCCATGTATACCCACACCAAATATTCTGATGCGTCCCACTGACGTGATGAGCACCCTACGCACTCACCTTCCAGGTAATCACGTTGGAAACCAGTAGGATGGTCAGGCCAACAATACCAGCAGACACGGCGTTGACACCGATAGCGCCACCAAAGATCCACAGAGCAACAGTGACAGCAAAGGCACCTGACAAACGTTAGGGGTGTCTGGAATTATTCTTTGGATCTTTGGAAACACATAGGCTTTGGGCAAAATTCTGAATGGTCGCGACACCTATGGGTTACATGAGTGCAAAATTTGGTTAATTATGGGTACCAACGTTGGGTTGTGGTTGGAATTGGGGTCAAGGAGAGTACGTCGTGCTCTGTGGTATCGATGATACTGAGGCACATGCTACTTGGCAAGTGTGAATTCATATAAAATTGGATATTTATTTCTACGCCTTGCCACAGGGCGAGAGGTTCAAAGGAAACTTCCTGTTAGCTTGCACTGGGGTCAGTTACTCTGGGTTTTGGTTTCGCAGACCGCTACTGCGCCTGGGCTCGGACTACCGCGCAACAGCACAGTGGTAAGTTCTCAACCTTTTCTAAGGCGGCAGGTCTGAAATTGTGAGCCTAGCAAGGGGCTTACACAACCACAGACCTGCCAGGCTTGGGGGGTCTACTGACCCAACCAGCCTGAGCTCGTTCAGGCTGTGTGAACTCATGTCTAGGACGTGTATGTGGATTGTACGTAAGTGCGTTTTAAGCGCATTTGTGTGTATGTGTGTTATATGTGTCTTGATAGAATACATCAGCTAAGAGCTAGATAAGGTGGGATTGATCACATGGTACAGTAGGAGAACAAGCAGAAGTTCTCCTAAGTAAACCAACCTCAGTTGTGATATAAGGAGGACATTAGTTAGGGCCCAGAGGCGCAACACAAGCCTTCAAATAAATAAATAAATAAATAAATGGTACGCCTTATTATGAGGCGTGAGGTTGAGGGGGCCAGCCCGTTTGCTTGAACTTGGGCCATCCACCGATAGGGGAGGGGAGACACAAGCTTTCGGCATACTCACCAGCAGTGATCTTCTCGTTCAGGGACAAGGGACCCAACTTAGCTAGCTCCTTCTGGGCAGCAGCTGGGGCATCAGGGGTGTCCTTAGCCTGCATGCGTAAGAGAGAAAAACTCAATTCACTACATAAGAAAGGACTTCGTTGCAAGACGGGGAGAGATTTTTGGCGGAGGCGGGACCTCCCAAGGTTACCCATTTGTCTGTCCGAACAACCGTCTGAGCAAGACGAAGCCTGACAAGTCAGCCAGCGGTCTTGTACTTACTTGCTTCCGTAAAACCTCATAATACTGAGTGGAACCAGAGAAAACATAACATTTCAGCTTCCCATAACCAGCCAGGCAGCCAGCCAAGTTGGGTGGTTTCATTGGGGAACCAGAGAAAACATGACATTTCAGCTTCCCATAGCCAGCCAGGCAGCCAGCCAAGTTGGGTGGTTTCATTGGGTTGCTGAAAATTAATGAAGACCATGACAAGATTCACTTAGCACATTGTATATCTTTAGAGTCAGAGACATCCCACTTTGGATGACAAGTCAACAACCATGCCTTCTGAGAGTCGTTATGAACCCCTTGACCAGCCTCATCCCACATGGTCGTCACCCCCCTATATGCAATGCATGACGACCACCACAGTGCACAGGGACTCGCATAACTGATACGCCCCGATCTGTTGATGTCAGAAGTGAAGCGACTCACTCAGTAAAAAAATAGAAATACCTGGGAAAAGGTTGATAAGGGTCTGGGGGGTGGGGGGGGCAGAAAAGGGTCCCCAGAATTTCACCAGATTTTGACAATCGACCGCTCACACCCTCCTCTAACCACCACCACTTTCCGATACCCACACACATCAACCCTGCCGGACTTTTGGGCGTTTCGCATCCTCTTGCCCCAATCTAACCCGAAATTGGATACCACCATTCTGGTCAACACCCATATAACTCAACAAGTCAGATAAAAAAAACAGATCTGCAGAATGACTCCACCTCCTTACCTCTGGGGGCATCAGCACGTACAGGATGAGGGGCACACCAATCAAGCAAATAACACCGGGGACCAAAGCGGCCAGGGCCCAGGTTCCCCATGAGATGCTGACACCAGCAGACAACGCAAGGTTGACAGCCAAGGGGTTAGCAGCCATAGCTGCAAGGGGACAGAGACAAAACAGGGGTTAGGAGGGGTTACCAGCCATAGCTGCAAGGGGAAAAGAGACGAAACGGTATGAATGCGTAATCAGTTGAGCCTGTTGAGAACATGAAGTGGAGGAGGTACAATTTGCAAGCTTTGCCTGTTGAGTGGCAAGCAAACTAGGAATCGACAGAAAATGTCTGGCCGTGCAGGCAGTACTTGGTTGACCACTGGTAGCAGCCTAGAGGTGCAGGAAAGTTCAAGAACGGCGTAGGTACGATCCAAGGGTGCGGGGTAAAGCATGTTGAGAACATGAAGTGGGGGAGGTACAACTGGCAAGCTTTGCCTGATGAGTGGCAAGCAATCTAGGAATCGACAGAAAATGTCTGGTCGTGCAGGCAGTAATTGGTTGACCACTGATAGCAGCCTAGTGGTGCAGGAAAATTGATGACCGGCGAAATCCGATCGGGCGCGGGGCAAAGCTTTATTCTCCGGTTGCAAGCTCCTTGAGCTAGCAACTGAGATACACCCAAATATTTCAGCAGTTCTAGACAGCAGACTGTGTCAACTTCAAGGTGCACGAGGTTGTGTTAAGCTTAGCTTACTTACCAGCTGGGGGGGCTGCCTAGGAGCTGTTGGTGGTAGCTGTTAAGAAAGGACATGTTACGCTAAGTTTTATTATACCATATTTTTCGGCCATGGTAAGCGAAGCTTTTATACCATATTTTTCGGCCATGGTAAGCTAAGCTTTTCAAACCATATTTTCACCCAAGGGAAGCTAAGCTTTTCAAGACCATATTTGATAGTAGGGGCTAACGTGTGGTATTTACCTGTAATGAACATGGCTGATGAGACGGTGGAGGTCTGGAAGCAAGTGGACATCAGGTAAGCTCCAATCTTCTTCTCAGTACCCTTCTCGGGGTCGGAGCTGCAGTTAAAAAAAAAAATGACTCAGAAGGGGACAGGCTGCAGTCCGCGAAAAAACAATTATCAGCTCAAAAATTGCACAGGCTGTGATCGGCACAACATAATTATTGACTTTGAAAAGAGGTAAAGTCATCACATCAGAAAGGCTCCAATCTTCTTCTCGGTACCCTTCTCGGGTCAGAGCTGCGCTTCGCACAAAAAAAGAATGATTAAAAAGAAGGGCACAGGCTGCATTTCACACAAAACAACTGTTTCCTCAAAAATGGGTACAGGCTGCGATTCCCACAAAATAATTATTGACTCAGAAAAGGTGTACTGTCATCACATCAGGTAAGCTCAAATATTACGTTTAGTACCCTTCTTGGGGTCAAAGCTGCGCTTCGCACAAATAAGCAAAAAACAATTATTGACTGAAAAGAAGGGTGTGGGCTGCAATTCGCACAAATAATTATTATTTCAGAAAAGGGCACAGGCTGCGATTCCAACAAAATAATTTATGACTCAGAAAACAGGTCCTGTCATCACATCAGGTAAGCTCAAATCGTATGTTTAGCACCCTTCTCGGGGTCAGAGCTGCACTTAGCACAAATTAAGCTAATGACAATTATTGACTAAAAAGAAGGGTACGGGCTGCAATTCGCACAAGTATAAGGTAGCTTCAAGAAAAGCTAATTATTAACTCGGAAAAGGGCATGGGCTGCGATTCCCACAAAATAATTATTGACTCAGAAAAGGTGTACCGTCATCACGTCAGGTAGGCCCAAATCTTAATTTAAGTACCCTTCTTAGGTCAGAGCTGCAGTTCGCACAAAATAAGCATAAAACAATTATTGACTAAAAAGAAGGGTACGGGCTGCAATTCGCACAAAATAATTATTAACTCAGAAAAGGGTACAGGCTGCGATTCCCAAAAAATATTTGTAGACTCAGAAAACGGGTACCGTCATCACATCAGGTAAGCTCGAATCGTATTTTTAGCACCCTTCTCGGGGTCAGAGCTGCAGTTTGCTTAAATTAAGCTAATAACAATCATTGACTGAAATGAAGGGTACAGGCTGCAGTCCACACAAAATAATTATTGACTCATAAAAGGGTACAGGCTGCAATTTGCACAAAATAATCATATACTCAGAGGGGAGCAGCCATCACATCAGGTAAGCTCCAATCTTCTTCTAGGGGTCATCAGCAGTTCACACAAAATAATTATAGACTCGGAATAGGGGTACACACACACAGACTGCACATCACACTGGAGTACTGACCATAGCCAAGCACACACACACCACACACAACAACCAAGCACACACACACTACACACCACAGCCATCACGTGGGTGAACGAGATACATCTCCTGTTGCTGAAGGAGACTCAAGGCCACGGGACATAGTTTTACTTTCCGGCAACTAGGGACAGTTTCTCGGCAGCTCCCTGAGCCAGCCACTAGGCTACAGCAGACTATTTCAGTAGTCTTGGACAGCTGATTGTGTCAGCTTCCAGGTGCACTAGGCTGCTTGAGGTTTGGCAGAATAGCCTGTCAAAGGAGCTGCCTAGAAGCTGCAGCTGGTAGCTGAAATGAAAAGCTATGCCTGAATGAAACTCTACTGGCTACAATGGTTGAGGACTAAAAACAAAGTTGATACAGAATGAATAAAATAGAAAAATAATATGGGGCATGGGCGGGGGCTTGCATTCCATGAATGATGCCAGCATCATGATTTGTCTACCTCACATCGATTCCAATGTCCTTTAGCGGCATGTGCTTGCCAGAAACAAATTTAGTGGTTAAAACACCAGAATTGTAACTCTGCCAATCACATCTGATACTTTGAATCTAGGGCTGGGGAACGGAGACTCACCCTTGTGAGGAGAAAATCCTTATTGTAAAAAGCATGTGACTCACCCGCAAGCAAGGCACAGAGCCTTGGCAAGAG
Source organism: Chlamydomonas sp. ICE-L (assembly GCA_013435795.1). Lineage (NCBI taxonomy): Eukaryota > Viridiplantae > Chlorophyta > Chlorophyceae > Chlamydomonadales > Chlamydomonadaceae > Chlamydomonas > Chlamydomonas sp. ICE-L. The sequence continues at coordinate 55,012,216 of JACBWV010000610.1, forward strand.
GAAAGAAAATTCCACCAGCACGGGCAGCAACAGATGGGATGGCAGGAGACAGCAGGGCCTCGGCGAAGACCTGAAATCAGTAACAGGGTCAATCAAGTCAACAAAGAGAAACAAGGTATGCAAAGGGCCTAAAAAATAGTTACCTAAAATGATATTAGACTGTTCATCTCACACATGAACAATTGTATCGTGAGTTTTCACAACATGAGTGCAGTGCAGTAGCAGTGGCACATGCTGAGCACAGTAACCTGAATTTGACGTCACGATTATGAAAAGTAGCGTATTTCAATTTTAAAAACGTTAAGATGCTGAACGAAATGCAATACTAGTGGCGACACTCATGTTTTCTGAAGAACCAAAAAACAAAAGAAAAGTTATTTTAATTAGCTGGACTCGTCCAGCTGCTTCCAACATTAGGGAAAATAAGTGAGCTATTATAAATTTGGAGAAGATACTCAGTTGCCTTGGCTGAGCCGAGGCAGACAAACAGGCAAGGGCCTACGACATTCAGAACAAACTCACTGCCCTTATCAAACTGAGGTGACCCATATCGCGGTTCCATGCGCACGTGGCGTGGGACAAAGGCCTAAGAAAAATGGCGTGTGTCAAAGGCCTCAGTTTACACCAAACCCATGGGTATAATCAGCTCCTCACCCAGCAGACGGCCGAAACAGTGGAGTCTCAGCTACATTGAGGGCTGTAATCAAAATGAAGGGGTGGTTGCTTACCAAAGAGTAGGTCAGGCCAAGTGTAGTCGCGCCGAATGCAGACACGATGGAGTAAGCAATGCGGTTTCCAAGACCAGACTTGATGAAGCCACCAGCAAGGAAGTAGGCAATGGCAATCAGCCATCTGCATTAGATGCCAGAACAAAAAAATCAGGATAGAGTAGTACTCTTGAGATCTTGCCTGAAGTACAGGTGGACACTGTATCCAGCTTCTAAAGGTGATCTGCTATTTTCAACTATCTTCAGATAATAGACATGCTCATGAAATATGTTTGGTACAAATTTTAGTTTGCAGGCTGGTCCCAAGCTTATACAAGATTACCACAGCAGGATGTGACAGTTCAGGGGGGCATAAATAAGCCTGGGGTAAACAAGGTTGCACACAAGGTTCTAGAATACAATGGATGACAAGTGCATGTCATGTGGGAGAGCATTGTCATGCTGATCCATAAAAAATAAAAACTTCCAGTGCGGTTACCCGCTTATAGCCCACCTAGATCGTAGGGTTTAAGGTTCGGCCATGGTCGTCAAGAACTACGCATTCGTGGGAAGGCACCAAGGAACATGACAAATGGACCTACGGGATCTCGCTTGAGAAAGCACTGAAGGCCTCAGCGAAAGTGAGAACCTTGGTCATCATGGCAGCTCCGAGTCCGAGGACGGCAACGGCTCCGAGGGGCAGAGGGGTGGTGATAATACCCACAATGGTTCCGACGAAAACCGAGAGTAGATGCCAGGCCTTCAAGCTGACTCCAACGGGAGGGGGCACGAACCAAATCAAGACGGCAATACCAACCTACAAGTTGGAGAATGGGTTCAATCTCACAAATAAAGAAGAGGTACCTCCAAATAACTTCGGGCAGATTCGACGGCAAGCTCATCAGTGACTTACAGAGATACCAAGATTTTTCATGTTGGCTCCTGCGTGGCGATGAAGCATAAGAGGGTTACTATCGGTCAAGAGACTTTGTTGCTGCAATCAGTCATAACCGCATGAGATTCCTACCCCAAACGAAAGGCTTATCGGCGGGAGGAGAGACTGCTGCAGATGCTGCGACCACAACCTGCTTGCGTGCAACGGACTTGGTGGCGGGAGCAGCTGATTGACGCAGGACATTGCTGCCGAAGGTGGAGCTCAGCTTCATAGGCATGAGAGGGGTGCTACGAAGCATCGCCACAGACTTAACATGACTTGGCCTGGTGGCGGGAAGCCCCCTCAGACCAGCTGATCGCATGACTGTAGCCATTTTGTAAACGGTTAGCGCGATGCAAAACCGTGGATTTACAGCAGTCCACCTCTTAGGGCTGGGACGGAGAGATCTGCTTGACTGTATGCAAGAAACCGTGTACTGGAGATATTGTAGTGCAGTAGTGCTGGTTTGGAGGGTCGCCCGGCGCCCGACTAGGTCTCGCGACAGGCTGGTAGTGCTGGTTTTGGAGAGTCGCCCGACCAGGGTTCTCGACCGGCTGCAGCCCTGTCCCCACGGTCAAACCGGTGGTATCTCGGCAGAACTTAAAGTCAGTTCAGGCGAAATGATCCGTCCAGCCATGTTCCAAATGAGAACATACTTGATTACGATATCACACAGATTATAATGATGATGATTGATGATGATGATTGCATTTTTTCCTGGTGCCCTAGTGGACTCCAAATGTGCCCTCGGCTTGGCGGAGTCAAGGAGGACTTAAGAACATCATGCACAAAGAAGAAAAGAAAAATACATTATTTGATGTGCCATTCATCCAACTACATAAATCCAACCAGAATCGTGATCCATGCACGCTAGGGGCACGTCCAGTGAAATCGGTAGATGTAGCAGTCAATGTGTCTAGGCTCTATTAGTGGTCAGGCTTGTCCTAACCCTAAAACACGTAGACAAGAAGGAGGCCACTGTCTTCTGGTCGCATGTTCCAAATAGGGCGTTCATCTGTTGGTCAGTATCTCCCAATATCAAACTGGGGGTGTTATTTATGATCACTACCGTGTATCCGTCGCAAAGAGATTACTATGATCCTGTCGTTCTCGCTGATAGGCGGGGCACTCAAATATGAAGTGATATTCATCCTCGATCACCTGCATAGAGCATACTCATAATAAACTCCCTAGCTAAGAGCAACTATTGTAACGGTATGCTTTGCTCTGGCTTTGCTCATTCATAATCGCTACTGCTATGCAGCACAACACAAGAGTGCAACTCAACAGATACCTGGCATGCCTAAAGCTACCATTAGCTTTCACAACCACAAATACCTCCTTCGATTATCGTGGCCGGCAAATGCTCAACATCTTGATTACTTACATTGGTGAACTGGCATCTTTCAGAAAAACTACGCAATCATATTACGGTACCATGCAGCAAGAAACACTTAGTCTGCTACCGACCACTTCGAAAAACCACATTCCTTCTCTACTCCAGCATCAAAAGTACTCTTTCATAGTACAACACCAGAGATAAATATTAGAGTGCACATTTGTACATATACATCGGTCTGCAAACACCAAGCAAGTTCCACAGCTCATACACAGATGCTTCTCGACTGTTTCCCAATGATGCCATGCACTGGAAGCAGGACACGGCATGAATCGTAACACAACCTGTACAACATAAGAGACATTAGATATAGTTTGCTGAAAACGTATGTCAAAGTGACAACCTGGCAGGCAAAACTAGGTAACCGCACTAACTGATAAGTCAGTTACGCTTGTACCAGGGTACTACTTCTTGCCAAATTGGTCAGCGCTTAAAGCGCACAAACGTCAAATTGGTCAGCGCTTTTCAGTGCAAAAAGCGCTAAACTGCGCGCTGTGCCCACAGGGGGTTGATAAAACTGCGTGAAACGCGCAGAGGGGCTCAAAAAGGCATTGAGGCACCGCGCTGCCGCGCGCGCTTAGTAGTACCCTGGCTTGTACATCTGCAGAATACACGACGCGTGTACAATTACATCACACAACTTGCTTGCTTTAGTTAAACAGTACCAACACATACATTCCTAGTTAAGAAATCATCAGGAAACAGAGATTTGAGTGCCATGAGATGATACAACAGTAATATCTTAATATCGCATGGTAATTGAGTAGCCCGCAATTAAACAGCAATACCATGTATGTTGATTATCACTGTTTCATTTTTGGGCTACGCGTAGCAGCTTCTAGGCAGCCCCCCTTCACTATATTGGGGCCAAACCTGAAGCTGGGTAGTGTGCCATACATGAAGGGCATTCGAAGGAAGCTGAAATCTTTAGGATTGGTCCATTGGCTGGCTAATGGAGCTGGCTGGAAGCTGCCATGCGTAGCCCCCAAAAGAAATACTAGGACCCTTTAATTGTATGCTGATTATATACAAGCAGCCCCTCCTGATAGCTAGAATAGGTCTTGATTGTTCCAGCTCGGGCAAGTCCCTGTTGCCCAAGTTGACTATCCCTGGAATGACTACCCCTGAAATGACTACCCCTGGAATGTAACACACGTACATACTTCCTCTCCTTTCTTCCCCTCTTCCTTTCTCCGCAGGGCGCGGTTTTTGGCACTGTTTTCTGTTGAGCTAGACATAGCAGCTTCTAGAACTTGAAATTGGTTACTTGGCTCCAGCATTTAAGGCTGCTCGCCGTCTTTGGCCGTCATCTTCTAGGAAGCTCATTTGCCTGCCATGGCTATTCAGCCAAAGCTAAAGTAACCTCGTGAACCTGCAAGCTGACATGAACGCTTGCCTCCAAACTGTCTACTAAATAAACAGATAAATTAAACCGCAGGTTTGATTGTGACCCCTTTGGCACTTACTATACTTTTGCTTTAGAATTGGGTTGGCAGAAAGAACAGGTCTTGAACCTGTAACCTTCGGTATTGATGAGCGATTGAGGTAATAGCCATATCAGATATAGGCACAATAACCTACAAGACCCACTTGCGTATATCATAATGGGTCCACGATGGCCTTAATAATGTGATGCAATGTATGCAGGATCACCGGGGGTGTCTGTCATAATTGCTGTTTTAAGCCTTGGGTGTTTCTTGGGATCCGCGATTTCTTCTTCTAGATATTTATGTTGCTTGGCTTGATTGTATTCTTGGGCTGTCCTCCACCAATTCATTTTTTGCTACTCATGCCAGCTTCCCACTAGCTCCAACAGCCAGCCACTGGGTAAAAAACAATGCTTGGAGCTGTATTGGAATGCTTGTCATATCAGCTTTCAGACGCACTAGCTAGCTTCAGGTTTGGCTCAAGGACAGGGAAAGGGAGCTGCCTAGAAGCTGCAATGCGTAGCCCCAAAAAGAAACAGTGCTGTCCTCCGCCTCTATACAGGCTATGTATTATAGTACGACTTATATGTCGTACCACGAGTGGCCAAGTGCACTCACGGCCTCAGTCCCCCCGGGCTCTGTACTGCTAGTCTGATAGTGACAGGGGCCGCCAGCCCCTATGTGCACTACAGTAGCAGTACTGTCTGTACTGCTACCGCCACCTTTCTTAGTATCCACTAATTGTCATAGCGGCTTATCTTCATACTGTATCAAGTAGTATCCTGCGACGAGTATTGCAGTCCCTGCTTTCACTATAAAACTATGTGCCAGAGGACTCCACCAATATAAACAGAGGCGTGAAAGAACAAGCTACCGCCAAAGATGTAACTTGAGCCAATTTATGGAGCGCCCCAGGTTCAAAAACATACTGAAGCTTTTTTTCCTTTTTCCGCCAAACCTATTTTGCGCATTTCAGGCGCCTACGGTGCAGAAACAGAGGAGTGAAAGAACGAGCTTTCAAAGCGGGTTTATCTATCTGGGGTCCACACACAAACTCATCTCTAAGCTGCACAGAGAATCTATCGCCTCCTGAACCAGCATTCTTGCCACAAGTCGCATGAAGGAGTCCCTCCCGCCTGGAGGGTGACACTTACTATGTCTGCCATGGTGACTTTCCCCAGCTGCGGCGTACGGGAGGGTCCCCTTAACACCACGCCCCTACAGGCGTTTCCCCCCCCCCCCCCCACTCAAATTGAAAATGGTTAGGCCTTGCCACGGGTGTGAGTTTTGAGGAGCCTTCCCGTTCGCATGGTGAATGGTTAATGTGGGGTTTGCTTTCACAGACCCCTAATGCGTCTGAGCTCGGACTATTGGGCGACAGCATCGAGAACCTGTCTACTTCCTTATATATTGTCAGCTGTGCTACTAGAACACGAGTTCCTAACTGGGGTCTGATTCAGATGCCAGTTAGGCACTCGTGTTCTAGTAGTACAGCTGACAATAATGCCTGACTCGGGAGGAAACGGGGGGGTTCGATCCTTCCCAGAAGGTCGCGGTACACAGGCGGGGTGCGGGTCTGATCAGTACTAAGTTGCCCCCAATCGTAAGACCATAGCCGAGAGCTTGGCTGTGGATTTGTGGAACCTCTGGGTAATCTGTTCTCCTCCCGGGACATGCATTATTGTCAGCTGTACTACTAGAACACGAGTGCCTAACTGGTATCTGAATCAGATACCAGTTACCGTACATATACTGAACCTTTTTATGGGCTAAATTAATCCCTTGTTTCAATGTTTAACCTAATGTGCAATGTTTCCATTTTTGTAGTACGTGCACTTGAGCGCTGATGAGGTGTGTGTGCAAGTAGTGAGTGCGTAGTGAGTGTGTGTTTCCTTGTGCGTGTATGCTTGTTTGTGGGTTGTGTGTGTGCTTGAGCGCTCCGCGGTTGTGTGTGTGTCCTTGTGAGTGTGTCTTGTTTCTGGTGAGTATGTGCGCGCTCTTACTTTTGCGTGCTGTTTGCGGGGGTGCGTATCCTTGTGTGGGTTGTTTGAGCGTGCTTGTTTGTGGGTTATATGTGCGCGCTTTTAGTCTTGTAGTTGTGCATGCTTTTTGTGGGGGTATATATCCTTGCGTGGGTGTTGTGTGAGCGTTTATTGTGTTTATTTGTGTGTGGGGGGGACTGTGAATGTGTGGCGTGCATGTCTGGTGTGTGCAGGCGTGCTTTCGTCTTTCGTGCTGTCTGTGTGCTTGTACTTGTTTGTGATTAGTCCTATGTGCCTGCGGTGTTTGGTGCTGTGTGTGTATCAGGGTATCACTAAGCGCGCGCGGCAGCGCGGTGCCGCGCTGCCTTTTTGAGCCCCTCTGCGCGTTTCGCGCAGCTTTTTCAACCCCCTGTGGGCGCAGCGCGCAGTTTTAGCGCTTTTTGCACTAAAAAGCGCTGACCAATTTGACGTTTGTGCGCTTTAAGCGCTGACCAATTTGGCAAAAAGTAGTACCCTGGTGTGTATGTGTGTGTAGTGTGTGTTATAGCCATTCAGCGGATGATTTGGATTTGGTTCTATTTTCGAAACACGTCGCAGTTCGTAGTTCTTACCTCGAACTAGAGAACCTAGCCCGAGAATTCTGTCGTTTTGACCCGAGAATCGAGAATTCTGAGATTCCTCGGGAATTTGGCCTGAAAAAGTTGAGGTACGAACTACGAACTATGAGACCCAAATCCAAATCATACGCTGAATGGCTATGATGTGTCCTCGTATTAGACTGAGTCCGGCAGTCCATCATTCTCCTCATCATCATCATCTTCTTCCTCCTGCAGTTCCTCCTCCTCCTCCTCCTCTTCCTCCTCCTCATCTTCTTCTTCCTGCAGTTCCTCGTCCTCATCATCATTATCTTCCTCCTCCATCTGCTCAAGCAGTTTAATATTAGCTGCGCGCAGATGAGCTTCCATCCCTTCATACATCGCCCGCCTGGGAACCGCCAAGCTTTCAATCTTCAGATGTTGAGCTGTTGCCCTGACGACATCATCGTCCAGACTGAACCTTCCCCGCAGCTCGAGTGACTTCAATGATTCAGCAAGGGGGGCCAACGCTGCAAGCACTTGTGGATCCAACGGAAATGTGTCACCCCACCATGTGTTTAGGCCCAACACTCTCACACCGCACTTTTGCAGTGCAACAGAGACTGAGGATAAGGCAGTGGTAACGCCACGCAGATCACTGCGCACGGCAGAGATGTCCAGCTCCAATTCACCCCAATCACGACAGTCGGCCATCAATTCAAGCTGACGAAGGCTGGTGCTGCCACCTATGAGCCAGTCCAGCTGACTGACTGGTATATGATAGCAACCAATGATATACAGGACTAAATATTCCAGGTTGGGAAGGTGATGCGGTCTGGTAAGCTCGAAGTGCCTCGAATCCAGCCTTGCGAATGCGGACAGACCAGCAAGAGCCTCAACATCAGAATCCTGCATGGTGAAAGGAGGCTACATGAGTGAAGCATACCAAAATTCACTCTTAATTTTTTGGGCTGCACATAGCAGCTTCTAGGCAGCCCACCTTCACTGTCCTTGTGCCAAACCTGAAGCTAGGTAGTGCGCCCGAAAGCTGACATAGTGACATGAAGGGCATTCAAATACAGCTGAAATCTTGGGGGTTGGCCAATTGGCTAGCTTGTGGAGCTGGCTGGAAGCTGCCATGCATAGCCTAAAAAAGAAACACTACCAATAGTGGATGGCTTTTTCTTATTAAGCTCTTCCTAACGGTTCGGCAAGTCCCTTTAGCCTATTTGGCCTACCCCTGGACTGTAACATACATACAGGATGGCAGTGGATGGAGATGCAAGACAGAGGTGAAGGTGGCTGAAAGTTTCAAGAATACTGTAGGGTCAACTAAACACAAGGTGGTGCCCCGCAATCATAACTAGAGCAACATACCGTGTGCCAAAGTGTTTTTCCTAAGGTTTATGGACTAAACATTAATAATTGTTTAGGTCCGATTCCTGGGTCTGCACTTAGGGGAAATGGAAACATTAATAATCGTTTTGCATGATTTTGCACAATTACAGTTTGGCTGAGAGAAAAACAATATTGGCGCATGGCACACTGCGTCCACCCACCCGCCCAAAGAGTGCGCTATAACTGACATACACAATACATACAGCAGATGGCTCTGCTGATACCTGGCCCACCTGTAATCATGCCCAGGGTCCACCTCACCCAGGGATTCTTTTTTTAAATAAAAAAGAGGAAATCTTATTCCTTTTTCTTTTTCCCCCTCCTTTTCCCCCTCCCAAAACAGGATCCTTATTCCGATTTTTGTCATTTTTAGTCAATTTCAGTAAAAAAAAAAAACTTTTTTATTTTTAGGTTTCTTATTCCGGCAATTTGGGCAAAAACGGGGTCTCGTATTCAGATCGGAATGTATTCCGGAAAAAAATATCCCTGACCTCATCAACTTGCTGGTGAAAGCGCGCCATGCCTTCATACTGTCGAAACATTAAGAATCGTGGCGCCCGATGCCCAGGTGTAGCATTTGGGAAGGTGGAAACATTAAAAATCGTGGCGCGCGATGCCCAGGTGTAGCATTTGGGAACCTGGACACATTACCCACACCTGGGGGCGCGATGGACCAAAACGGGAATAAACATTAAAAATTGCGCGTGCGAGATATATCGTGGTTAGGAATACCATTGTACCAGACCCACCTATAATGATAACGCCTGGTGGGGCGTGGTCTTACGGTGGAGCCCTGTCTTACGGCGGTAGGGAACGGGCTGCTACTTTACCTTGACAAAGCTACCATGGCTGTTGACAGCGACAGCGAACACTTAAGCGCACCCGTGAGGATTCAAACCCGGCACCAACGTCGTTCTAGGAGCTCTGCCACTGAGCCATTCGTCGAACGGGGATTACCCACCTGTAATGTGTTGATTGATGATATGCCCCCCCCCCCCCCCCCCCCACACACACACTTGGTGGTTGGCCCCAGTGAAAGCAAACGGGCTGGCCCCCTCAACCTCACGCCTCGTAACAAGGCGTACTATTTATTTATTTATGCCATAAATGATAACTGGCATGCGCAATACCCGACCCACCTGTAATGTATATGAATACCCAATGGCGAAGTCCTGAAGTTGGGGGAGCAAGCGCAACGCAGCTGCAAGATTGTCCAGTGGCTTAACTCTGGCGTCTAGATGTAGGTTACGGAGGGCAGCTGGTCTGTTGCTGCGCCCCAGGTCCTCCAAACTCATCAGGGGGGAGTCCCAGCAGAAACAATCATCCGGATGAGTATGCCCCACAAGAATCAGCTCAGTCAACCCAGGCATCGATAGAAGTGGCACGACGGGGACATGATCGCCCTCCACCGCTCTAGAGCAGTAAGAAAACTGCAGGGAGCGCAACTGCATGGTGGTCATTTACACACACAGGCGCGTTATGTCAGTGATAGTATCGTTTGGACTTGTAAGGGCTTGCAAGCGAAGACGCCAACACATAACATTCAGCATCATAGCAGGAAGTCTAAAAGTTGCTAGGAAAGCCATACAACTGGCACCCACCTATCACACAGCTCTTTCTAACCCACTCCAACTCAAGGCTCACATAAGGCTAACCTCACCCAAGTCCTCCCTCACCCGAGCCCTATCCTCCCAAGCTATTCACCGAAGCTTTAGACCCACACATACAGCGTCATAACATAAAGTCTAAAAGTTACTAGGAAATCCACCAATCACACAGCTCTTTCTAACCCACTCCAACTCAAAGCCCACATAAGGCTAACCTCACCCAAGTCCTCCCTCACCCGAGCCCTATCCGCCCAAGCTATTCACAGAAGCTTTAGACCCAAACACAACATACAGCAGCATAACATGAAGTTGCTAGGACAGCCATCCTAAGTACACCAAATATTAAAAGCACAATTACTTACGAATTCAAATTCAACCAAACTACGTACTACATATTGTTTATCTTGATCACCACCTCACTGACCTGCGTCAAACATGCGAGGCTTCCTGTTCCTTCAACACTTGTTAACTCTGAGCGACCAATCTTCAGTGTTCTTAGTGCAAGGCAGTCAGCCAGGGCGTGGACGGCAGGCCCATCCAGCCAGCATCTGTAAAGCTCCAACGTAACAAGTGTCTGCCTGAGGGACATAGGAAGTGAGTGAAGAGCCGAACCTATGCAACTGCGAAGTCCATGAAACTGTAGCTCTGTAACGTTTCCACTGGACGGGCTGCATGCTCTGAACAGGCGTACAATGTCCTCTGTGTCGCCCTGGTCTGTGTCGCCTCCCCACAGGCTGCAAACAAGTTTGAGGGTTTCTATCAGCATGTATAGCGGTGCTCTCACGCGTTTTATGACTTGGTGACTACTTATGTACTCCCTTAGAACTATCGGCTCTCCTGAGCCAGCTTCCCGTGGGACTGAGTCATCTTGAGATAACTCAGTGGCAGCTTCCTGTCACCTACGTCTCCGGTCTGATCTGTACCCTGTTAGGTTCCTGTCTACCGCCTCCTTTCACCACAGGTGCCCCTTTATGGGTCTCCTGTGTCTGTAACGTTATCCTTGTCTCCGTGTATAGATTGGTGCGTCTGTTCCGCTGCTTTAATCTACTGTCCACTCTACCGGAGTGATTTCAAGCTGATAGGTTATTGGGCTCCTCATCACTACCACTGCTTTGATAATGCAACTTCCGCGAGGGCCTCCTGCCGGCTTTGTGAAACTTACCAAACTTAATGGTGTTTCATGGGCTCGTGGGATCCGCAGTGTCATTGTGAGCAATGGATGCGACCGAATCCTCCCAACGGGGGTGAAGGTTCCTCTAGATTGGCTAGACGACTGCGCGCCAGCGGCCTCTGCTGCCGGAGAGGAGGGTCCTTCCGCCATCAAGGAAGTAACCCCCCCCGATCAATCCTCCAACTTTACGGTTCCTTCTCTCAATGTTCGACGCCTGTCCTCTGATGTTGAGGATGTCCTGATGAAGCTGTGTTGTGTACAGACACAGATCATCCGTTGTGCATCAGACCCACAGCCTCATTGCGTCCCCTTCAATTATGATGAAGACTACTCTACTACTACTGATGATGAGGAGGACTTGAAGAGTGCTACGAGTGCTGACTTCGGTGGCGTGACTCCATCTGCTGCTGCCACTCGTGTCTTTGAGACTTCCGCTGTTTCGCCGGTGTATGAGCCTCCTGATCAGCAGATGCCTAATCGAGAGCTTTCGCCTGTGTATCAGCCTCAGCCTTCGTCGGCGCCTCCCTTTGAGCCTGTTCCCCCGGCTTACCCGGAGGTGGCTAAGCCCACTTTCTTGAAGGGCTTTGCTTCTTTTTCCTCTGCATCTGCCCCCATGGAGCGTGGCCTCCCTGGCTACCACACTCGCTCTCGCGAGGCTGCTGTTTCCTCTGCACGCACCTCTGTTGCTGGTGCCTCCCTGGAACCCCCTCCGCCTCCGCCGGTGGAGCTGCCTCCTGCCCCTGGCCCTCCTCCTATGCTATATACGCGGTCATGCGAATCTTGGGAGCATCTGCTCACTGGCGGATCTCCTCCGACTTTGAACCTTCGGGACTACCGCCTGATCAACATGGATCGACGGGATGGTGAGTCCTTGAACCGCTCTTTGTACGATCGGATGGATATGCAGGCTACAATGGCAAATGTTAGTGTGAAGCTGAGGCATCGCCGAGTGATGGCTTTCTCTGAGCTTGGTACCAGTTGTCGTTCTTTTCTTGGTCCAGTCACTTCTGGGATTCTGTATCCCCCAGATCATGGTGTTTCCTTTGGTGGTACGAGGCGTAGTGATCACGAGAAGCTTGGTTATCAGTTTGTGCGAGTGCCTGTCCCTCTGTGTCCTGTTAGCCCAGATTTCGAGCTGCTTATGAGTGTTGCGAGGTCCATTCCTGTGATTAGGAACATAGACGACCAGCGCGCTCTTGACGCTGGTCTTGCTGCGGAGTATTTCATGGACATTCGTAGGTCCTTGGCTCCTGTCCCTTCTGCGATTGGAGCTGGGTCTAATACCCTCATTCATGGTGAGTCTCGGTTTGATCCTGCACTGTTGGGGTTCAGTGCACTGCCTCTCGAACGTCAGGAGTTCATGTGTTTAACTATGATGCTCGCGAACATGGAGGACGATATGGTCAAGGTATACCAGGACTTTGCCACCCCTCGGGATATCCTTTTGGATATCCGGAAGACGCAGTCTGATGCCCTTGCCTCTAGAGTCCCTCTCATGCGTATCGAACTTCATAATGCGCACATGGGCCCTTCTGACTGTGTCGATGATTTCTTTCGCATGGTTCGCAGTCTGTGCACTAACCTCCGCAGTGCTGGACATCCTGTCACTCAGCGCCACGCCATGGAAACCATTGTGAATGGGATCCGTTTGATCCGATTTGAATCGCTGCGGATCCAGTACGGTATGATGTTGGCTAACAGACAGACTGTAGATTACTGGTCTTGTCTGGAGGCATATCGGTCTCTCGACATTTTGAACATTGCTCTCCCCAGGTCCGACTCCAGGCATCCTGGTTGGTCCCGGGACGCTCCCCAGGTTCCTGCCAATGCTGCGTTTCAGCGTGGGCAGGGATCTGGTTCTCAGGGTTCCGGTTCCAACAAGCGGCGTCTGGATTGCACTTGGGGCCCATGCCTCAGCAAGACGACCCACTCGGAGGATCGCTGTTTCACGAAGCATCCGCACCTGCGTAAGACCAAGCCTGGTGCACCGGTTACCAATCCGGTGCCCATGGCCTTGGCCCTTCCAGGTGTGCTTACTCCGCGGCAGCTGGCCTCCTTGCAGGCTCAGATTGATGGGTATGCTTTGGACAAGAAATAGGAGGTACGCTCTGTCCTTTTCTCTTGCACTGCGAAATTTTCAAATGTCTGCAGCCCGAGCCTGTCTGAGGGTGTCTGGCATGTTGATTCTGGAGCTGGGATGTCAATCACAGGTGATATGTCTTTGTTCACTGTGTTTCATGCTTCTGAGACTGGGCCAGCAGTTAAATTTGGTGATGGTGTGGTTCAACGGTCTGTGGGTCAGGGTTCTATTGTGTTATGTAGTGATTGGTTACCAACACCAATCACTTCAACCAATGTTCTCTACATCCCACACTGTCCGGTGAACCTCATGTCAGTAAATGCTGTTGCCCATGCTCACAACTGCAAGATTTCTTTTGATAGTCTTAGTTGTACTGCCACACAGGGCTCTTCTGTTCTGTGGTCTTTCCCTGAATCCAGTGATGGTGTGTACAAGTTTGCATGTAGGCCTTGTCACACCCCTCGTGGCCGTTTGTATGGTGCTGAAAATTATCCAGCTTTTGCTCTTGATGTTGATGAGGATGGTGGAGTTGTGATACCTACCACTCCTGAATGGTTGTGGCATAGGCGGCTGGGTCACCCTGGCTATGATGCCATGCACAACCTTGTAAGGAAGGGTTTGGTTCAGAACTTACCCCTCACTCTCCAACAGGTGCAAAGACTGTCTAAGATCCCATGTGATGCTTGTCAGAAGGCAAAGGGAAAACGTATCCCTTTTCCTAAAGAAAGCGAAACTAGGATCCGTGCCCCATTACAACGCCTTCACTTGGACATCATGGGGCCATTTAATATTAGGGGCTTGCGTGGGGAGTTTTATGTTCTGTGTCTCACTGACCAATACTCTGGCTATGCTGAGGTCTTGTGCTTGAGAACCAGGGATGAAGCTCCCTTAGCAGTTCAAACTACCATCCTCAGATGGATGACTCAGCTGCATGGATTTGTTTTCAAGTGTCTTAGGTCTGACAGGGCTAAGGAATTTATAGTGAAGTGGTTCGAGGATTGGTTAGAATCGGTTGGTGCTGTGCATGAATTGTCCATGGCTTACACTGCTCAGCAGAATGCGACTGTGGAACGGTACAATGGGGTCCTTCAGAACGTAGCTAGGAGCATTCACTTGGAGTCTAAGCTCACTAAGTCCTTCTGGCCCTATGCCTTCCTCGCCGCGTGTTACCTACGCAACCGGCTGCCTAATCAGGGTGACAAGACTCCTTATGAGTTGTTCTTTGGGGTTCTACCTGATGTATCGTTATTGCGCGTGTTCGGGTGCCCATGCTATGTTACCTTAGTGAATGGGAAGAAGCGCAATAAGCTTGACGAAAGGGCGTTATCTGGTAGACTGGTTGGGTATTCTCTGGTGAGTAAGGGTTATTTTGTTTGGGTTCCGAAGTTGCGCCAGGTGGTAGAGAGTCGTGATGTGCTCTTCTATGAACAGTTTAGCTATAACTGTATCCCTGGGCTCTTTCCCTATGATGGATCTCAGTATTTTTCTCGCACCCCTGCCGCTATCATCGGTAAAGGGCTTGATACTACTGACAATGTCCTGGGCCCTTTACCAACCCCGATTGTTGACCGCTTTACTGGTCATGGGATGACGATGCGTCCCAGGCCAGGTAATGATGGTGCTGTATCGCGTGCGGCGGCATTTGGCCAGGGGGAGTCTGATGTTCCTTCAAGCTCTAATTTATTCGAATCTCAGGGGGTCGCCGGGCCTTCCTCTGCGCCACGTTTCGTCGGTGAAGTCGTAGGATTAGGACAGCCTCGGGTCATAGTGGAACCTAGTACAGGTCCACTGCCCACTAGTCGCCACCCCCCGTCCACCTATTCGGATAGCTCGCGGGAGTTGTTGATCACTTCACCCCCTGCTATACCTGGTGGTTTATACCGGACCAGGCATTGCGACCATGTGGCCGTCACAGATGATGTGAGTGATGACCTCGAACACTGGTCCGGGTCAGATACTGCGTATGGCTGGGGTGTTCCAGTGTACCCAGGCTTCGACGATTTAGAGGCAAAGGAGGCCGGCCTTGTTCAACCACGCATGAGTGCTGCGCTGGGGGCTTTATTACCGGTTACTGCTGATACTGCTGATATCCCCGCTGCCCATGTACAAGTACACTGCTTGTACGTGGGGGCTTTTATTTCTACCTCTACTGAACTCTCTTATAAAGCTGCAATGTTACCTACCAACCCTGACAGAGATCTCTGGCTGCAGGCTATGAAGGATGAGATGGCCTCCCTCCATGCTCATGGCACTTGGGTCCTCACTCCACAGCCTCCTAGGCAGAGGATTCTATCTGGCAGATGGTTATTTGTCAAGAAACATGGGGCTGATGGTTCTTTGCGTTTTAAAGCTCGTTTTGTAGTTCGTGGTTTCCTGCAACGTCCTGGGCTGGACTACCATGATGTATATGCCCCCGTCTCCTCTAAAGCAGGTCTTCGTGTGCTCCTTGCTGCCATCACTCATAGAAAAATGTTTGTGAGGCAGCTGGACATCAAGACTGCATTCTTGAATGCCAAGCTGGAACCTGGTCTGGACCTGTTCTGTTACCAGCCTGAGGGCTTTCATGAACTTGGTCCTGACAATGTTCCCCTTGTGTGCAAGCTGATTAAATCTCTTTATGGTTTGAAGCAGGCACCCAGGGCTTGGAGCAAAGATGTAAAGCAGGTTTTGGTTGCCCACGGTTTTACCATGTGCAAAGCTGAACCTGCTCTGTATTTCAGGAGGGATTCTACTGGTGGGTGGAGCTATGTCCTGACCTATGTGGATGACTTTATCTGTGCTTTTAGTGAGCTGCATAGGTATGCCTTGCTGATCAAGGCTATGGAAGCAGCTGGGTGGGAAGTCAAGGAAATGGGTGTACCTGTCCAGTTCCTTTCATTGGACATGACTTGTACACTTGATTCTGACGGCAGGTGTGTTAAGATCGACCTCTCCCAGCACTCCTACATTGTTGAGCTGGTGGAGCAGTTTGGTCTCACTGCTGCTACCAAGCCCAAGTTTTCAGTTCCCATGGCCAAGTGCACTGTCACTGATCCTCCTGGAGAACCTCTGGCCTCTAATAGCCAGTACCTCTCTCTTGTGGGGGCTTTGCTGTACCTGGCTACCTGCACAAGGCCTGATATTTCTTTTGCTGTGAGCTACCTGTCCAGGTTTTCTGCTCAACCCACTGCCCCCCTGTGGGCTGCAGCCAAGCGCTTGCTTTTGTATTTGAGAGAACATTCCCATCTGGGCCTCACTTACACTCACAGCCCTGGTTTCTCTTTTACTGTCTTTAGTGACTCATCCTTTGCTGATGATGGGTCTGACAGGAGATCTCAGACTGGCTATGCTGTGCTTGCTGGAGGCTGCCTTGTGAACTGGATGAGCAGAAGGCAACCCACTGTTGCTGTTAGCTCCAGTGAGGCTGAGTATCAGGCCCTGTCTCAGACTGCCAGGGAGGTGCAATGGTTGAAAAAGTTGAGAATTTATCTAGGGCTGCCTTGTGACCTGGTCACCATTCAGGGTGACAACTTGGGGTCCTTGAGCTGGGCCAATGACTGTCAGCTGCTCCCTCGCAACAAGCACATTGATGTCATCCATCACTATATCCAGGAGCTGGTGGAGGATGGCCAGGTGGATGTTGCCTATGTTAACACTAAGGACAACTGTGCTGACCCCTTCACCAAGCCCCTTGATCCTATGGTGTTCTGGCGTTTCATTCGCATGTTTGGAATGACTGCTTCTCCTTAAACCAATTTTTTGGTTACATGTATTCTAGAATTTTGGTTACATGTATTCTGGAATTTTTGGTTACATTTTAGGGTTTCTTTGGTTACATTTAGAGTTTCTTTAAGTTATCATTGATTGGCATTAGGTTCCTATTCCCGGATCGGGTTTTCTATACCGTTGTTACCCGACTTTGATATTTAGTTGTCCTCTTATATCCAGTTGGCAAATTTTGGTTCTTTGCCTTGCTTCATACCTTCCCTTACACCCTTCGGGTTTCATTTGAAGTTTCTCTCGATTTTTTTTCGGAGTTCTTTGATTTTTTTTTTTTTTTAAATTTGTTACATATAGTTCTATGTCACCAGTGCCATAGGTGGAGTAGTACTATTGTATGTCACCTGTGTCATAGGTGGAGTATCAGCATGTATAGCGGTGCTCTCACGCGTTTTATGACTTGGTGACTACTTATGTACTCCCTTAGAACTATCGGCTCTCCTGAGCCAGCTTCCCGTGGGACTGAGTCATCTTGAGATAACTCAGTGGCAGCTTCCTGTCACCTACGTCTCCGGTCTGATCTGTACCCTGTTAGGTTCCTGTCTACCGCCTCCTTTCACCACAGGTGCCCCTTTATGGGTCTCCTGTGTCTGTAACGTTATCCTTGTCTCCGTGTATAGATTGGTGCGTTTGTTCCGCTGCTTTAATCTACTGTCCACTCTACCGGAGTGATTTCAAGCTGATAGTTTCAACCTGCAGGCAACAGCGTAAGATGGGCCTCAGTGCTTTTTTTTAGTTATCAAAGGAATTTCACCCCAGGAGGTGGGCCTCCCAACACAAACCAGCGGCACCGAGGATTCAGTTTGAATGGTGTTGCCACTCCTACAACAGAGTAGGCGCACTTTGGGTCGGCGGGAGATACCGACCCACAACCAAACAAACGTGCACCACTGCCCCTATTGACCACGGCAGACAAGCTCCCTGCCATGGTCGTTAGGGTTGTCTCCATCTCTCAAAGGTACCTGTACTCAGTTGGTCCCTTGAAGATTTGAACCTTTTCACTCATTAAATGTTACCAAGGAGACATAACAAGAAAAAAGCCACACTCTGCTGGTACTCTGATGATGCTCTAATAGGATAAAGGAGCGGACCAAAGCCAGTTAGTTACGAAACAGTTGTCTGACGTGTCAGGCATCGTCTCAGGGGGGCGGTCGGACGCATAGATGGACAACAGGGTGAATCTGGGGGCTCCCGCCCCCCAGGAGGGGGGGCTCCTCCAAAAACACCACACTCTGCTGATGCTCTGATATGATGATGGTAGTAGGGCTCCATCTCCAAGCTTATCTGTTGATTGGTACCAGAGATGATGATATATTTTATTATATTGTAGAATTAAATGATCACTGTAGCACGAACTCAGGGCCCCTGGCTGTAAAACAATTGTTTGGGGTTCAGTTCATCAGAGCTTTTTATTTTTAAGCCCTTCCTTTAACGGTTGGGCAAGTCCCTTTAGCCTATTTGGCATACTCCTGGACTGTGACATACATTTGGTAGCTCTAGTAGCAGTTGGTGTTTGCGCTGGTGGTGGGCTTTACATTCATTAATTATTGTTTGTTGTTGATGGTTGTGGTGGTGGTGGTTGTAAAGGTGGTGGTGGTGGTGGTGGTGGTGCCGCTCTTCTTAGTTTTTGTTGTTCCAACGACTCA
This sequence comes from Chlamydomonas sp. ICE-L, assembly GCA_013435795.1. Classification (NCBI taxonomy): domain Eukaryota; kingdom Viridiplantae; phylum Chlorophyta; class Chlorophyceae; order Chlamydomonadales; family Chlamydomonadaceae; genus Chlamydomonas; species Chlamydomonas sp. ICE-L. The sequence goes on from JACBWV010000610.1 coordinate 55,030,901, forward strand.
ACAATTCAAACATTCCAACGACTCTGGTACTACCAGCACAACATCAACCTGTGATTTTTCATGAGATGATTAGTATTATAATTATAAGATTATTACTATTATTATTTATTAGATTTATGAGATGATTATAAATGGGATGATTATTACATTTGAAGATGATTACTATTAGTATCGCATTTATGAGATGATTACTAATATGATTGTAGTTCTGATTATGATTATTGATGTAAGATAACCCCATTATTAAAAAATGTGATGAGAATCGCAAAATTAAATTTCACTTCTGCACAAACTCAGGGCCCCCGTCAGTAAAACGACTGCTTGGGGTTAAATTCATCAGTGCTGTATCTTTTTATTCCCTGCTGATATCATGGTCAAGCAAGTCCCTTTAGTCTATTTGGCTACTCATGAACTGTAACATACATTTTAATGGGCAGAACAATACACGGTGAGCAATGCAACGTGAGCCTAACAAAAATGAGCGAACATTATGTATTGTGAGATAGACTGTAACATGGACTGTAACATACATACATACAAGCAGGGTCTGGCATGATGTGGCTACGGTGCCTGCCGGTCAGGCATCGGTGGTAATTATTTTTACTGAGATGGTCCTACGGTGACTATAGCTAGCTCCGGCTTACGCTATGGTGTCCTTAACTTCACGTCCTGTGAGTAACGGTTCTACACGGATGTAACAATTTCAATTTCGATTACAAGCAGGGTACTTCCATTGACCAAATTAGCCAGCGCTTTAGCACACTTGAAAGAAACAAAAGTGCGCTTTATAGTGCAAAAAGCGCAAAAAATTCTTGCTGCGCCCACAGGGGGTTGCAAAAAAGTGCGCGAAACGCGCAGTGGGGCTCAAAAAGGCAGCGCGCCAGCGCGCAAAAGCGCGCGCTTGGAATTACCCTGCAGACAAGCTGTTGTGTGAGCGCGCACCCCAAATTGCGCAGACATCTAAGCCAGGTCTCATCAACTAGAGCACCGTGGGTAGCATCATTGTATTGTAACCTTTTTCAATGCCAAATGAACAGATTATCTCCTCGCCTGATATGCTACCCAACATACATACGCACATACATTCAAGTGACAAGTTGCAGTCAAGATCATGCAGTGCAAGAAGCAGAATGCACAAAGGAGGTATGCGCCCAAGGTGCTCATATCAATGAGGCCTGGTTGTGTTGTCTGTAAGCGTAGGGTACCGGTTCACCAACAGACAACTGCCTCAAAGATAATGCCCCACGTGTCTTTGAGTTGATGCTGAAGCACCCTGCAAATGCCACTGCACATGCAAATTCAAGTATAACCAAACAAGGACTCAAATTCAAATTCAAGTAGAACCAAACAAGGACTCCAGGCGACCGATGTAGAAGTTCTCGAACAGAAGATCATCTAATATATGCGTCGATGTGCGTGGCGTCGACAAAAGCTCACGCAAGAGTAGCTGGACGGCTATACGTGTTAGCTCCTACAAGAGGTGTCAACCAAGGAGTAGGAGGTTTAGGGGTACTAGACTTACCACATCCCCAAGGGGTGGCCCAAACCGAGGGAAGAAGCCTACGACAGTAAAACGTGTACACAAGAAACGTCCCTCCTTTCCAAGTGAATCGTGGAAGGGGCGTTCTGGACATTCCTTCATACGTACTAAACACAGACAGACAGACAGACAGACAGACAGACAGACAGACGGACAGACAGACAGACAGACAGGCAGGCAGGCAGGCAGGCAGGCAGGCAGGCAGGCAGGCAGGCAGGCAGGCAGGCAGGCAGGCAGGCAGGCAGGCAGGCAGGCAGGCAGGCAGGCAGGCAGGCAGGCAGATAGATAGATAGATAGATAGATAGATAGATAGATAGATAGATAGATAGATAGATAGATAGATAGATAGATAGATAGATAGATAGATAGATAGATAGATAGATAGATAGATAGATAGATAGATAGATAGATAGATAGATAGATAGATAGATAGATAGATAGATAGATAGATAGATAGATAGATAGATAGATAGATAGATAGATAGATAGATAGATAGATAGATAGATAGATAGATAGATAGATAGATAGATAGATAGATAGATAGATAGATAGATAGATAGATAGATAGATAGATAGATAGATAGATAGATAGATAGATAGATAGATAGATAGATAGATAGATAGATAGATAGATAGATAGATAGATAGATAGATAGATAGATAGATAGATAGATAGATAGATAGATAGATAGATAGATAGATAGATAGATAGATAGATAGATAGATAGATAGATAGATAGATAGATAGATAGATAGATAGATAGATAGATAGATAGATAGATAGATAGATAGATAGATAGATAGATAGATAGATAGATAGATAGATAGATAGATAGATAGATAGATAGATAGTTAGTTACACTCAAGGCTGTAAGTGTGGTGTAAGCCATTCGGATAGCGACCGACACAGTATTGTAATACATGGTTAGTAGAAGGTAGTCCTTGCCAGCACAACACCAAACTGCCAGGTTACAAGATCAATACCTTCGGAAGCATTGTCAGTTGCTCCTTTAGTAAAGGTAGGTGGCTTGGTCCGGGTCGAATTCTGATTTCTTGTCTCTGCATGCAAGCATCTGCTTGATTACGCATATTCTTGTTCAGGATGCGGACATTCTTCTTTTCCTCGGAAGACATGTGGGGCCACATGCATGATCGCAGGATGTCTTTGGGCAAGGACAGGATGCTCACTTCAGCAGGCGGCATGCTGCTTGGTAGCCTGTGTTGGCGTCAGTGAGGGAGCGGTCTCTGAACAAACCTGCGTGACATTCGTTCATGGTGAGACATTCGTTCATGGTATGCGAGCTCTATCCTTGCATGTTTAAATCTTAATTATGGGGAGGGGGGGGGGGGGGGGGGGGGGGGGGGCTCTGTATCCACCCAGTTCAACTGCGCCTCCTCCTGCAACACATTCAACTTATAAAAAAAAAATCAGTGATAACAATTATAGTGATTAATTATTATAGTGATAAAAATAACACACTCAACACAGAAATTCAACACACAAAAAACAAAATTGATAAAAAGAAAACCAACACACACATAACAGCTTCGGACCGAAAACCTTAGGGTCTGAGCCAAAGAGTGCTTGGTTCCATCCCTCCCCTCTGATCAGCACCTCCTCCTAACACTCCTAGAATAGATAGCTGGAATAGCACTAGTATCCAAATACTGCCACATGTCAGCGTATACTACTAGAACACGAGTGCCTTACTGGTATCTGATCAGATACTTAGGAGTGCCTTACTGGTATCTGATCAGATACTTACTGGTATCAGATACTTAGGAGTGCCTTACTGGTATCTGATCAGATACCAGTAAGGCACTCGTATTCTAGTAGTATACGCTGACAATAATGCATGTCCCGGGAGGAGAATAGATTACCCAGAGGTTCCACTAATCCACAGCCAAGCTTTTTCGGCTACGGTCTTACGCTGGGGGCAACTGATCAGACCCGCAACCCGCCTGTGTACCGCGACCTTCTGGGGAAGATCGAACCCCCCCGTTTTCCTCCCGAGTCAGTCATTATTGTCAGCGTATACTCCTAGAACACGAGTGCCTTACTGGTATCTGATCAGATACCAGTAAGGCACTCGTGTTCTACTAGTATACGCTGACAAATTGCAGGGCTTGCGAAGATGCCCGGACAATATACTGCTGGGGTATTCTCAAATCATTGAATCATTGCTACTGCAATTTAAAGGTCAAATTTGGGATATCAAGCAATTCGCGTACCTCAGGTCTAGGGAGGAGAGTAGCAGTGTAGCACCCAACGATTCCGGAGACTCGAAGGAGCAAGTGCCAGAACCTGGCAGGAGCAAGAGCAAGAGCAAGACAGTAATAAGAATTTCAAATTTCCATCCGTAAAATTAATCGATTGCTATCCTGTTTGATTGAATTATTTATTACCAATCCTCCCAGCCTCGCTAATTGCAAATATTGAACAGTGCAACTGTCGGTAATTTCAAACATCGCGATCTGCAAATGCCGCTACGGTATTCCGGCTAGCTGTCCCTTTTCAGTCCTTCACTCAGCCACGCTGATGATCAAGCAGGAGGCACCTTTGGATTCCAGCAGGGCGACAGGATAACGTAACCATCATCAGCAGCAGCAGCTAACACAGCGACTGAGCGACCAACGTTGTTTTGCTGACTTACCAAATAACCTTCGCCGGCAAAAGTGTATCCCGCCACAAATCAATGGCCAAGCAATGCTTAATGCAATGCTTGCTTGCTGCAATATTGCCTGTCTTTTCTGAGGATTTGTTGGCAGACTCCTCCTGAATGTTGTGGAGCGGGCTTGTCTTGGGCCAAAAATGGTCTTTCGATGAGAATGTAATGTTATACCGTAGCACTCAGACAACTGGCAAGAAACGTTGCACAGAGGAATAGAACAGCAAAAAGAATGTATTCAAACAAATATCTGGCGGCGGCTATATCCCTACATATTTCGGGGGTCTGGACGGGCTCGGGGTGCTCGCGAGGCCCAGCTAGGACCAGATTTGTAGGGGCAGATTTTTTTTAATTTGCCAGTCTCGATTGTCTGGGTCGACTGTCAGCGTTTAGTTGTAGACTGCCTGTCTGTCCTTCCGTCCTCTTAGATGAAACCATTCACCTTCAGGTTGGCTACCGGTTGGTCGGCCCCCTATGGGGGACAGACCTATGCGATACTTACGCAATATTACTAAGGGCTCGTGTCCTATGCTCATGACCTATGCGATACTTACGCGAAATCTTCACATCTTCACATCTTCACATCTTCAAATCTTCACATCTTCACATCGTCACATCTTCAAATCTTCACACCTTCACATCTTCACATCTTCACATTTCCCAAGAACGCCGGTCAAATTTGCCGGTTAATCTGACTGGCCTGAAATCTCAGCGATTCGTGTTCGATTCCCGTCAGGGGCGGATTACCTCGGAGGGCACTTTTTCACGTACGTATCTCAGGGTTGCAGACTGTGGACGCGGCGTTTTCATTTGTCGTTTCCCTACTGTCCTGTGGACTCAATCTTGGGACCTAAAGCATGTCAACGATTTCCCCTTGGCTTCTTCTTGCCTCTCGTAGCTCATTGCATCAGCGCATTGTGCTTGACAAGGAAATCTGCTATTTCGCACTAGTTCCCGCAGCAGGTTGCGCAGTAGCAACTGTAGCCTCGGGAGTTGCTGCACCTGCTTCCATGGAACTTCGGGAAGTCGGTGAGCTACTGAGTTCATCAGCCTTACAGGCCACCAAATTGAATAATAATGCCATGCCATGCCATGCTATATTGATTCTTGTCCCCCCCCCAATATTAAATTGTACGGATAAGTAAGCAACTGCTTGTGCATCTATCACCAAGGAGGCTGCCACTGCTGCTTGACGAACATTACACCACCCCCGGGGCCGACCTCCAGGGGAACCGCCAGGGCACCCTACTATTTCAATATTCGAATATCCAGGGCTTGAGTAATGGTGATGCTACATCACCGTAACCACCTGTATACCCTGATATTTGAATCTCTTCTTGCTGTCTACCGTATTTGAACCAGCAACCCTTTCTTGTAATAATTCCAATTCGCTTTACGTCCAAGAAGCTGATACTCTCGCCTCCTGACTCTCTTGTCGACATCGACCCTCGAAACTGCTATAGCCCAGATTGTGCTCAGGATTTTTTGGGGTCAGCCATCAGTTAACCCATATCCTCCTGGGCAGGGCTTTCAAAAATTATATCACGATCTGGACAAAACCTCCAGGTATTTCGTCCTGTCAAGAAAGTGGCGTCTGCTGAAGTGGCGTCTGTCACGTGACTGGGGTTAGGGAGGATGGGGGGATGACGCGGGCAACGTCCCAAACCAAGGTATCCCAAGAGAGAGCGGCGTGTCGCAGGACTTGTACTTCATTCATTAAGACTTGTACTTTGCTAATTGGAATTAACTCCGTTCGACAGTACAATTGCTTATTGGAATTAACTCCGGTCAGACCCCAGAAAGGTGTCCCAGAATAGGGCGGCGTGTCGCGGGACTTGTACTTTATTAATTAAGACTTGTACTTTTTTAATTAGCGGCAGTACAATTGTAAATTGGTATTAACTCCGTTCAGACTCCGGAACGGTGTCCCAGAAGGGGCTCCGCAAAAAAAACTGCCCTGCCTATGACAATGCACTGTAATGCAATTTAATTTCTTCAGGCGTCCAGAAGCTAACCGCCCAATTGTGTAGTGTATTAACAGTATTCTACGGAACAGTATTCGTCCTTCCCTTGCATTTGTGTGTTTTATAGTCCAGCTGGTTTAGGCGTAGCCAAATAAGCTAAATATTAAAATATACTTATCCAACCTCAATATTGGGAAGGACTGTATACAAAACAAGTACTGGTGAACTGAACCCCAACAAACTGTAAACGACGGGGGCCCGGAGTTCGTGCTATTATGCACAAGTCGTCCCCCCTTAGGGTGTGTTCCCACAGAGATGTTCGCGTCCCAGGAAACAAAAAGTAAACCCTCCCCGGTGCCAGGTAGGGAATTTTGTTTCCACAGGGGTTCCCCGGAGTCTCCCCGGAGAATCCCCGGAGTTCCAGGTCGGCAAATCTTCGCGACAGGTCGTCGAATCTTTACCCCTGGGTATTTTTGAATATTTCGGAATATTTACGAAAAATGACGGTTAAAAGTACAAAACGGACGATTAACGACTTTCCCCTGGCTTTCCAGGAGAAAAGGGCGTGTTTCCACATAGACTTTTTCCTTGCCGCGAACTCCCAAGTTAACCCTAAGGGGGGCCAGGTCAACATTTTTTGAATACCCACAGGGGTATTCGGGGTCTCCTCGGGGGTCTTTCCGGCGATCCAGGTAGGCGACAGGTCGGCGATTTGTCATCCCGGGGATATATTTAAATATTTCGTATTATTTGAAAAAGCGACGGTTTCAAGGCAGAAACAAGCGAAAAACAGGTATTGCCGGGTGACACATCAGCAATCCCCCTGAAATCCACGTATGCAGCGTGACACAAAAATACAACAGCACGTACAATCTCTGCGTTGTGAGATTTCTATTGCTTCCACACCAAGATTGTCTTTGTTTCGCTGCAACTATCATTTGTAGCATGGAGACGTCTGCTGATCTCCCCGATTTGGGGCAAAACCGAGATCTAGGGAAGTCCGCCTCCATCGTCGGGGGAGCAAGTGATGCGCAGCTACATGCCGATCCAGGGAAGTCTACCTCCGTTGGTGCAGTAGCGTCTGGTGTGCCCAGGGCGTTGATGCCTTTCGGCGGATTGAGCGTAACGAAGGAAGGGAGGAAGGAAGGACGGAAGGAAGGAAGGAAGGAAGGAAGAAAATAAGGAGGGAAGGAAGGAATGAAGGGAGGGAACGCACTGCGGCGTGGGGATGGAGACGGATGGAGACTGCTGAGAACAAACGAAAGACGGCCTGATCCAGTAGCGAAATGACCAGTGGAAACAAAAAAGGGCGTGAACGTGGCCTGCCTTGACGTGGCAGACAGCGTAGGGCAGCGTGGCACCAGAATGCCCCGGGGAATGCCCAGCTGTTCACCCCAACGATCCCGGGGAATCCACGTAGATGAAAATTCGCTGCCAGGTAGATCCCCGAACCCCAATCCGGGGAAGGCCCAAACTCGTCTGTGGAAACACGCCCTAAGGAGGGAAGGAAGGAATGAAGGGAGGGAAAGCACTGCGGCGTGGGCATGGAGACGGATGGAGACTGCTTAGAACAAACGAAAGACGGCCTGATCCAGTAGCGAAATGACCAGTGGAAACAAAAAGGGCGTGAACGTGGCCTGCCTTGACGTGGCAGACAGCGTAGGGCAGCGTGGCACCAGAATGCCCCGGGGAATGCCCAGCTGTTCACCCCAACGATTCCGGGGAATCCACGTAGATGAAAATTCGCTGCCAGGTAGATCCCCGAACCCCAATCCGGGGAAGGCCCAAACTCGTCTGTGGAAACACGCCCAAAGTTTCGGGGGAACATGCCGCCCACCCCTGGAGATTTGGGAGTCTCCCCGGAGTCCACATCAGCATTTCCCGGAGTCCACATCAGCATCCGAGGAGAATCGCCGCAGGGTCGACACACAAAATCGACAAGGCGTGTCATTGTTTGCGATGTGACAACTTCAGCTTTTACTTCACAGCGGCTCTCTCTTTTGTTCTGTCGCTTGGGCTTCCCGTGGATTGGGGTCCAGCAGTTGACCTGTCAGCTCAACTGAACCCAACCGAAACTCCCTGGAGAATCCCGAAGTCCTTCGGGCGAATCAAGGACTTCGGGATTCTCCGGGGATTGTCAGTTGGGTTCAATTGAGCTGCCAGGTCGACTCCTAGAACCTAATCCACGGGAAGGCCAAAAAGGGCCTGTGGAAACACACCCTTACTTGCAACACCCACCCACGGAAACCAGGGAGGATTAACCACCAGGATCCGAAATGAGGACAAACAAGTAAGTAGTTCCACACTCAGCAAGACACCAGCAAGGGAGGAGTGTACCAGGGTTGTTCAAAATTGCTTCAAATTCTATGTTTCATGAGCGTTCCCGAAATCTAGGTTGATGAGCCCAAATCTACGTGTCATGGCCCAATCCCAGGCCTCGCGAGCCAAAAGCTGCGTTTGAGACGTGAAATGAAACGTTTTGAACGACCGCGACCGTGGAGTAAACAAGCGAGGACACTCGAGCTGTCGAGCACACTTCCTATAAAGCTGTGCAGTACTGCAGTAAGAAGGCTGCGTCGATATCCGGGATCGGCATTGTTTTGCTGACTGCTGAGAATGTAACTCCTACAATACTTGTCCTCGGGTCAAGGGGAGCAGTGTTCAAGGGAGGGCACTCGAGCTGTCGAGCACACTTCGAACCAGAGAAACCTTCTCTGCTTTGAACGTGCGCCATCCACGCGTCAAAGACGGGTGACCGGCAAGGGTTTACATCTCTGGTTTACATACCCCGACATACCCGGGGACCTACCCCGGCTTAGCTCGTAGTTGGCAATGCCAGTAGCACAGCAGAGAGGCTCGCGACGGAGCAGTTGCGCAGTATCTAGTATACGTACCGGTATAGTATACGTATAGGGACCTAACCTGTCGTACGTACGTGGTCTAGTGTCTCGATTTGTATTTTTTATTACACGGAACAAGAAACCCGGAGATGGTGATAACAATTCAAAAAATACACTGTGGCGCATACAATGGCATCCTCGGAATTCCCAAACAGGGATTGCGTGATAGTCAAAAATCAGTTCTGCCTCCATCCCTTTGGTTTGCCGTAGTATCGTAGCCACCCTTCGCCATCGGCATCAGCATCAGGTATACCGAAAGGAAGAGAAAGCAAACGCGGAGAATGTGGTATTATGGCGGCGTTTCGGTGTTGCCACAGGGTGGAGGGGCGGGGCGGGGGTGAGGTGGGTTGGCTGGGGGGTCGAGGCAAGGACACACACACATAACCCCACGTTACACACCCATTCACCCACCCACCGACCCATACCCCACCCGAGCATACCCAGCCATACTGTAGTAGCCCGATCGTAACCAGTCGAATTGATAACCGATACAAGATTGCAAGGGGCTTATGTCTAGGGAAAGGTAAAGTTAGTTCATGTTAGTTAATGAACAATATCAGTGAATGTTAGTTTAATATTATTCTGACGAGCCGTCTCACTATAATTTTGAATTTATTTGAAAACTAAATTATTGTGACACAATAATAATATTAGTTAACATTAGTTTTTCAAACACTAATATTAGTTGCCATTCCCTACTCATGTCCGATTGTCGCCTCTGCCACATACATACCTATCCGATGTATATATCCCGGGATGAGGATCGACGAGACATTCATCTCTGTGCACCTTTTCCTAGTCATAGCGGCGTCTTATAAGTGGTTTCTGGAGCCTAGAACACACTGTAGATTGGATTGAATTGGATCGTTACATTTGTTTTAGCAAACTCTGGGCGGCTCAGTGTTTCCTTTTGAGTCAAACTTGAACCTAGTTTGAATCGCATGGTCTATCGGCCTTGAGGCTGAGTGTTTGCGGGCAGAATAAACCTGGGTGGTATAAATGCCACCATACCACACTCTGCATTGGATTGTTACATGTTTTGCAGCCAACTTTGGGCTGCTCAATGCCTCCTTTTGAGTCACTCTTGAATTTGTTTTGAGTAGAAAAGAAACCAATTTAAAAGGATTCCGCCAATATATGTAACTTGAGCCAATTTATGGAGCGCCTCCAGATTCGAATATCCGCCAGGTGGCGAAAAAAACATCAGGGCTTTGGAGGATTTACCGCTAAACCTATTTTCCTCCAACATATCAGGCGCATACGGTAGGAGCCAAATATTCGGGTGCGGAGGTGGCCTGGAATTGTTCAAAGAGCTCCTGGAGAGACGGAGAGAGACAGACAAAGAGACACGGGTGGAACTTGGGGCTTCAGCTCCAACTCAACTGATGTCACCTGCAAACTGCGAACCAGGTACTTGCAAACATAGAAATGGCGCATATGGTAACCATCGAACTGCGCAGTTGATAGCGTGTGCACCAGGGTACTTCTTGCCAAATTGGCGAGCGCTTAAAGCGCACAAACGTCAAATTTGTCTGCGCTTTTAGTAAAAAAAGCGCAAAAACTGCGCGCTGCCCCCACAGGGAGTTGAAAAAACTGCGCGAAACATGCAGAGGGGCTCAAAAAGGCAGCGCGGCACCGTGCTGCCGCGCGCGCTTAGTAGTACCCTGGTGAGCTCTTCCGAGCTCCGAATATGCCAAACTAACTTGCTATTAATAGTGGGGAGCCATCAAAACGTACGTGGGGAGGCACAAGCTGTTAATCGTCTCCAATTTGGTCGTAGACCCCGAAACCATTGAAAAAAAGTAAAAAAAAGTGCCTGAGGGCTGAGATATGGGGGGGGTCCCAAAGGGGGGGGGGGTCGAGGCCGATCTCAAAATTTCCTCACAACTTCTCCATCTGTGGCCTGAATCGAACGTGCCGCACACCATCGAAAACGCCTCTATAAAAGCATTACGAATATGCAGTCGTTGGTCGATTGCACACAGGGTTTAATTGAATGGGTGTACTGGAAGGTACATCCTGTCTGGACGCCAACCAGAACTTCACAACCAGAGCCGACAAGTTCCCGACTAAGCAGTTGGAAGCTCAAGCAGCAGGAATCCGCGCTTGTTTACAGCAACAGATGAAAATAAATGTTAAGGTCAAGGCCAGGGCTGAGGCCGAGGCTAGACAAGCAAAAACAACCCGAGTTAGCATTTGGAAGCTCAAACAACAAGAAGCCCGAGACAGCCTCGTTGTTCTGGAGCAGAGTGCTGAAGTGAAGAGCTGTGGACGGTCTACAAGACATGCAGCAAACATGCAGTCACATTGTTGAGAATTATGCACTCGCCTGATAGGGACAAAACCAAAACTTGGGGGGCCTGCCCTCTTGACAGCTGCCCACAAGGCTACCGGAAATTTGACCTGGATCAGGCTAGACAAACAGTGTACTTTATGCGGGTGTCAGGTGGATGGAGGTGTGTTTCACTGCCTGAGGCCCCTTTGGCCCCACACTGCTGTATCTCATGAGACTCCTCTGACCTGCCTCTGACTGATGTAATTAATGAACTACACTTTGTAACAAATGTAACCGCAGATGAAACTCACTTTGCAGCCTACCTCTTGTTATCGGAGATACTTTCGTGTGTGTGTGTGTGTGTGTGTGTGTGTGTGTGTGTGTGTGTGTGTGTGGGGGTGGGGGGGGGCAGGGGTCACTTATACATAAGTCAAACCACATTTTAAAGATGACTTACAGATAGAGCTCGATTTGAGGGTCAGTATGCACCTAACTTTCATGACATAATAATGATTGGTGAGTAAGATATTGGCCTTTTAAGCCAATGTGTGTGTGTGTGTGTGGGGGGGGGGGGGGGGGGGGGGGCAAAAAAAAAACTTCATGGCATGGGTGTCAAAAGTAACATTCTTGATGGCCCCCTGGCGGGGAGTGTTCAAAAAGTCGTGAGCCAAACCAAGTTTTTAAGATTTGACCAACTGATAGAGCTCGACGTGAGGGTCAGTAAACACCTAACTTTTACGACCTAATTATTATTGATGAGGAAGATATTGGCCTTTTAAGCCAATGTGTGTGTGTGTGTGTGTGTGTGTGTGTGTGTGTGGGGGGGGGGGGGGGGGGGTAAGGGCAAAAAATAAAACTTCATAGCTTGGGTGTCAAAATAATACTTCTCGAACACCCCCTGATTAATTGCTACATAAGTACCAATCGTTTGTTCTGCCGACCTGAGAAGCTGCAAAAGTAACTAACTCTCTAACTAAGTGGGTAAAAGCGCCCTACGCAGCTTCGACCAGCGCAGCTCAATGCCAACCTACCAACGCCGGAGGCATTCTACACACCACCCGACCCCCAACCGATATCTACCCCGAACCACCCCCACACCACACCACCCCACCCCGAACCACCCCGAACCCAACGAATATCCACCCCAAGCCAAATGGTCTTAGATAAGGGCGGTCAGTATATTTGTGTACATGTCATAACTCTCCCATGCCAGAGCAGTGGAGCACAGAGCAGCCTCGACCAATTGCAAACCCACTGTGTTGTATCGGTCTGTCTGCATGTGAGGTTGTGTGTAATATGTGTGCGATGCATCCTATTGCAAGCTTGTGGGGTGTGTACCGTGCGTGTGTCGTATCCATCTGTCTGCATGTGAGGTTGTGTTTAGTATGTGTGTGTTGCACCCTATTGCGTGCATGTGGGATGTGAGGTGTGTACAATTTGTGTGTTGTATCCATCTGTCTGCACGTGAGGTTGTGATCAGGATATGTGTGTGTTGCATCATATTGCATGCATGTGGGGTGTGAGGCGTGTACTATGCGTGTGTTGTATGATTCTGTCTGCGTTTACGTATGGGCATGCATGCATGGATGTATGGGCATGTATGTATGTATGTATGTATGTATGTATGGGCATTCATGTATGTATAGGTATGCATGGATGCATGGGCATGCACGGATGTATGGGCATGTACGTATGTATGGGCATTCATGCATGTACAGGTATGCATGGATGTTAGAGCATGCATGCATGCATGCATGTATGGGCATGTATGTATGTATGTATGGGCATTCATGCATGTATAGGTATGCATGGATGCATGGGCATGCACGGATGTATGGGCATGTATGTATGTATGGGCATTCATGCATGTATAGGTATGCATGGATGCATGGGCATGCACGGATGTATGGGCATGTATGTATGTATGGGCATTCATACATGTACAGGTATGCATGGATGTTAGAGCATGCATGCATGTATGGGCATGTATGTATGTATGGGCATTCATGCATGATAGGTATGCATGTGTGTTAGAGTATGCATGCATGTATGGGCATGTATGTATGTATGGGCATTCATGCATGTATATGTATGCATGTGTGTTAGAGTATGCATGCATGTATGGGCATGCATGGATGGTGGAGTGGAAATGCTTGTATGTATAGGCATGCATGTATGTTAGAGCATGCACGTATGTAAGGGCATGCGTGCATGTATGAGCATGAGTGCATGGGTGTTGGCCTTTTGTTCTGTTACCAGTACCACCTGTGATGGTGGAAGCAGTGCCTGTTGCTGTGAACCCGTTACCACCTAAAGAGGGATGACCACTGCCTCATGTTCTGTTACCAGTACCACCTGTGATAGTGGAAGCAGTGCCTGTTGCTGTGAACCCGTTACCACCTAAAGAGGGATGACCACTGCCTCATGTTCTTTACCAGTACCACCTGTGATAGTGGTAGCAGTGCCTGTTGCTGTGAACCCGTTACCACCTAAAGAGGGATGACCACTGCCTCATGTTCTGTTACCAGTACCACCTGTGATAGTGGAAGTAGTGCCTGTTGCTGTGAACCCGTTACCACCTAAAGAGGGATGACCACTGCCTCATGTTCTGTTACCAGTACCACCTGTGATAGTGGTAGCAGTGCCTGTTGCTGTGAACCCGTTACCACCTAAAGAGGGATGACCACTGCCTCATGTTCTGTTACCAGTACCACCTGTGATAGTGGAAGCAGTGCCTGTTGCTGTGAACCCGTTACCACCTAAAGAGGGATGACCACTGCCTCATGTTCTGTTACCAGTACCACCTGTGATAGTGGAAGCAGTGCCTGTTGCTGTGAACCCGTTACCACCTAAAGAGGGATGACCACTGCCTCATGTTCTGTTACCAGTACCACCTGTTACCAGCATCACTGCATGTCATTGATCACTTTGTCCAGGTCACTCCTTGGTAGCATGGACTGCTTGCCTCTCATACCAACCAGTTCCTCTGCAATATCCCTCTTCCCAATCATGAACTTTCGCAGCAACGCCACCTGTTCCTCTCCGTAACTGGTGTCGCCATTTAGCAGCCCCAGGCTTACCAACACATCCACAGACACTCGAGGCAGTGATGCAGATTGGTGGCCAAAGGATAAGCTCAAGCTAGGAGATGACAATCCAGCACCAGACACGCAGTGCTGTTGGGCTCCAGCACCAGACACGCGGTGCTGTTGGGCTCCAGCACCAGACACGCGGTGCTGTTGGGCATTAGCACTAGACACATGGTGCGCTTGGGCATAGCACAGCATCATCATCTGGGGACTTTGAGCAATTGCTTTCGATCCACTTAGCTTGAGCTCACACGCTAGCTCCTGCAGAGGCCAATGGGAAGGGGGCATGATTCATAGGTTATGATAACGCCTGGTAGGGCGTGGTGTTAAGGGAGCCCGTCGTACACGGGTAGGGAGCGGTCTTCTACCTCAACTGGACAAGCTACCATCGCGGTTGACAACGACCTGCATCGCCAAGAGCGACCGAAGAGGGAATCGAACCCCCGAATCTTCATCCTCATATTGATTTGGTCTACCACTAGACCAATGTATACCACTGAAAGAGACTACAAGGCTACTACTTATTACTACTGTTTCTCCTATAATCAATACGCCCTCTACAGACTCTGGCCTAACTGGGGGAAGTGATTGTCCCTTGAGCAGGATGGTCACTTAGGCGTCGCAAGACTGCTAGGGAACGGCAAAATGGCATCATACGATGCCGTCAGTCTGAATAGGCTAAAGTTCCCATTTATATACAACATCATATGGTGCAATTTGTATAATATCATATGATATCATACTTGCCGTTGGTCAATGTCATATGATATGCCGATCTCTGAATACTGCACAATTGCAAACAAACCCTAAAGTCACATGCAGAGCACTCCTAGTAATGTTAACGCCTGGTGGGGCGTGGTATTAAGGGGGCCCCGTCTTACGGCGGTAGATAACGTGCTGCTACTTTACCTGGACAAAGCTACCATGGCAGTTGACAGCGACCGCGAAGACTAAAGCGCACCCGTAGGGATTTGAACCTGGCACTTTCTTCGTTCAACGAGCTCTACCATTGAGCCATTCATCAAAACGGGGATTGAAGGTCACTCCTACTACACCCAATCCAACCCAATCCAACCCCAACCCAACCCAACCCACTACTACACTCACCTGCACTAATACAACACCTCTCCTGCAAGAACTACAACTACACTCACCAGTATGGCCGGCATATCATATGATGTTGACCAAAGGTGAGTATGATATCATACATATTGCATCATATGGTATTGTATATAAATAGTAACTTAAGCCTGGTCAGACTGCCAGCATCTTATGATCTCATATGATGACATGATAACACAAAAACATATGCAAACACATGCAAAATACAAGACACAAATGATTCTCCTCTCCTCTTGCTTGGACAGCCCCACGCAGCCATCCGGCAACACGAGGAAGCTCTCGGCAGGGTGCAGGTATTATTTGCATTGCCCAATTCCTACTACCATTGCCTGCACTCTAATACACATAGCCTCCGAGTACTCGCACTAAACTCACCATCACTACACCTAGCCTCTGAGTACTAGCACTACACTCACCAGCACTACACCTAGCCTCCGAGTACTAGCACTACACCCACCAGCACTACACCTAGCCTCTGAGTACTAGCACTACACTAACCAGCACTACACCTAGCCTCCTAGAACTAGCACTACACCTAGCCTCAGAGTACTAGCACTACACCTAGCCTCAGAGTACTAGCACTAAACTCACTAGCACTACACCTAGCCTCCGAGTACTAGCACTACACTCACCAGCACTACACCTAGCCTCCTAGAATTAGCACTACACCTAGCCTCTGAGTACTAGCACTACACCTAGCTTCCAAGTACTAGCACTACACTCATCACAGTCATCAGTACTACACCTAGCCTGCAAGAACTACAACTACACTCACCAGCAAGGCATCCGCCTCTCGCTCCGACAGCAGCACCACGCAGCCATCCGGCAACAGGAGGAAGCTCTCAACAGGGCGCAGGTATTCGTTGTATGGCCCAACTCCAAGTCGGACGGCATAAGCAAAGTTCTTTGTGCAGTATACCCGTCTTGACCAGGCAATGTGAGGTGCTGCAAGCTCCTTTGGTTGCAGCATGTCACGGACCATGTCCGGAAGGGGAATGAGTGGAGCTGATTGAAGCATGGAGATGGAGGTGGCGTAGAGAGCCGTCTCATACGCCCAGTCTGTCTCAAGGGTGGGATCTACCCTCGCAGTCTCCCTCTCCACCTCCTCTTCCTCCTCCTCTTCCTTTTCAAGCTCCCGCTCGCACTCTTCACTGATGCTGTGGCCTGAGAGGACCTTCTGGCCCTGACCGTAGAGGCTAGCTCTATCCAGCAGCTGTGCCACAGACACCATCTGCGCCACTCTCGGGCAAATTTCTTCGTCGTTTAGTACATCCTTGGCCATTTCCTGGGTGTGTGGGGTGTGTGTGGGTGTGTGTGTGGGGTGTGTGTGTGGTGTGGTGTGTGGGGGGGGGGGTTGGGGTGGAGTGGGTAGGGTGTGTGTGGGGGGGGGGGGGGGGGGGTGGTGGGGTGTGGGTGTTTTGGGGTGGTGGTGCGTCCTGTGGTGGGTGTGTGGGGTGTTGTTTTGTGGTGTGGGTGGTGGGTGTTTGGGGGTGTGGTGGGGTATGGGTGGGGTTGGGGTTAGGGGTGGTGTGTGTGTGTGTGTGGGTTGGGGTGGGGGGTGGTGGTGTGTGTGCGCGGGGGGGGGGGGGGGGGGGGAGGGGGGGGGGGGGGGGGGGGGGGGGGGGGGGGGGGGGGGGGGGGGGGGGGGGGGGTGGGGGGGGGGGGGGGGGGGGGGGGGGGGGGGGGGGGGGGGGATGGGGGGGGGGGGAGGGGGGGGGGGGGGGGGGGGGGGGGGGTGTTTTGGAGGATGGGGTGTTTGTGTGTGGGTGTGGGTGTTGTTTTTTGGGGTGGGGGTGGGTCTGGTGGTGGTGGGTGGGGTGTTTGGGGTGGTGGTGGGTTCGCTGGGTAGGGGTAGGGATGGGTTGGGTGGTGTGGGGTGGGGTGCTTGGGGGGGGGTGGGGTGAGGTCGGTGGGGGTGGGGTGAAGTGTAGTGTGGTGATGTGGGATGTTTTTGGGGGTGGGGGTGGGTCTGGGTGCGGTGGGGGATGGGGGTGTCTGTCTAGTGATGTGCTACGGGGGGGTGTTTGGTGGTAGTGGGGTGGGTGGGGTGGGGTGGGGTGTGTGTGTAGGGTAGGTTTGGGGTGGGGGTGGGGTGCTGGTTGGGGTGCGCGGTTGGGGTGTGTGTGGGCGGCCTTCTTGTTGTGTGTGATAGTGGTGTGAGTGGGGGTGGGGGGGGGGGAGGGGGGGGCGGCGGGGCAGGGGGGGGGGGGGGGTGGGGGGGGGGAGGAGGGGGGGGGGGGCGGGGGGGTGGGGGCGGGGAGGGGGGGGGGGGGGGGGCCGGGGAGGGGGGGAGGGGGCAGGGGAGAGGGGGGGGGGCGAGCGGGGGGAGGGGAGCGGTGGGGGGGGGGGGGTATGGGTGAGGGCGTTGTGGATGCGGGGGCGGGGGGGGGAGGGTGGGGTGGGGCTGTCCCTGGCCTTATCCTTGCCCTCGTCGCCGGCTGCTGACTCCCCCTGGCCTCGGCCTGCGTGCCCTCATGCCTGTGTGTCTGGTGTGACTCGTGTCCGTGTGCCTGTGTTTTTTGTGTCACTCGTGTCGTTTCCCTGTGTCCTCGTGCCCCTTCCATGATACTTGTCTGTGTGCCTCCGTCTTGTCCCGCCCCCTCTGCGACCTGTGGTGGCGCCTCCTTTCCCTTGATCCTCCTCCACCGCCTGGTGGGGCCGTTGTGTTTCACGTTCCCCCCGTCTCCCGGGTAGGGAGCGGTCTTCTACCTCAACTGGACAAGCTACCATCGCGGTTGACAACGACCTGCAACGCCAAGAGCGACCGAAAGGGGGATCGAGCCCCCGACTCTTCATCCTCATAGTGATTTAGTCTACCACTAGACCAATGTATATCACTGAAAGGGGCTGTGAACTTGTAAGTGTTGTAAGCACACAGATGAGGACGTGGAGGAGAAGAAGACGATTATGATGACAACAGAAGAATAACTGTCAAAACTAGCAATCGCTATAGATAGCGGGGGGAAAATCCCTGACGATATCATATTGCCGTTCTCTACAGATAACACAACCAGGCCTGACCAATACGAGCACCTTGGTCTCATACCTACTTTGTTCATTCTGCTCATTGCATGGCCTTCGTTTGCAACCTGTCAAATAAATATGTGTGACAGTCCAGGGGTTCCCAACTAGGCTGAAGGGTCTTGACCAAGCTCCAACAAGCAAGATCAACTCTAGATTACCACTCCTACCACTTCTGAGATGCATGACAGTGTACACCGCTTAGAACACACCTGAACCATGCAGCCCAGGACCTGCACCAACCTTCCGTCAATTCGCCTGTCCAACCAATGATGCACACAAACAGGTATTTAACGCCCTATAAACCTGCTTAACACCCTGAACAGGGTGCAGGCTTCCAAAGGGACACACCTGAACCATGGAGCCCAGGACCTGCACCACCCTTCCGTCAGCATACACACATACACACCTGAACCATGGAGCCCAGGACCTGCACCACCCTTCCAACAGCATACACACATACACACCTGAACCATGGAGCCCAGGACCTGCACCACCCTTCCAACAGCATACACACATACACACCTGAACCATGCAGACCAGGACCTGCACCAACCTTCCGTCAATTTGCCTGTCCAACCAATGATGCACACAAACAGGTGTTTAACGCCCTGAAAACCTGCTTAACACCCTGAACAGGGTGCAGGATTCCAAAGGGACACACCTGAACCATGCAGCCCAGGACCTGTACCACCCTTCCGTCAGCATACACACATACACACCTGAACCATGGATCCCAGGACCTGCACCACCCTTCCGTCAGCATACACACATACACACCTGAACCATGGATCCCAGGACCTGCACCACCCTTCCGTCAGCATACACACATACACACCTGAACCATGGAGCCCAGGACCTGCACCACCCTTCCGTCAGCATACACACATACACACCTGAACCATGCAGCCCAGGACCTGCACCACCCTTCCAACAGCATACACACATACACACCTGAACCATGGAGCCCAGGACCTGCACCACCCTTCCAACAGCATACACACCTGAACCATGCAGCCCAGGACCTGCACCACCCTTCCAACAGCATACACACATACACACCTGAACCATGCAGCCCAGGTCCTGCACCATCCTTCCATCAGCGTACAGCTGCTCCAGTCCCAGCACCTCAGACTGGACCAAGCGACTAGGTCGTCCCGTGGTGCGCATGTAGTGCAGACCTTGGTGGACCCACTCTGCCACCCCATGGATGGTGGCCTGCACCGTGTTGTGCATCACCCACTCCAACACCTGCACGTGGGCATCAGAGTTGTTCAGGAGGACCCCTAGCTCTGTGTCCTGAGAGGCAACCAATTTGATAGCCTGCGTCCTGTGACGCAACCAACTTACTGAATCTGCATCTGCGACTCAACCTACCCTCCCCAAAGACAGGCATGCAAAGATTTACATCACATTTTCCCATGCTACCAGTAGCGATCGCTACCCGGGACCCTGTTTTGGCCAAACCTTCCGCTACCATGCGACTCAACCTGCCCTCCCCACGTTGCGTCTTTAGAACGCAATGGGCCCTTCGACGTTGCATCTGCGACGCAGTGCCCTGAACAACCCTGGTGGGTATAATGCTCTTCTCGACAGAGCCTTTAGCCAGAGAATTTACAATGTTTGTCAGAGACCTGATTCCTCGGTGGTTTGCGTCGTGAGACCCACCTCCTGGGGTGAAATTCCTTCCATAAATAAATAAAAGAAAATACTGGGGTAGACATATAGGCCAATATGGACCTGACCACCTGCATGCAGGAATAGCAATCTTCTTAACAGTGTCTTTAGTCTAGTATGTTTGTCAAATACTGGGGTATAGGCAGATAGGCCAATATTCTATGGCAGCCAGCACCCTGTTTAGGTTGTTCAACAGGTGTTCAGGGTGTTAAACACCTGTTTAGGTTGTTAAACAGGTGTTCAGGGTGTTAAACACCTGTTTATGTACATCATTATTTAAATATGTAGTTGCTGAACAGGTGTGTAACACCCTGGACACCTGTTTAACAACCTGAACATGTACAGGCTGCCGTAGGGATACAGACCTCCCCACCTGCTTGAAGGAAAGACTGTCAGTCAGACTGCCCGCATCATATGATCTCATATGATGGCATGATAACACAAAAAAACATGCAAACACATGCAAACACATGCAAACACATGCAAAACACAAAACATGATTTATAAACATAATTAAAATTATAATTTATAAATACATTTGTATTTAAGTAGGGATACAGACCTGCCCACCTGCATGCAGGATTGACAATCTTATCGACAGTGTCTTCAGTCTAGTACCAGAGATTTCCCCTCCCACCATATATAGCTTTCGCTACTTTTGACCCCGTCTTGGCCTAAATTGCCGCTATAAACAATCTCAAGATACGGCCCTAATGGCCCTACATGGCCCTAAAAAGCTTTAAGGACGCTATCCCTGGAAGAGGCCTAACCCCATAAAACAAAACAAAAAACATTCTGAACTGAAAGCACAAATCCTGTATTATGTTTGTCAGCGATCCAGGGGTACCCAGATAGGCTAGTAGAGACCTGTCCACCTGGTAGGTACAAATCATTCAAACTAGATAGAAGTACCAAGAGATAAAATTACCAAACATCAGAGGACATCTGCCCCTCTCACCTACCATGATGGATAAAGACCCCCCCCCACACACACACACCCACACACCACACCATCACACACACAGTGGGGAATAGGCGGGCTGGAAGCGTCAGGTGCGGAGTGTACATAGACTTCACCCACCCACCCCACCCACCCCCATTCCATTCACACACCATTCACACACCATTCCATTCCATTCACACACCATTCCATTCCATCCACACACCATTCACACACACACACCATTCACACACCACCACACCACACACACACTGCTACCGTACTTTGCATGCGTCACCCGGATTGACACTTTCAGCCACTGCAAAATTGGGGGGTCCTCGGAACCCTTTTCTGCACCCCTACGGCACCCTTTCCACCCGTACTGCACCCTTTCAATAAAAATAAAAGGGTGCCAAAGACCCCCAAAAATTGCAGGGAGCAGCGAACAATTGCTTGGGGAATCAAGTCACCTCAATCCAGATAGGTAGATAAATAAATAATAAATAAATAAATAAATGAATAAATATGAGATACAGAAATAAATAAATAAATAAATAAATAAATAAATAAATAAATACATAAATAAATAAATAGTAAGCATTATTACGAGGTGTGAGGTTGAGGGGCCCAGCCCGTTTGCTTTCACTGGGGCCAACCACCAATAGGGTGGGGGTGGGGGTGGGGGGTATCATCAGCCTGGGGTATCATCACCACACCTACCTGTAAGGAGGAGATGCTGCTGTCAGAGACGAGGTCAATGTTGTTGAATTCTGCAATCTTCATGCTCACGTCGGCGGTGCCCACCAGGGACAGGCGCTGCCCTTTGTCCAATTGCCTCAGCCGACCAGCTGCCTGCATCATCTTGTCCTTCACCATGCCTGGCCCGATGGTGAGCAGCCCTACAGCATCGCTGCGGAGTTTCATGTCCGCCCCTCGACACCTGGGGTCCACAGGATTGCAATTAGTGTGTGTTTGTGTGTGTTTGTGTGAGTGAGTGTTTCTTTGTGTGTGTGTGTGTGTGTGTGTGTGTGTGTGTGTGGTGGGGGGGGGGGGTAATGAGGGTGTGCGTGTGCGCCCCACAGCATTGCTGCAGAGTTTTATGTCCGCCCCCCGACACCTGGGGTCAAGTTTTTTGTTTTTTTTAGTTGTGAAAGGTATTTCTCCCCAGGAGGTCGGTCACAAACCAGCGACACTGAGGATTCAGTTTGAATGGCATGGGGTCAAGGAAATGGGATGGGGTGATTTTGTTTTTAGTTGTGAAAGGTATTTCACCCCAGGAGGTGGGTCACCCTACACAAAACAGCGACACGGAGGATTCAGTTTGAATGGCATGGGGTCAAGGAAATGGGATGGGGTGATTTTGTTTTTAGTTGTGAAAGGTATTTCACCCCAGGAGGTGGGTCACCCTACACAAAACAGCGACACGGAGGATTCAGTTTGAATGGCATGGGGTCAAGGAAATGGGATGGGGTGATTTTGTTTTTAGTTGTGAAAGGTATTTCACCCCAGGAGGTGGGTCACCCTACACAAACCAGCGACGCGGAGGATTCAGTTTGAATGGCGTTACCACCCCTACAAAGGAGTAGGCGCACTTAGGGTTTGCGATGGTTCAAGGACAGGGATTTGCTTTCAATCTGAAAGTGGGTTTAATCTAGCTTAATACACGCAGACCCCCACCCCACCCACACACACTCAGACCCCCACCCCACCCACACACACATTAAGCAGCATCAGGCGCAGCCTGTCACACTCAGACCCCCACCCCACCCAGGTTTAATCTAGCTTAATAGTTGTAGGCCTCCTCCAGGGAAAGCGTTTTAGAGCATTTTATAGCTTTTAGGGCGATTTGGGGATTATTCTTAGAGCAGCAAATTGGGCCAAAACAGGGTCACAAGTAGCGATCGCTATACATGGCGATCGCTACTTTTGTTAAACCCTAAACCTTGAACCCTAAACCCTAAACCCAAACTTTCGCTACGTTTGCTAAACCCTAAACCCTAAACCCAAACAGTGGTTGCGGGGGAAAAACTCCCTGGTCAAGGAAATGGATTGGGGTGGTGGTTTATTTCAAAAGCCAGGCATGCAAAGATTTACATCACATTTCCCCTGCTACCAGTAGCGATCGCTACCCGGGACCCTGTTTTGGCCAAACCTTCCGCTACCATGAGACTCGAATCTCGACCCCGCCCTCTGAACCCACCTCCTTTACCCAGGTGTAGGGCCTGGGTGTAGGGGGCGGCAAATATATCTACATTGCCCAAAAATATAGATCTATATATATCAAATATATCTATTGTGTATATCTACAACATATGCAGTTACATCAGATAGACACCGGAAAATCCAGTCGAAGCGCCTGCAATATGATATGGTGCCCTGTGCCATAATTGTAAAACCAGATTTTGATTTTTTTTAAGGTGCCCTATGCCGATTTTCAAAAATCCAGCGTCGCCAATACATATCTATATATATATAGAGAGATATATATATAGATCTACCTCTATATAGATCGATGCCTCTCCCTATTCCGGTGTGACACGAAGATTCGCGCATGTAGCGCATGACAGTCGGATCTGGGAGATTCGAGGAGTAGTTTGTGACGCGGAGGAGACCCGCACGAGTAAAAATTAACTCATTACAAGGCAGACGGCCAAATCAGTGGAGGCTCTGCTACATTGAGGGCGGTAAAAAAACGAGCTGGTCGCTGCCCAGGATATATTGTTCTTTACCTTGCATCGTCGAAGATCACAAAGGCATCACGCTCAGCAAGGGGGGAGCTCTGTAGTGGCTGACACCGCCCCCTCCTCTCCAGAGCCATCCACAGCTGCAGGGCAGTGTCAAAGTAGACCACACCTTTGAAGCGAGCAGGAAAGTTGGGAAGCCGTAGCAAGTAGGCTGCTGCATTCCTGTTGTTCAGCAGTTGGTGGGTTAGTTTGGGGAACAAGAGGTTATCAGATTTCAGAGTCAGTTATAAGAGTCAAAGATAATGCGTATAAATCTGATAACCTAGTTGGTGTGTTAGTTTGGGGAACAACAGGTTATCAGATTTCTACAAATTATATTTAACTCATGTCCTGGGGTAGCCAAATAGGCTATAAGGTACCCGCTAGCAGTCTACACTAGTCAGTACTACTCAGCACTAGCCAACAATCACACCCATTGATGGGCAGATGGGCAGATGAGCGGAACGATCGCCAGGTAAGCCCTGAACCCCGTACGGACAAAGCAACTTTAATAGTATAGATAGTAAACAATGACACCCATTGATGGGCAGACAAGGAGCCTCCAGGCTAATCTCTATAGCACTGACCTGCCATGGGACTAGTCATTATTAGGGAACCGCAATATGACATCATATGATATCATGTCATCATATAATATCATATGATATCATATGATGCCGGCAGTTTGACTAGGCCAAAGTTACCATTTATATTCAATATCATACAATGTAATTTGAATGATATCATATAACATCATACTCGACTTTAGTAAAAAACATATGATATGCCGGTCCCTAGTCATTATGCACCTAATGAGCAAAAATAAATAGTCCTGCGCAGGATAGAAAACAATGACACCCATTGATGAGCATTGACGGGGAGCCTCCAGGCTAATCTCTATATCACTGACCTGGCAACAAATTAGTCATTATGCACTTAATAATGAGTGAAACCATGTAGTCCTGTGCAGGATAGTAACATACTAGAGAATAGTACCATTATAAAGGATAGTAACATAATAAAGGATACCGGTAGTAGCATAATAAAAGGATGGCCACAAGGAGGATAGTAACATAATAAAGGATATTGATATAGAGTATAGTAACATAATAAAGGATATTAATATAGAGTATAGTAACATAATAAAGGATCGCAACATAATGAAGGATCGTAACATAATAAAGGATAGTAACATAATAAAGGATCGTAAAATAATGAAGGATAGTAACATAATAAAGGATCGTAAAATAATGAAGGATATTAACATAATAAAGGATCGTAAAATAATGAAGGATAGTAACCCAATATAGGATAGTAACATAATACAGGATAGTAACATAATAGAGGATGGTAACATAATAAACAAGGACAATGATTGGTCAAGGTTGGGGAAGGCCTTTTAGCCAGTTTGGCAAACCCTGGACAGCAACATGCAAACAACATGATCATTTTATGTGTTAGCCAACCCTGGATAGCAATATACAAACACCATTATCATTTTAATTGTTGGCAAAGCCTGGACAGTTAAATACAAACAACATGATCATTTAATGTGTTAGCCAACCCTTGACAGTAAAATACAAACAACATGATCATTTAATGTGTTGGCAAATCCTGGACAGTAATATACAAACAACATGATCATTGTATGTGTTAGCCAACCCTTGACAGTAAGATACAAGCAACATGATCATTTTATTCGTTGGCAAAGCCTGGACAGTAACATGCAAACAACATGATTATTTAATTTGCCTGATGAGTACAAGGCTGGATGGGATGATCTACCTCACATGATCTACCTCACATGATCTACCTCACATGATCTACCTCACATGATCTACCTCACATGACCTACCTCACATGATCTACCTCACATGATCTACCTTACATGATCTACCTCACATGATCTACCTCACATGATCTACCTCACATGATCTACCTCACATGATCTACCTCACATGATCTACCTTACATGATCTACCTCACATGATCTACCTCACATGATCTACCTTACATGATCTACCTCACATGATCTACCTCACATGATCTACCTGTTGACATATGTTGGCAGAAGAATTCAACCTCAGAGCCGCTGGCCAATATGGATTTAGAAGTGGTAGGGGTACTGCAGATGCGTCATTCATTCTTAACCATATTGTAGATAAATACAGAGAGAAGAAAAACCCACTCTTTGTAGCTTTTGTCGATTTCAAGAAGGCTCATGATTGGGTCAACAGAGACTTGCTATGGGATTGCTTAGCAAGGCTAGGAGTCAAAGCCCCCTATCTTAGTGTTCTTAAGTCCATGTATAATCATGTTGTTTTCCAAGCTCGCCTACATGGGGACATTGGATCCTCCTTTCCATCCCTTGTAGGAGTTAAATAAGGGGACCCCCTATCCCCACTCATATTTGGTCTGTTCATTGATAGAATTGAATCGTTCCTCCAATCCAAGCTCCCAAATGTAGGGGCTGTGCTTAGGGTAAAGATTCTGCAACTGTTACTTTATGCTGATGACCTAGCTATAATGGCAGAATCCCCGGCAGATATACAAGCGATGCTTGACTGCCTGAGGGATTTTTGCGAGGCTACTAAGCTGACTGTGAGTATAAAGAAACTGAAGTTGTCGGTTTCAACAAGCAATTCTGTGATGAGGCCCGTATGGATCCTGATTACAAATGTGTCTATGATGGAACACAAATTTCTACAAAGTTATCTTTCATCTACCTGGGATCCCTCTTTGTGGATGGTGACTCAAGCAGTCGTGCAAAAGCTGCTTTTTCTAGGATGCTCACTAAGGCCCAAAAGGCACACCACATGCTCCTTAGGCGATGCCATTCTATGGAGATATACAATATTGATATTATCACCCACCTATTTGATTCTCTTGTACAACCTATCCTGAATTTTGGTTGTGAGGTGTGGGCTTCTTCTATTCTGAACAACACACTTATCTCAAATGACCATGCTTGTGAGAATTGGCATAGAGGTATACTTAAACAAATGTTGGGCGTTTGCCAGTCTACTACATCTAACATTATCATGGAAGAGATGGGGAGAACCCCTGTGTGTTTAGCTTGGCTTAGACAAGCGTTGCGCTTCTGGAACAAGATCATAGATAAAGAACCTGAGGATCTCATCAGAATGGCTCTTGAGGAATCTTTTGATTCCAACACTGGCTGGGTACATGAATTGCGGTGTGCTCTCCACAAGCTAGGATCCAGTAAAAACCTTAACATTTTGGAAGCTGTCGATGTCGAAGGTATTATGTCTGAAGTTTTTGAGTCATGGAGGTTTAAGTACCCAAGTGACACCAAAGCAATCAGAGGCATCCCTAATGAGATAAGGGCTGGCTTTAAACTCCTCTGATACCAGAAATGGTTCGCAGCCAACAGTAATGATGAGAATGGCTTGATTCCCTATACATCCGCCTTACATAAGCAGGATCAGATTTGTTGTGTAGCACAGTTTAGAATGGGCTCCCATTGGCTGAACACAGAAAGAATGAGGGTGGTAGATGAAGCACACATCCCCCGTTAAATGAGACACTGTCAACTGTGTGGGTTCCAAAAACCTGAGGATGAAATGCATATGTTTGAGTGCCCTTTTTATAATGATATTCGCCTCCGCTATCAGAAGCTGTTTACAGATATTTATAGGCATGTCCATGAGGATACCGACTTAACCGTATGGAATGTGGAATTCTGTGATTCCACATTCAGAACCTTTATGAACGGAAATGGCACTTAGACTTTTTGGAGCAACCTTGCCGACTATCTTTCTACTTGTAGAAGAGCAAGACAGGAAGCCCTGGACTGCTTAGTGGCATCGTAATTTAATCTCATTTTTTTCTTGTGTCTTCTCATTTCTTAGCTTCTTACCTCCGCCACTGTTAGTTGTTGAGATCTGGGTCCTGCTCTAGGGGTTTTAATACCTACGCCACCAAAACGGTGGTTGGGAGTTTGGTTTGTTTGTCCTTGACACACCCCTGATGTAATGTTTTTTTTTGCTGTGTGGGTGCTTTTTATTTTTGTTTAAGCACAGAGTCTCATACAACCTTGTGGTGTCAAGTAGACTTTAACATGAAATGTTATGTAATGTAATGTTACACACATTTGTAACGACTTTGTCAAGCCTCTTACTCACAATGTGTGTCCAACAACCTAGGGCGCTCAGTGACAGATCAGCTAGATGACCTAGATACAAATTTATACGCTTTGTTATCATCTAGGTGGGCCAGTGACATACATGCATAGCACTGATATGATAGCAGATTAGAAGCATAGGTGCATTGTAGTTCCTGCTGTATCTGCGGCGCAAAGTGGCAGCACCATACCAAGTCTCCATAGCTTAAAACAAAATGCTCAAATCGGGTCTCAGGTAGCGGACGTTTCGGCAAAAAAACGGGGTCTCAGGTAGCGATCGCCATATATATAGCGAGGGGGGGTGGAAGGGGGGGGGGGGGGGGGGGGGGGGATCCCTGGCCTGATTTACGTCATACAAATACAGCAAGTAAAAGCAATACAAATACAGCAAATAAAAGCAATACAAATACAGCAAATAAAAGCAAAACAAATACAGCAAAGAAAAGCAATACAAATACAGCAAAGAAAAACATCGCTCACCGGTTGCTAGTGTCTGCTAAGATAGCCCCACAGTCAATGAGAGCATCATGACCTCTTCCTTCTACAGCAGTCTCCAGAAGCAGCTGCCAGGCCAATTTCTGGTGATCATCGGCCTGTGGGAATATAATTTGAATTTGAATTTGAATTTTTTGTTGACCTCTTCCTTCCACAGCAGTCTCCAGAAGCAGCTGTCAGGCCAATTTCTGGTGATCATCGGCCTGTGGGAATATGATTTGAATTTGAATTTGAGTTTCTGTTGACCTCTTCCTTACACAGCAGTCTCCAGAAGCAACTGCCAGGCCAATTTCTGGTGATCATCGGCCTGTGAGGATATAATTTGAATTTGAATTCGAATTTTTACATGGTTGTTTCAGCCAACACTGGGCTGCTCACCGTCTTCCAATTCCAAGTCCCCTCATGCAAGACCCAGCTGGAAACCTGGGAGCATACAAGGGGATAAGACAGTTTAAAGACTTGTCTAGGCCTGTGGGGATATAATTTGAATTTTAATTTGAATTGCTACATGGGTTTAAAGACTTTTCTAGGCCTGTGGGGATAGAAGAGCACGGTATAGTGTTTATACGCCCGGGGCAGGTCACATAAAGCTGTATGTACGTATGTATGTTACAGGGGTAGGCCAAATAGGCTAAAGGGACTTGCCCAACCGTGATAGGAAGGGCTTACAAAGAAAAAGCATTGATGAACTGAACCCCAAACAAAAGCTGGGATGTACAAGTCCTGTCGGCGGTTAAGGACAGAGGAGAAAGAGGGCGAAAGAGAAGGACAGAAATGATCAATTACAATGCTCATAAATGTGACTGTACCAGTGTAGCTTATTGGACGATATAGGTGTGTTCTACTTATCTTTCAATTAATGCTGTAAAAATTCCCATGCAATTTGAGAAAGATATGACCCTTTTATTCCACTTTTCCCTAATCGATTTTGGGATATTCCGGGTAACACCCGGCAACCCAGGACAAACACTGGGACTCAGCATGAAGAAGCCGACAGTGATCAGGCGATTAAGGACAGAGGAGAAAAAGAGCGGGTACTGTCGGCAGTTACGGACAGAGGAGAAGGAGTGTAGTTATTGTTCGCGGTTAAAGACAGATGAGAAAGAGAGCGGTTACTGTCGGCGGTTAAGGACAGAGGAGAAAGAGGAAAGCATTAATCTATCAGTCAGCCACCTGCATAGTCTATATATATATCACTCACCGGCAGAGACAAGTATTGCTCGTTCTTCATAATCAGACTCAACATCTTGCAGTTGGTAGCTTTCAGGGCTGTCTCCAAGGCTACTACTTACAGACATTGTCTACATCTTATGACATTTAAGTGATAAGCATCTCTGAATTATTGCTGCCTTAAGACACCCACCGGTAGGGACAAGTAAATCTTGTTCTTCAGAATCAGACTCAACATCTTGCCATTTGTAGCTTTCAGGGCTGTCTCCTCCATGGGGGCCTGGTGCACTTGCAGGGGGAGGAGACGGTGGTTGTCGTTGGTTCCGGAGAAGCCCACGGTGTGATTCAATGGGTTGTCTGCCATGTGCCACGAATGGTGGGCCACACGCTGGGGGAACTGATGGGTATCCACCTTGAACACAATGAAGTTGAGCCAGAAGTCCACACAGGCCATGTTGTGGCTGTAGTACCTGAACAACACCTCCAACTGCTGGGGGTTGCTGTCATCCAATCTGGCAACATCATTGATCTTTTCCAGGTCCTCTGAATGCATGATAGTAGTGATTGTATGGGATGTAGTGACAGTCTGTTGGTTGGTTGGTTGGTTGGTTGGTTGGTTGGGTGGTTGGGTGGTTGCTTCTGATTGTATGAAAGTAGTGATTGTATGGGATGTAGTGACAGTCTGTTGGTTGGTTGGTTGGTTGGTTGGTTCTGATTGTATGGAAGTAGTGATTGTATGGGATGTAGTGACAGTCTGTTGGTTGGTTGGTTGGTTGGTTGCTTCTAATTGTATGAAAGTAGTGATTGTATGGGATGTAGTGACAGTCTGTTGGTTGGTTGGTTGGTTGCTTCTGATTGTATGAAAGTAGTGATTGTATGGGATGTAGTGACAGTCTGTTGGTTGGTTGGTTGGTTGGTTGGTTGGTTGGTTGCTTCTGATTGTATGAAAGTAGTGATTGTATGGGATGTAGTGACAGTCTGTTGGTTGGTTGGTTGGTTGGTTGGTTGGTTGGTTGGTTGGTTGGTTGCTTCTGATTGTATGAAAGTAGTGATTGTATGGGATGTAGTGACAGTCTGTTGGTTTTCTTGAAGAACAAATGGGAAGGAGAGCCTTGATTTATAGGTGCCTTTTGACAAGCTAATGGGTTAGGCCCTACGCATTTGAGCTACTACAGGACTCTACAAACAATGACATATTTGGCCAGGAATATTTGGTTGAACATATAAAGCAGTATGGAGTGGACAGACAAAGTGGTACAAGATATTCGGCCAAGAGTATTTGGTTGAACAGACAAAGCGGTACATATTTGGCCAGGAGTATTTGGGTGAACAGACAAAGCAGTACATATTTGGCCAGGAGTATTTGGGTGAACAGACAAAGGGGTACGGAGTGGACAGACAAAACGGTAAGACATATTTGGCTGAACAAAGCGGTTCGGAGTGGACAGACAAAGCGGTACGACATATTTCAATATTTGGGCAGAAGTATTTGGGTGGACAGACAAAGCGGTACGACATATTTCAATATTTGGGCAGAAGTATTTGGGTGGACAGACAAAGCGGTACGATATATTTCAATATTTGGGCAGAAGTATTTGGGTGGACAGACAAAGCGGTACGACATATTTCAATATTTGGGCAGAAGTATTTGGGTGAACAGACAAAGCGGTACGACATATTTCAATATTTGGGCAGAAGTATTTGGGTGGACAGACAAAGCAGTATAGAGTGTCCTTGCCCAACAATGCTTTACATGGTAGTCCAGGGGAATCCCGTTGCCTATCCGACCGTCCGAACAACCGACCGAAAAATTGAAGCCTGACACATACAGGTAACATACATACCTGGTGAGATCCTACTGCGGGACAAAGTCAGCCACGCATTGTAGTAGTCCTGCTGGCTGCTCTTGCCCATCTGAAGCAAGTGCCTCAGAGCATCACGGAACTCATCCCTGGACAGGCCGTCCGAGTAGTACGCCAGCATAGTGAAGGTGAGGGCCACATCGGGTTGGGCGAACTCGCTGCGCTCAGAGGGTGTGTTGGCTGCCCTGTAGGGCACGGCAAGCCGCTTGCGTGCAGAAGGGGACCTGGGGCAGTAAGGGGCAAGAGAATATGAACATATGTATGCTGCTGCTGCTGCTGCTGCTGATGATGATGATTACATTTCCTGGTGCCCTACTGGACTCAAAATTTGCCCGCAGTTTGACGGAGCCAAGGGGGGCTTATGAACATCATGCCCAGAACAAAAAATAAAATAAAGACACGTTTTGCATATTATGATGTTCGTACGTCCACCTTGACTCCGTTAAGCTGAAGGCACATTTGGAGTCCAGTAGGGCACCAGGACAAATGTAATCATCATCATCATCATCATCATCATCATCACCATCATCATATTTTGCATATTGCCCCTTTGTTGCATATTGTCCCTTTCTTGCAGCGAAACAATTTTGGGGGAGTAGGGGTACATAAATCACCAGCCATTCCAGTCATTTTCATGTTGAATACTGTGGGTGCACTTACGTATAATCTAGATCTACCATGTAGACAACACACACATACCTGCATACTTGTATATATATTAATATTTAGTTAGTTAGTTAGTTAGTTAGTTAGTTAGTTAGTTAGTTAGTTAGTTAGTTAGTTAGTTAGTTAGTTGTTAGTCAGTTAGTTGGTTAGATCCATGTCCCCACCTGTTGACACCAAAGTCGACTAAGTGACGTTTCTCCAAGCAATGCCTCAGTACATTCCGAGCTAATAGGCCACGGAGTGCCAGGAGCTGGTCCTTTTGGTATTCTAGCAGCTGGAGCTGGCCCAGGAATTCGGATGCATCTTTGTCATCCAACAGAATACAGTCCCGCATGAGACCCTGCATATTTGAATTGCAATTTTTATTGATTTGTATTGATTTTGTATTGAATTGTATTGATTTGTATTTTTTTTTTTGAATTGTATTGATTTTGTATTATTTTTTCAGCGGATTTTGAATGTCGTCGGATGTTTGCATTGATGAGAGGGGCAGCATGCCTCATGTGTAGGGAATTTAAATTTGAATTTGAATGCCGTAGGATGTTTGTATTACTGAGAGGGGCAGCATGCCTCATGTGTAAAGAATTTCAATTATAATTTGAATGCTGTAGGATGTTTGTATTGATGTGAGGCGCAGAATGCCTCATGTGTAGGAAACGGAAACATGATATCATATGATATAATGTCATCATATGATACCATATGATATAATATGATGTCTGATTAGTCTGATTAGGCTAAAGTTACCATTTATGTACACTATCATATGATGCACTCTGTAAGATATCATACTCGCCTTTGGTCAACATCATATGATATGTCGGTCCCTGCTCCTGTAGGCTGATGTTTCATGGCTTACAACGCTTACACATGTTGGCCAGAATGAGCCACACCTACACATGCTTATGCCCAGATAACACTGTCACTATGTAAAAACTCCTCGGGAGTGTATGTACAACAAAACAGGGCAGGAAATGGCCTGTATCATATGCATGGCCTGAACAGGATTTTCGGAGCATCATGGAATAAACAATAGCATCAATAAATAAACAAATAAACCAATCAATCAATCAATCAATACATAAATAAATAAACAAATAAATAAATAAATAAGTACATACATAATTGAATAAATCAATACATACATCAGTAAATACATAAATAGTACGCCTTATTACGAGGAGTGAGGTTTAGGGGGCCACCCCGGGGGGCCACCCTGTTTGCTTGCACTGGGGCCAACAATCAATAGGGGATCGGGGGGGCTGTCATCCTTTAGCCTATTTGGCCTACCCCTAGACTGTCATATACATGCATAAATGGAAGAAACCAGTCACCTTCTTTTCCCTGTCGAACCCGCAAATCCAGGAGAGCTCGTATGGAGGGTCATCCATCAGCAGCGTTGCCAGCTGGCGGTGCCACTCAGTCGCCACCTCCTCCAGCGCCTTTCCAGAGACCAGCCTCAGACGGCAGAATGATCCAGGGGGCCTGCATTGTATGAACAACAAGCCAGTTCCCTACAATGATTTTGATGATAGCAGCAGTTCCCTACAATGCTTTTGATGGCAGTAGCAGTTCCCTACAATGATTTTGATGATATTAGCAGTTCCCTACAATGATTTTGATGATAGCAGCAGTTCCCTACAATGCTTTTGATGGTAGTAGCAGTTCCCTACAATGATTTGTGATGATATTAGCAGTTCCCTACAATGATTTGTGATGATATTACCAGTTCCCTACAATGATTTTTGATGATAGTAGCAGTTACCAACAATGCTTTTGATTGTAGTAGCAGTTCCCCTCTACCTGTTCAAATCTTTGATAGATGGTCCTTTTGATGGTTTGCCTATATAGATTGCACCCCTTTATTTAATTATATGAGTGCACCCCTTTATTTAATTATATGATTGCACCCCTTTACATGACTGCACCCCTTTATCTGACTGTATGATTGCACCCCTGTTTACGATCGCAGCAGTTCCTCTAAACCCCTTTTAGCCATGAGGATCCTGTCTGGATACCTCAGGCCTACAACACGTAGTGCAACAAATTAAGACATACAACTTGCCTGCTTGGTTCAGATGTGCGTACATCCATTCTGTCTGGATACCCCAGGCCTACAACAGGTGGTGCAACAAATTAAGACATACAACTTGCCTGCTTGGTTCAGATGTGCGTACATCCATCCTGTCTGGATACCCCAGGCCTACAACAGGTGGTGCAACAAATTAAGACATACAACTTGCCTGCTTGGTTCAGATGTGCGTACATCCATCCTGTCTGGCTACCCCAGGTCTACATCAGATAGTGTGTCAAGCTATACCACGCTGTCATACTTGATTGCCATCTTTAATTGGCACGGTATAGCTTGACGTCTGTAATTAGCATGGTATAGCTTGACATAGTGCAACAAAATCAGTAATTTATGTATGTTACAGTTCAGAGGTAGGCCAAATAGGCTAAAGGGACTTGCCCAACCGTGATAGGAAAGGCTAAAAAAGAAAAAGCACTGATGAACTGAACCTTAAACAATTGTACAACCAAACTGAACCCCAAACAGTCATACAACTTGCCTGTTTGGTTCAGATGTGCGGACATCCAGATTGCGCTCCGACAGGACTGTGGAAATGGAAGAGTCCATTTGGTGTGACACAGCATGGAGCAGGCATTGAATGACCTCAGCACGCTGTTGCCTAGCTGGCAGAGCTGACTGTGCACCAACGGCGTAAATGAGTTGGTACCTGGAATTGAATTGAATTACATTGGGTGAGGCTGAGTGAACTATTATCGATGTTGGTGTAAATCAGTTGGTATCAGTTGGTATCAGTTGGCGTGAATCAGTTGGTATCAGTTGGTATCAGTTGGCGTAAATCAGTTGGTATCAGTTGGTGTAAATCAGTTGGTATCAGTTGGCTTAATTCAGTTGGCATCAGTTGGAGTAAATCAGTTGGTATCAGTTCGCTTAAATCAGTTGGCATTGCTACAGTAACAAGTTCTATGCAGCGTCGCCTGCGACGCTAAAAAATGGCTGAGAGTGATCGCGAGGGAGCGGCTGGTGGCAACGGAAGCGAGTTAGTTACGAGACCGTTGGCTGACGTGTCGGGCTTCAAAGCGGTCAGACGGATGGATGGTCAGTCGGTCAAACGGACAAATGGGTAACACTGGGGGCTCCCGCCAGAAGGGGGGGCTCCGCCAAACATGGATTCAATGATATACCATGATGGCATTAGGCCGAGCAGCGCATAATACCTGCCCTGCATCTGCGCTGCATTGCATTTATGTTGAACATCAAATATTTGCATGCACGGCGGGGGCACTGAGTTTGTGCTGAACAGGGTGCTATATTTTGCCATTTTGGGTCGCGCTTTTGACGCAACTACCTTCTTTTAGGTTGCGCTTTTGAATCAACTGAAAACGGAAATCTGCGCGCTGCGCCCAAAGGAGGTTTAAAGAATTGCGCCAATTGCGCAGGCGGGCTCCAAAACCTTCACGCGTCATGTAGTACCCTGGTGCTAAAGTAAACATGGATCCAATGATATACCATGATGGCATTAGGCCGAGCAGCGCATAATACCTGCACTGCATCTGCTCTGCTTTGCATTATGTTGGATATCATCTATTTGTCTGGGAACTGCATAAAAGCAAAACCTTTCTGCAGAGCATCCTGAACACTGCAGACTGAAGTGGAAGGTCTTGGGGAACACTGCATCCTGAACACTGCAGCCTGAACCAACCTGAAGTGGGAGGTCTTGGGGTTAGTAATGGAGATGTTGGTGTTGAAGAAGGCGCAGACAGTTCCTAGACATAGCTAGGGAACGGCAACTAATACTAGTGTTTGAACAGCTAATATTAACTAATATTATTATAGTGTCAAACTAATATTATTATAGTGTCAAAATAATATTATTTTCTCAAATAAATTTGAATTTCTGGTGAGACGGCTCATCCGCCTAATATTATTTAATATTATTTAATATTATTTATTCACTAATATTACGAGGGAGGGGCAAGAATAAAGTTGGCAGACCGCATGTTCGGAAGTTGTTATATTGACCCCTGGACCCCCCCCCCCCCCCCCCCCTTTGAGACCTCATATCTGAAAACCCAGACAGTATAACATAGTGAAAGGGGGGTCCATGAGCATCATCTCGTCAAGGCCTTTCCAACCATACAACCAAAAGATACAAATATCAAGTTTGGACAAAGTTATTTAGATTTCAGTATTTTTACAACTTTCTTGAGCGCTCCGCAGTCGTCCGCACCCTTGGAGGAGATCACTAAGGTATGTAAAGGACTGAAGTCGCTATTCATCTGTCTACCGTATCTAACTTTATTATCATCATTATCATGGCTTCATCGACTCAACTTGTATTCTGGAGCCTGATGGTCTGCTCGGGTGGTGTGTGTGTGTCTGGGGTGTGTGTGTGCGTGTGTGTGTGTGTGTGTGTGTGTGTGTGTGTGTGTGTGTGGGGGGGGGGGGGGGGGGTCCACTGCTTTAGGAACCTCGTAGGGTACCAGAGTTCAGAACGCGCATCCAAACGCGTTGCGCGCGCGCCTTTTTCGCCGCCAACTGCCGCTCGTGCGAAGCTGGGCGCGAAGGTCTGGGTGACGTCCAGCCTGGCGTCCAGCCTGGATGTACCTTCCAGGAGATCCACCTATTACACCCTGCGTGTAACTTACTAACGAATGCAGATTCGCACTCCTCTCGTCGAGACGTACTCATTGGTGTACCTCACGCTCGAAAATTCGCACTGGCAAGAAAGTTACACGAGGTACAAATAAAATTGGGAAAACGGTCGGACCCCCCATCCTCCCCCCCCCCCCCCCCCTCGTATCTCGGCCGCCCGTGGGTGTATCGACATGATTTTTTTTGCATCGACTATTGCTCGCGGTTCTCTATCCATATCGAACATGCGGTACGAAATCTTTTTCCTTGCCCCCCCCTCGCTGCATAAAAGCACTAAAAGCACTACTGCATAAAAGCAAAACCTTTCTGCAGAGCATCCTGAACACTGCAGCCTGAACCAACCTGAAGTGGGAGGTCTTGGGGTTAGTAATGGAGATGTTGGCGTTGAAGAAGGCGCAGACAGTTCCTAGACATAGCTAGGGAACAGCAACTAATATTAGTGTTTGAACAGCTAATATTAACTAATATTATTATAGTGTCAAACTAATATTATTATAGTGTCAAAATAATATTATTTTCTCAAATATATTTGAATTTCTGGTAAGACGGCTCATCCGACTAATATTATTTAATATTATTTAATATTATTTATTCACTAATATTATATCATATTTTATCATAGCCGACCCCTATCTATTCGCATGCATGTTGGATATCATAGATTCCTCAGACCTGCTGACTGAACCCTATGGGTAACCTGACACACCATGTAGATGTTTATGTTGTTACAGTCCAGGGGTAGCCAGATCGACTACCAGGAATCAGCCAATATCAAAGTTGAGATACATACCACAAGATCAACATGGGCTGATTATGAGCTCTCAATGGACTGTCCCTGTATGTATGTTACAGTCCAGGGGTAGGCCAGATAGGCTAAAGGGACTTGCCCATCCGTGATAGGAAGGCCTTAAAAAGAGAAAGCATTGATGAACTGAACCTCAAACAATGGACTGGCCCTAATTGCTACGCACTGCAGTAGATTTGAGATAGTGTTTACCCTTGAGGTAATCAATTATGACTGCAGCACAAACTCAGCCTATTTGGCCTACCCCTGGACAGTAACAGACAGGCACACATATTCTTTTAGTAGGTCACATCTACACGAATTTACCAGCTGGTTGGTCAGCATGTAGGCAGCTAGACCAGTGATCGTTGTTTCAAATCTGAAAGTGGGTTTTTTCTAAGTTCATGGTTTTAGGCCTCCTCCGGGGACAGCATTTAGTGCTTTTTATAGCCTTTTATAGCTTTTTGTAGCCTTTTTAGAGCCATTTACAGCTTTTTGTAGTTTTTTAGAGCCATTTATCTCCATAGGTGCCGAAGTCTTGATCAGCTTGAATCGCATGGTTTTAGCCTATGGCCTCCAGTCCAAAGACCTTTTTTGTGTGCACAAATTTGCCCAACCACATCAGTTCAATATATAAATACTCAAATTTGGGTTTGCTCAATTGGTGGGAACCAGTTTGAGTGAAACATGCTAATTTCTGAACTTCCCTAAATGGGCTTTCTTAACTTCCCTAAATGGGCTTCCCTAAGTTGAATAACATTTTTCATAGGGAATGAATCATAGTCTATCGCGCTCAAAACAAATTTCATTAAAATAAAAAGTAGGTGGAGCAGAGGTGGACCTACTTGTTATTTTCGTGCCCCACCCACAACACCCACACAGGTTAGATAGCTTGTCTACTGTGTATGTGCATACTAAAAAATACTTTCATTGCAGAGGTAGCCAAATGGTGGAATGAGAATCCCCTTCCTTGAACTTGAACTTGGTTACATAGCTTCAGCCAGCTTTTTGGCTGCTCACCGTCTTTGGCAGTACACAATTATTACCATGACAAAAATCCCCTTGACAAAACACCAGAACAAATCTCGTGAATAGGCCTGGGCCTCCCGAGTTAGTGGCAAGCTAGCAAAACGACAGATGAACATCCTTCGACAGGAAATTGAAAATACCGTGTTTGTGTACTAATCACAAAATTAAATTGAAATTGAAATTGAATTTAAATTGAAAATACCGTGTTTGTGTACTAATCACACAATTAAATTGAAATTGAAATTAAATTGAAAATACCGTGTTTGTGTACTAATCACAGAATTTAATTGAAATTGAAATTAAATTTAAATTGAAAATACCGTGTTTGTGTACTAATCACAAAATCAAATTTAAATTGAAATTAAATTTAAATTGAAATTAAATTTAAATTGAAAATACCGTGTTTGTGTACTAATCACAAAATTAAATTTAAATTGAAATTAAATTCAAATTGAAATTACCGTGTTTGTGTACTAATCACAAAATTAAATTTAAATTGAAATTAAATTGAAATTGAAATTAAATTTAAATTGAAAATACCGTGTTTGTGTACTAATCACAAAATTAAATTTAAATTGAAAATACCGTGTTTGTGTACTAATCACAAAATTGAATGAGCTGTAGCACAAACTGAAGGGCCCCCATCTGCAAAACGAATGTTTGGGGTTCAGCTCACACCTTCCTTTACAAGTCATGGTGATGGCAGGTCATGGGAGGTAGCGTTCAGGCGGTACGGCAGTACACAAAGCCAAAAATCACTGATAATTTGCATTTCTTGGGTGTCCTAACTCCTGTACGTAGCTGCGTAGACTCCGTTGCATCATTCTGAGCAACAGTTTTTGCTTGATGGCATGTAGAACAACTAAACAAAAAAGTATTTCAAATTTCATATCACACTTAAATAAATTCAAAAAATATGTGTTTTTAATGTTTTCTTTCAACATCCACATCCTAAGTTAGATTTGACCGCAATCGCGTTGAAGTAGACTCGTAGAAGTTTTTTTGCACATCTCCTGTACTGCCATCGGCCTCCCGAGCTGGGCTGCTAGGGACCAGATGCGAATGCGAAC
The DNA here is from genome assembly GCA_013435795.1 of Chlamydomonas sp. ICE-L. Classification (NCBI taxonomy): domain Eukaryota; kingdom Viridiplantae; phylum Chlorophyta; class Chlorophyceae; order Chlamydomonadales; family Chlamydomonadaceae; genus Chlamydomonas; species Chlamydomonas sp. ICE-L. The sequence goes on from JACBWV010000610.1 coordinate 55,070,726, forward strand.
AGAAATTAGCTGCGCGCCTGGCTGACGCATTCGCGGACAATATGATCAACTCAGAATTCAATTCTGAGCAGTTGGGTTCATGTAGGACCTTGAATCACGATAGCGATTCAACTTAGAGCGTTTTAGGACTTAGGCACTTGTGGAGATAGGGCACACAAAAAACGTTATTTTTCTAACTTTTGTATAGCAAAAACGTTTTTCGCTTGAACGGGTCAAAAATAGCGATCCCTATATATAGCGGAAAATCCCTAAGCCTCACCTATGCAGCGACACCACACTACGGCTGATCAAATGGCAAAATCGCCGGGATTTGGCGCAATCACCGGTCGACATTTGCCTGTAATGCATAATGCATAACGAACTTACCAACCCTACCGAACTTACACCCAGCTCTTTATCTACCCTCTTCCAGCCCCTTTCAGCGAATCAATTGGTATAGTGGTACACCAAATCACTTTGAGGATGTAGAGGCGGGGGTTCGATTCCCCCTCAGTCGCCCTAAGCGTTGCAGGTCGTTGTCAACAGCGATGGTAGCTTGTCCAGTTGAGGTAAAAGACTGCTCTCTGCCCGCGTACGAGGGGTTCCCTTAATACTACGCCCCATCAGGCGTTATCACTACCCTCTTCCATCAGCCCTCAAGGAACAGGTCGAAATCGCGGCAGTCACGAGGAAGCTACGTACCAATCTCTGCCCCTCCTAATTTCTGAACAGCTCGTGTATTATTTACAGGTGGGCAGACATAATGGTTGAAATAAAGGGAGGCGAATAATCAAATAAATAGAGACCGGCATATCATACGATGCTGACCGTAGGCGAGTATAATATCATATGATATCATACAAATGCATCATATTATATTGTATATAAATGGTAACTTTAGACTAGTCAGACTTCCTGCATCATATCATATCATATTGCCATTCCCTATCTATAAGGCATGCACCTGTGTTGGAGCAGCTCGTCGCTTTCATCCAAGATGTCGATGTATGGCAGAGCTGCTAGGGCATCCAGAGCAGCGTTTAGTTGTGTGTCTCCCTTAGCGAGGAGCTCAACAGCCTTGAGCTGGAGGGACAGACGGTGTTCCCGTTCTACGATCAAAATCCCGTCAGACTGCAAGAAAAGAGGCAGATGGAGTAGAGCATTGTGTGACAAGTTGAACATAAGGGTAGGTCATCAGCTCTAAGAAATATATGAGACTATACTGTGCGACAATAACAATATATACAGCATTGTGTGTCTCCCTTAGCGAGAAGCTCAAAAGCCGTGAGCTGGAGGTACAGACGGTGTTCCCGTTCTACGATCAAAATCCCGTCAGACTGCAAGAAAAGAGGCAGATGGAGTAGAGCATTGTGTGACAAGTTGAACATAAGGGTAGGTCATCAGCTCTAAGAAATATATGAGACTATACTGTGCGACAATAACAATATATACAGCATTGTGTGTCTCCCTTAGCGAGAAGCTCAAAAGCCGTGAGCTGGAGGGACAGACGGTGTTCCCGTTCTACGATCAAAATCCCGTCAGACTGCAAGAAAAGAGGCAGATGGAGTAGAGCATTGTGTGACAAGTTGAACATAAGGGTAGGTCATCAGCTCTAAGAAATATATGAGACTATACTGTGCGACAATAACAATATATACAGAATTGTGTGTCTCCCTTAGCGAGAAGCTCAAAAGCCTTGAGCTGGAGGGACAGACGTTGTTCCCGTTCTACAATCAAAATCCTGCTGGACGGCAAACAAGTAGGGACCGGCATATCATATGATGTTGACCAAAGGTGAGTATGATATCATATGATATCATACGAATTGCACCGTATGATATTATATATACATGGTAACTTTAGCCTAGGCAGACTGCCGGCATCAAATGATACCATATGATGACATGATATCATATGATGGCATGACACCCTACAAACTCACTCACTGCCCACCACTGCCCCCCCCCCCCCCCCCCCCTAGATACCCCTTCATGGGCTTGTGTAGATGCAATGCCTACAGTGTTGCTCAAAAAGCGTGCGCAAAATTGCGCTGCCGCGCGCGCTTTGTAGTACCCTGGAGTGGAACATGATGAGCACTAAAACGCTGTCCCTGGAGAAGGCCTAAAACCATAAAGCTAGAAAAAACTCACTTTCAAATTTGAAAAAAAACTGCATCATATGATGACATTGCCGTTCCTTACAAAAATGGAATCAGAGTGAGCGGAACATGGTGAGTACCTACACACACCTACCCACCCACTCACCATCCACCCATCCACCCACAGACACCCACCTACCAACCCACCCACCCACAGTCCTGGGGTAGTCCAAATAGGCTAAAGTGACTTGCCCAGCTGTGACAGGAAGGGCTAAAAAGAAAACACATTGATGAACAGAATCTCAAACAATTGTTTGACCATCAAGGGCCCTGAGTTTGTGCTACAGTGAAATTTTAATTCTACAATTACATTAAATCGTCATCCCATTATGATGATGATTACATATTTTATTGATGCGCTGCTTGACTCCAAATGTGCCCGCAGCTTGATGGGGCCGAGGGGGACTTATGAACATCATGCCCAAAAATGGAAATAAAATAAAAGTTATCTCTTAAGAGATAAAATAAAATATATCTCTTAAGAGATCAATAAAATAAAATAAAAAGAATAAACAAGTTTGTTTTTCAATTTAAATAAAATACAAATACAAGTAAGAAAAAATTCTTTTTTCGTACTCACCCTCTGGCAGTGCAAGAGGCATGCAGTCATCGCCTTGACATTGCTCGCGGTGAGCTCCACATCACGGTTGAAGGGCTGAATGAAGACCTTGCGGCCCAGGACACTAGCACAGATGTGGTTCTGCAAGTGCGCTCCGGCTTCACTTAGCAGCGTGGACAAGAAGTTCAGTCGCACCTGCAAGTGTACATGATGCATGTGAAACACGCGATCATATTCCAACCAATATTGCAATATTGCTGACCTTTTCTATATTTCTATATGTATTTTTGCTTTTTTGTTTTTTATGTATTTCAGTAGTCATTAGTAGCCTCATAGTTACATAGTCCAACATGATGCATGCGCATAAACGTGAGTGTTGGGCCCTTTGTACAGTATTCATGTATGTTGCAGTCCAGGGGTGGCCAAATAAGCTAAACGGTTCAGTTAGCAGCGTGGAAAAGAAGTTCAAGCGCACCTGCAAGTGTACATGATGCATGTGCATAAAGCAGAGTACTGGGCCCTTTGTACTGTATTTATGTATGTTGCTGTCCAGGGGTAGTTACAGTATTTCACCTTAGGATTGGGTACTTTGTAGAGTATTTATGTGTGTTGCAGTCCAGGGGTAGCCAAATAAGCTAAACGGTTCAATTAGCAGCGTTGACAAAAAAATTGAGGCACACCTGCAAGTTTACATGATGCATGTGTTACACGCGATCATGTTCCAACCAATATTGCAAAATTGCTAATATTTTCTATATTTCTATACATATTTTTGCTCTTTTGTTTTTTGTATATTTCAATAGTCATTAGTAGTCTCATAGTTACATAGTCCAACATGATGCATGCGCATAAACTTGAGTGTTGGGCCCTGTGTACAGTATTTATGTATGTTGCAGTCCAGGGGTAGCCAAATGAGCTACATGGTTCCTTTATAGAGTATTATGTATGTTGCAGTCCAGGGGTAGCCAAATGAGCTGAAGGATTCCTTTGTACATGTTACAGGCTGTCCAAGCTGTATATATAAATATTGCAGGCATTACATGTTCCGGGCTGTCTTTTAGTTCAGAGTAGAACATGGGACTATTTTAATTATTTTGTAGTGTTTGCCTGTTGCTGTTGTTGTTGTTGTTGTTTTTTCAGTCCAGAGGTGGGTGGTCTAATATATTTTAGCATATCTGGATACCTTCGACAGTAAGTCATATACTGATGGTAATGCAACAATAATGATGCAAACCCCGTCGTAATAAGGCCAAATATTTATTGTATGTATTTATTTATACAAACCCCGTCGTAATAAGGCTAAATATTTATTGTATGTATTTATTTATACAAACCCCGTCGTAATAAGGCTTAATATTTATTGTATGTATTTATTTATACAAACCCCGTCGTAATAAGGCTTAATATTTATTGTATGTATTAATTATACAAACCCAGAAGTCCCTGGCAACGATTGGGCTGCGGCAAGTGTCACAGACTCACTGTATGCATACATAGTACGCCTTATTACGAGGCATGAGGTTGAGGGCCAGCCCGTTTGCTTGCACTGGGGCCACCATCGACTACTCCATAACATGTACCTGCTACCTTTTGATTCTGCTTGTCAGATTTCTATTTGGTAGTACCGGGAGCGTACACATCTGAAGTGCTGGCGGAAAATAGGTTTGGCGGAATATCCCCCAAAAGCCTGAAATCACTTTTCGGCAATTCAGTTGGCGGAATTTCGCACCTGGGGCGCTTCATAAATTGGCTCAAGTTACAGTGGCGGAATTGTTTTAATATTTTTCTTTTCCATTCAAACAAGATTCAAGTGTGACTCAAAAGGAGACTCTGGTCAGCCCAGAGTTGGCTGAAAAAATGTTTCTGCATTGTAGATTGGTACTTGGTAGTGCCGGTAGTAAGACACGCCAGGTGTTTGCCCTTGGCTAGGTGCAGCACCAGCATTGGCAGGATGACCCTTCTCTTGCCTTCTCCCATGTTCAGCTGAGCGATGGCTCCGGGCTCATGGATCAGGTGAGCGGCCACGGCATACTGCTGCGAATCAGTGAGCCCAACTCAACCCAACCCAATCCAACCCAATCTAACCCAACCCACACCAACCCAACCCACACCAACCCAACCCACACCAACCCAACCCACACTAACCCAACCCACACCAACCCAACCCACACCAAACCAAACCAAAACAAAGCTGCAAGTAGTCACCCAGACTTACAAGATGTTTACCCTTGGCTAGGTGCAGCACCAGCATTGGCAGGATGACCCTTGTCTTGCCTTCTCCCATATTCAGCTGAGCTATGGCTCCAGGCTCCTGGATCAGTCGCTTGGCCACGGCATACTGCTGCGGGCGGATCTGCAGCCCACCCTCAACCTCAAACACCAACCACTCAGGATAATCCGCCACACTCCACTGCCGCCACACTTGCAACTCCTACAGAAAATGAATGAATGAATGAATGAATGAATGAATGAATGAATGAATGTATGTATGTATGTATGTATATATGTATGTATGTATGTGTATATGTATGTATGTATGTATGTATGTATGTATGTATGTATGTATGTATGTATGTATGTATGTATGTATGAATGTACGTATGTATGTATAATTCCAGGGGTAGGCCAAATAGGCTTAAGAGACTTGCTCAACCGTGACACGAAGGGCTAAAAAGAAAAAGCAGTGGTGAACTGAACCCCAAACAACCTTTTTTCCAACGGGCCAGAAAAAGGGCAAATTCAGAGTTTCATTCCCCCTTGTCCAGTGCAGTGGGCAAGGCGGTATGGGGAAGTTAGCCCCCACTTTAGTTAACCCCCACTTACCTAAACCTTAAACCCACCTTGACCCTAAACCCTAAAAACACCTACACCCTAAACCACTCCACCCTAAACTCCTGCAACTTTAATGGGGGCTGACTTAAGTGGGGGATACCTTCCCCCCACCGAGAAAGGCATGGTAAGTGGGGGGCTGCCTTCCCCCCACCTGACAAGTTATATTCAGCCTGAGGTGTGTATTTTGCTATCCACCCTAGATTGCAGTATATTTGACGCCAATCCTGGGGGAGCCAGCCAGGGGGGTGGTGTGGTGTGTGTGGGGTGGGGTGGGTAGGGGTGGGGTGGGTAGGGGTGGGTAGGGGTGGGGGTGGGGGGGGTGACAGGCTAAAGGGGCCCTCTAGCTCACCCACACAGGTTTTTACCATTCGCCGTCTCGTACGGTTTCTTATTCGGTTTCGGAATCGTACAGTTTTCTGAAGGTCGTTCGATTGCATTTGGTTGTGCTGTATCTTCTAAACCATTAAGGTTATGGATGCAATTTATATGTCAAAGTTGTTATGTTTCGAGCTCCGGGCTGTATGGTATATTATTACCCAGTCAACGATCAGACGGGTCTGAGGTTTGAGCCCTGGCCAGGTTCACAAAATCTCAGATTTGCCACCTTGGAAGAGGTAGAGAACTTACCTCTGTGCTGTAGCACGGTAGTCCAAGCTCAGGCGCAGAGGGTCTGCGAAACCAAATAAACCCAACATGGTAGCTATTCTCCAGTTTGTACACATGCATGCAAACGGGAGGGTTCCCTCAATGTCACGCCTGTGGCATGGCGTACTAATTTCCATTTTTCAATTTTTGGCACAGTTGTTCCCCACTGTCAGGAAATGAGAATTTGCGTTCATAATTATTCACTTTTACCACATTACCTATTTTTCAATATAATTATTGGGCTGGTTCTTTAGTCTTGATCGAGATCGAGGTCATGAGTATAACTTTTATTTTCATCTAAGGACAAGAGCTTCTAGGCAGCTCCTTTGCCCGGCTATTCAGCCAAACCAAATGCAACCTAGAGGGCCTTGAAGACACAATCAATGGCCAAGAACTGCTGAAATATTTGGGTGTAGCACAGTGGCTGGCTCAGAGAGCTGCCTAGAAGCTACAGCTCATAGCCAAAAAGAAAAGTACTGGTCATGAGCACACCTTATACATAAAGAAGCACAAGGGTGTGTAGGCACTGTTTTTCTTTTCTGCTTCAAGCAGCAGCTTCTAGGTAGCTCCCCAAGCCAGCCACTGGGCTAAGACCCAAGATTCCAATAGCACTGGAAAGATAATTCTGTCAGCTTTTAGTTGCACGACCTGACTATAGTTTTGACTGATCATCTAACCAGGGGAGCTGCCAAGATGGTGCCGCTCATAGCTGATCAGAAAACAGTGTTTACAGGAGGCGCACAATCGACAGATCGACAGATGGTGTGTGAGTGTGTGTGGTAAGGTGTGTGTGTTTTTGTGTGGTTAGGGTGGGGTGGGTTAGGGTGCATTTCTGAAGATGTAATATCATTATTCAATCCTCTTCAGCAGTCCTGACGTATCCCTAGGTGGAAGTAAGCACACACATGTTGAACTATACAGGTTTCGAACAGGGATGTTTTTCTGTAATATATTACGATCGTAATATTAGAACCCGTTTTGGCCAAAATTATTGTAACAAGAGAACTAAAAAACAAAACTGAAATCGACTTCAATTGACAAAAAGTGACTAAAATCGTAACAAGGATGCTGTCCTGGGAGGAGGCAAATACAAAAATGTAATAAGATTTGCTCTTTTAGATTTGAAAATATATTACAGGTTTCGAGTGCTCTCTAGACATCTTGCGCTGGAAGCCGTGGCGCTCAACAACACATAAGTATAATAAATAAATCAAATAAATAGTGCGCCTTATTACGAGGCGTGAGGTCGAGGGGGGCGGCCCGTTTGCTTGCACTGGGGCCAACCACCAAACATTAGATTAACACATCAATACAACAAATGTGTACTACAGTGCTGGTATGTGAGTCAACAAGGCACCTGCACATGTGTAATACAGTGCTGGTATGTGAGTCAACAAAGCACCTGCACATGTGTCCTACAGTGCTGGTATGTGAGTCAACAAGGCACCTGCACATGTGTACTACAGTGCTGGTATGTGAGTCAACAAGGTACCTGCACATGTGTACTACAGTACTGGTATGTGAGTCAACTAAGTACCTGAACAAGTTGCTGTGTTTCTCCAGCCTTGCAGAACAGTTCCAAGCGCTTCAGTCTATCCTCCAGCTTTGCCATTCAAACTGAACCCTCCGTGTTGCTGGTTTGTGTTGGGAGACCCACCTGGGGTTAAATTCCTCTCGCAACCTGTCACAACTAAAAAAAAAACTCGGCACCTGAGCAAGCTGCTGTGTTGCTCGGCACCAAACATCATACTGACACATCAATACAACATATCGAAGTGCTAGTATGTGAGTCAACAAGATACCCGCACAAGCTGCTGTGTTGCTCCGGCCTTGCAGAACAGTTCCAAACGCTTCAGTCTATCCTCCAGCACTGCCATTCAAACTGAACCCTCGGTGTCCCTGGTTTGTGTTGGGAGACCCACCTGGGGTTAAATTCCTCTCGCAACCTGTCACAACTAAAAAACAAAACTCGGTACCTGAACAAGCTGCTGTGTTGCTCCGGCCTTGCAGAACAGTTCCAGGTGCTTCAGTCTATCCTCCAGCACACACAGTTGCAGCCAGGTGAGAATGGCTTGGTGGAGAACCTTGCAGGACTGCTTGGTCAAGAAGGGGTTGAAGGTGAGGAGGTGGTCAGGCGCATGCAAGGCAGCCTCCACCAGGTCCAACAGACCAGCAACTGCAGATCCATCCGCACTCCGTAACATCCGGAAGCTTCGTCGGATTGAGCCATTGCCGTCACGAGTTGACTGGTGCTCGGGAACTCCATGCAGACCATGAAGTAGGTACTGCTCAATCTTTTGCTTCTGGTGGGTCACTGAAACCTGATTTAATGCGTGCGGTGAGATATTGAGGAGCAAAGTAGGTGTTTGGTGACGAATGAAAACACCCCCTAAGCATGAATGATGTGAAAACACCCCCTAGACGTGAATTACGGAAAAAGTAGACGTGAATTAAAACACCCCCTAGACGTGAATTACGGAAAAAGTAGACGTGAATTAAAACACCCCATAGACGTGAATTACGGAAAAAGTAGACGTGAATTATGAAAACACCCCATAGATGTGAATTACGAAAATAACTCCTTATATGTGAATTAAAACACCCCCTAGACGTGAATTATGAACACCCCATAGATGTGAATTACGAAAATACCTCCTTATACGTGAATTAAAACGCCCCCTAAATGTGAACTATGTGAAGTTTGCTTATTTGAATGAAAGCCATCACTTGGAACTGCACAGTGTTTGGCGTTCTGAATCGTTCATATGTGGTAGATGAATAGGCGTGCATGTTGACGTGAAAACTGATTCAAAGAGTGCGGTGAGTCACTTCTGGCAGGGATTTTTGTTCAGTTCAGAAAGTGGGGTTTTTATAGCTCTATGGGTTAAGGCTTCCTCCAGGGACAGCGTTTGTATAGCTTAAGAGAGCTTTTAGGGCCATTTAGGGCCATGGGTTTGGGTTCTTCATAGCGGCAAATTGGTCCAAAATGGGGTCAAAAAGAGTAAAAGATATATATATAGCAGGGACAAGAATCTCTGATTTTTGGGTCACTGTCCCAGGTGAAGAGGTTAAATGTTCAACAGTGCCACGCGTTGGGGTAGGCTTTCATATCGATGCATACGACGATGTATTTTGTTACAGTCCAGGGGTAGACTAAATAGGCTGAAGGGGCTTGCCTATCCATGACAGGAGGGACTATGCTGATTGAGGACTATCCTATTTGTGGAAGCTTCTTGGATGACATACCGGTCACACATACCGGTCTTATACCTAGGGAACGGCAGTATGATATCATATGATATCATATGATGCCGGCAGTCTGACTGGGCTAACGTTGCCATTTATATGCAATATCCTATGGTGCAATTTATATGATATCATGTGATATAATTCTCACCTTTGGTCAACATCATATGATATCATACTTGCCTTTGGTCAACATCATATGATATACCGGTCCCGATCCCGGTCATATACCTGATTTTAGAAGTAGACTTTAATCACATCCTCTCAAACAAACCCTGAACAGCAATGTTCAATGTGCGTGGCTGTGGCACAGCATATTCATGTTCTTTTTATTCATGTTTTTTTATTCATGTTATTTTTATTCATGTTTTTTATTCATGTTATTTTTATTCATGTTTATATTCATGTTATTTTTATTCATTTTTTCCGCTTTGCATCCCTGACCAATAGATGCCTATGTATGTAGGGCATGCATAGACATCTATACAACAACAAACAACAACAACAACTAATAACTACTAACAACAACTTATAACAATGATTACTAACAACAGCTACCAACAACAACCACTTACAACAACTACTTACAACAACAACTACTAACAACAACAACTACTAACAACAACAACAACAACAACAACAACTACTAACAACAACAACTACTAACAACAACAACTAATAACAGCAACTACTTACAACAACAACTACTTACAACGACTACCAACAACAACTACTTACAACAACTACCAACAACAACTACTTACAACAACTACCAACAACTACTTACAACAACTACCAACAACAACTACTTACAACAACTACCAACAACAACTACTTACAACAACTACCAACAACCACCTTCACAACAACTACAACAAACACCTACCACAACAGTCCTTATAAACATCTACCAACAACCAAATACCAACAACACTAACAGCACAAGTACTTACAACCACTAGAAAACATACTTACCAACACTTACAACAACTAACAACAACTACTTACAACAACTACTAACAACAACTACTAACAACAACAACTCCTAACAACAACAACTACTAACAACAACAACTACTTACAACAACTAACAACAACTACTTCCAACAACTACTAACAACAACTACTTCCAACAAGTACTAACAACAACAACTACTAACAACAACTACTAACAACAACAACAACTACAGAAACAAACAACAACTTATAACAACAACAACTAACAACAACAACTAACAACTACTGCTAACAACAAGTACTAACAACAACAACTAACAACAACAACAACTTTAACAACAACTGACAACTACTTATAACAACAAGTACTAACAACAACAACTAAGGCCGCACCTGTAAGGGGGAGATGTGGCCCCTCACAAATTCAATACTGTGTTTCAATGCAATCTCTGGGGAGGATAGGTGTGTCTTCCAGCTGTCTCTCATACACTGTTGCACGACCTCAGGGCCCCGTCAGTAAAAGGATTGTTTGGGGTTCAGTTCATCAATGCATTTTCTTTTTAGCCCTTCCTGTCACGGTTAGGTAAGTCTCGTTAGCCTGTTTGGCCCACTGTCACATACATTCATACACACCTGAACCATGGAGCCGAGGACCTGCAGCACCCTTCCGTCAGTTTACATGTTTAACAAATGATGCACATAAACAAGTGTTTAACACCCTGAACACCTGTTTAACACCCTAGGCAGGGTGCAGGCTGCCGTAGGGGCACACCTGAACCATGGAGCCCAGGTCTTGCAGTGCCCTTCTGTCAGCATCCCTCTATCCATCCATCCATCCATCCATCCATACACACCTGTTTTGAGGTGTAGATCCGCATGGCGGAAGCCTCCTCTGAAGGTTGCAGCAGCATCCTTGAGTTCTGGCACCAGCCTCCATAGTTGCCTAGCTTGCTCTGTTGCAGATACAGACTTGCAAACTTGGGGTCTTGGAGAAAACCTGGGTGAGAGGGGGTGGGTGGGTGGGTGCGGGGGGCCTCCATAGCTGCCCAGCTTGCTCTGTTGCAGATACAGACTTGTTAAACTGGGGTCTTGGAGAATACCTGGGTGAGAGGGGGTGGGTGTGTGAGTGGGTAGGTAGGTAGGTGAGTGGGTGGGGGTGGGTGGGTGAGTTGGTGAGAAGAAACCACATTCAAGCGATAAAGAGCATTTGACTCATCGACTTAGGCAATTGTGGTACTGACAGCACAAGCACTGATTGATCTAAACAACTTTTTGTGTGCAACGCGTTGCCATTCCGTCGCTGCATGGCGACGCATGGGTCCGGCTAAATTAGTCAGAAATGCCCCCCCAGACCCCCTGGGCTCCGCGCTTCGCGCTCTGTAGGGGTTGGGGGGGCAGCGTGTCGCACTGGTGTCGCTGAGTTGCTGAATTTACGACGCGTCGCACGGAATAAAACAGTGGAGCAAAACCCTCCAAGTGATCTTCTACTTCTGCCCTAGACACACACGGTTTCCATACTATATGGGTCCTAAGACTGCACATGATGCAGTATGTATGTTACAGTCCCGAGATAGGCCAGATAGGCTAAAAGGACTTGCCCAACCGTGACAGGAAGGGCTGAAAAGAAAAAGCATTGATGGAATGAACCCCAAACAATCGTTGTACCGATGGGGGGCCTGAGTTCGTGCTACAGTGATAATTTAATTCTACAAATACTATTAAATCATCAAATGGGATGATAATTTCATTTTGCGAATCTTATCTAGAATCGATTGGGTTGTACAATGTATAAGGTATTTCCATCCTTCAAAGGAATAAGGATTCTAGAATAAGGACCAGCTTCATGCTTGAGTCTTTATTAACCTATTCCGGTTTAATTTTTGGCGGAGCTCCCCCTTCTGGGGGGCGGGAGCCCCCAGTGTTACCCATTTGTCCGTTCGACCATCCATCCATCCATCCATCTGACCGCGATGAAGCCTGACACGTCAGCCAACGGTCTCGTAACTAACTCGCTTCCGTTGCCACCTGTCGCTCCCTCGCGATCACTCTCCGCCATTTTTTAGCGTCGCAGGCGACGATGCATAGAACTTGTCAGCTTCACATCAATGTTATTTCGGTCCCAAGACTGTACATGATACATTACAGTGAAACAGTAGACCTGAGGATTGCCTACCACTTTTTGTAGAGGTCCCTTGTTCCTTATCAGTCTCATACAAGTGCTTATGGCTGCACATAGAACAGTAAAGTGAAGCAGCAGACCTGAGGATTGCTTACCACTTTTTGTAGAGGTCCCTTGTTCCTCATCAGTCTCATACAAGTGCTTCTGACTGGAGCTGCTCCTCTCTAGTTCAAGGCACAACAGTTGCAAGCCGGGAGCCTGGTGGACCCCAAATTTAGCAACACTCTCCAGATGGATTTCTTCATGCGCAGCGAGTGGCCGGTTTGTCGAACTCCACCTAACCAGGCGCATGGCCATCTGCGCGCCGGTCATGAGAGAGCGGGGCTCGGGGAGCAGGGAGCTGGTGGCCGAGTACAGGGCAGCCAGCTGCAGACGTGATAATATAGACGATGCAACAAGGTGTCCAAACCTTGGATGAACCTCGTAGCAGTGTACCTGAAGGGAGGTGAAAGCAGTGTGTGTTGGGCACTGGGCGTTGGGCGTTGGGTCTTGTCTTGTCGTTGTTGGGTGGTGGAGTATGTAGATATTGTACGTGAAGATATATGCATCAAGGTGTCCAAACCTTGGATGAACCTCATAGCAGTGTACTTGACAGGAGATGAGGGGGATGTGTGTTGCAGGGATTGTTTTTTCAAATCTGAAAGTGGGTTTTTTCTAGCTTCATAGTTATAGGCCTCCTCCAGATTCAGCGTTTTATAGCTTTTTAAGGCCATTTAGGGCCATACATTTGGGTTCTTTAAAGCGGCAATTTGGGCCAAACGGGGTCAAAAGTAGCGATCGCTATATATAGCGGAAACAATCCCTGGTGTGTTGGGCATTGCGCATTGGGTGCTGGGTGCTGGATGGAGACTGGTGGGGTCGGGCTTTTTGTTTTTCGGGTTTTCTGGGCAGCTTATGGGCAGCTTATGGGCAGCTCCTTGAGCCAGCGACTACACTGCACCCTAATATTTCAGCAGTTCTGAAAAGCTGATTGTATCAGCTTTTAGGTGCACTAGCTTGCATTCAGTTTGGTTGAATAGCCAGTCAGGGGAGCTGGCAAGAAGCTGTTGCTCGTAGCTGATAAGAAAAGCTATGGGTGGGGTACGTGTTCTGATTGCTTGTCAAGATCACCTGAAGTCCTTAATACACACAAGTACACGTGTATTGTAGTGGGAGAGTAGTGTATATATGTTAGTCCAGGGGTAAGCCAAATAGGCTAAAGGGACTTGCCCAACCGTGATAGGAAGGGCTTAAAAGAAAAAGCACTGATGAACTGAACTCCAAACAAGCATTTTTACTGACAGGGACCCTGAGTTCATGCTACAGTGATCATTTAATTATACAATATAATTAATCGTCATCTCATCTGGAATGATAATTTAATTGTGCAATTATTATCCCAGATGAGATTATGACATTTATTATATGCATTATGACATGTATTATATGCATTATGTGTATTGTATGTATTATATGCACATATCATCTTGCTGTTATGTGCAGATAGACAGATAGATAGATGGACTATGGAGCATAAGCGGCTTAACACGTGTACCAAGCACATCAACAAAAGTCAATCAATGAATGAATACTACGCTTATTACGAGGCATGAGGTTGAAGTGGCTAGCCTGTTTGCTTGTACTGAGGTCCAAGGTCACTGGGGGCCAAGGGCCAGGTCCAGAATGGCCAATATCACTGGGGGCCAAGTTCGAGCAACACCATACACACGCCTTGAGCGAGGCATCAGTTGCTTTGCTAAGTGTCAAGACAATTCAACCAAGACCTCAGCATTGGGCTGCACCCCACCATCTGCATTGTGTTTCTCCAGGGCCAAGGTCACTTGGGGGCAAGTATAAGCAACATTATACACACACCTTGAGCAAGGCATCAGTAGCTTTGCTAACTGTCACAGACACTCCAACCAGGTCCTCAGCATTGGGCTGCACCCCACCATCTGCATTGCGTTTCTCCAAGGCCAAGGTCACTGGGCCAAGGGCCAGGGACAGCAGGGCCAAGGTCAAGCAACATTATACACACACCTTGAGCGAGGCATCAGTTGCTTGGCTAACTGTCACAGACACTCCAACCAGGTCCTCGGCATTGGGCTGCACCCCACCATCTGCCCTGCGTTTCTTCAGGGCCACCAAGCCCTCAGGCACAATGATCATCCTGTCAGATTGCTGGGCCTGGAATGTATGACCCTCCTGACGAACGCGTTCAAGCACCAGGTACTGCTGGAAGTTGGGCAGGGTGTAGTCAACACAGCCCTCCACAGCATGGTTATCTTTGCCTGCGACCAATTAGAAGGGACCAGCATGCGTTCAAGCACAAGGTACTGCTGGAAGTTGGGCAGGGTATAGTCAACACAGCCCTCAGCAGCATGGTCATCTTTGCCTGCGACCAATTAGAAAGGACTAGCATGCGTTCAAGCACAAGGTACTGCTGGAAGTTGGGCAGGGTATAGTCAACACAGCCCTCAGCAGCATGGTCATCTTTGCCTGCGACCAATTAGAAAGGACTAGCATGCGTTCAAGCACCAGGTACTGCTGGAAGTTGGGCAGGGTATAGTCAACACAGCCCTCAGCAGCATGGTCATCTTTGCCTGCGACAAATTAGAAAGGACTAGCATGCGTTCAAGCACAAGGTACTGCTGGAAGTTGGGCAGGGTATAGTCAACACAGCCCTCCACAGCATGGTCATCTTTGCCTGCGACCAATTAGAAGGGACCAGCATGCGTTCAAGCACAAGGTACTGCTGGAAGTTGGGCAGGGTATAGTCAACACAGCCCTCAGCAGCATGGTCATCTTTGCCTGCGACCAATTAGAAATGACTAGCATGCGTTCAAGCACAAGGTACTGCTGGAAGTTGGGCAGGGAATAGTCAACACAGCCCTCAACAGCATGGTCATCTTTGCCTGCGACCAATTAGAAGGGACCGGCATATCATGTGATGTTGACCAGAGGCGAGCATGATATCATATGAATTAATTGATCTTGAACAAACTGCATCATGTAGTATTGTATATACATGGTAACTGCATGAAACGTGATTGGTTCTAGCCTCGTTGCCAACTCGAGCAAGGTGGGCTTACTAACCGGTTTCGATAACACCACGTCCTTAGTAGGGTCAACTGTCCCCGGCAGTGTGACTTACTTGGATGTTCGAATTTTCATTTTTTTCATTTTACATGGTAACTGTAGCCTACTCAGACTGCCGGTATCATATGATATCATATAATGGCATGATACCACATATTGCCGTTCCCTACCAATTGGTCAGAGAGTCAGTTTTCAGTGTTAGTATGCTACAGTCCAGGACAGTCCAGAACATAGTGTGTATGATTCAGGCCAGAGATAGCAAAACAAGCTGCAGGAAATTGCCCGACCTTGGAAAAGCCTTTAGTTGATAATATGATATTATCAAGATGGGCTGATAACAAACACTCGATGAACTGGTCCCCAACCAATTGGGGGGCAGTATGCTGACGCTGCCTGATTAGGCAGGATGCTGAGCACTGCTTGATTAGGCAATACGCTGAGCGCCGTCTGATTAGGCAGTACGCTGAGCGCCGCCTGTTAGGCTGTACGCTGAGCGCTGCCTGATTAAGCAGTATGCTGAGCGCCGCCTGTAAGGCAGTACGCTGAGCGCTGCCTGATTAAGCAGTATGCTGAGCGCCGCCTGTTAGGCAGGACATGCCTGCACAGGAAATACATGCATACACTAGGCAGGACATGCATTGACTTTAACATGCAGTTGCCTACTTGGGACATTCATGCACGGGTAGTACATGCATGGACTAGGCAGGACATGCATGCACTAGGCAGTATAGTACGCTGAGAGCCGCCTGATTAGGCAGTCCAAGTGAGTAGACTTAACCCATTATTACTTGAGGTTGGGTGAGTCGCTATAAGCCTGTCTGTCTACCCTCCAACTGTAGGCAGTACGCTGAGCGCCGCCTGATAGGCAGTACGATGAGCACCGCCTGATTAGGCAGTCCAAGTGAGTAGACCTCACCCATTATTACTTGAGGTCGGGTGAGTCGCTCTAAGCCTGTCTGTATACCCTCCAACTGTAACATGCTATCGTCAGTAAGCACTGCCCTCCACAGCATTGCCTCCACGGCACGAACTCAGGGCCCCCGTCGGTAAAACGATTGTTTGGGGTTCAGTTCATCAGTGCTTTTTCTTTTGAAGCCCTTCCTACTACGGATGGGCAAGTCCCTTCAGCCTATTTGGCCTACCCCTAGACTGTAACGTACACATACAAACATTGTCATCCCACGCACCGGAGCTCGAGGCAAGTTGTTGCTCGTCTGCAAGTTTGAAGCCAGCATAGTCCCTCGATATGAAAGTTCCATCTCTGTACGTAAACTCAAGGCCGTATCGGGGCAGCTCCCACAGGAGGGACATGGGCGCATGCACTGCTGACCCTGCCTGCACATTTCTAGTGGGGCTCTCGGGCCTTCCAGAGATAGCACCGGGGTCTTCAGAATCACCCGTGTGGGGATCAGAATCACTCTTGTGGGAATCAGAATCACCCGTGTGAGGATCAGAATCACTCTTGTGGGAATCAGAATCACTCTTGTGGGAATCAGAATCACTCTTGTAGGGATCAGAATCACTCTTGTGGGAATTAGAATCACTCTTGTGGGAATCAGAATCACTCTTGTGAGAATCAGAATCACTCTTGTGGGAATCAGAATTGACCAAAATGGGTCGTCCACTTGTTGAGTAGTACGCGTGAATGAACTCGGAAGCCTCAAGCTTGGCCAAGATGTTCAGACCAAGGGAGGATTGCTGGTCCAAGACAAGCTCATCATTTAGATCTGCACTATGATCTTCCAAGAGGGATGGCCAAGGTATCTGCATCAGGTGGAGTGGGATACGCAAGCAACTGTAGCGGAGCCTCACAACGTCGCCGTTGCGGCTCTGATTGGAGATCATGGATGCTGGATTGCAGCAGATGACAAAGTAGGTGTCGTGACCTAGGAACGAAACAGGACGGACCACAATGATGTTCTGAGCCCTGCATGGGTTGTTAGGTTGGTTGGTTAGTTGATTGGTTGGTTGGTTGGTTGGCTCTGCACCACAATGATGTTCTGAGCCCTGCATGGGTTGCTAGGTTGGTTGGTTGGTTGATTGGTTGGTTGGTTGGTTGGCTCTGCACCACAATAATGTTCTGAGCCCTGCATGGGTTGATAGGTTGGTCGGTTAGTTGATTGGTTGGTTGGTTGGTTGGCTCTGCACCACAATGATGTTCTGAGCCCTGCATGGGTTGTTAGGTTGGTTGGTTGGTTGGTTGGCTCTGCACCACAATGATGTTCTGAGCCCTGCATGGGTTGTAAGGTTGGTTGGTTGGTTGGTTGGCTCTGCACCACAATGATGTTCTGAGCCCTGCATGGGTTGTTAGGTTGGTTGGTTGGTTGGTTGGTTGGCTCTGCACCACAATGATGTTCTGAGCCCTGCAAGGTTTGGTGAGGGTTGTTTTGCAGTGTTCGGTGGTATCAATCAACTGAGGGTCACAGTGGCAGTTCAAGACTATCTGTGGGTTAAAATACCTAAGGCTTGCAAGGCAATAGAAAAGTGGCCTGTTGCGATGCTGCACTGCTACGCAGGGAATAAGAGGACAAGGAAGAGAGGATGGCAATGAGTGTGTGTGTGTGTGTGTGTGTGTGTGTGTGAGAGAGAGGGTGGTGTGTGTGTGTGTGTGGGGGGGGGGGGGGGGGGGGGGGGGGCAGTCCCCTGTCAGTGAGTCTGTGTGTGTATGTGTGTGTGTGTGGGTGTGGGGCAACCAACCAAATAGAGGGACAGATAGCAAAGAAGTGATATGATTCCCGTCGGAAAGATGTATGGTACTGGGTGTCATCTTTTATTCCTCCACTGTTTCTTTTGGGGGTTGTGTGTAGCAGCTTCATGGAAGCTCCCTTTCCCTGATCTTGAGCCCAACCTATGCAGCTAGTGCATCTGAAAGCTGACATGGCAGGCATTCCAAGGCAGCTGCAGGCATTCCAAGGCAGTGCATGGCTGTTGGGGCTGGGTGGAAGCTGCCATGAGTAGCCCAAAAAAGAAACAGTGCACTCCTCATGGGGCTGGGTGGAAGCTGCCATGAGTAGCCCAAAAAAGAAACAGTGCACTCCTCATGGGGGCTGGGTGGAAGCTGCCATGAGTAGCCCAAAAAAGAAACAGTGCACTCCTCATGGGGCTGGGTGGAAGCTGCCATGAGTAGCCCAAAAAAGAAACAGTGCACTCCTCATGGGGCTGGGTGGAAGCTGCCATGAGTAGCCCAAAAAAGAAACAGTGCACTCCTCATGGGGCTGGGTAGAAGCTGCCATGAGTAGCCCAAAAAAGAAACAGTGCACTCCTCATGGGGCTGGGTGGAAGCTGCCATGAGTAGCCCAAAAAAGAAACAGTGCACTCCTCATGGGGCTGGGTGGAAGCTGCCATGAGTAGCCCAAAAAAGAAACAGTGCACTCCTCATGGGGCTGGGTGGAAGCTGCCATGAGTAGCCCAAAAAAGAAACAGTGCACTCCTCATGGGGCTGGGTGGAAGCTGCCATGAGTAGCCCCAAAAAGAAAACGTGCACTCCTCATGGGGCATAATTCGATTTCAAAATGAACATTGTTAGCATTTCAAACTTCAATTTCAAAAGGAACATTGTTAGCATTTCAAACTTCAATTTCAAAAGGAACATTGTTAGCATTTCAAACTTCAATTTCAAAAGGAATATTGTTAGCATTTCAAACTTCAATTTCAAAAGGAACAATTTTAGCATTTCAAACTGTATCACAAATCCATCAGCTCACAAATCACCTGACGCCAGCCCCCAACAATACATTAAGAACTACCAGAGATATTTTCTAACCACCAACAACCAACCACCACCCACCAGCAACCAACCACCATGCACCACCAACCACCACGTATCACCCACTACCCACCACTCACCACGCACCAAGCACCAACTACCTCCCACTACCCACTAACCTGCAAAGCCAGTGGCTGTGGAGTTGTCTGATACGCACTGGCAGCTCTGCTCCCCATGGTTCACAAGGCGCTGTCTCCACATCCCCCACATTCAATAGCTCCAAGCAAGAGTGGTGACCTTGGACAGACGCTTCTTCTGTGACCACAAGAGGTCCACCCTTGGTGGGGGGGGTGAAGGTGTACTGGTGGCCTTTGACAGGCTTCAATGTTTTCAGAGCACCTGTGTTGGTCTTAACAACCTCGAAGTTGATGTCCCCAAAGGCTCGCCTGTGCATGCGTGCGTGCTTGTGTGTGGTGGTGGTGGTGGTGGTGGTGTGTGTGTGTGTGGGGGGGGGGGGGGGGGGGGGGGGGGGAAGGTATACATGTGGCCCTTGACAGGCTTCAATGTTTTCAGAGCACCTGTGTTGGTCTTAACAACCTCGAAGTTGATGTCCCCAAAGGCTCGCCTGTACATGCGTGCGTGCTTGTGTGTGGTGGTGGTGGTGGTAGTGGTGTGTGTGTGTGTGTGGGGGGGGGGGGGGGGGGGGGTGGGGGGGGGTGAAGGTATACATGTGGCCCTTGACAGGCTTCAATGTTTTCAGAGCACCTGTGTTGGTCTTAACAACCTCGAAGTTGATGTCCCAAAGGCTCGCCTGTACATGCGTGCGTGCTTGTGTGTGGTGTGGTGGTGGTAGTGGCTGTGTGTGTGGGTGGGGGGGGGGGGGGGGGGGGGGGGGGGGGGGGGGGTGTGAAGGTATACATGTGGCCCTTGACAGGCTTCAATGTTTTCAGAGCACCTGTGTTGGTCTTAACAACCTCGAAGTTGATGTCCCCAAAGGCTCGCCTGCACATGCGTGCGTGTGTGTGTGTGTGGTGGTGGGGGTGTGTTAGTGTGCGTGGGGGGGGGAGGGGGGGGGGGGGGGGGGGGGGGGGGGGGGACGTTTGGTACATGTGGCCCTAGACAGGCTTCGGTGTTTGCAGAACACCTGTGTTGGTCTTAACAACCTCAAAGTTGATGTCCCCAAAGGCTCGCCTGTACATGCGGTGTGTGTTCTGTGTGTGTGCGTGGTGTGTGATGGTGGGTGGTGGTGGTGGTGGGGTGGTGGGGGGGTGGGGTGAGGGTGCGCGTGAGGGTGGGTGTACATGTGGCCTTGACAAATTCAGTGTTGCCAGAAAAACCGTAGTGGTTCTAAACCTCAAATTGTATGTCCCCAACGGTCGACTGTTACATGCGGGCATGTATGTTGTGGGTGTGGGGTGGGGGGGGGGGGGGGGGGGGAGGATTTGTGGTTTGTGTGTGGAGGGAAGGGAGGTGAGGAGGGGGGGGGGAGTGTGCGTGTGTGCATGGTGTGTGGGGGGGGGGGGCACTGGGACCTAACCAGAGGCTCACCTGTACATGCTGTGAGTCACGATATCCCTGGGGAGTCGAGATGGAGGGGAGCCATCCAGCATGACATTGCCATCCAAAATGTTGATGGAGTACAGGTGGCCATCAGCTCCCTCTGCCTCAAAACTAGCACAAGTCCCTAGCTGCCTCCAATCAAGTGACTCGGGAGGAGAAGGTAGCACCAGGCTCACAGTATCAGTTAGGTAGCCTGGGTTGGACAGGAGCACCCCCATCAATGCATCTACTGCCATAGCCATGGTATTCTGACATCGCACATGCAGGTGGGTGGATTCTTGCTTGGCCTTCTCTGACTGACCCTCCGTGAAAATGCAGCCATGGTTGATGAGGACCATCAGCTCAACCATGTGCGACACATCATCGGCCATGTCTTCGTCATCAAACGGCCCAGAAGCGTAGCACATGAGTGATATTTTCCGTAGGTGACTCTGCCTCTCACGTAGCCCTAGCTGCACCCGATCATCGCCAGCCAATGCAGCCTGTTGAATGCTGTCCTCTACGCTGTCAGCAGCAACAGACACCATCCTTGCAAAACGGCGAGCTGTGAGGATGCATGGCTCGTGCCAGGCTGAGAGGTACGCTGAGATGGTTCCAAGAAGCAGTACGGAATCATGCTCCCTGGGTGTTTGCTCAAGCTCATCTGCCAGCCTGTCAAGCTCAAGCCCTAGGGTAGACAGCACATCACCTGGCTCATGCCAGAGGGCACGCCACTTGAGGTCCACCTTGCCGCTAGCCTGGGCATAGAGCTTTCCCAGGTGGTACATCGCTTGCACGACAGTGGTGCGTACTGCTGGGTGATCTAGAGGGAAGCTCCTTTGGCACAAGGCTGCACACAGCCTTCTGAACTGACCGAAGGAGTAGGAGCGCAGAGCACCTAGAGCAAGATAGCTAGGCTTAGACAGGCTACCTCTCTTGTCCTGAGAAGCAACAGCCTGATTGCCGCGAGTTGCAGTTGTTCTCCTGACCAATCCATAGGTTGGCAGGCACCACTGCAGTGCCTCGTCAGTATATTTAAGACGCTCCGTGAATGACACGACCTTCTTTCCAGTTTCTATGCTGGCAAAGGGATTGAAAGGGGAATGCAGGCCCGCAATCCTATCATGCCGTGAACCGCTACCTGACCATGACAATTCAGAGGGGCAGTCGGGATGCCATACCCCATCTGAACTACACATCATGGAGTCTACATGCTTGGGTCCAACATCTGTAGGAATTCCGCTTCTGATCCACAATTCCACCGTCCCCGCTTCCCCTGTGCGGGCTGAGGTGGGGGTGTGGTAGACGCCACTCTGGTGCCCACTGTAGTGGGCGACTATATGAGTCGTGTATGGTTCCACCAAAGTCTCCTCTTTGACACGTGATCGAGGGTACGGGAGCATTGCCTGCTGAGCTAGGAACGTGGCGTGGGACAGCTGTCGGAAGCTGGTTGGCATATACAGGAAGAAAAGCCATCTGCGGGCTAGGCCTGGGCCCTGTGGCAGCGGTTGGATCACAGGGGGGGGAGCCTTTTCCGCTTGTTCCAGCTGAAATTCCAAGCTTTTTATGCCGCATTCGCAGGATATCTTCT